>CM041292.1:65882655-66617806 GCA_023052935.1 Piezodorus guildinii
ACATGGAACTATAAAAGTTAATAGAGAGTGATAAAAAGTCGATGAAACTAACTGGTTGTTGTTAATACAAATATAATAGATTAATTAATAAAACTAATGTAGCTATTGAAATTTAATATAATAATTTCTTAAACAATTTATTTTTATCTCTTAAAATTTATTTAAAAATTATCAAATTGATTTTAACAAAGGAGGTAAGTGAAAGTCGTGTATTGCGCAAACAAGTTTTTTTTTTTTTAAAGGAATACTCTACCATTTACGCTAGGTCAGATCATTAAAAGAAACCGGAATATGTAAAAATTAAAAGTAAATAAGCCTTCAAAGAAAAAATATGCTGATATGCGATGGTTTATTTTGAAGAGCGAAAGCTATCTACATTCCTCAAAACGGTAGCTTTGATTCATGGCTGTATTTGCATAAAAGCCAGAGCCTTACATATGCATGAAACCATCATATGCCGACCCAACGCTTCAATACTCAGGAGAGGAAAAATATTGAATACTGTACCAGACTTGAAAAATCTAAGAAATTTAAATCTTGGCATGGTAAAATGCCTAAAATAATACTATAGAACTTCGGATTCCATATAGCAACTAGGAAAGGAGATTATGATCGTGTAAAGTTTTCGATATCTAGTCCTAAACAGATGTTTCAATTCACAGAATCAAATCTAAGTATAAAAATCTGGTGCGGGCAACACACGACTTTCACTTACATCGATTTGTAAAATCAATGAAAGAATTTTCAAATACAGTTAGAGTTAAAAATACGTGAAACTATTAAAGAATTAATTAAATTTAATTTATATAGAAACATGTGTTTTATTAAAAAATCTTTTATTTTATTATCTAAAATAATCAGTTAGTTTTATGTTCATTTTATCAATCTCTATTAAATTTTAAAAGCTTGTGTATGAGATAATATTTTTTCTAAAATCTTTAGCTTTCCAACGGTATATCATACATGTATATTACTGCTCTTATGTTCAAAAACGAAAAATTGCATAAACAAATTTTTTTTTCTGTTTTCTTCTTTAGTTGGCTATCGAATTTATTCAATTTATATATTTACCTGTTTTTCATCAGCGTTAACAAGATAATCTAGTTATTATTATTGAATCTACAAAATTAAAGGTACTTTAGGGGATGGAAATTTAAAATATCGGCATTTAAGCCCTGTCAGACCATTTTTATCCAAATAAAACCTACATGATATTAAAGCCCATTAAATTTTACATCGATATAGCGAGTTTAATCAAAATCGTCGGAACCGTTTTCGAGAAAATCGAAAAAAGGTGCAAAATGCATAGTATAAAGTGCCTTTTCTGGTAAGCTCATTTTGATGAAAAATGTTTTGTCAGGTCTCGGGCGTATAGTAGTCTTAAATATGAAATTTCAGTTTAATGGGACTTACCGTTTCCGCCCGGGAGTTACCACACACACACACACAAACACACACACACACAGACCTTTTTGCGGGACTTGGTTATTTGGACTCAGGGGACCCTAAAACGTGTATTTCCGTTGAAAACTGGAATTCAAAAATTTTCATGATCGCAATACTTTCCCTTACTATATATAGTAAGTGAAAGTAAAAAGAAATAAAACAAAACATTCGGTTGCTACGTTTGTTTAGGTGTATGTATTAACTAATAAAATATTGTTTACTTGCATTCGTAGGCAATTGCAGGATAAGATATAGTAAAAATATTATTATTATTATTGCAATCATTGTATTTTAATGTATTTTTTTGTATGATTTACCACCAGTAATTAGGATTTTGTGGATGATGTAAAATAAAATAAAATAAAGGACTTGAGTTATTAATGCGTATTTGATTTGACCTACAATGATTATAAAGATACATTACATATCGAAATAAAATTAAAGAATAAATAATAATAAGAACAAAACTGTGTTGTGCGCAACAAATGACTTACCTCCGTTGTTAAAATAAATCCATGATTTTTTAAAATGATTTGAAAAACATTGAAAAATGGTTAAAGAACTATATTGTTTCGGTATAAACATTTATTTTATATTGAATGAAAGTTTTATCTTATAGCTATCACTAAATTACATCAGTTTTTCTTCACACTACATTACCTTATTAAACTTTGTATATTAGAGAACCTTTTTTTTTCATAAATCTTTAGCTCAATAATACTACTCTCATGAGCAGAAAAAAAATTAACTTTAAAAAATATTTTTATTGTTTTTTTCTTCAGTTGGTTAACACATATCATATTTACTGATGTTTTGTCAATGTCAACATCAAGATAATTAATCAATACAAAATAAAAGATACTTCAGAGAAAGATATTTTTTTAAATTAGAAGGGTATCAATATAACGAGTTTAATGAAAGTTGTCATAGCTGTTTTTTATAAAGGTACAAAACACATAGTATAAAGTGGCTTTTCTGGGAAGACAATTTTCTTAAAAAGGTTATTAGAACATTCCGGGCTCTAACTTGTCTTAAATATTAAATTTCAGTATGTTATTTATTCAGAAATACTACAATCTTCCATACCCTAAGGCAATAAGTCTTAAAGCTACAATAAATCATTTATTCCATATATTCAAAGTGAACAGATATATAATAAATAAATGCAAAAAAGAATTAAGGAGAATGAAAAATAGTAAAATAAAGTAATCTTTATATTAGTAATATGAAACGTTCATATTCATACCTATTATACAATATTTACATGCTACCCCTGGGAACGCTGAATGAAATGCCGACATCCTGCAGGGGATCCCTCAAGATCCCAGCACCTCTCATTCAGTCCCACCACTAGAGTGGAGTTTCAGTGAGCACACTAGAGCCTCTTACTGTCTTAACATTTTCGATAATGCACATTTTTCCTTTTGGATATCAGTGTCTTAATTATTTTAAATATAGTAGGAAAATAGATATACGGGCTACAATAACTATGTTTCTTTTCTTTTACAATTTTTTTTTTACAAAGGAAGGTTCATTCAATATTTCATGTATAAATAAGCACTCAGTAAGTTATTTTTATTAAAAAAATATTTTTCTACAATATCTATAACGTTGTTTTCCTACGTTTCGGGGTTTTTCCCCATTATCAAGACTTTTATTATCACTTCCTACACACACACATTTTATTACATAGCTAGCTTAGCGCTATTCGTCCTTATTATGTCTATTTATGATAAATAATAGAAACAGTGAGCTAATAGACATCATTAGGATGAATAGCAGCAATAAAATGTGTGTCTCTGTGTAGAAAGTGATAATAATAGTCTTGATAACAGGGAGCGGCGTGGTCTAGTGGGTAGAGTGCTAGTCTACTGTGCTCCGGGTTCTGGGTTCGAATCTCGGCTGTGGCGGAATATTATTTATTCTGTTATTTCGGCCGGGGGACGATCCTGGGGCATGGAGAACCTTCTGGAGCACACCCAGCCTCTATAAAGTGGGTACCCAAAAAAGGGGAAAAAACCTGGCGGCCGAGCGTAATCGTGGCCGAATCACGTCATTACACGGCCGTTGGCCTAGAAACAGTACGAATCTCTACATGTACTGAGCCCAAAACTCTTCATGGGGCGTAGTGGTACAGGTTTATAATAGGGAAATAACCTCGAAATGTAGAAAAACAATGTGGTAGATATTGAAGAAAGAAATCTGGTGCCCGCAACACACGACTTTCACTTACCTCCTTTACTTAAATCAATTTAAGGATTATTAAACACATTTAGAAACGAAAATAAATTTCAAAAGAATTATTTAAATTGGATTTTAATAGAAACATGTGATTTATAAAATAATCCATTATATTATTGTCTACGACAGTCAGTTTGTTTTATCGGCTTTTCACCACTCTTCGTTAACATTTACAATAGTATGTATTAGATAATATTTTTTCTAAAATCTTTAGCATTCCAATGGTATATTATACATGTATATTACTGTTCTTAAGTTAAAAAAAAAATGCATAAGAAAATATGTTTGCCGTTATCTCCTATAGTTGGATATTGAATGCGTCCATCTTATATATTCACCTGTTTTTTAGCAAGACTTATCAGATAATATGGTCGATTTCATAAACAAAATACAAAAATAAAGGTAGTTTAGAGGAATAAATTTTGAAATATAGACATTTAAGCCCTGTCAGACTATTTCAATCAGAATGAAACCTACAATATATTAAAGCCCGTCAAATTTTACATCGATATATCAAGTTTAATCAAAATAGTTTTAGCTGTTTTTGAGGAAATCGTAAATAGGTGCAAAATGCATAGTATAAAGTGGCTCTTCTGGTTAGCTGACTTTGATGAAAATGTTGCTGTAACATGTCAAGCGTATGGTTGTCATTGGTTCATTGGTCTTTTGTTTTCGCGCTTGACTTACTACACACACGGGCCTTTTTTAGGGACTTGGTCATTTGGACTCAGAGGACCCTAAAACGTATATTTCCGTCGAAAACTAGAATTCGAAAATTTTCACGATCGGAAGTGGAAGTAAACTTTTTTTAAGAAAAGGAAGTTGTTGAGCGCTTATTTAAATATGAACAATTATGTTATTATAAAGGTTGCCTGGGGAAACAGAATTACTCTCGTACCTTTTCTTGTATTTAATTAAAATTATTTAATACATGATTGTGTTTACGCTGCACTTAACTAGAGCAGATCTCTGTAATGGGATGTACGTATGTACGTATCTATACACGTACGTGTACTTGGAACATCTAAGTGATTCAGTGGTCATGAGGATAAGGCTTGAAGGTACTATATCCTGGTGGGAAGTTCTCCTTTACGGCTAGTCTTAGCAGCAATTCCAAGGCTTCACTTTTCTCTTTATAGCCCGCAATTTATTTGAAGGTCTATTGTCCCATAACGGTTGTCATTCTTTCTTTATGTTCTCTCCGAGTCTTGGTGCAAGACAAGGTCCTGCTGGACGATGCAACGACATCGAAGGAATATTGCCTCTTTGAAAGGTTTATTGGTGGTTACGTTGTTCGCTTTATGTCATTGTCACATCGAGGATATACTCAAGTTAAAATACCACTTCTACATTTTACAGTAATAATAATAATAATAAATTCTTTATTTATTATGGGACATGTCTCTTCAGAATAATATTACATAAAAATTAAAAATGAAACTTCAGTATCTTAGAGTAAAAAACAAAACAAAAAAGAAATAACAAAGAAAATGAATAATAGTAATAAATTAACAGGTAACTTCTAATAATAATAATTTAGAAAAACAAAATAGACAAAAATAAAATAAAATATTTACATATTCATATATACAGAAATAATTAAAATAAATTTACAATGCCTATGAAAAGTATGATATAAAATTCATAAATGTTTAAATACGATGCCTAATAATATATATTAAATAATTGTTTTTCTCTGCTTAATTTACTGATTTTTTTTAAAAATTTGCTAATTAATTAGGGTTATTTGAGAACTGGACAGACAAAAAGTTTTTTGAACAAACGGGATTTGAAGGTCGGAAGAGTATTGGAGTGACGGATATAAGAAGAAATAGAATTTCATACGGACGAGGATCGGATAAGAAAAGATCTGTCGAAAGCTGCGGTTCGATGCGGCGTTATATTTAGGTCCGAAGGTCGCGAAGGAGTGTTGCAGGTGTGGACGGAGGATTTCAATGAAAATATATCTCAGATGTACGATGGGCGTTGGGATCAAGAAACTTGGTAAAGAAAGGATACCAGGAGGTACTTAGAACGGTAGGAAGGATAAAGCGACGTTAACTCATCGTAGAATCGGGTTACAGAAGTGTCTCTTTCTCTGAAAATCGTTTTAGTTTTGCTTCAAGATTCCGAAAGACACCCCCATACCCCCACAACGGTAGTCAAAGTGGGAGGAATATTAATGAACAAACCAAGAGCCTAAGGGTTTGAATTGGAAGAAGGTGACATTGGTAAATAAAGAGTTTAAAGATGGAAATGGTGCGTCGGAAACATGGATTTTCCAGGAAAGAGATTGATCGATAGTTACTCCAAGGTTTTTGACGGTTTGGTGGAACTTTATAGGTTGATTATTTAAAAATAGTGTTGGAAAGGGTTTTGAGGAGTGGATTGGAACCTATTACTATCGCTTTAGTTTTCCCAGCATTTAACTTTAGCTTGTCAGCTGCCCAACAACTAATTTCTTTAATAAATAATAATACATAGATATTATTATAACTTGCAGCCGTGAAATCTGGCTTCTAATACATTCATTTAAAAATATTTTTTGAATCCAATAATTATTCATCCATCCGTTACCGCTTTACTATATGCTTCTTTTACATGGAAGGGGCAGTAAAATATTTTATATAGGCAGAAATAATCGGCATATGAGGGCATCTGTGAGCAATGCCAAGCATTAACTGTTAAGCATTTAGCTAATGCTTGCCATTTCTCACATGTTTGAGCGCAAGTCGGCAAAATTACAATGTTTTTAGACTGACTACCGATTATTTCTGCCTATGCACATTTTAAAGTCGACTATACTCGTACATCCACAGTAAAACATTTTGTTTAGGCCTGTTGTGCTTACTGCTAAATTTTTTTTTATTGAGATATATTACAATTTTTTACAAAATGAACAATAATAATATTGATATGAGACCACATTCATACTATATATACAGAAAATAATAATAATAGTCAAATTACATAAAATAGAAAAATAAATAAATTCATATATATATATATATATATATATATATATATATATACAATAAAATAATAATAAATAAAAAACAAAAACCTACTATTGAGATAAATAAAAATTTGGCAAATAAATAAACATCTTACAAAACAATCATGACTATATACAATATATACAACTGCTAAAGGGACCCCAGCACGCGCTTTTCCCTCCACTTGTGAAGAAAAAAGCGGAACTGCTGATAAAAATTAAATCCAATAATAGTATGAATTCATTGAATTTTATATCGATCATTAAGGAAAATGTTTCTATGTTTTTTTTCTTTCATTTATTAATGAGAAATTATTTCATATATTAATGTTGTTATATGTTTAATTAAAGACTGGTATACTTTTAGCACAGCATTGTGTATGTATAGTGTATGATTTTATGTACTAAAATAAGAATTTAAAAAAAAAAAAAAATTGAAAATGTTTAGAGGTGCTCTTTTTAAGTGTGTTTCTCACTAAGGGTGTTAAGTGAATATTTTTCTTAAAGTGTTTCGTGTTAAGTGACTATAAATATGAAAATGCTTTAACTTAATCTAATAAATAAATAAATTATTCTAATAAGTTTAAAAATAAAATACAAATAACGGATTTAAAACTGAATTTATTATAATTTCGAATGCCAAGTAATTCTTAGAATAAAATATACAATTTTTTTACTTTTTTAATTAAAACATAGGTAAAAAATAGGATTCTCTCGAATCATTTCGAAAAATATAAAATTAATTTCTTTAAGCGTTTTGTAAGAATAATTGTCTTTTCAATCTTACATAATTAAAAATATATATAATATATATATATATATATATATATATATATATATATATATATATATATATATATTTAAGCTTATAGATTTTAAATAATTGAAGGGTAGGATTTTCTATTTATTTAGTGTTTTTACGTTGTAATATTTTTCAATTTCAGGTATTAATTATTATATTTTTTATCTTAATATTTTCTTACTCACACCTGCCATGCAGTTAACAATATTTAAACGTGAGGTAAATGAATGTTATGGCGTGATCAACATTACGAAGAGAGGATGCGAATCAATTGACGCCGATCAGGTCAATGGTCAGATGACGATCAGACTTTTGAACAAATGTCAAAACAGACTCTCCATCCGAAAGTATTTGGTTACTGTATGGTGTCTTTACCGAGTTATCATTGTTTTTCTATGAAAGAGAAAAACAATTACTTTAACTTCATATTTCTAAGAAATTGACCAAACGATTTAATTGATCAAGCAACATTAATGGCACTGCTAAACAGGAATGCGTTATTCTTCTTTACGATAACGCCCTAACTCATTTTCAACGCAAACAGAGAACGAATTCAATAGTACACCTATGAAGGCTAACCATATCCGTATATAAACCTTGATTTATCCCCTACATGCTTCCAAGTTTTCAGAGTTCAGACATCTTTTTTTTTGGCGAAAATTGTATAACAATGATTGAAACATTAAAAATGCGATTTCTGAATTTCTTTCAAACGTGACTCAAAGTTTTTAAATCCATGATAAAAAAACTTGGTAAGCCGTTGGCCGAAGTATATCGAAAATGATTATGATTATTATTAGTAAGTATTTTGAATATGTTTTGGATATTATCTTCTTTTTTTCTAACAAATCTGCAACTCAATATTTTAATATGCAAATACTTTTCGACCTGAAGCAATATTCCATTGATTTTTGATCACTGCTAGTTGTTATGGTGAAAATTTCCACCTGACCTGAAGAAGGTGTAAAATTTAGATTGAAACGTTGGTTCACATTAAAATAAGCTTTTCTTTATTAGTGTATTTATTTCTACCGACGACAATCCTAACTTATGTTTATTAATAATTTTAGGTTTAAGTAGCCTGCCTTTTAAACAATTTCATCTGATACATTTTATCACTTTAGGTTAATAATAATACCTCAGAAAACATTGTGTCGCGAGTGCTATGTCCATACTCTACCTTACTTCTTTGTATTTCTGAAAGTAATTTGAAATACTGCCTCTTTACAAAATCAGCACTAGAGTTCATGGATTAAAAATATATCAGCGAAATGTGGCAATGAGTAATCGATATTTATACATCATCGCGGGCGCCGAGTCGCTTTCACGGTTGCGTGCCTCTTGAAATTGCAATGTCATTTCGACATGAAATGCAAAGTGCCAATGGATCCTCGGTACACAATTGCGATAACTTTATTGTGAAAATAATTACTGTTCAATATTTTTTGCATAGAATTCAATGTTTCGATTTTTCAAACCTATGTTTATAGTACATGAGTTTTAAAAAAAAAAACTCTTATTTTTAATATGGCTTATCTTTGGATATGTCTTTATCTGTTCGATTTCATCTGCCCATTTCTATCATACACAAAAAAAAAAATGCTAGATTTTTTAATAATCTATCTACATAGAGAAAATAAGATATTCATTACCCTTTCGGACGGTTTTCCTAAAGACAAAGGGAAGAGTTGAGAAAACTAATTTATTTAAACGTTTTCCTTCACATATTTCAAGACCTATACAACTAACATACTACTAACGACTACCTACCTATACAACTACAAACGACTAAATTACAAAAATCTTTAAAAAGTGGTGCACTTCATAAATTTGAGTTCGCCTATCGGTGCTGGGGGGCGTTTATATTTATATAGGGGAGTTAAAAAAAAAAAGAAGAAAAAAAGGTTTCTGTTTGTATATTACAATGTTTGCAATAATACCATAGAAGTTTTGCAGATATTTACGAATAATGTTTAAATAATCAGTTTTCTCTTATTCACCTTATTCATCGGAGTTTTTTGTCACAAGATACCAAACAAATATTTCTAGTTGATTTTAATAAAACGTGTATTCAATTTCGTTGGAAACATATGATTTAAATGATATAAGGGTCAATCCGTTCGCAACCGTCTAGACCTTGCCGCTCAAAATTTTTGATTTTAATGATTTTTTAAAAGTTATTCTCTGATTATTATACTATAGTCATTGCAATTTAATTAATCGATTTCTCAACACATCTAGTTCTTTTTTATGTTTTAAATATTGACATCCTCTATTGATTATAAAATATTGTATTTAATGTTATTGTAAATGTTTTTAGCTCTGATGATGGCCCAAAATATGGGTCGAAATGTTGGTAGAAAATTTTGTTAGTTGAAACTACTTAATTGTTTCATGCACTGACCGCCTTGACTAATAATTTCTTCTAGTAAAAAAAAAAACATAATTAATATTCTTAATTGTATGATTTAAAAAAAAAAATGTCTAACCACTTCTACAATCATATTATTCATAACAACTTTGGTGTATTGACACAAACCTGAATTGACTCGCTGAGGCTTGACATTGACTCGCTTGGACTGGCGATCAAAGCGGCTGAGCAGAGCAATAGAACCACTGAGGATAGCCCAGCTCAACTGCCCACCACATCCACCAATCCTCACCACAATCCATTCCGTCCGGATTATGTAGTTCGGAGTCTCATGTTAGTCACTAACACCCTCGCATCCTCTCGACAGAAATACCTGTTCGACCTTTGAGAAACCACAATCTGTACCTCAATTATTCATTACCAATCATCAAAGATTAAATTTTTACCCCTCCCCTCTCTCCCCCCTTAGTTATTTAGAGAGAAAAAAATTACTTTGCTTGAGCAAAGAACTCGATTAAAATGACAGTATGATTTGATTGATTTTTACTCCTATTTAACCATATTATGTAAATATTAAGAGTTTATAGTTCACCTGATTATAAGTTACGAAGTGTCACAAATAGTTTTTTGGTATGTGTAGTAATTCAAGCTAAAAAAATCTGGTGCGGGCAACACACGAATACTACTTACCTGGATTGAAATAATCAATTTAAAAACTATTAAATATACCTAAATTTAATAATGGCTGAAAAACAGAAAAATAGGTGTAGGGAGTGATGACCCTAACCTATAAAATTTCATCAAAAAACGTGAGTGCATTCTCCCAGCAGATTACACTACGCGGCCAAGGACCTATACTTCCTATCGCGTCAGCGAAAAAAAAATTAAGACTTTTAAATTAATTTAAATACAAAGTATATTCAGTTTCGTTGGAAACATATGATTTAGATAAAATAATATAGCAATATCAAATTGTTTTATGTAATTATCAATAATAATTGTATACCCATTTTTCTCACTTTACCTTATTACCTTCTAGAACTTAGTATGTAAGATAATATTTTTTCTAAAATCTTCAGCTTTCTAATGGTATATTAAATGTATATATTGCTGTTCTTATGTTCAAAAACCAAGAATCACATTAAAAATGTTTATTTTAATTTTTTTGGTTTATTTAATTAACGTATCTTTGTGATGCTATGGCTAATCGAACGATGCTACATTGGGAGTCTTAAATTTTGCCTATCCAGGTTTTATTAGGATAGGGGTCTTTAACGAGTACCTGACACAAACAGGCTCGGGACCACCTTTTAACGTCCCCTCCGAAGGACGGCATAACTAAAATTAAAAATGTGTTTGTTTTTTTTCCTCTTTTATTGTTCATCAAAGTCGTTCAAGTTATATATTTAGTAAATTTTCTTCAATACTCACAAGATGGTATAGTAGATTTTTCCAAATCTATAAAATTAAAGATACTTCAGGGGAAAAATATAAAATATTATATCAAAAGAAAACTTGTTTAAGTTTATTAGTTTGATCAAAATTGTTAGAGCCGTTTATGGGAAAATCGTGAAAAGTTGCGAAAAGGATGGTATGAAGTGGCTCTTATGTTTTTCCTATTTTGATGGAAAAGTTGATAAAAACATCTCAAGGGTATAGATGTCTTAAATAAAATTTCAGTTTCTCGCGACTTTTTGTTTTCGTGCTAGACTTAAAACACACACAGACCTTTTTGAGTAACTTGGTTATTTGGACTCAGGGGGCCCTATTTCATGTATACCATATGTAAGTGAAAGAAAAACGGAAAGTAAAATGATAAAAATAAATATTCAAGACATCTCAGCGACCATTTTATGAAATTCAACAAACTGTAATGTTACATTGTTACAATGTTAATATTATATTTTTAACAATTCAGACATTACATTCCAAAAGGTACTAAAATATAAATATGAAATTCTTGTAAATTTCACATGAAGCACAAAAATCTCTCATTACTATAGAATTAAACCAACTTATTTATACTCAATTAATTATATAAATATTAAATATGGGGTCCAAACCAACCTACACATTAATAAAATAATCAATATTTTTTTAGAACACTTATGCAAAAATACACTAAAACACATGACTATAACCTTAAACATGAAGTGTGTATTTAAAACTAAAATCTGTATAATTAACTAATTAAATATAAGGTAAATTAAACAAGAAAAAACAAAAAAAAGAATTAGAAGAAAAAGCTGTACTGTTTGTCATCTCAAACTCAAGATTTCCAGAACAAAACTTTGTTGTACATCATCAACATGCAGTAGTGAAAAAGTCTATGTACGTCGTTCATTTTAATTCCTTAAATTTTTATCAACTTTCCATTTCAAAGTTTTACTAATCAGTATAGGAAAACTTATTTTTATCTTAAACATGTTAATTTTTATTTTTTAAAGTTTAACCATTAATATTGTTGTTGTAGAATTAATCCTTGACATTTTTATTCTTTCACTAACCCAACAAATACTTCCTTAAAAGGGCCAACGAATTTTAATTTCTTTTACTATTAAAATATTTTTTCATATATTTATTTATCATAATGAACAGTAGTAATAGTGATGTGATACACATTCATACAATATACACAGAGTTAAAAATTATCTTTAGTGTAAGGAGTATCTGTGGTCTCTCCCATAAGACAAGCGTTTTACGGTGAGACAAGCGTTAAGCTTAGCACTACACGGGGGCTTTTGCCCGCCTGGAAGAGAAGTAAAACCCAGGAGGTTGTAGGAAGGAGCTAGCGACAAAGTTAGACAGATGGGCCCTGCCCAGGATTCACCCTGCATACATATCGCCGCATTTCTCATCTGGACTTGTCTGCCTTTTACAATCGCCCAAGTACACCTGGGTATTTTTCTTTTCATTTTTTTAAGACTTTTCTCGGCTTTATTAAAAAAAAAATTAATTAAATTGTCGTAACGACGTTTGAGCACATTTGCTAGTATAATTTTACATCAAAATCATAATTGAAGGGACGAAAGATTTATTCTTTTAAATTAGCAAAACCAGACTATAATCACCTTCATTTAAGGAATTGTTGATTCTTATATACGGATGTAGAAATTAAACAAATAGCAAATATGTTATTTTAAGCATGGCAATTTGCCAGTACGTTTCTATACATAGAAAATATTGCCAAATCTTCTAGACATAGGGTCCCTGGATGAAATCCTTAATCAATTTTTACTTTCACTTAGCTGTATATAAAATATATAGTAAGGGAAAGTATTGGTTGAAAATTTTCGAATTCCAATTTTCAACGGAACTACACGTTTTAGTCCAAATAACCGAGTCCCGCAAAAAGTTCTGTGTGTCCGAGTGTGGTAACTCTAGCTCAAAAACGAAAAGTTGTACGGAACTGAAATTTCATATTTAAGACAACTATACGCCTGAGATGTACAGCAACTTTTTTACTAAAATCGGCTACCGGAAGTCCTACTTTAACCCATCCATTTAGCACCTTTTACGATTTTTTCAAAAAACGGCTCAACGATTTTGATTAAACTGGCTAAATTGATGTAAAATCTAATGGGCTTTAATATTATGTAGGTTTCATTCTGATTGAAGTAGTCTGATGGGGCTTAAGTGCAGATATTTACAATTTTCTTCTTCTAAAGTACCTTTAATTTTGTAGATTATATAAAAATAATTATAGTATCTTGTTACAATTGATAATCAAAGCTAAATATGCAAGTTGAGCAAATTTGATGAACAACTAAAGGAGAAAACTGAACAAATATTTTTGATGCATTTTAGTGTTTTTGTAACACAACGATGGTAATATAGTTGTATAATATACCGTTGGATAGCTAAAGATTTTAGAAAAAATATTATCTGATTCACGGGATTGTAATAGAGAGTGATGAAAATGCCGATAAAACTAACATTTTGAAGAATTTTTTTTCAGACGATTTTGTCAGTAGTAGCTAGATCTAAAATGCCAGTAAGTCTGTCAAATAATTCTTGAATGATTGCAAAAAAGCTAAAATGGTAAAGTTGGATGTTGATGAAGAAAAAATGAAGGAAATTATTCGTTTTAGAAAAAGAAGAGCTCCTTTAAAGTAGAACTAAACAACCGCGGCATCGAAATTCTGAAAATATCATTTATCTTTAAATTAACTTTAATAGACATTTATACTTTTCAGAACACTTTCAAAAAAATTCTTTTGGCCGTTTACCATTATTCTTAAATCAAACCCTTTTTCTGAAATTATTAATCTAAAAAGCAATTTTAAGTCTTTATCTATTTTATGGCATACAACTATTTTAACGCATTTCGAATTCAACCGAAAATCTTCTGTCATTATAAAACGATTTATAGGGAATAATTGCAAAAGGAACATAATGACAAAACATCACAGTCATCTAAGATGTACAAAAAATAAATATATACTTATTTGCTTGTGTAATTAAAAAAAATCACCTCATACTTTGATCTCATTAGAATAGCAATTAGTAAAACAATAAATTATTAATATTTGCAAATACCAACATTGAAGAAAACCAAACATTCTCAAATATTTTATCATTATTGGATAATATATATATATATTATATATATATATATATATATATAATATATATATATATATATATATATATTTTTTTTTTTTTTTTTTTTTTTTTTTTTTTTATTATTGCTTAAGTTAGGTTTCTTATAGATGCAATTTCAATCCTTGTTTCAAATCATTTTTCAGATTCACTAGTTTCAAAATAAATTTAAAAATAAACCCAGAGCTTAATTTGTCTTTTAAAAAAATGTTGAAATGCAAGTTTTTGATAAATTTTTTTTTCTATGAATGGATGGCATTGGCATACACCATACATCCATTTTATTTGATGCATTGAATTACTAATAAAGCTGACTAGCAATAGAATGACTTAACGGCGAAATAAAGCTACCATACCGCATTACTGTGGGTTTTTGCTGGTTCATCTACCAAACAGCGCCGCGCTGTAAGGCCTGTGGGCTGAAATAATTAAAGCTGCTATTTTTTAATAGTATTATCTGTTTTAATGTAAATGATTTTCGAATTTGCAAGTATAAGTAAATATATGACAAGATCCCTTTAATTCTTAGCCGAATGTTTATAAAATAGCTTTTTTAATTATATCACACAGCACTATATTGTAATTATTAAATTTACAAAAAAAATAAGATAAAATTGGAAAAAGACAAATATTATAGAATATGATGGTTTTACTTAAAAAGACAAGTCGAAGAGCAGATATTTATATTGGATTGATATTTAATAAGAATAAATCTTAATTCCAAGGAAATTATATGATCATGTTATAAAAAGAGTTTCCACCTGACTGTTCAGAAAAAAAAAATATCAAGGATGAAAAATAATAAATAAAAGAAGATTTTTTTTTATGTGTTTCGGAATTATATTTCAATTACTAAAAACCGTTTATACACGTTGAACTCTTATTAAATTATTATATTAAAATCATGATATCAAACTATTACACTTGATTGTAATAAGTAATTTACGGACTATATTATATTATTTTAGAGGGACAGCATTTGGGTCGTCCTCCACTCGATGTACGTCAAAAAACAAAAAACAAAAAAAAAATAACATCGAAATATCTCTGTATGTAGATAATGATATATAATTCAATCTCAACTATTTTTCTCATTGAGTAACCCAAGGTATCGACTAAACCGGCGTTTTTATAACCTCATAGATTAACTTGCTTTCCCAGAGAAAAAAAAAGTTTTACTACTGTTATTTATGAACCAAACAGTATCAAACATTCATATTATGAGGGTCCTGAAAAATGTCTATTTTTCAATTTGGTCTCAAATGTGCCAAAAGATAAAAAATAATAGAAAAAAAGATTTTTGTCAGCTCTCTTACTAGCCTGTGTGAGTGGTCAGTATGTGTGAAGAGTTGGGCTAGAGCGGTAGGATCGTGAAGCCATTCGATATTTCTTGCACACTATGTGCGTACATATTATATATTATACTTATATTTAAATATTATATCCAATTATCTCTTTAATTGGATGTAATATTTTTTTTACTTGGATAACAACATTACACCAGTGTACCTATTTTTGTGAAAATAGGCTGTTCAGGAGAAAACAATTTTTATTGTCATTTCTATGTCCCACCATAACCTCCCTCCCCTAAGAATTATGGGCTGAAAATTTGTGAAAGGTGGTTTCTCATAGGTTGTGAACCAATGGTATGAATTTGGTTCTGACATGCTAGGAAGGGGAAGAGGGAGGTGGAGGGACAGATTTCTCATGCTTATTCCGCTGTTAGGTCTTTCAACAAAATCTGAGAAGAGATTTCAGACCCTGAATAAATACACATAGAAAACATTATTGAGGTGTACTTTGAAATAAGTTGTAAATCAGAAAATTTGTCTATTGGTTGACAGGTCTCAACACATACCCCAGAGGAGGTTCGGATGAATCCTCATTTAGCTATATGCTTGAAGAATGTCCTCTTAGACTGGGATATGAACTTACTACCTTTTTCGTGGAAGACTAGCCCGCTAGCCCAGGGCTTCCCAATTATTTAATAATAAATATGATTATTAATAATTTGGAAGTTGACTGGACGCAACTAGAATAATCTGTCCTGCTTTAAAGTGAAGTATATGCAATTTAAATACTTACTGTTATTCATTGTTATGACATATTTTATTTTTTGTTTACGACCAAATATAATATCATATCATGGGCGTTTGTGTGAATTTATAATAAATTTCACAATGATTAACCTGAATATTTTTATTATGAAAGATGTAGTAATCTTTCGTAACATAACTACAAAATAGATCATGGTGGGGTGCACCTTTTCCTTGCCTAATTTGTTATGATCTAATTTCTCCAGAAACTTTGCTCCTTTTCATCACTGTTTGTGACAGGTGCGAATAAAAAAACAATATATATTACTATTTTAGTAAAGCAGATATTTGGAATGTTGAATCTTGTGTGAAACAATGGTATAAATTTGGTTCTGATATACGTGGGGGCAGATTTCTCATTTTTATTCCGCTAGGATCTATCATCAAAGTCTGAGAAGAGGTTTCACGCCCTGGATAAATCCACATAGAAAACTTTATTGAGGTTTACTTTTAAATAGGTTTTAAATCAGAAAATTTGTCTATTTGGTAAGAGATTTCAATGCATATAGTTTTAAATATATTTTTGTGATATATACCCGAGACTGTTCTGGAAAGTTATTTTATTTATATATTAATAAGAGAATTGCTTGTAGATCAAAGAGTTTTTTAGAAGGGCGTCTAACGGAATTTAATGCACTATACATCCGTTTGGAGAGAGGAAAAAGGCATGAAAGAGAGGAAGAGAGAAGAAGTGGGTAAACGAGCTTTATTGCCTTTCGAGTAAATAATATAAATCAAATCGCCTAACCCTCTAAGAAAGTGTTCCCTCAGTTGTGTTGCCCCAAAAAGCTGAGTGAATTGCTTTGGAGTAGCGCTCCTATAAATGTTGACCTTCGCCTTGAGAGAACTTCTCATTAGCCTGATGGAGGTCGGGGGAGGGGGTTAATGTTTCACTCCCTCTCAAGGAGGGCTCACAGTGAATATTATATCCGACTCTGAATGTTGGATGGGAAGGGGCGCTGGGATTGACGGGGTTCTTGTGTGCTTAATCTTGCAATGGCAGCGTCTCTCTCGGCTTTTGTCATGTCTCCAAGGCTTTCGGTCTAAATGTCATCCGAGTCAGGCAAAGCACAATCTTCTCAATATATAATTAAAAAACCAAATAATATACTACAGTAAGTAAAACCGGGGTATCCCTCCCCCTGTCGAACCGAACAACATAGTCATAAAAAAGTAAATGAACAACAGATGAATCGATGGAAAGGGAGATACAATCCATTACAACCCTCCTGATACCGGCTGGATAAAAACCTTCGGAGAGCACTGGATGAGGTCTCTTGGGGGTCACCGATTTTATAAACAATTTGTTTTCCAGTTTGAGAGTTTCAAGAATTGAAATGAGATTAAACAAAATAATGAATATTAAATATATTTTTCATTCTTTAATATGAAAATAAATTCCTTTATTCAAATTGATCGTTTTTTTTTCTACAACTGCTTTTAAGCTGATATTTAATAGTGGATTTTATTAGGAATTAAATTATCACCATCACTATTATGTATAAAGGAAAATAAATTACGGAAGTAATGGATTAAAAAGAAGGCCGTAGAGACCCTTGGCCACCGGTTGTGGTTTCTATGGATTCCACACTACGATTCTCGATAACAGTCATGGGATACAACTATTTTTGAGAGTTGTTACTATTTGATTGACGGGTCTGAACCCATACCCTAGATAAGGTTCTGAGTGAAACCTCATTTAGCTATATACTTGAAGAAGTTCTCATAGCACTGGGATATTATGAACTTTGATAGACTAGCGCGATAGCCGCTGCTCCTCACTTATTTAAAAATAAATATAACTATTATTATTTGATATATGAATTTATTTATTTTCTATTTTATGTAATTTGACTATTATTATTTATGGTATAAATGTGGTCTCATATTAATATTACTAGTGTTCATTTTGTAACAAATTGTAATATATCTCAATAAAAAAAAAAAAAAAAAAATTACTTATTTCAATGTTTACTGCACACAAGTAGAAGAACCTGCCAGTTTTAAATGAAACCACATGAATTTAAATACTTACTGTTATTAATTGTTATAGTATAATTTATTATTGTCTACATCCAAATATAAACATCATGGACGTTTGTGTGGAATTTAATCAATTTTACAATGATTCACCTAAATATTTGTTTATGAAAAATATAGTAATATTTTGTATCGGTGGCAAGGTGGAAGAGTCAGATGGTTAATATTATAGCTGCAGCCAAGGAAAATTTTAAAAAAGAATTAATAATCTCGTTATGGTGCCGAACATCATCTAATCTATAAAAAGCTAGACTATGGGGTAGACTACATAAACGATAAAAACAATATAGATTTAATAAGAATGGTTTTCAAAACAAGAGCTGAAATGATATCGTTAAATTGTAAGCATGGATGAGGAAAATAGTTTGCTCATGCTCAATTTGTAATGGTAAGGATGATGAAAATATAACTAATTTTTTAGGTGAAGTGTACGGCATTTAATAATTTTAGGAAAAAGTATTTTGGAGAGAGAATTTTAAACGAGAACAAAATAATAGAAATTTTAAATGAAATAATTGGAACTCATTATACAGATTTATGATATGTGCTGTAACTATAGAAATTTTTTAATAAAGAAATTCAATTATAATAAATAAATAAACATAAATTAAATTGTATTTATATTTTGTTAATTCTATATGGGAAACAATTAATTATCCCCTATCTTTTGACATTAGTGTATAAATTTTGTTTATCTTTTTTTGTTTGGTTAATTGTAAGTTTTTTTTTTTTTTTAAATTATATATATATATATATATATATATATATATATATATATAAATAAACCAACTTCCTGGCAAACGGAATTCCATGCCAGTATTTTGTGTCCTCTAGCTACTGTAAAAAAAAAAAAAACATTGAATAATTTATTAATAAAACACGTTTATCTATCTATTCTAGTAATATTTTGGGACCTTATACAAATAGGTCAGGAAGGGATACATTCTTTTCTTTGCCTATTATGTTCTGATCTAATTCATTCAGAAAATTTGTCCTTTTGATCAATCACTGTTATGAAGGTGCGATTAAAGAAACAATGGGAAAATTACTTTTGTTATTAAAGCAGATATTTAAAATGTTGATTAACAAATAATTTTTGTAAATGAAAGTTTTAAGGAAAACGTCAGAGCTACAAAGTTATTTTTAAAAACTTTATGACGTTAAAAACTTGTTAACGATCTCGGTTTATTTAAATATTAAGTAGCTTTCCTACAAAAATGTTTTATTAGATTTTTTAAAAAAGTATAATTCACCGACTTGTAACAGAAAGTTAAATAATGAATAACCTAAGCTCTGATAAATATTCGGTTATTATACATTTGACGTATGACACGCAAGTCATTTATTTATATAAAATCGAGATATAAATTTATTTCATTAGTTCGTTCAAACACATTACTTAAAAGAGAAAAAAATCACTAACTTTTTAATTTTTTAATAATTTTTATTAATACTCTTCTTCTAATGGCATTTACTTTGAGTATGGCTTTAAGTAAAATAATCTAATAGATTTGCTATTACGTTTGTTAATAACTAGAAATAATTAGATAACAAAATTAAAAAAGATATTAAAACATGCGAATACCTGACATTACAGTGTGATATATTTCACGGTGGTCCTAGCAATCTTCATTTCGGGACATGCAGTTCTCCCGATAAATAACAGTCAGGGGAATCAATTTGGAGGCAAACGAAAGTGATTTCCTCCCACTTTGCAAATGGTCAGCCCACCTCCCATCCCCGCTGTGTATACTCCGCTTTTTATTTCCCTCAGTTAGGATGAGTATTTTCTATGTAAGGTTTTGTTTATTTTTCTCATTCGCCCCTCCCTTGTTTTTCATTTCTTCTTTCCTGTTAATATATCAAACACAGCACGATATATTATAATATATGTTACATACATATTACAGTAATGTCACTTGTGCTAATGTAGTTCAAAACTCGTCGTTGGTATATATCTCGTATTTCTTGCCTAATTTTATAAAATGTATAACTTACATCAAATTTATTTTATGCTTTGCTAATTTTCAATGACAGTTGGGGTAATTGAAAAAGTCTATGCCATATTTTATTACGGAAGATGTTATTGTATGTTGAATTTATAAATAGTTGAAATATCGGCGTTTCAGAACTTACTGAATTTTTACAGAGATATACTGTTATACTGGAATGAAATCGAAAAAAAAAATATAGATATTTCTCCTCGCTTTTGCTTTATTGAACTGTAGATTACTCTAATTAGAACGGATATATGACAGATTATTATTAAAGCTTTTTTAATGAAACTGAAGTTGCTATCTGAATATTATATGCCTATTATAAACAGAAAATCGAATAGGTCAGGATAATAATAAGTTTCTCAACAGAAATTAAAAAAATACATACAAAAATACAATTTTTTTTTTCCATAGACGTTTCCATTTTTCGTCGTCATAGTTGTTATTTGCACGGTAATTAAAAACATCACTAACTTGTCAAAGAATAAATTTTAGATCTTTAACACGTGTAATTTAACAAAAAACTTTTAAATTTGATTTTTGAGAAATGTATTGTCATCTGGACATACAACATAAGGAATAGCATAAAATATCTCTAGATGATTCAGAAAAGCTTCTTAAGACATCCCAGGGAGATGTCTTAAGGGGACTCCTCTTCGTTTACGTGCTTTACTTACCGCAAACACACGGACACACAGACATTTTTATGAGACTTGGTTATTTGGATTAGGGGAAATAATACGGGTATTTCCGTTGAAAACTGAAATTCGAAAATTTTCACGATCGCAATAGTTTCCCTTACTATATATAGAAAGTTTTTTTTTTTCTCTTTATATCTATTATATTCACGCCTGTCAGAATGTATCTGACAATCAACAAATGTGCAGTACAAATTGAGATCAGGCATGAAGAAGGAAAATGCTCAGCAGCACCCCTTATATGGCTTTATTTTATCCGAGGAGGTCTTGCCCTCACTGAACATGTCGTTAATCAGTCTATTGTCGTATCCGTTTAGTTTACTGTAAAAACGAGTATAGATTGTTCGTATATGTTTGTCAACTGTTCGTTGTTGTAAGTCCGTATGTAGGGTTCTGTTGTTTACGTACCAAGGAGCTGTCGTTATCAGTCTTAAAATTTTGGATTGAAATGATTGCAGTTTTTGTATGTGAGTCTTTTTTAAACAAGACTCAGAACCAAAAATCTGTGAAGCGTAAGTCCATATTTTGGCTTAAGAAGGTATGTGTATGTATTCAGTTTCTGTCTAATTTTTCAATTTTTAAGATTTAGATAAAAGTGAGTATAGTACTTTCAGTCGTTGGTTAAGAGTCTGTCTTTTCATCTTGACATGTGGGCCCCAAGTCATCCTTCGATCGAGTGTCAGTCGTCGGTAATGTACAGAGTTGGTTTGAGGAATTTGGTTGTTGTCGATAAAAATTGGTGGGCAAGTGTTTTGTCGCAGTGTGAACGTTACGTGTTTTGATTTGCCGTGATTTAAACGAATTTTCCATGCTTGTACCAATTTTGTAGTATCGTCAAGTGATTTTGTAGAGTCAGTGAGGCGAGTATAGAAACGTCGTTTGATGTTAAAATTGCAATATCGTCAGCGTAAGTAGCAGTCAATGTGGTGGGGTGAGTTGGTATGTCATTTGTGTATACAATGTATAGGAGCGGAGCAAGTATCAATCCTTACGGTACTCCTGCCAAGACTGGTCGGATTGAAGAAGTTTCTGAGCCCTGCCAAACAGAGAAAAACCGATCAGAGAGAAAAGAGTTTATAATAAGATAGTATTGTAAGGTAGTACCTCCTTGATTTTAAAGAGAAGCCCCTCGTGCCAGACTTTATCAAACGCTTGGGCAACATCCAAAAATACCCCAGTTGCGTATTGCTTTTTTTCTAGTGCTCCTGCGATGAAAGTCAATAACTCTGTGTAATTGGTGTGTCGTTGAGTGTGACGTGGAAAACCGAATTGTGGTCAGGTATTATTTTTTGCTCAGTCAAAAGTCCAATATAGAAAGTGAAAGTAAAAAGAACACTATTTTTAACTTTGTTTATATCATCTGTAATATCTTTGTAGTGAGATTTCAATTTAAGATAGCAGTGATATATTCAGTCTATGTCCACGTTTACAGCAGGCGCACTGGACTGCTTCAAATTTCTCCAACAACGAACCCCTTCCTTCCTCCCCATGGTGTAATAAACGCCGCCGTCATAACCTTAATGAAACCCGAGCCCTCCACACCTCCTTCTAATAGGCTATTAATTTTGATTAATGAAGCAAAGTTAAATTTGAATTTCGCTTTAGGTAATACACCTATGCAAATAACTTATTCATTAATGGAATGAGGTTGCTCCACACGTAAGGAGGAAGACACATGTTGAAGTTTTGTTAGATACTATAGTAGTTGATCTGTATTCCTTGAATAAACCAAATTTTACAATTTCTTTTCTGGTGAATAGGGTGTAAAATGAAAAATTAGCCACATTCACCCATAACCAAAATTATAATTACAAACCTAACTCAAAATATCTAATTTTAGATTATATATATATATATATATATATATATATATATATTATTTATATATATTATATTTTTTTTATTAAAGCTTGCACACATATATATGAATATCAAGGTACTGTTAAAGAAATAGTGAAATTCTGTTAAAAATAGTTATTTGTTATGACTTAAAATAGTGTAAATGAAAATTTAAAATAAATTGTGAAGAGTATCGTTTGGTTGGCTACATTTTTATTGCAAAACTATTTATTGGTTTTTAAATGTATCGAAATATTATTAGAATGGTGCCTTATCATCTATTTAAAATTAAGGTTATTTCAGAATTTAAATTCCCTCCCACTTGTAATTATAAATTTTCAAGGATCATCTTAAATGTTTATAATTGACAAAATAATGATATGATAAATTTTTATTATATTTAACGTATTAAGGCGTTATATTGAACTGGAAAGCATATTCAAAACTATATAGGGTCAATACATTCGAAATCGATTTTCTGACCAATACTTTTAGTGCTACAGCCATTTTAAGTCAATTTTCAGTTTATGTAATTTTTCTTAAATTTTTTATAACTATTTCCTTGGCTACTCAGGTAATGTTTTATTAAGATCAAGATGAAATAAAATACTCTTATCGTCATTATAGTTGTTGCAAAATTACCGGAGTTAATATTTTTTTTTAGAAGTCGTTATTTTAACAGTGAAGAGAATATTATAACTCTGCGACCAGCTTAGTCTCAATGACTAAATTTACATAACTTAATCTGTATTTTTTTCATAATTTTACACTCAGCCCTTTTGAGATATTTCTATATAAATCGAGAAAATGAATTCTGCCAATTTTGAAAATTTATATTGAAATAAATTACTGTATTCATGATCGAAATTTTAACAGAAAGTAGGACT
This sequence comes from Piezodorus guildinii, assembly GCA_023052935.1. Classification (NCBI taxonomy): domain Eukaryota; kingdom Metazoa; phylum Arthropoda; class Insecta; order Hemiptera; family Pentatomidae; genus Piezodorus; species Piezodorus guildinii. The sequence goes on from CM041292.1 coordinate 65,906,670, forward strand.
ATGACTAAGCTATATAGCAAAAATAATCAAAGGTGATTCTATTTTCCTTTATATTCATTTATCTTGTTAAAAGTCTCGATTTTTATTCATTTTCAAGAATTTTTTAAAAAACTTTCTTTACTATTTAGGTAATAAGTTGTGTGGACATTAAATACCAAGCATGTCTTTATCTCATTGTTAATTAGATTTAATTAATAATAAAAATACAGATATTAGAATGATTTTCCCAACACATGTTTTATAGGCTGACTTGAAACGGCTGGAAGACCTACTGGAAGTATTAGCCAGACATTTTTTTTTATTCATAGTTTTGTATTGACAAAAGAATAAAGAATAACTGGTCAAGAAATTACGAAAATCCAAAATGTCTAGTGGCAAAATTATTGTAAATTAGATTATTTCAAATAGATTGAACCCTGTTCAAGAGCATTTTCAAATCTGTAATAGAATAATAAAAACACCGAAATTTAAATGAGAAGTTGTAAAACAGTAATTATGCTCTGTTTAGAACAAAGTTTAAGAAAACTTTCGAGGGAAAGCATTGCTTTGTAAGAATTAAAGTTTATTACTTTTTTTCTGTTAGGTGAGTCAGAAGAAAAACGCTGGAATTTGGGCGCAGTCATCATTAGTTACACCACTGCATGAGAATGAGTAATATTCAGCGAAAGCTCTACTTTCTTTATTTTACAGTTCACAGTTACAAAGCTGAATGCTAAACGCTAAGTTCTCAACTAGACCCATCTTTTGGGGAAAAAAAAGAAATGTTTGACTTAGTAATATGTAACTTAGTAGGTCTAGAAACAATTTAGGCATTGGTACTGAGCTCTATTATACCTTTGAGTCCGTTGAAGAACGATCTTTACTGTATTCTACAACAAGATGTACCATATAGCACTTGTTACTGAAGGAAAACTATTAGCTTAAGGTATTAGAAGAATATGTTTCATTCAGTTAGGAACGGATATCTCATCCAGCTCTTTTTCAGCAAGGCGATGGTGTTATCACGTGGTTGTGGTAATCTTTTTCATGAAATATGAGTAAATGGAAGTTTGTCGTGAAATCTTTTGTATGGGTTACTTAGTGTTCAAGCCCATCTTTTAAAATTTTATATTTTATTTTATTTTTATATAAGAGCATTATTTGAACAGTAACACAACTGTATACCGGTATAATACCATAAATATAAATAAGCGGTAGAATTAGCGTCCCCTCCACGCTCGCCTCAGTCGCTTATCTCTCTTCTCGCCAAGTCTTTGGTCCTCATTATAGTGCACATTTTCTGTTACTGCAACCATCTACCTTGAGCCAACCAACTGGGCCCGTTCTCCAATATATCGCACGCCTACCTTTTCATACGTAGCAGCGAGGGAGCCACCAGGTGTATAAATTGTAGTGTATTGACATTTTTTTTATCATATATTAATGTTTTAGTGTTTAATTTTTGTCTATAATTTTATTAGAGTCAGTTTTTAAAGATTTATTTTCTTTTTTTTTTTGTTAATAATTAGGAGTTTTAATTTATGTTGTCTTTATTATATTAAAAGTGTATAACAATAATTTTCGCCTTATTTTCTATTAATCAGTTTAATTATAAGTAAAATAAAATTTTAACCAATTTTTGAACCAGCATATATTATAGGAAAGAAGGATAGTGGTAAATATTTTAACATTGTCCCTTCCCCTACATTAGGTGTTCATTGACTTTTGACTTCGAACAACTCTATCTAACATGATTTTGCAAAAATGTAAGGTTTAAGTTCATGCTCAAGTTTCAATAAAAAAGAAAAAAGAAGTTTCAGTTTTAGCTTCTTTTTTTTTTTTTTTTTATTGTTCAGCCCATGTCATTTTTAATTTATTTTTTGTCATACCAAGTATTATAAGTATTAAGTGTCAGATCCAGATCTTGTTCAAAAGTAACTATGAAATAAAAAAATTATCTAGATATATTGAAAAGAATCCTTGTCAAAGACGAAATGGTCTAAATGTTTTCTTGGTCAAGAGGAAGATTTTTATTATACAAATATTTTTTTCCTAGTTTAACTATCTTAAATTTCAATAGATATTATCAATACGGGATAATCCACATTATTTAAATGAATTTTTAGTTAATTTTAGAAAAAATTTTCTAATAACTACGGCTATAGATCTTTTACATATTTGAACTATTTATAATCAGGAATTCAAAATGTTCTTCAGCATTTCAAGCCGTTTTTGTACTCCCAATCGGTGTTATTTAAACTATTCTTATCACGTTGGTTACTTTTTGTTTCTTTATACCGTTTCTTCTATATTTGACCTTCTTATCTGTTTAAATTACATATTTAAAAATTTTAATAAACTACCTGTTAATAATATAATGTGAGTTTCATACTATTTCTTAGCCCCTTTATTTGGATACATGTTAATGTTTTATTGTTTTTTTTTCATTGGTGACTTTTAGGTCCCATGACGTTAATAACTTTTACTTTTATTTTTTATTTTATGTGCTAGAGATTTAATATTGAAGCTGAGTGTCATTAGTTGTTATAAGCTATCATTTATATTATTATAATTATTATATATTTTTTTTATATACATATATATTTGGATTAATATGAGAGACAAGCTAGAAAAGGAAAAAAACAACAACAAATGTTATAAATAAAAAATAGTGGAAATATTAATCTACATTTTCTGTATTTTATATTAAGATTAATTATATTCAAAATAGTCTAATCAGATAAATTAGGTAAGCTGTGTAGAAGAACCCAATTAAGTTGGGCAGCATTGCTTATTCAATAAAGTATATCTCTCAAGATACATAGTCTATTAAATCTTCTATTCCTCTATTTTTACAACAGTTTATATTATTTTTACTACAATGTAACCCATTTATAAGGTATTTGATTTGTATTATCATTTACATGTATATTTATATATATGATTTTACTGCCCCTATTCCAGAGATTCATTGGCATCAGATGAATATCATAAATTTTTAATGCTAATTCACTTATTTTATGTAACAAATCAGTTTACTGCCGTATTTTTATTATATTATAGAATAAATAACAGATACATTTAATCTCCGCAGTGTTGGTTCGAAAAAAGGGCACTACAACACCATATGTGTAACTTTTATTAATGTTTCCTGTCTATATTCAGCTAAAAACATTGAGGCACTTTTTTAAAATTTAAAAATTTTTTATCAGTTATACGATGAAAACGTAATTCAACTTATAAAAAACAAAAACTTATTATTACATTACTTATTTTATTTTTCTGTATGCATTCTAAAGGAACTTTTGTTAATTAATTTTTTTTGTTTATTCGTTTTAAGCAATTTTTTTTAGATTTTTTTGATTACAAGAACATTTCGTTGTTCTTAAAAGCGTATAGCAATGAGATGGTGATAACTTATATTGTTTAGAAATAATAATAAAACTATATTAAATATATTGGAAATTGTTCTGGTGAATTCAACTGATTTGATCGTTTCTGGGAAAGTCTCTAATACTGACTTACTTTATTTTGTTTTTGAAGAAAAACTGATTCATGAACTAGGATCTCTTTTTATTATAGAGGATTGAGCGCAACGCTCAAATAAACCTGGAGGCAGCCGCTTATTTAAAGGTCAAGTAGGCACTTTGGTCTCCTAGTAAGGGCCTTGCAATGACAGCTAGGCTTTAACTTAAACTCTGACTAGATCCCAATTCGCCCTACACGTCCATGATATCGTGTTTTTATTAATTTTTTCCATTAAACAAATTTTTTTTGGACAACATATTACGAATGAATTTAAGAAGCATTTTCTAATAATTGTGTGCCAGATGGAAAATAAGTATGATTCACATCTTATAGGAATGAGAGTCTTCACATTCTAAATTTTATGCTTAGAAGGTGTTCCTTTATTCGTACAAAGTAGAGTTGTTAACTCATTATTTGAAAGAGAAACACTTATGACGTGTCACCTTCTAAACATGAACGAATAACAGCCCAGAATGTTAAAAACTCTCATTTCTAGAGAAAGTGACATTTATCATTGTGCGATCTGAGCACAGAATTATAAAATGTTTATTCATGTTCGATTCATTTCAAAATTAGTTATCAATTGTTTCTTAATTTTACAACTTAGTGTTGCTATACTATCTTTTTTATTATAATGGTTACATCCACGGTGTAGAATTTTTGGGCTCTACCAAACCATTGCATTCTGCGCTTACCCAACCCAAAAAATAAAACCCTCCGTAAAATCCTCAATTTTCTTTACTTGAATGAACTCATCCATAATGATCTTATTGTTCTATATGCTGATGACTTGGTCTGAAGGAGGTACACATTCCCTTCATGCCAACCTATAACCCACTAGATTGAATCCTTGCTTCCTGTGCAATCTCTGATAATCCTGAAAAGAAGAAGGCCCGGGACCTTCTGATTCATCATAGTTCTCGGAGAGTTGGCAATGTATAGCTTCCTTATATGTTTTTGATGACTTAATTTAATATTGTCTCACATTTACTATATAAATTATACATTATAGTTGTAAATTTTAATAAATATTTTTAAAAAAAAGTTACCACCTTTTCTGTATTTTTAATAATATAAATCGATTCATTTTTCTTTGTGATTTTGTTGTATTCTGATCCGTCATCATAAACAGAACAATCTTAAAGTCGATAAGACTCATGAAAAGAAGTAGTTTTCCTATTTGTTAGTCTTAGTCAGTTAATAATTTAAAGTCGGTTTATATGGTGTTTTTGTGTGTTAATGAAATTGATTTGATTATGAAGATGTTTCGTATCTATCTGACTATGAGTAGTTACTAGATTTTTTAAGTAAAAACTTCATAAGGCGCGTAATGTGATTTTTGGCAGGGTTAAAATCTTTTATGTCAAGTGACGTTTGCGTTACCAACATGCTCTAGGTTGGCGCATGTGCAGCGGTCGGTGTATACATGTCAGCAAAGATAGGATATCAATATCAATTTCCGCGAACGTTGTCGATACCGGCACAAAAATCCGTTATTATTTCAGTATTTAATAGTATTAAAATCAGATTCAAATGTAATGATTAAAGACCTGGTAGATAAATTATATAAAAATATACACACTTATTTTTGTATATAAAATTAATATAATGAATATTTTAATTCTCTTGCCACTAAAACACCGATATTTGTAAATATTATTAAAAAATCACATTGCATGAAAATATTTAAACATACGATGCAATATTATGATGATATTATTGTCATCGTAGTAAATCGTAGTAAAATTAAATTAAAAAGAATATCTTGATCATATTAGCACAGAAATATGATCTTTGGAAATTAAATTTATTTTAAGATTGTTTATTTGTTTATTTGGGAGCGGCGTGGTCTAGTGGATAGAGCACTAGTCTGCTGTGCTCCAGGTCCTGGGTTCGAATCCCGGCTGTGGCAGAAATATTATTTATTCTGTTAATTCAGTCGGGGGGCGACCCTAGGGTATGGAGACCCTCCTGGGGCAGACCCAGCCTCTATAAAGTGGGTACCCAAATTAATTGGGGAAAAAACCTGGCGGCTGAGCGTGATTAAGGCCTAATCACCTCATTGCACTGGCGTTGGCCTAGAAACAGTACGAATCTCTATATGTACTGAGCCCAAGACCCTTCATCGGTTGTAGTGGTACAGGTTTTTTTTTTTTTTTTTTTTTTTTTTATTTGTTTATTTATTTATGCTGCTGGTGCTAATCGGTCATAAATTTTGCCTATCCTGGTTTAATTACTGTAGGGATCTTTAAGGAGTACCTTACCCTCACACAAGACTGAAACGACAAGAAACTGCAGGACGTTTTCGACTACTTCAACACTTACTAGGCAAACGTTCTAATCTTCCACTTAACTACAAAAGACTCATCTACATGACTAGCATAAGACCTATATGGACTTACGGATTAGAGCTCTGGGGCTCTACTAAACCATCGAATTCTTCCCGTATCCAATCCCTACAATCCAAAATCCTTCGTAAAATCCTCAATGCTCCTTACTTTGTCACGAACAAGCTTATCCATAAAGACCTAAATATTCCGTATGTTGCTGATTTGGCCCAATCTAGATACCATTCCTTTCATGACAAACTCCATTCAAACCCTAATCCTCTTGTTTCAATAATTTCTTTCTCTTCGATTCCTGACAATCCTCCGAGACGTCTGAAAAAAAGATGGCCTCGAGACCTTCTAGTTTAGAAAAGTTACAGAAGTGCTGCCATTGGTAGTTCTTCTTCAAGTACGTTTCACGCCATTTATCTTTTGTCACATTTGCTTGTTGTACCTTGAAGTAAAGTTGTAAATTTCAATAAATGATGTTTGAAAAATAGGAGTACCTTACATCGCGCAGACTTGGGACCACGTCTTAACGTCCTATCCGATGGACAGCATAACTAAGGATTTTTTACTCCCATTAAAAACTCTAGGGCCACCCGCTTCATGTTAAGATTATAGATTCCAATTTAGCACAATGTATATGTTATTAATGATTAAAACATATATTTTTTGTTAGCTGGTTATCTCAGAGTTGCACATTTATCAGTGTTACACACTTACATACATTCCAAAGTATATCTCAAATAATTATTACTTTAGCGGTCCCTATGACTGCCTGAATTTTATTTTATTTTTGTTTTCACACTGAGAATTATTCCAATTGTGATTAGCCCGATGAAACACTGTTTCTGTTAATAAATGTGTCATAAAAATAAATCTGAATTATAGAACTTCTGATTTTGATAGGTAAGACTTTTAAAGATGCTTGTGCCATGTTCAGATGCACTTATACATTTCCATAAGATATAGAAAAGCTACGATACTACCTAGAAAAAGAACCATAACTCATAAAGCATATTTATCAGGGAATGTAGATCTAGAGCAGAGATAAATTATAAATCCTACGTAGAAGGGGATTGTGTTGATGTGTGATTTACTGTCCCGAAAACACCGATTTGTCACAGCCTGGCTCTAGAGGAACCTAGAAATTCTTGTTTTCTTAGACTGGAATAATTTAGGTAAACTTCTCAGGGATTAATTTTTCTTTGAAGTGCGGGGTTATTCAAGTTAACACTTCAATGCGACATATGTTAGAATATTTTATTGTACAAGGCTGCAAATTACTTTGAATGCAAAACGAAAACTGCAATATACTATTTTATCACACTTTGCGCGAAAAAAAATTATCATAGGAAATCCGTTCATCGTGGTTCTCTTTAAGAAAAAAAAAATTAAAAGATAAAAAATTCGTTTCATATTATGACGACAGACCCGTTACCATTTAGTACAACTGTAGCCGACACGTGTTTTCAGTCTGTTCCTATATTTTTTTTTTTTTTTTTTTTTTTTTTTTTTATTCATTGAGCAATATTACAATCTGTCCAATTCAGGACATTTTTAATAGTGATAAAGTACAACATTCATACTACATTCACACGATATATACAATACTATAAATTTATATAATAATAATAATAAAATATACATATATACAAAATAAAATCAATAAAAATATATACAATAGTCACTCATACCTATATACAATTCACAAGCATACAGCACGTGAGTGGAGAATCTAGCCAATGCTAGAACTCCAATATACATGTTATAAGAGGTCACGAGGCCACTGCCGTTTCAACCTTCTAGGTGGGTTGTATGGATGGGTGGGGCTGGATAGGGATTGAGCTAGAGGATTAGGATGATGAATGAGATTCTGGTGGAATTTGGAAAATTTGGATGGAATCAGGTCTGAAATAAAAGGAACATTAAGGTCGTGGTGCAAGGTATAGTTGGAAACATAATATGGAGCATTTACTATTGTACGGAGGACTTTGGATTGAAAGGATTGAATGCGTTTGATGTTAGTACGTTTAGCTGTCCCCCACAGTTCAAGTCCGTAGGTCCAGATGGGCTTCAGTATTGTCCTGTAGATTAATAATTTGTTGTCAACTGTAAGTTCAGATTTTCTGTTGAGTAGTCGGTATAACTGTCCGAATCGTCGGTTGAGTTCTTGTCTTTTAAGTCTTGTATGTGGGTTCCAAGTCAATCTTTTGTCTAATAGTAAGCCAAGATACCGGACTGTATCTGAAGGAGGAATTGGAATGGAATTGAAGTAAACTGGCGGACAGGAGTTTCGTCGAAGAGTGAAGGTTACGTGTTTGCATTTGGCTTCGTTCACCTTAATGCGCCAAGCATTACACCAGTCTTCGATAAGAGAAAGGTGTCTTTGCAGGTTTAAGGATGCTGTTTCAGGATTGGAACTGGATGATAGGATGGCGGTGTCGTCTGCAAAAGTTGCCAGAAAGGTATCAGGATGTGTAGGAATATCAGCAGTGTAAAGGATGTAGAGGACGGGTCCCAAGACGCTGCCTTGAGGAACACCGGCCTCAACGGGATAAAGGTTAGAAAATTCTACACCACAGCGAACGCGGAAGGAACGGTTTGAGAGATAGGATCGGAGAATGAGGTATAGAGACTGGGGTAAATGGGTTTTCAGCTTGAAGAGTAATCCAGTGTGCCATACCCGGTCAAAAGCTTGCGCAATGTCCAGAAACGCACCAGAACAATACTCTTTGCATTCAAGAGCTGAGGAAATATGGTCTACAACTCGGAGACCCTGTTGAACTGTGGAATGCTGAGGACGGAATCCAAACTGATGGGAAGGAAGATTTTGAGATTCTAATATGGGTAGGATACGTTTAAGAAGAAGCCTTTCGAAGATTTTTGAGAGGATGGGGAGTAGACTAATAGGCCTGTAGGATGAAGTGTTGTTGGAAGGTTTGCCTGGTTTTAGAAAAAGAATGATAGTGGAATGTTTCCATAACAGAGGAAAATAGGTGGTGCGTAGGATGCAGTTGTAAATATAAGTAAGGAATATAATGGCTTTCTGCGGAAGTTGTCGGAGGATCTGGGGAGTAAGGAGATCGTGTCCAGGAGATTTACGGAGGGTAAGTTTTTGGAGAAGATATTTGACCTCAGAGGGATTAATAGCTTTAGGAGGTAGGGAAAGTGGAATTGGTGACATAAGAAAGTCTTGCACTGTTGCGGTGTGATTGGCGTGGGATTCCGGGTGAGGAGTGAAAACTTTGGAGAGGTGTGTGGCGAATTCCTCGGCTTTATCTTCATCAGACGCAGCCCAGGAGTCATCACCACGTCGGAGAGGATGGGAAACTTGATGGTATTTTAGGATCTTTTTCGTGACATTCCACAGGGAATTATCACGAGCTGATAGAGAGGAGAGGGGTGTTTAGGAGAGGAGACAGTCCAGACAGCTTGTTGGATGGCGGTGGTAAAGGAATAGACGGAATTATCTAGGTCATCTGAGGTTTTGAGGGTTACTCTGAGGTCAATATTATCGGTCAGGATTTGGCGGAAAAGGTTCCAGTTGACAGGACCTCGGATGAATGATGGTGGAATGGGTTTTGGAATTGGAGTGAGAGATACTTTTAGGATCAGTGGACTATGGTCTGAGGATAGTTCATCAAGGCGAGTTACAGAAAAGTTGAGGGAGCCTAATCCGCTGTGGATAAAGAAGTCGAGGATGTCAGGATTGCGGTTAGGATCGGTTGGCCAGTAGGTAGGGGAGTCAGGAGGCAGGATATTAAAATTTCGGGAGTTGAGTGCAGACAGCAAATTTCGTCCCCGAGAATTCGTGGTTCTGGAACCCCACTGCTGATGCTTGGCGTTTAAGTCTGCACCCAGAATGAAACGATTTCCTATGGAATCCAGGAAGGATACAAATTCGGAATTGGAAATGGAATGTTTAGGAGGGCAGTATGCAGATGTGAGGGTTACCGGAAAGGAAAAAGTCTTGATTACTATGGCTGTGGCTTGTAGGAAATCATAGGTGGGAAGTGGGAGTAAATGATGAGAGAGGGATTGGTGGACAATGATAGCAGAACCGGCATGGGCTTTACCGTCTGGGTGGTCAGTACGGTATGTGATGTATTGCGGTATTTTGAAGTACTGTTCCTATATTTTAGTTCCTATCTTTTTTCTTTCTTTTTTTTTAAATTGTAAAATAACAAAAAAAAACAAAAAAACAACCTTGGTAGGTAGCAGGTTGCAGGGAAGTGAGATAGGAAGTCGAGGCCTGGGGATAATGTCACCTAAGGCCGATTTAGATAATGTTGGTTCTTATTCGATATCCCGGCTCCCCTTCATCGGATCAGGAAGCTAGGGAGGAGGAGGAGAGAAGAGGGAGCAGGAGGAGGGAAGAAGAGGGAGCAAAAGGGAGGTGGGTGTCCGCGGTAACGAGAGAGAAAGAGAGAGTGGGCCTCCACTCCTTCCATTCTCTATCTCTCTTTTCTTCATAGGCGCCACCTTGGGCCGCCAGGAAAAGCTACTTTTAAAAATAAAGCTTAACCCTTATTTTTCAGGAAAATGTGTATTAGGAGAACAATAAAATTGAAGAATAAAAGAGTTTGATTTAATATAAGATTTAATTTAATTAAAATTTAATTTTAGCCATGATATGGCAATCATGTGTTTATCGTTGTTTATTTATTTTTGTTTTTCTTTTGTCCTGCTGGACAATTTCACGAAGTCAGGAACTTCTACTCCTAAGATTCGAGAGGCGGGTCCTAAGAAAAATACTCAGGCCAATCTTTATCGATAATACAGAGAACAAATGCTGAAATAGCTGACCTGTACTAGGACTCATTGTTTCAGAATCATTAAGATTGGAGGACTTAGCAGCGCGGGGCATGCTGTCAGAATGAAAGATGATAAGATCGCGTAGAAACTTCTTGAAGAAAAGATATATTCCAAGAAAAGAATCGGCAGGCCGATGGAATGACAGAGGACGCGTTGTCCATCTTAGGGTTGCGAAATCGGAAAGCAACAGCAATGCACCGAGATGACTGGCGGTCGATGTTACAGAAGGCCCTGACTCACCTTGAGTTGTAGTGCCCAACAGAAGAAGGAGGGATTTGCCCCAATCCTTTATGGTCTGTGGAGCTGGTTTATTACGATTGTTGGAATATTAGATGAGAATTCTATTACTAAATCTCTTCTGATTTGACGGTAGGAATATATGAGACCCAAAAGACTTGGATCCCAGAGGGTGCTATTCTTTCAAGCTTCAGAAGCCGATAGAGCGGGCAGTTTGACAAATTTAAGTGAGCAGCCTAGTTTTGGGTGAGTCCTTTTTAATTGTCTTTTGTATCGTTAAAACATTTTGGAGATCACTTTTTTTTTTTGATAATCTAAATTTAAGCGTTTTTCTAAAACTATTTGTAATTTCATTTTACCATCATATTGGTGTAATTTTTTTTCTGCCTGATTTATTAAATCTAATTTAGACGTTGATTTCCAAAAAGTACTAAAGGACATTTTTTTACGAAATGAATTTTGGTCATATTTGTATTCTCATCGTTTAGTTTTATCTTTTATTCGGTTTTATCTAATGATCACCTTAAAGTCCTTAAAAAAGTTATTTAAAAATGCAATTATTTTCTAAAGGTATTAATTGCACGTTTAGATTTGTTCCTTTTCTTAAAAATACATTTCATTTCATAACTTTTTATAAGATTTTTAATGCATAAGAAAAAAAAAATCTAGATTTGATTACGAAAATAATTTAAGTTGGTTAAATAATATAGTACTGAGAGATTTTTGGGCGTTCTATAAAATTTCTTAGAATAAATATCCTATATTTCCGGAAATAAACGTATTTTCTTTCAATATATTTCCACCCCCTAACATCTGCCGATTAAATCCATTTGATTTTTCCCCGGGAGGAATGTCATGTCATGTAATAGATAACCGACATGATTCAACAGGGACCATCTTTTGCTGTTCTACAAGCCACCTTATTTTCTTCTACGACATTAAAGATTAGGAAAATTTTGTTAACAGTGTTTTTATTTATTAATTACTTCGTAAAAGCAAAATTAGAATTTGTAATTTTTGTTTTTTTGAGAGGGGGAGGGGCGGAAAGGCATTTGGGTGTGGTGGGTGTTTTTTACCATTACCACGATTCTCCATGATACTTTATAGAGCAGGGTATTTTAAAAAATATAACACAGTATAATAAATACTTCTCTCATTGACGATTCATATGCTACATGTGTTCTGAACAATAAAAACCAAATGATACAAATACTTAAAAATATTTGGTATAATTATGATGTCTTTAAATATTGTTTAACTTAATATTATTTGTAAGGAATAAACTTATCCGCCCTTACAAATACTTATACGCCCTTACCTTATATGTTTCCTCTCTTCCTCAAAGGTGCCTCCTAAGGCTGCCTGTAAAAGCTTCTTAAAAAAAAAGTCCTAATTTTGTAAGTTGAAAATAAAATGATATAATATCTTGTATGATATATATTGAATAATGATTTTTCAGTATTTTTTTTTTCATGTTAAGGATTGCTTATTTATTTAATCCGGTTTTTAATATTTAATCAGGTGTTGTCTAATTCTTCTTTATCTTCATTGACGATGCTTCGGTAGATACCTGCGATCCTTTTCAGAACTATAATTTTTGAGCAACGGCTCACCAATTAGGCTTACATAGGTCACTGGGTAGGCTAACAGCAGATTGATTTTGAGTAAAAAATTATTAATATATAATTTTTTGTTTTATACATATATATATATATATATATATATATATATATATATAACAAAAAACGTAAAATACATTTAAAAAAAAAAAAAAAAAAAATATATATATATATATATATATATATATATATACATACATATATACATATGAAGTGACGTTTACAGGTAACTGAATATATATGGAATATTAATGTTTGAACGAGAGACCCAGAAGCTCTATCTTTACATGTTTGAGTTGCCATTGTATTCAAGAAGTTCTTTAACCTGTAGTCACTTGTGAAGTTTTCAGGCCTGGGGGGTATTATTTGCATTAAAACTTTTCCACCTCAACGTTTTCCCTCCCTTAAGTTGAAACTCGGATACTAATTTAGGGATCCAGTGGAAGAAGGTTCATTTGCAGAAGACAGGTGCCTTGAACTACATATCAGTTGTACCATGCTCTGAAAATTCTAGTAGAGAGAATTTAATTAAAATTAAACTTAACCTTAATAGGTGCATTTAGCAGATTTTGCGATTATAATAAAATCATTATTGTTGTGTAATAGTAATTTGAATGTTCTAGTAAAAATCTGTAACTATTCATCGATTTAAAGATTGTATTACCGTTTTAATATTATTCTTATTCTTCTGACGGTCCCTTACAGATGTGAAACGTGCCCGATTACTTTGAAGGATGAACAACGTCTTAAGGTTATCGAATATAAGGTACTACGGAAAATGTTTGGTCCAAAGTGAGATGAGGTCGCTGGAGAGTATAGAAGGTTGCGCAACTCGGAATTGTGGAGCTTGTACCATATGAATATAATTAATTTGATGGCATTGCGGTGACTCAAATGGGCGTGCAAAGTTGTTGGGCTCAGTGAAGAAGGGATTCCAAGAAAGTTGGTATTCGCTGAACCGACTGGTAGACGTCCGAAAGGTAGGCCAAAGCTTCGATGGAAGGATTGTGTTGAGTCTGATCTCGGGGGCTTAGGCTTGAACGGTGATCATAAGACGAATCATTGTTATTATTATTATTACCGTCATCATATTATTGTACCTAACTTATTAATTATTTTCAAATTGCATTAGTTGTTATCTTGTTTCTTTTAGCCCTGATGAAGGCCCACAATGTAGGCAAAAACGTCGGCACACGATTAATGTGTGTGTGTGTTTTTAGTACCGCACTATTCTCAGTTAAGGTTTTTGTAGCTATGTTTTAAACTTTTTGTGGTTTTAGTAGCCACTATCTATTTTTTTTTTTTTTTTTTTTAGCAAACGTCACTTTATGCCGCTTAGTCGTATCAGACGATGATGTATTAGAAGCCCTAAATTTTTCCTATCCAGATTTAATTAGAATAGGGATCTTTAGCGAGTGCCTGACAACGCACTGGCACGGGACCACCTTCTTACGTATCCTTCAATGGACGATGTAACTAAGGATTTTTTAATTATATTAAAAAATCATACTGTCTGTTGTTTTTTGTAAATTACCAAGTAAATACATAAATGTTTTTTTCTCTATATTTACATCCGACACTTGTATATAAAACATCTTTTTAGCCTGTCGAATCTCATGATAAATGGTTTGAAATGACAATTATTAAGAATCCCCTGTAGCTATAATTAACACTGACATATTCTTTTTTCTTCTTCGAAAATTAGCTTGAATGGAAAATCCACCCGATTGGTAATGAGTAATAACCCGACGGGTGGCCTAAGCCCGTGCTTTCGCTGGTTCAGCTTTGCGAGCGAATTATGAGTTACGGACTTGGGCTAATTGAGAACTGTCCAACGAAAACGCGGCTAGCGTATTGTAGGGCTTAGATAAATTGCCCAACACGGCTTTCCGATACAATGAAGTTTTATACCCCCTCTCTCAGTTCTTTCTGCAAAAAAAAACAAAAAAAAAACTGACGACCCTACAAAAGGAAAAGTCGCTATAAATGTCCTGCTTCCAACAAAGGCCGAGCGTTAGTACGTTTCACCCAATAACTATCTGATCTTCGTCCTGAATTTTTTCCTACCCAAGACCATCTTGTTTTTATTGTGTTTTATCAAAGTCATATCATTTCTATGTCTTCTGGAGTTTTGTCTTCGGCCAGACTTCTTAAGATAGGAAAATTTTGCCAAAGATACCAAGAAGAGAAGTTGTGCCTTCTCAAGAATCGATTTCTCTCAATATATCGACTGTTCCAAGAAGCAGTTATCTCCTGCTGTGAAAATTCAGGTCAAAGAATGAAAATTACTACGTTCATAATCAGACATATATATCCGAAACCGGCATTACAGCAGGATTTATTTTTATATATAAGTAATCATATTATCTATGGTAAATAACATTACATATCGGGTAAATGATTTTAAGTTTAGTTGTTCACACATATTTGTTTTCATCTTTCCTCTACGAAAATTGTTTTAAAAATGTGTTTTCTTAAGGCAGGCTTTAATTGAGCGAGCATTCAGTTTAAAATCTGGGTTACATTTAACGACGACTAAATATTTGGAGATTGGATTTTGATTTGTTTAGAATATAGCTTTTAGCTCATTTTTATAAACAATAATTTAATATTCGATATATATTTTTAAAATTTATTTTATTGAAATTTACAACTGTATATTTTCAAACAATTAAATATGCTACAATGATAAAACACATGAAAAAAAACATTAAGAGAAACTTCCCATTGGCAGCACTCTAGTGGTGAGTCTAAACAAGAAGGTCCCGAGGCCATCTTCCTTTCAGACGCCTTGGCGGATTGTCAGGAATTGAAGTAGAAGCAAAGATTGAAACTAGTGGATTAGAGTGGGAGTGGAGTTTTTCATGAAATGAGTGATACATATGAAACATTAAGGTCTTTGTGGATGATTTTATTCGTGACAAAGTAAGGGGCCAAAATATTTAATTATAAAAATTTTACATCTCTTAAATGAAAAGAGGTTTTATATTCTATAAGTATAGTTTTGTGTATAAAACTCTAAAGCGAGGAATGCTGTTATTTCATGAAATCATTTTAGTCTTTTAATTTTAAAGTTAGAACATAGATGAGAATCAAATTTTGAATCGCAAAACCCCTTTGGTCCTCATCAAGCCTCGATAAAATAATACTGCACTTGACTATAGAAAAAACATTGTGGTTGTGCGCTTTTTCGACTAAATCATCTACTTGTGCAGTAATTCCGATTTAATTAATTTTCAAAATTATTACACCGAATAATCATTTACACTTTTAAGATAAACTGTCTGAGTTCATTTTTTGAATCTTGATTTTATTTTATTTTTGGCTATTCTTAGAATATTTTCTAAATATCATCATCAAAATGCGCTCTACAACTCAACACGAGTCTTCCACTCACCGGTTCTGAGCATAACATTCGTAAATGAAGTAATTGAACCGAATAAAAAAATACGTAACACCTTTTTTACTTCTGTTATACGTTAAAAGTCCCAGTGTTTATATTTAAATTTCTCAATTAAAGTAAAACAATCCTAACAAAGTAGCGTGAACAATTATATTGAAGTTCTTATGAACTATATCAAGATCAAAATAAGGTCGCAGCTTAGTAAATGCATTACCTCAAATCCTATATCACTAATGTTCGAGCTTTAGTCTTGGAGTTTGAAGTTTAAAGAACAATTTTCAAAATGTTTGAAGAATTGTTTTAAATCCGTTCTAAGTATTTCTTTATTATCTCATAAATGTTTTCTGTATAGCTATTGTTTAGAGTGAAATACTAAGTTAAACGAAATATTATTTATTTGAAAACATATTTTATATTAAATATTTATATATTAAGAAATATTACAATCTGTTTCAGAATGAACAATAGTAATAGTGATATGAGACCACACTCATACAATATATACAGAAAATAATGCTGAAGAAAAATTACATAAAATAGAAAAAAGAAATTCCTTGAAAACATATAAACGTCATTTATTATAAAAAAAAAAAAAAAATAATGACTTAGCTCTTTTGCCTTAACACCAGTGATAATATATATCATTTTCTGTACCTAATTAATGCCAAAACAATTTTATATTATATTATGCACATTGTAAATTTGATAAATAAAAATTATTTTTATTATATTATATTCTGTGAATAATTTTCTTGATACATCTTCAGTTTATCCATATAAATTATATGATAAATTTTAAATTATGTTATAATTTGTTTTCCTTCTTTCTTGTTAAGTAATTTAATTATTAAAAACTTGTCTTTAGTTTATTTATTTTACTAAAATGTTTTTTTATTTATTTTTAATTAAGGGCTGAAATAAACCTAGTGGTAGAATGAAGTTGTTCTTCTATGTTCATAAATAAATAAATTGTCTAAAATATATTTGTTTATATCGTATCTTATCCCATTTTAAACAAATCAAAAGTAGACTTTTGGGGACTGATACATAATTAAGATAGGTCATAGACAACTTTGATGCAATGGTGTGCTAGACGTAAAACTTCTTCACTAATATAACGCTCGTGCGCTACATAAAAGGAAGTTATATGCTTATTAAAACTCACGTCATTAAAAGAGGGCATAAGCCTCTTTTCGAACAAATGCTGTAGTATAAAGAAGTCTCTAATGAATTTGATGGGAAATTAAGATTTATTTATATCTTCAAAAATATTGGTAATATAGAAAAAGAGTAAAAAGGTAAGTTGTTGTGGTAAGGTTATGGTAAGTTGTTGCTAATAACAAGAGAATAACATTACTTGCGTTAAAGTAATTTAGGAGAAGATTTTTAATTTTTTTAATTTTGATTTGATCTGCACATGAAGGATTCAAACAATAACTTTTCGAAACTGTAAACCCTTCTGTGTTTTGGAGCAGTATCTTTATCCTACAAACTTCCCTCTTCAACCGAACAAGTTAAGAACTCTCTCAAAGTAATACCCCGTCCCATCAACCCTTTTAGTGTCAATTGCTCGTTTCTCAGAGTAAGTTTAGTTGATGACTGGTCGGTTAAATAACGTTAAAGCAATAGCATTAAACCGGGTTTCAACCAAAATTTAGTTTTAGATGTTATCATTTTAAACAGTATAAAATATACAATCCTGCACTAATCAAAAGAGAATTATCAAAGTGTATACAATAATATTTTCAATAGACCGTCAGAAGCTATATAACATCATGATTGAACAGGGAATACCTAGAAAGTTAGTAAACCTAGTAGAGATGTGTTTGTCGGAAACATTTTATAAAGTTAGAATCGGTCATAATTACTCCGAGAGATTTGAGTTGCGATCGGGTTTGAAACAGGGTGACCCCCTTTCACCTGTTTTGTTTAATATAGCTTTAGAATATGTCATAGAAAAGGTGATGTGTACCAAGAAAGGCTTAAATATGGGTGACAAGATTCCGATTTTGGGGTATGCCGATAATTTGATACTGCTAGGTGAAGACACGGAAACCACACAACTAAATACAAGTGTGTTAATAAAAACCGGTAAAGAAATAGGACTCGAATTAAATACCGATAAGACGAATTATATGATTAGAACATCACAACATTACTTCAAGAACACTTGCTATATACTAAATTGCTGAAGGATTGCTAACTGTGACAAATAAACCTGGGAAAATTGGCAGGTTATGTGGGACGAAAGCCCTCTTAGTGGTCGACATCCTGTAGGGATGACTGTAGGGAGGAGGTAGCCTTGGCTCGTCTAAGGATTAGCCACACTGAGCTAACTTATTCGTACCTCATAACAAAACAGCCACCGCCAAAATGCACCGACTCCAGT
Organism: Piezodorus guildinii; assembly: GCA_023052935.1. NCBI lineage: Eukaryota > Metazoa > Arthropoda > Insecta > Hemiptera > Pentatomidae > Piezodorus > Piezodorus guildinii. The sequence goes on from CM041292.1 coordinate 65,924,973, forward strand.
TCCACCCTTTCCATAAAGCACATCTTTGAGCAGTGCACTAATTATATAGAATCGTATTAACAGAATAGGTCTGACTCCAAACTTGAGCAGTTATTTAAAAGACGACGAGGTGTTAAGAGCAATTATTGTAAATTTTTTGAAAGGACACCAGAACTCATCTCAACCATATGTTTTATATCTGAATTTTTATTATTTTTTATCTTCTAATCTATTTTATCTATTTATTTATTTTTTATTCTCTATGTCATTTATATATGGATTTTGTTAATAAAGATATTCGATTTTAACTTCACTTAGTCGTTATTATAATCAGTACTTTTCTTATGATTATTTTCTTTAAGTCAAAATAGAACTCCTCTCCCACAAATTTCTTTAATTTAAGTGAATTTACAGGCGTTGATGACCTCGGAGTTTTACGCCTTTAAACATAAACAAAAAATCATACCTGGGAAAAGAGCTTACTCCAATAAGAATTTATGTTTTATTTTTTTCTCTTTTTTGTTTGTTCTACTGTAGCCCTTGTTTTTTGTAATGGAATTTCCTCGAAGGATAAATAGAATATATATACCCAGGCGAAAACGGAGGTAAAAATTTCCAGTGCAAAAGACCCGAACCAAAAGAATTTTTTCGATTTCCTCCTTTTTACGAAATAGAAGGACACGGTCGAAAATATGAGGAGAGAGGCAGGGCGGCCCCAATAAATCCCGACGAGGAGATGGAATCATCCATCAAGGGCCCGCATGGCCCGGTCACACCTCGCTCCACTTATTGCCGCTCTTCAAGGAAACCTTCATATTCCTTTTTTATGTCCTCTATATCATCAATTTTGACCGTTTTCTTTTACCAATATAAATCTGGACAACAAAAGGTTTTTTTTTCTTATCGATTTCGTGCGAGGATGAGCTTCCTCAGCCTTGTCAAAACCTTATATATTAATAGTCCCATTGAGTTCATTTTTTTTTTTTTTTTTTTTTTTTATTCGTATATATTACAATTTGTCATAATAGACAATAATAATAGTGCTACAGGATCTCATTCATACAATATTTACAATATAAACAAAAGGAAAGTCAAATTACATAAAATAAAATAAAAATAAATAAACGTATCCAATAACAAAATTTATAGACAAAATAAATACAAATAAATGAAGTTAACAAATAAATAAACAAAACATGGCACATTCATACCTATGTACAATATTTACAATCAGCTCGGGAACCCCAGACGGGACTTGTCCCCCCACTTGAGGAAGGACAAGCAGAGTCCAAAGGATCCCAGCGCCTCCCTCTCAGCCGCATCACTGGTGAGAGCCAGCGGAAGCTAAGTGAGGGCGCCACAGCCACAATCACACCGCACATGAGAGGAGAATCTGACCAGTGTCAGAACTCCAGAATAGATGTTTACAATATGTCTCGGGGCCACTGCCGTTTCAACCTTCTAGGAGGGTCGTATGGATGAGTGGAGCTGGATAGGGATTGTGCTAGAGGATTAGGATGATGAATGAGGCTCTGGTGGAATTTGGAAAATTTAGATGGAATCAGGTCTGAAATAAATGGAACATTAAGGTCGTGGTGTAAGGTATAGTTGGAGACATAATAAGGAACATTTACTATTGTTCGGAGGACTTTGGATTGAAAGGATTGAATGCGTTTGATGTTAGAACGTTTAGCTGCCCCCACAGTTCAAGTCCGTAGGTCCAGATTGGCTTCAGTATTGTCTTGTAAAGTAATAATTTGTTGTCAACTGTAAGTTTAGATTTTCTGTTTAGTAGTCTGTATAACTGTCCGAATCGTCTGTTGAGTTCTTTTCGTTTAAGTCTTGTATGTGGGTTCCACGTCAATCTTTTGAGTTTAAATTAAAAAAAAAAATCCCTCTTCTCTGATAAATATTTATGTTTTATTTATTTCCCCTTTGATATGTTATTTGCCGTTCGTGTCTCTGAATATGTTCGGAAAATCATAATGGTATATTTGGGGATAAGAATTGAAATAATCCATCCCTCAGTAAATGCTGATGATGAAAGGTGAGCCTTGCATACCTATCTAAAGTAAATGCTTGTTTAAAATTATTTATTTACAATAAATGTTTAGACGAAATTATAATAACCATCATTTGGGAAGTGACCAACTCAAAGTAACAACAGTAATGGCTCAACAGAGATTTTATTGTTCAATAAATTACAAATGTAAAATCTAACTTAAGATTTACAAACGCAGATTACCTAACTCTGACTATAGAACTATCTTACTGTTTTTAACTCTCTAAGCCTGTGTGGGAAGTCACAGAGGTTCGGAGGATTGAAATGAAATGAGAATAGACTTTTGCGTCTTTGTGCTACACAGCAATATGTGGCGATGGGTGTGTGGTCTAAAGGTTTTAATTTAATGTAGCATAATAACATTATTTAATGTAGGAGGTGACCTTATGAAGCATAAACATTCAATTTCTGTCTCTTCGGTGTCAGTTTAGTGGTAAGTATACGATACAGATCTGTATACCAGGGTGGTAACCTTATATGAGATTAAGAAAAGGGTAATTTATAAAGGGAACTAGTATTGGACAATTATTGAAGGGAGTAAATAGTGACGACACAAAATAAGACAAATGGTTTCATTATGAACGTCAATGGTGTTAGTCGTGTGTTAATTCGCATTAGTTCCCAGCCTCAATCCCTTTGTTAATTTAAGTCGCTAAACCTTCTGTCAATCTGTGTGATTATGTTGAAGGTAATTAAAATAAAAATTAATAGAGAAAATAAAATATTAATTTGAAGATTTCCTTTCCTCTCCAGCTGTAATGCTGTTTCTTCTCTTCCTCACGACTGCTTTTTCAATTCTTGCGACGATCTATAATAACCTTGCACACTCCCAAGCGAATATTTTACATCTATACCCCAAACTGACAAGCCGTCTTTTTCCAGCTAATCCAATCTGAATAAAAAAAATCCTGTAGTGCTTGCACATACTGAATCCAAATAAAACAACAAATATAAAAATAAAATTACATACTGTGGAACATAAAGATATAGCTATTTCATTTCTTAGCACTATCTGATAAAAAAAAAAGGCTTCCGAATTCAGAATCTCTAGGCCATCGCCTCAAAAGTTGTACAGACTAGTGGTGGATTTAAGTGGTTAGGCCGATTGGTTCATGTAGTAAGTCAGTCTGTCGTAGACATTTTATAAATAACCTGTTGCAGTATCTGAAACTGTGAGCGAGTCCAAGTCATTGTGGAATAATTTGTTGGCAAATAGAATGGCGCTTCCATCATTTTTATGTCAAATGTTGCATTAGAAACACTGAATTCTTTGGATAATGGAGGTTTTGGCAGATCTACATAGCTCTATTCTGTACGTCCATAGGGAATTGATTAGTACCTTGTAGATGGTAATTTTGGAGTTATTTGGAGCCTAGATAATAGTCTAACTTGTTTGTTCAGCTGTTTTCCCTTAAGTCTAATGTAGGTCCTCCATGTCAATGTTTTGTCTAAATATAGTAGCTATCGGTATATCATTGCAATGCATTTGAAGTTAAATCAACAATTAGGAATCATTTTAAAGTACTATAAATGATTTTTATATTCTAATCTATAGATTTAAACCTCCTTGAACTTATACGGACTTACGCCTTACACATTTGTTGTTAAGTATAAGAGACTCAGATAAAAAACTTTAATCATATCAAGAAAACATTTCAAGCATCAACACTCACAAAAATGAAAAATATAGAGCAAATGAAATTTTATGCACACTATAAACTCACGATCTCAAATACAACATTCCTTCGAAAGAGAAAAAGATAAGACAAAAACAATATAATTGTTTGCGTTGATAAATCCTTTTTGACAAGAAGTATATCGATCACCCTTCAATCGTCGCTTTATTAGTTATTGCTCCAGTGTGGGACATAGTTTGTCATTGTGTGTCATGATGGATTCTAGTTGTAAACTCCTGAAAGTAAAGTTCTGCATTATTGAGCATCATCTGAAGTTCGCTGAGCATGGCATCGAAGTCCGCGTCTCTTAACTTAGTTTGAAGGTTCTTTTTTTCTTGATTATTTTGATATTTTTTTACAGCGATTTGTTTTTGATTTTATACCCAGAAATATTTCTATGATTTTTTTATATTAATATCTATAACGATGGAGTTTTGTTGACCGTAGAGAAATTAGATGAGGAAGATGGTTGGGGGTGCGGTCATAAATTAAAACCACACAATTAAAAATAAGAGTTATTTTTATTATGTGCCGACGTTTCGGCCTACAATGTGGGCCTTCATCAGGGCTAAAAGAAACAAGATAACAACCAATGTAATTAGACTTAATAATGCGTTAGGTATATAATAATAATATGACAGTAATAAATTATGGGAACATAAATAATATTAAATGTAAAATGATAATAAGATGACAATTATAAAGTATGGAAATAAGGTGACAGTTATAAAGTATGGAAATAAACAAAATTAAGATGATAGTTATAAAGTATGGAAGTAGACATAATTGAGATGATAATATTGTAATGAGAATATATAAATAGAGACTCAGTAAATGAAAAAAATGATAAAGGAAAAATATGTGTACAATTAAAATTTTAAATATTAACAATTATGAGTTGATATATGACGGTAATATATTAAAAACATAGTTAAGAGTATAGGTAATATATAAAAAAATATAGTCATTACAAAAGAGAAACAGTATGAATAAAAAATAATAATTTAAATTTTAAAATAATGTAATATTAAACTAATAATTATATGTCAGGATATGTAATGGAGAAATATATGAGTATGGAAAGGGGGAGAAAGAAATGGGCGATGAAAAAAGACCCTTATAAATATAAGGGTCTTTTTAAATTTACTGAGTCTCTATTTATATATTCTCATTACAATATTATCATCTCAATTATGTCTACTTCCATACTTTATAACTATCATCTTAATTTTGTTTATTTCCATACTTTATAACTGTCACCTTATTTCCATACTTTATAATTGTCATCTTATTATCATTTTACATTTAATATTATTTATGTTCCCATAATTTATTACTGTCATATTATTATTATATACCTAACGCATTATTAAGTCTAATTACATTGGTTGTTATCTTGTTTCTTTTAGCCCTGATGAAGGCCCACATTGTAGGCCGAAACGTCGGCACATAATAAAAATAACTCTTATTTTTAATTGTGTGGTTTTAATTTATGACCGCACCCCCAACCATCTTCCTCATCTAATATCTATAACAATTTCCAACTGTATTATTGAATACAACCAGTAAATGTGCGTAAAAATATAAAATGCATGATTCACATGCAGAGAAGTTTTCTATTGACAGCACCCTAAAAATATGCTAAACTAGGTCTTGAGGCTCTAAATCTTCTTTCCAGACGGCTTAGAGGGTCATCATAAATTTAAGAAGAAGTGGGAATAAAACTAATAAGTAAGAGTGGGAATGGAGTATGTCATAAAACAAATGGTATCTGGTCCGGCCCAAATCCGATAAATATATAACATAAAAAAAATTACGGATCCGTTTATTCGGTACAAAGCAAGGATCAGTGAGGATTTGGGATTGTATAGATAGAATTACCAAACAATTCGATGGTTTAGTAGAGCCCCAAAGCTCTACTCCTTAAGACTGGCATTGTGATAGTCATCTAGATGGGACTTTTGTAATTAAATGGAAGATTAGAACTATTAAGTTTAGTAAGTGATGAAATAGCTAAAACTCTATGAAATTAATGTTTTTCAACTGTTAAGAACTCAGTTTCTTACAAAATATATTTTTAATTGAACGATATATATTTTTAGTTTACATCTCCTAATTTAAATAAATTCCTTGATTATTATTCATTGACCTGAAACGGTTTACAAATATTACAGCATCCCTCTATCTATTCTTAAAATATTCATCTAACCATAATACTTGCTCAAGCTACAAAAAATATTTTTGTTCATATGTTGTTACTCCTGCCTGCTCCTATTTTGCTTCAAATACATCGAGGATCCTGTTAGGAGCAGTCTGCTACAGATTTTTTTTTTCTGATAACTTTATTATTTTTTTATTATTTTATTTATCGAGCAATATTACAATCTGTCCAATTCAGGACATTTTTAATAGTAATAACGTACAACATTCATACTACATTCACACGATATATACAAAACAATAAATATAAAATATATAAAAATAACAATCAATAAAATAATATATATACAATAGTCACTCATACCTATATACAATTCACAAGCATACAGCACGTGAGTGGAGAATCTAGCCAATGCTAGAACTCCAATATACATGTTACAAGAGGTCACGAGGCCACTGCCGTTTCAACCTTCTAGGTGGGTTGTAAGGATGAGTGGAGCTGGATAGGGATTGAGCTAGAGATTAGGATGATGAATGAGATTCTGGTGGAATTTGGAAAATTTGGATGGAATCAGGTCTGAAATAAAAGGAACATTAAGGTCGTGGTGCAAGGTATAGTTGGAAACATAATAAGGAGCATTTACTATTGTACGGAGGACTTTGGATTGAAAGGATTGAATGCGTTTGATGTTAGTACGTTTAGCTGTCCCCCACAGTTCAAGTCCGTAGGTCCAGATGGGCTTCAGTATTGTCCTGTAGATTAATAATTTGTTGTCAACTGTAAGTTCAGATTTTCTGTTGAGTAGTCGGTATAACTGTCCGAATCGTCGGTTGAGTTCTTGTCTTTTAAGTCTTGTATGTGGGTTCCAAGTCATCTTTTGTCTAACAGTAAGCCAAGATACCGGACTGTATCTGAAGGAGGAATTGGAATGGAATTAAAGTAAACTGGCGGACAGGAGTTTCGTCGAAGAGTGAAGGTTACGTGTTTGCATTTGGCTTCGTTCACCTTTATGCGCCAAGCACTACACCAGTCTTCGATAAGAGAAAGGTGTCTTTGCAGGTTTAAGGATGCTGTTTCAGGATTGGAACTGGATGATAGGATGGCGGTGTCGTCTGCAAAAGTTGCCAGAAAGGTATCAGGATGTGTAGGAATATCAGCAGTGTAAAGGATGTAGAGGACGGGTCCCAAGACGCTGCCTTGAGGAACACCGGCCTCAACGGGATAAAGCTTAGAAAATTCTACACCACAGCGAACGCGGAAGGAACGGTTTGAGAGATAGGATCGGAGAATGAGGTATATAGACTGGGGTAAATGGGTTTTGAAGCTTGAAGAGTAATCCAGTGTGCCATACCCGGTCAAAAGCTTGCGCAATGTCCAGAAACGCACCAGAACAATACTCTTTGCATTCAAGAGCTGAGGAAATATGGTCTACAACTCGGAGCCCCTGTTGAACTGTGGAATGGTGAGGACGGAATCCAAACTGATGGGAAGGAAGATTTTGAGATTCTATTATGGGTAGGATACGTTTAAGAAGGACTTTCGAATTTTGAGAGGATGGGGAGTAGACTAATAGGCCTGTAGGATGAAGTGTTGTTGGAAGGTTTGCCAGGTTTTAGAAAAAGAATGATAGTGGAATGTTTCCATAACAGAGGAAAATAGGTGGTGCGTAGGATGCAGTTGTAAATATAAGTAAGGAATATAATAGCTTTCTGCGGAAGTTGTCGGAGGATCTGGGGAGTAAGGAGATCGTGTCCAGGAGATTTACGGGGAGAAGATATTTGACCTCAGAGGGATTAATAGCTTTAGGAGGTAGGGAAAGTGGAATCGGTGACAAAAGAAAGTCTTGCACTGTTGCGGTGTGATTGGCTTGGGATTCCGGGTGAGGATTGAAAACTTTGGAGAGGTGTGTGGCGAATTCCTCGGCTTTATCTTCATCAGACGCAGCCCAGGAGTCATCACCACGTCGGAGAGGATGGGAAACTTGATGGTATTTTAGGATCTTTTTCGTGACATTCCACAGGGAATTATCACGAGCTGATAGAGAGGAGAGGTTGGAATTAAAGGACTGGGAACGGAAGGTCGCCAACTCCCTCTTCAATTGTCTACAATAGAAGTTATAGGAGCGGCGATCTGTTGGGTGTCGGGTGCGCTGCCATAATGATCTTGCTCGGCGTTTGGTATGGATGAGGTCTATAATATGTTGTGAAAAGGATTTTGGTGAGGATTTATATTAGGGTGTTTAGGAGAGGAGGCAGTCCAGACAGCTTGTTGGATGGCGGTGGTAAAGGAATAGACGGAATTATCTAGGTCATCTGGGGTTTTGAGGGTTACTCTGAGGTCAATATTATCGGTCAGGATTTGGCGGAAAAGGTTCCAGTTAACAGGGCCTCGGATGAATGATGTGGAATGGGTTTTGGAATTGGAGTGAGAGATACTTTTAGGATCAGTGGACTATGGTCTGAGGATAGTTCATCAAGGCGAGTTACAGACAAGTTGAGGGAGCCTAATCCGCTGTGGATAAAGAAGTCGAGGATGTCAGGATTGCGGTTAGGATCGGTTGGCCAGTAGGTAGGGGAGTCAGGAGGCAGGATATTAAAATTTCGGGATTTGAGTGCAGACAGCAAATTTCGTCCCCGAGAATTCGTGGTTCTGGAACCCCACTGCTGATGCTTGGCGTTTAAGTCTGCACCAGAATGAAACGATTTCCTAAGGAATCCAGGAAGGATACAAATTCGGAATTGGAAATGGAATGTTTAGGAGGGCAGTATGCAGATGTGAGGGTTACCGGAAAGGAAAAAGTCTTGATTACTATGGCTGTGGCTTGTAGGAAATCATAGGTGGGAAGTGGGAGTAAATGATGAGAGAGGGATTGGTGGACAATGATAGCAGAACCGGCATGGGCTTTGCCGTCTAGGTGGTCAGTACGGTATGTCATGTATTGCGGTATTTTGAAGTACTGTTTAGTCGTTAGTCTTGTTTCATTTATAAGTGCAACATCGATTGTTTTGTCTTTCAACAACGCTGTCAGTTCGTCAGTATGATTTCTAACACCATTCGCATTCCAAAGGAGAATGGATAAGGAGTTAGGTGAATTCATTTAAGGATTTTTCAAGGCAGGGATTAGATTTGATACTAGATTTGTAAGGAGTGATATAAGCGGCATAACAAGAGATTTGATTTCGGAGATGAAGGATGTCATTAGACTGGTAAGATCTGTGACGTTTGATGGTGGAGGGATATGAGAAATTTGATGTTGAGGAGTTTTTTGAAGATTAGGTAAACTTTGAGGGATAGATTGTTGTTCAATAGATTGAGAATGTTGAGGAAAATGTTGTTCCGGCAGTGCCTCGACTTCATGACTCTGGCTTCCACCTCCAAGCAAGTGGGCAAATGACACATTAGAATTTACAAGTTTAGATGGTTCACTTCTGCTTCTGATTGGTATAGCTGTTTCATTCGGATCCTGAGGTTTTTGGTATCTGGTTCTGAGTTTCTTGTAGATTTCGCATCCCTTGTAGTTAGCCGGGTGGTTCTTGAGGCACAGGGCACATGCAGCGGGTGTTGATCTTGATCTTGTACATTCTTCTGATTTATGCTGTTCATCGCATTTCACACAGCGCGGTACGTGATGGCAATAACTTTTGGTATGACCATATGCCTGACAGTTATGACACTGAACTATTTCCCTCTTTGTGTACGGTTTTTCAACTTTTACACGGGTATAGTACAGTCTACTGAGGTCATAGATTTTTTCGACTCCTGCTGATGGTTCCAAGTCCACGAAGAATAGAGGCAGTGGACTTTTATCTTTTAGAACGTTGGTGACTTGCCTCACTTGGAATCCTAATTCTGTCAGTTCTTCTTTGATAGCTTCAACGGGTGTTGAGGAATGTAGGTTTCTGATTACGACCCTTAATGCTCTCTCCTGGCGCAGCTGATAAGTATGAAAGTCAGCTTTGGTCTCAGTCAGATATTTTACAATCTTTCTGTAGGTTTCAGCAGTAGTCGGAGATATTTTAGTATCATTGGTTCTACTTATACAATAATAACTATTAGGATCAGTTACTTTGTTTAAATGCGCACACATCAGTTTAAAATTTTTAATATTTTAACAAATATTGGTGGAGGTAGTGGTTCCCTGGGTATAGGAGAAGATTCCATGGTTTCTTTTTTCATTTTGGAGGATCTCAAATGGATTCGGTGTAAAAAACGGGGATTCATCAGTTATTCCTTGTAATGATGTGCTGGGCTGTGGTTCAGATCCTAATGAGGTAGCTGACGCGGTCGCTGGTGGAATTATTTTTTTATTTTGTTCGCGGCGGGGTCTCTGTTTTGTAGGAGACGAGTTAGAACCTGCAGATCTAGATCTTTTACTTGCAGACTTTGAGGACATGACTTGATGGAAATATCTCATTGATTAAGAAAATAATAATAATAAATAAATAATGAGATAAGAATTAAAGATAAAAGAAAGATAAGTTAACGAAAAGCAAGCCCGAGCTTGCCGAGCTAGCGGCAATCAGCTGATCAGTGACCCTCCTTTCACTTTTTCGTGATTGTACAAAGTAAATTATAACTTTGCTTACCGAAATTTCTCCAATATTCACTGCCGTAGTATTCCTGAGGTCTAGTGATGTTCTCCAGACTGAATTCAAGCGAATTACTACTGAAAAAAGCAAAAATCTGAGAGACGATGTAACGTATGACTGTTATCATCGAGCGCATCAGCTGATCTTTTTTCTGATAACTACGATTCCTATTTGGAATAACGAACTTGTGTGCGAATATTTAAAATGTGATGAAATTGGCAGAAAAAAGATTTCAAAAACAATCAAAATGTCTTTGCAGGGTGAAATAAGGTTACTTAAACGAGGCAATCATTAAACCTGAAGATATTTTTGACTGAGATCTATTCCTAAGGATTTAATGTGGTTTGTAATGAATACAAGGTTGCTGAAGTAAATAAGAGATAAGAAATCTGAAGAATAAGTTCATCCAGTCTCTTTTGCCCCAAAACATCTTATAGAGTGATAAATTATTTGCTTGTAAACTGCAAAAATAATATTCAAATAAGGCTCAGTTACATTTAAGCCAATATATCTATCGTTTCGCTTAGAACAGGTTCAAGTTAAAAAAAATAGCTAATATGAAATCCTTTTTGTAGCAACTCTATCTCTTCATAGAAGGATTTCGTTTATGAGGGAAAGAGAGGAAATGATATAACGAACGTTAAATTAAAGCAATACAGGCTTTATATATTTCAGTAACTCTCGAATATTTACATTAATAGGCATTCAATATATGTTATGGCACTTTGAATGTATATCAAACCATTATATTGAATATCAACATTTTATTGATAAGAAATCGATCAACTATTTCAGATAAGAAAATTTTTCTCTTTCTCAATTTCCATCCTTGCGAATTTGTCTTTGATCCGCACATTCATTCAATTCTCACAAATTCGCTCAGTATTTTATTTACGTAAATGAATGAATTTCACCGTTTTGAATGGACCATTCCTTTTTTAAATAAAAAGTTGACCTTATAGATTATATTATTTATCCTATATAAAGAGTTAACATTTCAACTACTGTTTCAACTACTGGACGACAACCACAAGAAATAAAAGAGAAAAAAAAAAGGAGAGGATTGGAACCAGCTATCAAGAAAGGAGATTAAGTAGAAAGGTCGCCGTATTCCAAATTGCTTCTAGTGAATACCCGAGCTAACGGGTCCCCAGGCTTTATTACAACAGTTAAAGGTCAGTTTATTGAAGCAGTTACAAAAAACGTTAATGCCTTCGTCAATTAATTGCCACAGAACAACATATTCCTAATACCAATTAAATCGGAATAAAAATCGTTGTTATTACGAATGTAAATATCGATAACTAATCTGTGGGACACGGGACCGAAACCCCCTAAGGCACACTTAGCCTATATAAAGTGGATACCCATAAATTGGAAAGAAAATTTGGTAGCTGAACTTGGTTTATGCAATTTACCAGTCTAAATATTAAATTACATAAACACAGTATTACCTGAGAAGAACGCCCATTGAAAAAGCAAAAAAAAAAAAAAATGAAAATGAGAAAAATCAATTCTACTTTAAAATTAAGGAACATCTTAAGCGCATATATATTTGCCGAACTATAAATTACAGCTGGCGTAAATTATGATTTCAAATAACCTCTAAAAATATAAGATATACTCGATGACTTTTCTTCCGTATTTATCCTTTAAATTATTAAAATTCCTCTTGTATAGATAAAAACTCAATCATTATCCTCTTTTTATTTTAACACATTTTTGTTTTCTTATTTTTCGATTTTAATAAATATGTCATTAACCAAATTTCAAAAAGTATATGTCTATAAATGTTATCATTTGGTATATTTGTGTTATGTTCGTTTATTTGTTAACTTTGCATTTATTTCAACTATAGCTAGTTGTTGTTTAGTTTTTGTATATATCTACTTATATATTTACTATTTTTATGTAATTTGACTTTATCATTGTTTTTCTGTAAATATTGTATGAATGTGGTCTCATACAACTATTACTTTTGTTAATTGTAATATATTTTAATGAATATTTTCTTAAAACTTTTTATGGAATGTCGGTTCATCAGAATCACATATATTCCTATGCATGAGAGCATCCGGGGATGAAATCACGGAATGGTGAACCATGGAGAACGATGAAGTATTCCCAATATTTTTAAGAAGCATTATGTATAATTAAATACTATTTACTATTAATTTTTGGCAATTAGTTGATAAATTAAGAAAATAATTTAAAGCAAGGCTTAATTGTTTATTTAATTGCACTGAGTGGGTAAGAATAAAGCTGGAGATAGATACATGAAGTAGCTGATTATGGAGTCGAGCCATGAGCCCCTTACCTGGACAAACTTGATCCTCCTGCTCTAATCAAGTCCCTCCCTCAGTTGGCCCAGCCTGATTAGTCTGGAATTCTCTCCACAGGCTTTGCTATCCATTTTCCTTGGTATTCGCCCTCATCTGGCGGATATAGACAGTACTGGCCAAGTCGATCCAGTAATTCCCTGAGCCTTGTTCGAGCTCAATCGAAAATCTCCAGGGATTCTTACATCAATTATATGTTTGCCAAAGTATAATTATTATACAATCTTAATTTTTAGTCTGAAATGATACCAATTATATGTTAATAATACAAATAATAGGGATCAATTTACATACGAGTCCTAACAAATTTGCTATGAAACTTTTGGTGATAACTGCGGCTTAAAAATAATTTCAACCCAGCTTTTTAATCAAAATATTTAATTTTGGAAGTAAAAAACATAAAAAGATAAAAAATTTTTGTTGTCAAGGATATAAAACAGTTTTTTTTTAAACTATTGGGTTAAATAACTTTATAGATTTTTCTTAACTAAAATAATGATGAATGTTGGACTAGCAGGAAGAAAACTTCGATGTATAGTTCTGATACACCTTAATCAAACATTTTAAGCTACGGAAATAATGTTATAATTTTTGCAGAAGAGAATAGTAAAGCATGGTCTTCGAAAGATTAAAACAACATTAAAACGGGTTCAATTATAATATTACATAACAGTATATTACGAAGAATCGTAAAAGAGATAATATTACTAAGATGGAAAATGGATCCACGAAGAATTAAAAATACGTACAACTCATAATTCGAAATAGAGAAACACTAAGATTTTTGTTTGTAATACAGTGAAACTCATAACTAACCCCTAGAGTTTGGTCATTTTGTCAAGTCTTCTGGACTATCAATGGAAAGCTTTGTTCGAAGATAAAATTTATAGTTGTAAACCCAATAAAATAAAAATTGAGACCGATCACTGGATTTATTACTTTAAATACAAACCTTTAGAAATTATCATGAATAAATGAAATTATCATTTTAAATTGTGAAAATGCAAGTAAATAAGAATACTCGAACATACTTCAGCATATGTCTCAGAAAAACAAATATAGTCCTACGAAAAAAAAAAAAAAATAGTAGTAGAAGATAATCTTGAGCGATGGAAAGCTTCCCTGGTTTGATATGTGTAGTTAATAATTATTTTATTTATATTTTTTAAATTTTATTGTTGCCTTAAATTTTATTGTATGAATGTTAAACTTGATCACTATTTAATGCCTAAACTAAGACAGATTGTAATATCACTCAATAAAATTGTGGTTTGAAAAAAAAAAAATTAATTTCCAGAAAGTAATACCAAAGTGTATCACATGCTAGCAGTACGGCCACACAAAGTCGTATTGTAAACACTCCCTACATTGCGTAAGATGTAGCCACAATATAACTTGTACGGAGACGAAGGGAAACATGAAGGACATGTGCCAACAATGGTGGACATCCTGCCATCTACTTGGGTGTCAAGTACTGAAGGACCTGAGGATTCGACAGTTGTATACCAGACACCCCAGTAGAAACCACTAGCTTTAGCGTAATCATCCTACCACTACTTACCTAGTATATATAGGCCATCGCACAGCGAAGTACGAGAAGTAAAGATTCAGAGTTCGGTATGCAAATAGTATGGTTCCGGTTCAAGTGTACGCGTCTTTATTTTATTAGATATGTTATAACCATTGTACTGATTGTTATACCAATAAAGTTTTTTTTAAGAAGTTCACGGTCCGAAGTTTATAATTGACGAACTTCTCAAATATAACACTCTCAACAACCTCAATCTCTACCACGAAGTTTCGAGAAATTCACAGCTGGAAACACTTGAGCATTTCGTATTTGCTAATTTGTTCGAACAATTTTTTCCAGCTGCTTTAAGCCTTCACCAAAAGCTCACTCGAGTAATCCAAACCATGAATGACCCTTAATCGAATAACGGCGGGCTGTTCGTCAATTCATATGCGAAATACGAACGGTCTGTCACAACATAAAACAGAACTGGACTTCAAACATGTAAAAAAGTGCTGGTCGAGAGATCTCCTTTCTAATAAACATACATTAAAAACATCATGAAAATACGCGCTGCTGGGTACTGTCCTTCATACCTGACGTATTATTATTTTAGCCCATTTGCTGATTGTCACATTATTGCGGACAAGTGCGAATTAATTAATGAAAAGAAAAAATGTTTACATCGAATGTAAAAGTAATTATTTATACTCATTTAAACTTTAATTTTATTTAAAAGCTCCAAAATATATTTTAACAACGCGAGTGAAACTTGGGTGCTAACGCTAATTAATAATTCTTACGAGCTTAATATTATTGTATTTCTTCCTTCCAAGTAAGGGAGAAAAAAAATCTAAATTGGATCGACCGCTGCTTTGCTAAGTTGCTTTTAATACCCATTTTGAAGACAATCTTTAAAAAATAAATAAATAAATACAAAACAAATATGGGAGATATATCTCCAAATAAACCTATTTAGCCATATTAACTATGTTGAAATAGGTCTTGGAAAATTTAAGAATCTAATATAATATTTAAAACAACGTTATACAATTTTTAGTTTATTATAAATTTTTGACTGACCAAGACTCGGGCCAAGCTCCCTTAAGTAATTGGACCCTCGGGTGAGGCGCTAGCCGGTTGACATCTAACAAATTCACCCTTCCTTCACTGTTCCTTTACTTTCTGTTATTCACTGCCTCTTGTTTTATTTCCCCTTGTCATCCATCTTAATCAGGCACCTTTCCCTTCTTATTCCTAAGCTTATAGTCCCGTTCGCTTGAATAATTCCCTTTATTTAAGACCTTGAGCTGAGCAAACGTAAAAGTTCAATGGAGTAAAAAATTTGACAAAGCCCCCACCATTTTTCAGAGCTACCTTTAACTCTTGAAATTGTCTTAAAAAAATTGTTCTCTTCGCTTAATACCTTCGAAGTTTTATTGCTTATCCAAGATGAATAAGTGCCAGAATTTCTTTTTCTTTTGCTGTAAAAATAAAATTCTTAATTGGACTGTAGACTAGTGAGGATATTTTTTTTATAGAGTAAAGTTATGTTGAGCCAAGAGAGTATAACATGTATATGTAATGTTTAGTGAATGATGGGAAATATGAAATAATCTAAAACAAATGCCACCGTCATTAATGCTCTGTAGCACAGTAAACTATAATTATAGGGACTCTCTAATATTTTGTACCCGGAATCCAACAGAAATCATACCACAACAGTTCAAGAATTCCTTTTCTCACCAATACCTCTTTCCCTACCTCCTAAAGCTATTAATCCATCTGAGGTGAAATATCTTCTTCAAAAACTGACCCTTCGTAAATCCCCTGGACATGATCTCCTTACCCCCCAGATCCTGCGACAACTTCCCCAGAAAGCCATTATTTTTCTTACATACATCTACAACTGCATCCTTCGCACCACCTATTTTCCTCTCTTATGGAAGCATTCCACAATCATTCTATTCCTAAAACCAGGTAAACCATTCAGTAACTCTTTATCCTACAGACCTATTAGTCTACTCCCCATCCTCTCAAAAATCTTCGAAAAGCTCCTTCTAAAACGAATCCTGCCTATATTAGAATCTCACAACCTTCCTTCCCACCAGTTTGGTTTCCGTTCTCATCATTCCACTGTTCAACAAGGACTCCGAGTTGTAGACCATATTTCCTCAGCCCTCGAATGCAAAGAGTATTGTTCTGGTGCGTTTCTGGACATAGCGCAAGCTTTTGACCGGGTATGGCACGCTGGATTACTCTTCAAGCTTAAAACGCATTTACCCCAGTCTCTCTACCTCATTCTAAGATCCTATCTCTCAAACCGCTCCTTTCAAGTACGCTGTGGTGTAGAATTTTCCAACTGTTATCCCGTTGAGGCCGGTGTTCCTCAGGGCAGCGTCCTGGGACCCGTTCTCTACATCCTTTACACCGCTGATATTCCTAATCATCCTGACACCTTTCTAGCAACATTTGCCGACGACACCGCCATCCTATCATCCAGTTCCGATCCCGAAACAGCATCCTTAATCCTGCAGAGACACCTTTGTCTTATCGAAGACTGGTGTGGTGCTTGGCGCATAAAGGTGAACGAGGCCAAATGCAAACACGTAACCTTCACTCTTCGACGAAACTCCTGTCCGCCAGTTTACTTCAATTCCATTCCTATTCCTCCTTCAGATACAGTCCGCTATCTTGGCTTACTACTAGACAAAAGACTGACGTGGAACCCACATACAAGACTTAAAAGAAAAGAACTCAATCGACGATTCGGACAGTTATACAGACTATTAAACAGAAAATCTGAACTTACAGTTGAGAACAAATTATTAATTTATAAGACAATACTGAAGCCCATCTGGACCTACGGACTTGAACTGTGGGGGACAGCTAAACGTTCTAACATCAAACGCATTCAATCCTTTCAATCCAAAGTCCTCCGAATAATAGTAAATGCTCCTTATTATGTATCCAACTATACCTTGCACCACGACCTTAATGTTCCATTTATTTCAGACCTAATTCCATCCAAATTTTCCAAATTCCATCAGAACCTCATTCATCATCCTAATCCTTTAGCACGATCCCTATCCAGCTCCACTCATCCATACAACCCACCTAGAAGGTTGAAACGGCATTGGCCCCGAGATATATTGTAAATACATATGCTGGAGTTCTGACACTGGTCAGATTCTCCTCTCAAGTGCGGTGTGATTGTGGCTATGGCGCCCTCACTTAGCTTCCGCTGGCTCTCACCAGTGATGCGGCTGAGAGGGAGGCGCTGGGATCCTTTGGGCTCTGCTTGTCCTTCCACAAGTGGGGGACAAGCACCGTCCGGGGTTTCCGAGCTGATTGTAAATATTGTACATAGGTATGAATGTGACATGTTTTGTTTATTTATTTGTTAAGTTCATTTATTTGTATTTATTTTGTCTACTTAATTTTGTTATTGTATACGTTTACTTATTTTGATTTTATTTATGTAATTTGACTTTCCTTTTGTTTATATTGTAAATATTGTATGAATGAGATCCTGTAGCACTATTATTATTGTCTATTATGACAAATTGTAATATATACGAATAAAAAAAAAAAAAAAAATATTTTGTATATTTATAGATATTTTTTTTATTTTAACTTTAAATTACAACTATATTGATAAAAATATCAAGTAAATTGATGAATGACAGGCTCACTTGCAGTGAAGCTATACAATGGCGGCAAAAAAGTCTAAAAGGATAAGTCTTGGAGCCATCTTCTTTTCAGAAGCCTTGGAGGATAATCAAGAATCGAAAAGGATGCAAGGATTGAAATTAGTGGGTTATAGTGGGAGTTATTTTTGCCATGAAAGGAGTAGTACTTGGCCAAGCAACAAATGGAACATTTAAGTAATTATGGATGAGTTTATTTCTAACAAAGCTCCTCACTTTGAAGATTTTGAGAAAATTTTGGATTGTAAGAATTGGATATTAAAAGATTTCTATGGTTTAGGGCCCCCAACTTCATTCTGTAAGTCTAGATTGGTCATATAATTGTGCCTTTTTTAATCGTAAGTGAAAGGTTTGAGCGTTCGTCTAGTAATTATAAAACTAAAATACCTACAACTTGAGTAAACAATTAACCATTTTTCATGATCTCAGTACTCAAATGTTAAAAAGAATTCATAAATTTTTTTTTTTTAACAAAAATTTTCTTCAGTTCCCTACCGAATGAAACATATCATGTACCAAAGTAGAGATAATAAAATAATAATTATAATAATATGATATGGGTGAAGAATTGAAGCAATCGTACAAGGTAAACAATGTGCGAGTGCTACTGCTAATCATCTTAATCTCTCATAGGGCACAATATCCGCAATTCCACGTTGCGCAATTCCTCACAGGCCTCATCTCTCTTTGAACTAAATATTTTAGGCAGCTATTTTCTAAAACCTTAAGGCGTTGTTTATCCTTCAAAGTAAGCGGCTACGTTTCACCTCTGTTCGGAACCGTCGAAACTGAATTTTTTTTTTTTTTTTTTTTTTTTTTTTTTTTTATTCGTATATATTACAATTTGTCATAATATACAATAATAATAGTGCTACAGGATCTCATTCATACAATATTTAAAATATAAACAAAAGGAAAGTCAAATTACATAAAGTAAAATCAAAATAAATAAACGTATACAATAACAAAATTTGTAGACAAAATAAATAAAGTTATAAAATAAATAAACAAAATATGTCACATTCATACCTATGGAAACTGAATAATAACAATTATTTACCGCCTTTAACGCGACTTTATTTCCTCCTGGATTCCGTCTTTTCTTGTTATCATTGAACTTAAGCAATTTCTCAGCGTGTTAGAACGTATGTTTAGATATATTAATATCACTAAGATCGTCACTGTTTCTGCTACTTATCATTTATTTTGTCTTATCGATATTTATTCCAAGCCGTATCTCTTTACCGATTTTTACTAACGTACTTGTATTAATAAAATAAATAATAAAAGATAAAATAAAAATCACATAAAAATAAGTATCATTAATTTGAACAATAGTTATATACCTGTTAATTCCCTCGTTTGAGTATTTCAGGAACGGTGGCTTGGTTTAAGGTTATCACGTAACGGTTTCCATTTGACAAGGCATATCCTACATTAGAAGACAATCTATATGAAAATTGAGGTCTAGATTGATTCAGGTCTACAGGGGATTACTTTCACGGTGTATGATAACCAGTGCGACAACCATATAATTTTAAGAGGAAATAGTAAATTTTAAAATTGAAATGTTTTTGAATATAAAATGGTTTAAAGCACTAGAAATTATTACAAAATGGCTTATTCTATTATGTTGTTTCACTTTAAATGTCAGTTTTTATAGTTTCTGAAATACATAAAGGATTTTGCAGGTCTCTGTTGTTTTCTTCCGAATGTTTACATATTTAAAGTAAACAGTTACTATTCCTCTACTTTCGTATTATAAACATTAGCTTCTCAATCAGTTACCCACTTTTTAGTAAATAATAATTTACCTCCAAATATGAACATGGAAACTTGAACATGGAACCAAATATGAACAGGGATCACTTGTAGCTGGGTGGCTAGCGTAACAGCCTCCCATGCTAAAGGTCACGGGTTCAAACCCGCAGGTGGTCCTAGGATTTTTTAATGGGAGTAAAAAATCCTTAGTTACGCCGTCCTTCGGAGGGGACGTTAAAAGGTGGTCCCGAGCCTGTGCGATGTCAGGTACTCGTTAAAGATCCCTATCCTAATAAAACCTGGATAGGCAAAATTTAGGACTCCCACTGTAGCATCGTCCGATTAGCCATAGTAGCATAAAGTGACGTTAAATACATAAATAAATAAAATAACATGGAAACACGCAATTTTTGAGTAATATTTTTGTACGAGTTTAAACTCGGCCATTCAGCAGCTGAGGCCGCTTGAAATATTTGCAAGGCGTTAAGGGAAGAGAGTGTTAATGAACGGACCATT
Source organism: Piezodorus guildinii (assembly GCA_023052935.1). Lineage (NCBI taxonomy): Eukaryota > Metazoa > Arthropoda > Insecta > Hemiptera > Pentatomidae > Piezodorus > Piezodorus guildinii. Next base: position 65,945,276 of record CM041292.1, read on the forward strand.
CGCCGTTGGTTTGCTAAGTTTTCATCTAAGGATACCGACTTGGAAAACTTGCCCCGAGGAAGACCTCCCTCCGTAATAGACAACGATGTCCTCAAACATACAGTAGAAGGAAACCCCTACCAAACAGTTAAAGGACTCTCAGCACATTTAAATGCAATTGCATCTACCGTTTCCAGACATTTAAAGTGTATTGGGAAAGTAAAAAAGCTCGATACATGGGTACCTCATGATCTCACTGAGCGGCAGCAAGACCCCATGTTTCAAAACATACCGTGCAAAAATTGAAAGAACTGGGCTACAAAGTTCTGCACCCACCATATTCTCCCGACTTGTCTCCAACAGATTACCCCTGATCAGGAATTTAGACAACTTCGTCAAAGGAAAACTATTTGAAAATGATGATCAAATGAAAAGTGCGTATTCAGATTTTGTTTCACTTCAAAGCTCAGAGTTTTTCAGTTCGGGGATAAAAAAGTTGGTGTCACGTTGGGAAAAATTTGTAGAAAAAGAAGGTAAATACCTCGAATAAAATTATCTTTTTTTCATGTCCTATTTTTAATAAAAATCCTTTACTTTGAAAACGGACATTTAATGTGACACAACCCAATATTATATTGATTAACTCGCCAAAAATGTATTTTTTCCAACCTCATAACTTTGGATTTGAGTCAATTTAAAAATATGTTTGCTAATATCAGTTTGATACTAATAGTTTTTATATTATTGGCTATATAGCTAATTAAATTATCATTAATTGAGCATCTAAAATCATTCAGTATAATAACTAAAGAAAAACTATTACCATAGGGGTAAGTGTTGAAGAATAAGTTAATAAATTTTTTCTAAAAACCATATATCTGCAAATGTTTTCGATGATTATTCATTTAACTACACTTGTATGCTACTGTGGCTAATCGGACGATGCTACTGTAGGGGTCCTAAATTTTTCCTATTCAGGTTTTATTATGATCCTTTTTTTAGAGATCTGTTACGAATAACCGACATCGCATATGCTCGGGGTCACCGTTTAAGTTCTCTCCGAAGGATGGTATAAGATCCTTAGGTATGATTTTTTACACCGTCTAAAAAATCCAAGGGTGACTTACCAGTTTTTAACCAGCGACCTCGGGCATAGAAGGCTGTTATGCTAGCCAGTACACCACAGCTGATCTTCTGGAGATGATTTTGCGAGAGATTTAATTACGTAATGTAGTTAGTTTAAATTAGTTTTTAAAGGATTTGAACAACTGCGAATAAGCACCACGGAAGCCTCACCTCATTTTTCGAGGGAGAGTAAAGCTTAAGGATTAAGCATTTCCTCAATAAATTTTATGATTTTTGCATCTCTAAAGAACTAAAAATTTCTACATTTTAAAATTCAATATCAATAATAGGTGAAAGTTCTGATAATAAATCATAGTAGAATGTATTGAAATGTATACCTTATGTGTATTTAATGACGAAATAGTTTACGTTATTATGAAAACATATACCGAATACTGAAATACCGGAGAATAAATTTTATAATATCATAGTTCGACAAGAATTATAAAGAGAAACAATAAAGTTTAATTTGACATTGTTATAAGCATTACTGATGTTTCTCCCTAGTAGAAGTGCAAGAATTAAAGATTTTTTTAAGCATTTATACTAATTATAGATTCTCAACGTGACCAAGAAGTCAAACTAATTTTTTTTAAATCTTAATTTTTGCTTTTAGTGTTTTGATTGGCATTAAAATAATTAAATTGTTCAACAATGATTGCTATGGAAATGGAGAAAAATGCTTACTCACTTATTAACGAATATTTTGATTAAATATAAATAAACATATATAATATATATATATATATATATATATATATATATATATATATATATAATATATATATATATATATATATATATATATATATATATATATATATATACATATATATATATATTTGGCCAAAAGGATTTAATTTGTTGAGCGTAATAATGTTGTCATTCGCCGTCCTGCTCTAATCACGTGTTTAATTACTTAAAAAATATATTATATTGTAATTACTACCTACTTTTATTTATCGCTTTAACATATATTTATATTCATAAATATAATATATACATTTTTCGGAAAAAAAGTCGATGCAATAGTTGTCATCTATATATTACTCACTTCAAAGCAATAATAAATATTAATTCCGTTGGGAATCAGCATAATAGAAGATAGTGTAGCTATATAAAAAATAAAAAATGGAATACTCAAGATTGCAATAAAAGATTAAGGCTATTTAATTTTAAATAAATGTCAATAAATATTTTAGATTTTTTTTTACCTCCATTCATCCTATCTACTTAAATGATACATTACATTTATGAACATGAATTAATGTATTGACTATTCAGAAACGGGTGAGTTATTATTACTTTCAACATTACTAAACTCAATGGGCCAAATAATAAAATGAATATTATGCTTTAAATAACTTTCTAAATGCATCCCTGTCGTTTAATTCAAAACTAGTTGATTGATCAACTTTTTACTAAAAGGGATTTTAATCATAGCAATCCCAAATAGCTTTCTCGCCTCAGCGGGCTTCAAAATCGTAACTGGGAGGAGGAGGGTATAACTCTCTAAATGAGTTTTCCCAAAGTCGGGGCCCAGCTCTGCCACTTTACCACGCAGGAAAATGTCAAATTCACCCGAAAGCAGATTTAACCTAAATCAATCTGATCTAAATAACGTTAAATAAGTTTTCTTAAGTCAAGTTTAAACTTAAATATATATCTTCTATTCATTTTACGATACAGAATACTGAAGATGAAGTTTTTATTGTCATATTATTTTGTTCGACAGTAATATCTGGAGAATGTATGACCAAAAATATTTATACTACAATATAATAAATACAAAATAATAATGTTGAGGAGAAGTGTTTACATGAAGTTTATTACATCGTTAAGGATAATTAAAAAAAAAATTGAGAAAACATGTAAAAAAAAAAAATAGAAAAACCGACGATTTACAATTAGCTTTCATTGAATCATTTATTTTCCTTTAAAAAGTCTAACAAAAGAAATTACTCTATAAAACAATGATTTAAATGTTTGCGGTTTTTGTCACTGTTTATTACCTTTTCCTTTTTACTTTCCTTACTTAATAGTAAGGGTTAAGTAATAGTAAGTTTTCAACGGAAATACACGTTTTAGGGTCTCCTTAGTTCAAATGACTCAGTCCCGCAAAAAGATACGTGTACGTATTTGGTAACTCCCGCGCGTAAACGAAAAGTCTTATGAAACTGAAATTTCACATTTAAGACAGCTATACGCCCGAGATGTTACAAAAACTTTTTCATCAAATTCGGCTAACCAGAATAGCCACTTTATACTATGCATTTTGCACCTTCTTACGATTTTCTCAAAGACAGCTCTAAAGATTTTGATTAAACTCACTATATCAATGTAAAATTGATAAGCTTTAATAGGAAGTATGTTTTATCCTGCTTTATTTTATTTTATTTCTTCCTTGAATTGAAAAAATAGGCACATCATCTTTTATGCATTGATGAATAACAGCTAATTATGAAAGTTGGGCAAATTCGATAAATAACTAAAGGAGCAAAGTGCAAAAATATGTTAAGGAAAAAGGACCCTTAACATATTTTAAGTGCTGCCCTCTTGCAGACAACATCATTATCAAGAGCACAACGCCATATAGTGGAAGCCAGAGGCAAGGTACTCGTTGCTAAAAATTGCACAGGCAATGGCGAGGTGAGTGAAAGTTGTATGTTGTCCGCACCAGATTTTTTCTTTTTTGCTTTGATTTAAAAACCTATTTATATGTTTATTACTTTTTTATAATGGTAATAATAAGAAAGATGGGTGATAAAGAAGAAAGTTTTGATAAATTAATTTTGTTGTTTTTTCGTACGTATTAGAAAATCATCAAATTGATTTGTATTTTAAGTATAGCTAATGATTATTACTACTAATAATTATAAAGGGTTAATTATTTTAAATAAACACTATTTTAGAAGGAGAAATTCGTGAAATTAGACTTTTATGCCGTGTCAGATTATTTTGATGAAAATGAGTTCTACTTTAATATTATATCAAGGGCGATTTAGTGGTTTGCTGAAATTCGTTGCAATCGTTTTCGGAATCATACAGGTTTTATTATAGTAAGTTTATATTATTTTTACAATGCGGAAATAAAAATGATATAATTGATTCTTTATGTGTATTTCGAGTTCGTTAAAACAAAAGTCTTTAACGTCTAGAGGTATTCCAACTAATGCACGTAACCAATTCTAAACGATATTTTGTTTGAAAGTAAGATTTACCACATATACCTTCAAATACGCCATTATTTTAGAAAAGATTTGTCCCGTAAGGAGTTTTAGAACGTTAATTAATTAAAAACTCGGATTAAATTGAACCTGAATTATCATGTTTTTAATCATTAAAATACCCAGACTCAAAATGTTACACAACTGCCATACTTCCAGATACTATACAATTTATACTTTTTACATAGGCAAGTGAGATTCTCTAAGTTATTTATCATTAGAGTGGTATATGTATGAAGATCAAAAGAGCTTGAAAAAAAAAAAAAAAAAAGAGAGAGAGAGAAATTGGAATTGATATGTTGTGTAAGATGAATGGAGTATCGGATTTAGAGAGCACTATATAATTATGTGTTGCCAGTTCCACCATTCTATGATTAATATCTATCACATGATTGATGATTGGTTAGCAATAGCATCATTAATAACCTTTCGGGTGGTAAGTAAATATACGATAAATAAATTTTAAATTCAATTAAAATACTTTGCTTATTAACAATAAATGATCCACCTAATAAAAGGTTAATCCAAAATTTAGTATTTCGTTTTGTCGGAATGATTTTCTGCGGTAAATGTGAAATCCAGAAACTGCATCTAATCTATTATATTATACAGGCTATTGAGATTATTTTTCAGCTCAGAACAAGACTATTTATGACGGATTACACTAAATTTATGGCAAATACGAATAAAATAAGATACTTTTACGTTTTTATCCGTTCATCGGTTTAATTGTAATGTGAGTTACTGATATACTTTTGGTTTTCGCTAACTCCTTCTAAACCACAAGACGGATTTAGGTACGGTTTTCACCAAAATTAAGGGCATTATTTCCTAAAGTTTTATAAGTAAAATACATCGCAATTTAGCTTTTCTTTATACGGGAAAATAAATTTTCTTTAACCGTCGTCAAAAAATTATTTCTAAAATGTAAGTAGTAACATAGGCGTATAATCTACCATTGAAAAACGAAAAAAAAATAGAAAAGTTAATATGCAATCAAATAATTTATAAGAGTTAATATAACGTTGTGAGACCGCAAACTTATGAAAATATGTAAAGAGGTGGGTATTCTTTCATTCAGTACGCAAGATTTTAGAACCAATATAAGTTATTAAAATAAATTTGAAGTAGTTATATATTTATCAGCTAATAATGGAATTAATTATTTCCACATTTTCGTTATTGTACGAAAACAGATCTTCCTCTGTAAAATAAATGGCATTCCTATAAATACTAAATGAAACCGTTCAAATTTATTTTGAATAGTTTATATTTATAGTTTTTGAAAACGTATACTGCAATCAAGTTTTTTTTTATAAGGGAAAATTAAGTTTCTCTTATCAAAGCTTCACTTTAAAAAAAAAAAAAAATAATGAAATGAACCAATTTCGATTTATTTTGTATTTCATTAAATATAATAACATATTTTCTTCCGATTCCACTTTTCATTACGATGAACTAAAAGTCTAAGAATCACACAGAGCTTTTTATAAATGACACCTCATTCAAATTGCACCAGTGCGAAGCAGGGGAGGTCCTGTATTTTCAGTCGCCTGTAATTATTTTTAACTAACCGATAAGAATGAAACATTTGTCTACAGAAAACATGTATACGATGCTCCATATGCTTAAAAATATTTTTTATAAATATCTTAGTAATTTGCAATAACAAATATTGAGGTCAATAATTAAGATAAAATCTATCTTTTCTTTTAAGTTGGACCAAATAACAGATACTTACGAAGTTTGATCAAAGTCGGTGCAGTAATTTCAGAGTTTATCGCAAACATACATCATGACACGAGGTTTTTATATATTTAGTTAGTTGAAAAAAAAAAACTAGGAGTTAATACTAATAATAATAATATAAGTGTTAAATCCTAGTTTTTCAACTATAAATAATAGAAGTTAATTCCTTATTAATTAACTTGTGACCTACATGACGTTAATATGTAAAAAGCCGTTATAAACCCCAGCATTTAATGAGAATTACGACGAAAACCTATTGCGTGTGTTACGGTATTCGTGCTACTATAGACATAAAAAAATCTGTGATACGGTGGATCTGGGTTGATGCATTAGAACAGTAAATGATATCATTGTTATACTCTTTTCTTGTTACAGTAAAATATTACCCTGCTTGAAAGAATGATTCAAATGAAGATAGTGGACAGTCACTTGAATTGAGTTAAGCTATGTTGATGTACAATATCTTAAAAAACACATAAACAATTCAGACTTGATAATGTAACAAGATATCAATAATCATTTACGTTTATTTAGTTACTAATATAATTTATTAAAAACTGTTTTTATGTTAGGAGACCAAAGACGACTAATAAAATATTGGGATTCGTGGCCCAATTATGCAGGATATGGCTTCAATGGCTTTGATCTATCAATGGCTCGCAACCAGCTTATGCTTCAAAGGGATCACTGGCCCGATGGGTTCCTCACCGTAGCTATGCTTATTAACATTTTAATATATACATATTAATTCACAAACACACACACACATATGTATGTATGTATATATATATATATATAGAAAGAGAGGGCTCTCTAGTAAGGGGGGGGGGGATGAGAGAAAAAGAAAGATCGAGACAAAGGAAATTGTTAGCCATTAAAATGATTTTATATCCAGGTGATCTTCAAGATTTGAAACCAAATCATATACGGTCAATACATGTTTGGCATAATTTAATAAACCGTTAGGTTACGTAACCAAAAATAATTAAGTAAATAGACGTAAATAATAAAAGTAAAGAGACTCAGAAGAGAGAAATTTTTTTTTAATTATAAATCAGTAAAGTCTTTTCTCAGATTTGACACTGCGTGTGTTAACGAAGAATTGCTTGATCATCACAAACTTTTGTTTATCAAATTTATGTAAAAGTATGGCTTCTTCTTCTAATGGAACTACAAATTTTCTTTTCTTCCCATATTTTCTGCATCTTCAGGGACTTTGCATGTTATACAATGGCCATAATTTTCCATTTTTATTAAATTCAGATATTTTTTGTGTAACCATGGTTATTCCGCAGCCTTACTAATTGTGCAATTTCTTTGCGATCGAGTTGCTGGTTCTTGGAAAACCATAGTATCAGGCTCACAGTTAGCTGGGTTTGATAATAGCCTTTTCCTCTAAATTGTGATTCCCAGTCATATCTCTTCTGTCATTCCTGAGTTTTTTTCTATCTGTAGAGATTTCAAACGGCCAAGAAGAGGTACTTGGGCATTTTCTTTTGTAGTTCGAATTTACCCAGCAGCTCTATCCTCATTTCCTGACTATCAATCCTATATGAGTCGGCATCTGTAGGAAATTCTATCTTTTGATGCCAATTCTGGATAATGCCTAAAGGGATGTTATTTTGTGTTTATAGACGGTTTTTAATAGTTTGCAAAGGGATGCCAAGTGTGAATATGGCTATTTTGGGGTTAGAGTATTATTATGTTAGATTAGAGTTGGCTGTAACAAATGGTATAAGCTACAGTTCAGCACTAAGAATACTGAATTTAAAGGGTAGAGCGACCGAGATTGTGCATTCTTTAACTATTAAAATAATATTAAAAGATCTCTAAGAGGGAATCAATCGGGGGGAAAAAAAACAGTGATAAAACTTGGTCCACGCTTATAACCCCGTTAAAGTAGAAACGCATATACACTTACGACCTACGACTAAAGACTTGTAGGATAATCCAGAAAATTATTCATATTTTCGAGGAATGTCCCTTCTTCTTTAGACAGCTGGACTAGGAATAGGAATAACTGACGATGTCGAGTTTGCAGTAGTAACAATACAAATAAAATTTATCAACTAATGTGCCTCCTTTCTGCCATGGCCTTCTACAAGCAGATTTGTCACTTTATTTAAATTTAATTTTTTTTTTATCTATTATATTTATTTGATTTTTTTCTTCTTTAAATATTGCCTATCATTCATTTATTTTAAATTAAATTAATATATATATATATATATATATATATATATATATATATATATTTATTTATTTTTTACTAAATCTGTTATATTCATTTTTATTATTGATTATCCTCATTCTTATTATTTTTTTAACTAATATTGTTATTTATTATTTTAACTTGATTGTTTTAACTAAAATTATTTGTTTGAAAATGATTTTCTAAAATGAGTCTATTTTAAACTTATTGTGTTTTTAATTGATTTTCTAAAATAAAATGTGCCAATAAAATGAAAACCAACTAAGCAACGACTAAAGACCCATAATTCATTTACGTTTTAATTCTAATTCTTCATAAGAACTTGTGGAGATGTATTAAAATGTTTTATACCTCAATTCCGACCTCAGTGAGAATGGTGAAGATAATTTTGTTTATCAGACTTCCCAGTAAATGAAACAGTAGAGACGGTTTATCGTATAGTGCTTTTGATTTATTAGTGTTTTATGTTTAAGTTTATTGGATATTTAGCCTATCTATTTATATTTTACACATCTTATTATATTTTCTTATTATTTTTATTTATACTAAAAAGGTACTGATTTAGGTAGTGGGCTTACCAAGACATTTGTCTAATATATTTTATCGTTCGTATGTAATTATTTAAAAAAGATTTTGTATTTTCTAAATAAGTTTAATTGTAGCATAAAGATAAATAATTTTTAAAAAATCTTTTTTTAAGACACCTTGTAATCGGAAATTTGCTTCTCCTACTTTCGTTTTTTTAATTTAGGTTGATTAATGTATTTAACATACAAAATAATAGTTAGTTTTATATAAGTAAACATAGTTTCTGAGATGTTTTGCTTTTAAGCTAAAAAATTTGGCCACTTTTACTTCCTGAATCACACTGGTCTGGTAAAACTTTGTAAGGCAGATTTATTTTAATATATGCAATGCACCTGCTTAATTTGTAACCGAGCTTGGCGTGATTTTAGATTGTTGAATGAATATTAAACTGATTAGTAGCTTCAAAACAAATATACCACGCAACCAGATTTGAAGGTCTTAATGTGATGAATCACCTAATTTACATGCTTAATTATGTTTTATACCATAGGTTAGTGTTTGTTTGATCTCGAGCTCACAATTTTTCGATATAAGTTTCAATCTATAAAGTACTCCAAAAAGAGTGTAACAGTTAAGAGTACCTTGCATTCATGAGTTATTTTTTCTTTTAATTTGATATTACTACATAATCAGAAAATTGAGTTACATTCCATATAATGTCCGTACAATATCGTTAATCAAGGGCCTCTTTCAGTTATAAAAAACATACCATGGCATACTCCCAGTCTTCCTTTACAAAAATATATCTGGCTTAAATATAACACTCTGCTCGGATTTTCGTTGAAAAATTGTAGGAGAATAATAGGTTTAAGAGTTTAAAAGAAATACATCCTATAAATTAAGTAGTCAATCTTTGTTTCTAATTCCTTTGGGATCCTTCAACAATCTTCAACTCTTCTTACTTTGTCACGAATAAACTCCTTCATAAAGACCTTGTTGTTCGATATGTTGCAGATTCAGCCCGATCCTGTGTCACTCCTTCATGACGAACTTAATTTGAACTCTTACCAGCTAGTTGCAGTACTTTCTTTCTCTTCCATTCCTGGTAACCCTTTAAAGCTCCTGGAGAGAAGAAACAAAAACAAATGTTCTCGAGACTTTCTTGTTTAAATTACCAAATGGAGTGGTGCCAATGTTACAGTTTCTCTACATTTTGTTTTCATGTATCATCATCATTCTGATCTTTACGTTCTTACCCACAAAACTAAAACATTTTATCGTTCCTTTATTAACTGCTCTACTACCCTCTGGAATTCTCTACCTACCCATATCCGCCATGCTGCTTCTCTATCCTTGTTTAAATCTCAACTGTTCTCATACCTTTGTCATCTCAATCCGGCACTAAAAAAATTATGATATTTTGTTTAATTCTAGGTATTACATTTTGAATGAAGAACATTATTGTCTACTGTTTAAAATGTTGTTTATCAATTCATTTATTTTTCATCAGTTCAATACAGTAGTTTCCGGAAGATTTTATTTTTTGTGTAATATTTCACTTTCTTTCTTATCTCACAATAAGTATGAAATAAGCAAATAATAAGTATGTTAATTTTGTTTTTTGGCCAGACATATTATATTTTATTATTTTATATTTCAATATACATACCTGTTATTCTTAAAGGGCCCAGTCGCAGAATATTTCTTTTTCTGTTCTATTTTATCTTTTCTTAAAACTCATTTATTTGATTTATCATCCAAGGCAGTATTATAATTCGGGATCACTTGTAGCTGGGTGGTTAGCATAACAGCCTCCTATGCCAAAGGTCACAGGTTCGAACCCACAGGTGGTCCTAAGATTTTTTAATGGGAGTAAAAAATTCTTAGTAATGCCGTCCTTCGGAGGGGACGTTAAAATGTGGTCCCGAGCCTGTGCGATGTCAGGTACTCGTTAAAGATCCCTATCTTAATAAAACCTGGGTAGGCAAAATTTAGGACTCCCATTGTAGCATCGTCCGATTAGCCACAGTAGCATAAAGTTACGTTAAATAAATAAACAAACAAACAGTACTATAATTCAATAAAAAATAATTTTAAAAAAATATTCAATATTAGAATTGTATTAAACGCTCCACTTCGCTTTATTTACTTGGAATTTACAATATGGTACCAGGTAAATCTTCCTTATTTTTACTACTTCCATGTTAAAATAAACCTAAATTCAAAGCTTAATTTATTAATAAATCATAAAGTATAAAATAAAATAAAAATAAAAATAAATCATTAAAATTGCGGATATTAAATAAAACATATGGAAAACAAGAATAAATGAAGATAGAGTGATGCAACACTGTTTGACGCAGAAATCTCCGAGGTTCACTGTAATGAATCGTGTTGGAATATTTATATTTATGGGTGAGAGTTGGGGAGAGGGGTGGGGTGCCCCACGGGAGGACCTGCCCCTGACTGAGCGCTGTGGTTTCCATCCCCAGGGCTCTGCGGAGATTTATCTTGCGGCCGCTTCATGAAGTGTATCTCAGTATTCCTGATTTGGAAGGGAAAGAGATCTCACTGCAGTAGGTATTAACTCAAGAGCGCTTCCGAAACTCATAAAGTTGGCTGTTCATATTGAATAAATAGTGTTATTGGTTGGCAAAGAACTTTACTAAAGAAGAATTAACAAAATGTTGACTTGAGTGGTTACAAACGAAAGGGATGTATTTTTACCATTTTAAAGGATATGCACGATTTTGATATTTTAAGGGCTGTTAAATGAATTAGTTTTTTTAGGAGTTGAAGACGCAATTCTCGTCAAATTCTAGTAACTAGGATACGATTTAAAATATTTAAATACGATTTAAATAGAAGTGCTTTCAAACCAAGTTTTTAGTAGGCATAAGGTTCCACCAGCTCCTCAGAGGTGGCAACATAATGTAAGGTAGATTAAGATTAGCTTAGGACAAGAAGTGACAAGATTGAAGTGATCCCCACCATCAAGAAGAATAGCAAAGGTGATAGCACTTCATAAACATTATCTATTAACAGAAACAGCCTTAAAATGTATCTAGATACAGTCGAAGAAAGTTCTTCAAAAACTATTTTGGCAATAGTTGTAACTAAATTAGGGCTATGAAAAAAAATAAATAAAAAAAATTAAATAGAAAAGAACAACCATTTTGGTATCTATTCTCTTTAAAAAGGATTAAAATAAAAACATTATCAGTGCTGACTGGTTACCACATTAAAATTATTGCACAATAGTATATTATTTCTAAATAATTATATTAGAATATCTGTTTGTAAAGCTGTATATAAACAGTTAATTAATATGAAAAACAATAAATAAATACAATTTTGGTCGGCTAAAATAAAAATAAAAATTTGTCAAACGGATTTTTATTCAGTATTCATTTATTTATGAGTAAAATTTTAATTTTTCAACACAAAAAATTAGATAATACTTTCATCATCCTTATAGATTTGACTTTTTCTGAAATTTGAGAAATTACCAGAGTTGATAAGAATAATTGTATATGAAAATTGTTTTAATAGGGAACAGAATTTTCCCCCAAATTAATGTCATAGTAAACGTCATATTTACGTATGTATAAACTGTATATAAAAAGAAAGACAATGATCTCATGATAGAAATTGGTGTACAAGTAGGATAATGACTTGGCAACATAAAAAAAAATTACACATGGGTCTCGTTTTCTTTATAAACCTCTTCTTCAGTTTATAACAATAATTAGAAAATTTTCACGTAAGCAATAAATTATTGTTGAAGCATCCTGGATTATATACCTGATTTAAAGAAAAAAAAAATCATAGAAATAAAGTTATAAGTAAGCGAATGTACATAAAAAAAAATATCTCATACCGATAATCTTAGTCGATATATACAATTAACTCTCTACTTTTCACGAGGGTATACAAAACTGAATGTTTATGAAAGTTCTACAGCAAAACTTTTTTTTTTTTTTAATTGTTTTATTTAATTAGAAATAATACAATCTGCCACAATCTTGGGCGATGAGTATTAATGCTATAAGAAGTCATTCATTCCTTATGTACACTAAATAAATAAATAAAAATAAATGAATACAAAATAAATAAAATACAAAGAATAATAAATAACCTTAAATAAATATAAAAATAAATAAATTAATAATAATTGGTCACATTCATATATATATATATATATATATTATATATATTATATATATATATTATATATATATATATATATATATATATATATTATATATACAATATACAGCAAAACCTAGGTATAGTTTGAGCGAAACATCTAGAAATTCCTATACCTAGCTATCTTCACTATATTGATCTAAATTGGCTATTTTCATATAAAGTGGCTCTTTGATGTCCGGGTTCTTTGAGTGACTGACAAAGGAAAACATTTTTATATTTATTGACTAATATCAGTTGCATGTTGTTGGTTGTGTCGAATGCAAATGCGTCTTTAAATTTCCCGCCACCCCTCCCCCAAAAAAAAAAGAAATAAATATTGTGAATTTAAGAAAAAAATCTCCTAAAGATTTACTTGTCATTGCAAATATCCACTATGTCACCACTTTATATTATGTTTCATGAGAAGCTCTACCAGTATGTGAATTAATGACATATTCACAGGATTTGTAAATATTATATATAGTTTTCAGTCCAAGCTGCTACTTTTTTTTTTCTATCCACTTTATTTTGGAAAAACAATTACAACAAACAGCTCTTGCAAGAACATACCCTAACTTTCGAGGCATTCCTCTTATTTAAATGGATGGGAAGAAACCAGATGGTTGAAATATGATGGGAGTCCAGATCCCTTCCCTTGGCGAGAACGACGACCAAAGGAGCATTCCATTGCGATCTCCTAGCCTCGGGTGGTGCTATTTCTCGTTTTTTACACGTACTCAATGTCATTGAAATTAGTTATATATATATATATATATATATATAATATATATATATATATATAAATAAAATTTATATATAAAAATCCATCACTTTTCTACTGGGTTTTTTAAACTAATTAAGTAATTCGTTTTTTATATTTCATTTAATTCATTTTAATCAGTTATCCAAAATTTATTACATTTAATAATTACTTGAAGTCATAAGAAATAGCCTCATTAAACAAATTCTGATGATACTAGAATAATAACTTTTAAAGGTTCCTAAAACGTAATTTCGTCTTCTAGAAAAGAAAGAAAAATCATCTTAATCGGGCTTAATACAAAAGCTTAGAACCTCGTAACCATAAACAATTCAATATATATCTAGACTTTAAACTTACCCATTCTCTCCACTATCTCAGTATTATGATACTCTCTGGAGACGTGAAGAAATTGTCTACAACAAAAACTTTAAGATTTTTTGTTGACCATTGCTTAGACCAAAAAGATAGTTTTGTGGATACAGTTTAAACTATTTTGGAAACATATCAATAGAATAAGAACACAATAAAAAATATATTCAGCAAAATTCAAATACGCTTCAAAAACTAGGTAATATTTTCTTTTTACACTCTACGGAAGATAACAAATTAAGGCGATTTTCCTGGAAATGTTTTAAAAATATTTTTCAGATTTTACTTGATTATTTTCGTTTCACTCTTAAAAAAACAGTAGAAGATACTTTACTAAAGTTATTATATCTCTTTTTTATGATTATTCTGACTAAATTATTGTGGCTTCAGTGAAGCATACATATTTTACAACTGTTAGAAAAAACAATTGTCTAGTTGTATAAAAATATGCTAGTTTAAGATGTATGACGTAACATGGCAGGAGTACTCCGTACCTCCGCCGTTGCGTAATAATTAAGTGATGTATATAAATTAATTATTTCACGGATATATGAGGATATTTTTTTCATATTTTAACACAATGAATGTTTAGAAGATCTAAATTATCGGACACAAAGTCATTAATTGTGAAAAATAATGCTAAAAAAAAAATAAATGAACAGCGAATTTACATTACAAAGTAGAGGAAACAAGAGTTGGTCAACTCTATTTACATAGGACTGTGGAATTACCCAAGGGTATCTAGGTAAGTGCCGCAAGACCCCACCTGTGAAAAATACAGTACCAACATCCTACAAAGTAATTGCACCAGGAATGTTGACGATTAGAATATTTATCAAATTCTTGTATAACAAAATTGAGAATATTTTTTTATACAGATGAGAAGTTTAAGAAATATTTTATTTTGAAGCATTTAATTATCATTTCGTAGACTTAACTTAAGTATAAAGTGCAAAAATTTACCAAATGTTTGGATTGCCTGCCTGTTTCAATTCTATGACCATATCCTCTTTTTAACGGATCATTTTATCTCGTATTTACTATTAATTTGATCGTTTTCACTTTCCGTAATGTCATGTCAAAACTTTTAATACACTTGCAAATGATCCTTAGAAATGGATCTCTTCGTAGTAGGAAGACCTGAATAAATATACTACTATTCAAAATTACTGTTTTGCGGATAATTAGAGACACAGATGAATAATAATAATAATAATAATATCAAACAGGAAAAATGGCTACAACAACAAACATGGCTGTAACAAATTAAATTAATTAGAACATTTCTTTTATAACTCAATAGTTACAATTAGTATAGAAAATTAATAAATTCCACACTTTGGCACGACACAATTATCATTAATTAAACTAATATTTCTTGAGAGCTTTAAAATGTGTAGATGAATATGTTTATTCTACTTCTTTAAATATAATAAATAATGTTTCTGGGTTTTTTTTTATTTATTTATTTTATTTTTTTTTTTTTTTTTTTTATTTATTTATTTTTTTTTGTACCAAATTATAACGTCAAGGAAGAGATTTATTTTATTTTCGGAACCACAGAAAAAAGGAAAGTGATTATTTCGTTCATTCCTCTAAGCCTCTTTTTAAAGTTTTTATTGATTTTTTAAAAATATTATTGCACTACAGAATCCTTCAATGATGAGCCTGTAATAGGCCATTTGAGAGACTTTTCTGATTTAATCGTATTTTTTACAATTTGAATTCCAATTTTGTCAGAATTGGAGAATCAAAATCAATTCCAACAAATCCCACCAAATTACCTTTACCCTTCGTCGTAAACCTATGATATCCTGCCCTACAGTTTTCTTTAATAATATTCCGCTTGTTCCAGTTGAACAGATCCGCTACCTAGGACTTCTACTTGACAAACGTCTAGCATGGAATCCCCACACAAGACTGAAACGACAAGAAACTGCCCGTCGCTTTCGCTTACTACAACACTTACTGGACAGACGCTCCAACCTTCCACCTTATCTACAAAAGGCTCATCTATATCACCATCATAAGGCCTATCTGGACTTACAGAGTTGAGCTTTGGGGGCTCTACAAAACCATTCTTCCGTATTCAATCCTTACAATCCAAAATCCTTCGAAAAATCCTCAAAGCTCCTTACTTTGTCACAAATAAACTCATCCATAAAGACCTTAACATCCCATATGTTGCTGATTTGGCCCGAACCAGGTATCAATCCTTCCATGACAAACTCCACTCCCACTCTAATCCTCTAGTTTCAAATCTTGCTTCCTCTTCAATTCCTGGCAATCCTACGAGGCACCTGAAAAGAAGATGGCCTCGAGACCTTCTAGTTTAGTTACTTAGTGGAGTGATGCCAACGGGCATTTTCTCTTCATGTATTTTATCATTACCAACATATTTACTTGTTGTATTACAAAATACAGTTGTAAATTTCAATAAAAATATTTTAAAAAAAAAATCCAATTTATTACAACTTTATGATGGATGTACATATTTTGAAAATTAGAAATTACGATTTAAGTTCAATTGCTAACCTTATTTTGATTATTAAAAAAGACCACTTTTATCCCATCTTATTTCTATATTTATTAATTTAGCATCAGTAAATTTAGTTTCTATGGAATAATTTATTTCAGATTACAAAATATAATAATGAAATTATTATCTACAACAATCACTTAAATTTATTCGCTATTACTCTCCATTCTACGATACACCTTTGTATCTTAATAACGTTATTTTAAAATCCTTAGCTTCTCAACACCATATTATACATTCACATTGATATCCTTATTCGCAGAAAAAAAAAACATTATCTGGAAAGAACTTATGCTGTTCATTTTTAATAACGAGATATGGTTAATGATTACAAATCAACAAAATTAAAATTACTTTTGTTGAAGAAATTTTGAAAAATTGACATTGAAGTCCTGCCATAGTGAGAATATGATAAGGCTACATTAAAATTAAAACCATTTAAATTTTGTATTAGTGAATCAGAATTTTCAGAGCCAATTTCGAGAAAATCTTAAAAAGGTGCTAAATTATGGTGTAAAGTGGCACTTCTGGTCTATAAATTTGTTAAATAAGTTGCTGTAATTTTTTATTTTATTTTTTTTTTTTTTGTGTAAACTTTGGTTATGTGGACTCAGGTGACCCTAAAACTCGTACTTCTTTTAAAAATTTAAACCCGACAATTTTTAACAGAAACACTTTCAACGATCGCAATTATTTCCCTTGCTATATTTTTGATATATATTTAATTGAAAGTAAAACATGAAACTCGGTTTTATCTTTCAAATGATTTTTTTTTTCTAAATACTTACTATTTAATTTAAATGATCTAAAGGTATATATAAGTATTATTAAACTTAGTTGATAGATTTTGGAGGACTTTTCATTTACTTTGACAACTTACGTACGTTTTGGTCCGCTATATTTCTCTAAAAGCTTGAGAACAGCAGGAAAGATATAACCTGTTTGATGCAGTACGGTGGCAACGCTGAGTCACCATAACCCCATCATCACATTAAAAATAATAGATGTTCATAAGCTTATTACGACTTTCTTGTATTACTCATTTATTGTACATCAGATCTATAAAATCTTGCTTTTTCCAACGGTATATTATACGTCTACATTATTTTACGACTCATAATTCAGGAATATTTTTTTAATGAACTGATTAGAGAAAATTAAATTTTTTATTCTAAAGAAATAATTAATTGTAATGTAGTTTACTGATAAACCTTAAGAAAAGAATACCCTAATTGATAATGAAAACCGTATCAAAATCCCTCGTGTGTTTAAGGAGTTCGGCTAAATCAAATATCCCGTTATCATTTTATATTTGGTGAGATATTTATTTTAATGATACCTAAAATTATAGATCAGAAGGATTTTAACAGAAAATATTGACTGATGAAAATAAATAAATAAATTGTCCCTCCAATCAGTATTCTTTGTATTTCTAAAAATTAGATCAGGTAAAAAATAAAAATAAAAGAAATAGAGGAAGACTCTGTTTCGTGGCTCGTTACTGAAGGGTTGAAGTTGGTATTCAAATGATACGAGGCAGTAGTCAATGCCCGTCCCTGACAAAGACTGCAATTAGCTTCTGAGTCCAAATGGACAACTTCCACGCACTGCATTCCAATGGTGAAGTTCCACCTCCCGCCATTGTCCAATTCTTAACTAATATTAACTTGCAATTTGTACCTATTTGTTTGTTTCGCTTTTCGAGCTCAAACAATCAACAATGAATCTATTGTGAACATCACGAACTAGAAATGGAATGGGAGCTTTCAAATCATCTAGACCTATTTGATTATCTTTTGATACCTTGCTTTTCCTTTGTTCTAAAGTATTTGACTATTAAAATTTTACTTTCAAAGCGGATTTAATGGAAATTTCGCTTTTATTAAATGAGGAAATAGGATAATGAAATATTCTATAAAAGAAATATAATAAATGGTGAATCTAATCCTTCATATATACACTATATAAAATTTATAGTCCAGGATCCCAGGTCCACTTTTACCATTTATTATTATCAATCTGATTTGTTGTATCTTCATTTTGATGAAACACCCAACTTTGCCGCTTACGTCAATTCTCAATTATGGTGGCTGAGATAGCAGGTATAGAATAGGTCGATTTGACAGTTATCAAAAAATGTATTTATGACTGTATTTTTTTATTAAATTTTAAGAAAATAATTCAAATTATTAAAAAAGATATTCGTCTTACAAAATGTATGGTTTGATCAAAGAGTCCCCTACTTCCTACATGTATGGATAACGAGTAAAACAAAATAGGCTACGAATGAATCGACAAACCATAAAAACTCGATTTCTAATTCTGTTTGTTTATTAAAGCTTTGTGCAAATAAGTAATGTTCCAGATGTAAATGATAATCCGCAGGCATGATGAACAAAGAGTAGGGAGGATGTGGCATAGATTCATATCTAAGTTTCAACAGTTTTTGCTGTCACAGGTGAGACATGTGGATATGAATATCTTACAATCAAAGGGGTCCCTTCAGATTGACTAGATTGGCTTTATTATTACCAATTTCTGATGCACTGCATTATCAGGCGTTAAATCTTTATTAAAGACTGAATTATTTCTTGGCAACGAAATGCTACAGAGGTAACGAACATTTGGAAGAGGATCAATAAGTGTTGACATTCATAAAATTGAACGATTTCATTGACGTAAATAAGTGGTTATGTTGAAAAAACATCAACTTAAAATCCTGCATTTTTCTGGACGATCCAATATTATAAAACTGCAATGGCCATGTGGTAGTTCTGAAATTTTACTAATCTTTTTTTTTTTTTTTTTTTTTTTTTTTTTTTATTCATTGAGCAATATTACAATCTGTCCAATTCAGGACACTTCTAATCTAAGTATTTTCCCGCATGAAAACGTAATGTAACAATAAATAAATTCTTTATTATTCTAAGAAAAGGGCCTTTAGAATAAAATATACAGAATGTACAAAAAGGGCTTTAGAGTCGTAGAGTAAATTAAATGAATACAAACAAGTTAATAATTACAGGTATAAAATAGACATAATATGCGTATGTTATATGCTTATCATCCTATAATATATTTTATTTAAATAATAAACATCTAAATCATACATGTAGAATTAAAAAAAAAATATATATATATTTATATTGATTTTTACAACTGTATATACAATATATACAACAAGATAAAGGGCTAAAATTGCAAATAGGGCACGAAATAGTCTTGTGAAGAGGCTACCCAGAGGTATCAGTTCAATCATTCTTTTAGGTAACACAGTAATGATTATTTTATTAACAGGTCTCGAGGCCACCGGCTTTGCAATCGCCACGGAGAATTATCAGAAAGAGACGGAGATGAGAGTTTACGGGCTGCTAGCTTGGAATTAAAGGGGGTGTATCGAATTTGGGATAAGTCTGCAACCAGTGTGATATTGAGGTCTCTATGGATGATATTATTAGTAAAAAAAACAAGGTGCATTAAGGATTTTTCGTAGGATTTTGGATTGCAAGGATTGGATGCAGGAGTAGTTGATGGTTTAGTAGAGCCCCATAGCTCAATGACATATGCCCGAATTGGTTTAAGAATGGTTATATATATCAATATGTAGAAATGTAAAATCAGAAATTTTCAGTGAGACAGATAATTAATAAAGGTCTCAATAATATGATATTTGTTTCCATAGTCTTTTACGCGCCATTAAGAACTACTAGAGTTAATACCTACTTATTTTTTTGTAAAGGCAAATTTAAGTTTCCCAAAGAATGGTTTTAGGGGAAAAACCTTGGCTTGAAAAATTCTTCAATGAAATATGTATCTTTTTATGTTCCCGTGATATTAACAGGTTCATCTCTTTAAAGTTTTCGAGTATATTAATTGAAGTAAAAGGACAAATAGCTCCTTAATGTAAGAAAAACGTTTTGTTCTGAAAGTTAATTACAGCAAGAAGAATTCGTTTCTTTTTTTTTTTTTAATCTCTTTCAGACCTTTCCTCTGGCCACAGAGGGTCTGGCCTGGTCCCTATGGCCACTCTTTCACATTTGGTAGGGAAAAAAAATGTTTTCCCTTTTTTAATTAAAGTGAGAACCGCAATAAAATAGTCTCAAAAGAAGTACATACTTCTCGACCGCAGTGAATAAAGACCTATGAAATCCCTCTCTTTAATTTTTCTGTAACAAAAATGTTATATTTTATAGTTTGATATTATTTTTTCCCAAAGAATCCTTATTTACTTTTACGGAAAAAAAAGACAAAAATTGTCAATGTACTTACTTTTCAACGCTTTTCAAAACCCTAACATTGATATTGTACGTTGCATTATGTTAGTACCTTAAATTAAACAAAATTTCTAAAAAAATTCTTAAATTTTGACTTACTCTTATGTAAAAGTACAGTTTTCTAGTATTTTCAGAGGTTATATTTTATAGTCTGATTTATAGTTGAATAGGCTGAAGTTTGAAGGTGTTAACTGGGCTATGGCTGGTATGGTTGAGCGGTAGGAGGCATAATGTGAAGAAATGGTGAATATTGTCCGCTTCCTTCTCATTGCAGATAGAGCAGTTTTCTATTGGATTGAATCTGTGCGTTATGGTTTTCATAGTGATTTGCTGGAATTTATTGTTAGCAGTCCGGATTGGAGCCATAGAATTTTTATGCGTAAAGGGCAGGTCTGTTCTAAGGTAGATTTGAGTTATTTAGATTCCATTAAACATTTCTATATAGTTCGGACAGTAATTTAACGTTTCCATTTCACTTAAATCAGCCATTTTTAAGCTTTTGAATTATATTTTTCCTCTCTTTTGCATCCTTACAATTTGTAATGTTGTCTTTTTCGTCACATATGTTGTAAAATTCACACTGTGAAATACTGTGAAAGTATAAAAAAAAAAAATAATAAAATAAAAAAAAAATAACATTTTTCTAAACACGTTTATTTATTATAAAAATATATTTTACAATTTAATTAAGAACAGCATTAGAATTTTCCTAGTGTTTGTATATAGACTTTGGCTTGTGTTACACGTTTGGTTGATGAAAGATGTTGGTTCACACATGAGATTGCCTGAAAAGATTTCTCAGATGCTGTGGAAAAAGAAATAGCTCTACGTCATGCAATATAACAGGAGTCCTTGGGGAGAGCTGCGGTTTAATTTCTACGCACGCCATCAAATTGAAATTGACTGTCTGAAAGCAATTTTTTCTCTTTTTCCTTTTCTGAACTTACTTTGAAGCAAAACACTAAAAAAAAAAAATAAAATAAAAAAAAAAAAAAAAAAAAAAGTGGTTCAAGTGCACCTCAACTCAAACAAAAAAACTTCCCCGTTTCAGTTTCGCAGTAAAAATTAAATTACTTTTCGGTTTCATAATGTGACGGAACACTGAGGGCCCGCTTTAGGAAGCTAGCAATTACTGCAACACTTCATTTTACTTGTGAGTTTTTTTCAGCAGCCGCTCTGAAGGCATTGTATTTCAACAAAATGATGGAGAGTATTTTTTATACCATATTCTTTAGATCATTCTTGAACATTCTATATCTTATTTTTTTAAATATTGTTGCATATATTTTACATATAATATTTTCATCAATGTATCAAACATGCCTTTCAACCCGAAATGAAGTTTCATTTCGATCGAATTGTATAAAAATAAAAATCATTGTCTACAACAATCGCTTGAGCAGTATCTATCATCCACAATTATATTTTATTTTATAGATGCTAATTTTATACAGTCTTTAGCTCTTCAAAAGTGCCTTAATAATGGTGTTATATACAAAACCAATTTCATAATAAAACATTTCCACTTAGGTTTTTTTTTTTATATTTGTAAGTCCATCTCAACCCTACAGGATCAATAGCGCCATTATAATAAATTACATTCCTACAATCTTTATGAAGTCTGTCATTATGTACGCTTGTTCCTTTTTTTTTTTTCTAATGTTTGTGTTAATCCAGCTTTTTACTTTCTCTCGTAAATTCATATATTGGGTGCACTCTATTAGCAATTGCTCAACCTTTTGGAGGACGTTATCAAATTTTACCCAAGTGGGTGCTTCCAGCATTTTAAGAATTATCCCTGCATAAATTGGCAATGACCTATTCTAGGTCTGCATAGTATGACATCTTCTCTACTGAAATAATGTCTTTATAATATCTTAAAAAATTAGTGACTCCGGTAATTTTGCATATTTAAACTGAGTTTCCATTCTCCCACCATGCGCCCTGATGATGACCCACAAAGAGGGTCGAAACGTTGGCAAACAATAAAATAGTTGAAACTATTTAGTTGTTTCATTTAATGACCGCCACCCGGACTAATTCCTTCCAGAAAATAAAAAAATAATTCCACCAGCGACCGCGTCAGCTACCTCATTAGGATCTGAACCACAGCCCAGCACATCATCACAAGGAATAACTGATGAATCCCCGTTTTTTACACCGAATCCATTTGAGATCCTCCAAAATGAAAAAGAAACCATGGAATCTTCTCCTATACCCAGGGAACCACTACCTCCACCAATATTTGTTAAAAATATTAAAAATTTTAAACTGATGTGTGCGCATTTAAACAAAGTAACTGATCCAAATAGTTATTATTGTATAAGTAGAACCAATGATACTAAAATATCTCCGACTACTGCTAAGACCTACAGAAAGATTGTAAAATATCTGACTGAGACCAAAGCTGACTTTCATACTTATCAGCTGCGCCAGGAGAGAGCATTAAGGGTCGTAATCAGAAACCTACATTCCTCAACACCCGTTGAAGCTATCAAAGAAGAACTGACAGAATTAGGATTCCAAGTGAGGCAAGTCACCAACGTTCTAAAAGATAAAAGTCCACTGCCTCTATTCTTTGTGGACTTGGAACCATCAGCAGGAGTCGAAAAATCTATGACCTCAGTAGACTGTACTATACCCCTGTAAAAGTTGAAAAACCTTACACAAAGAGGGAAATAGTTCAGTGTCATAACTGTCAGGCATATGGTCATATCAAAAGTTATTGCCATCATATACCACGCTGTGTGAAATGCGGTGAACAGCATAAAACAGAAGAATGTACAATATCAAGATCTACACCCGCTGTATGTGCTCTGTGCCTCAAGGACCACCCGGCTAACTACAAGGGATGTGAAATCTACAAGAAACTCAGAACCAGATACCAAAAACCTCAGGATCCGAATGAAACAGCTGTACCAACCAGAAGCAGAAGAGAACCATCTAAACTTGTAAATTCTAACGTATCATTTGCCCACTTGCTTAGAGGTGGAAACCAGAATCATGAAATCGATGCACTGCCGGAACAACTTTTTCCTCAACTTTCTCAATCTATTGTACAACAATCTATCCATCAAAGTTTACCTAATCTTCAAAAAACTCCTCAACATCAAATTTCTCATATCCCTCCACCATCAAACGTCACAGATCTTACCAGTCTAATGACATCGTTCATCTCCGAAATCAAATCTCTTGTTATGCCGCTTATATCACTCCTTACAAATCTAGTATCAAATCTAATCCCTGTCTTGAAAAATCCTTAAATGAATTCACCTAACTCCTTATCCATTCTCCTTTGGAATGCGAATGGTGTTAGAAATCATACTGACGAACTGACAGCGTTGTTGCAAGACAAAACAATCGATGTTGCACTTATAACTGAAACAAGACTAACGACTAAACAGTACTTCAAAATACCGCAATACATGACATACCGTACTGACCACCCAGACGGCAAAGCCCATGCCGGTTCTGCTATCATTGTCCACCAATCCCTCTCTCATCATTTACTCCCACTTCCCACCTATGATTTCCTACAATCCACAGCCATAGTAATCAAGACTTTTTCCTTTCCGGTAACCCTCACATCTGCATACTGCCCTCCTAAACATTCCATTTCCAATTCCGAATTTGTATCCTTCCTGGATTCCTTAGGAAATCGTTTCATTCAGTGGGGTTCCAGAACCACGAACTCTCGGGGACGAAATTTGCTGTCTGCACTCAACTCCCGAAATTTTAATATCCTGCCTCCTGACTCCCCTACCTACTAGCCAACCGATCCTAACCGCAATCCTGACATCCTCGACTTCTTTATCCACAGCGGATTAGGCTCCCTCAACTTTTCTGTAACTCGTCTTGATGAACTATCCTCAGACCATAGTCCACTGATCCTAAAAGTATCTCTCACTCCAATTCCAAAACCCATTCCACCATCATTCATCCGAGGCCCTGTCAACTGGAACCTTTTCCGCCAAATCCTGACCGATAATATTGACCTCAGAGTAACCCTCAAAACCCCAGATGACCTAGATAATTCCGTCTATTCCTTTACCACCGCCATCCAACAAGCTGTCTGGACTGCCTCCTCTCCTAAACACCCCAATATAAATCCTCCCCAAAATCATTTTCCACAACATATTATACCTCATCCATACCAAACGCCGAGCAAGATCATTATGGCAGCGCACCCGACACCCAACAGATCGCCGCTCCTATAACTTCTATTGTAGACAATTGAAGAAGGAGTTGGCGACCTTCCGTTCCCAGTCCTTTAATTCCTACCTCTCCTCTCTATCAGCTCGTGATAATTCCCTGTGAAATGTCATGGAAAAGATCCTAAAATACCATCAAGTTTCCCATCCTCTCCGACGTGGTGATGACTCCTGGGCTGCGTCTGATGAAGATAAAACCGAGGAATTCGCCACACACCTCTCCAAAGTTTTCACTCCTCACCCGGAATCCCACGCCAATCACACCGCAACAGTGCAAGACTTTCTTATATCACCAATTCCACTTTCCCTACCTCCTAAAGCTATTAATCCCTAAATATCTTCTCCAAAAACTTACCCTCCGTAAATCTCCTGGACACGATCTCCTTACTCCCCAGATCCTCCGACAACTTCCGCAGAAAGCTATTATATTCCTTACTTATATTTACAACTGCATCCTACGCACCACCTATTTTCCTCTGTTATGGAAAGATCCCACTATCATTCTTTTTCTAAAACCAGGCAAACCTTCCAACAACACTTCATCCTACAGGCCTATTAGTCTACTCCCCATCCTCTCAAAAATCTTCGAAAGGCTTCTTCTTAAACGTATCCTACTACAACAATAACGTATCAATCTATTGTACAACAATCTATTGTACAACTTTCTCAATCTATTGTACAACAATCTATCCATCAAAGTTTACCTAATCTTCAAAAAACTCCTCAACATCAAATTTCTCATATCCCTCCACCATCAAACGTCACAGATCTTACCAGTCTAATGACATCGTTCATCTCCGAAATCAAATCTCTTGTTATGCCGCTTATATCACTCCTTACAAATCTAGTATCAAATCTAATCCCTGTCTTGAAAAATCCTTAAATGAATTCACCTAACTCCTTATCCATTCTCCTTTGGAATGCGAATGGTGTTAGAAATCATACTGACGAACTGACAGCGTTGTTGCAAGACAAAACAATCGATGTTGCACTTATAACTGAAACAAGACTAACGACTAAACAGTACTTCAAAATACCGCAATACATGACATACCGTACTGACCACCCAGACGGCAAAGCCCATGCCGGTTCTGCTATCATTGTCCACCAATCCCTCTCTCATCATTTACTCCCACTTCCCACCTATGATTTCCTACAATCCACAGCCATAGTAATCAAGACTTTTTCCTTTCCGGTAACCCTCACATCTGCATACTGCCCTCCTAAACATTCCATTTCCAATTCCGAATTTGTATCCTTCCTGGATTCCTTAGGAAATCGTTTCATTCAGTGGGGTTCCAGAACCACGAACTCTCGGGGACGAAATTTGCTGTCTGCACTCAACTCCCGAAATTTTAATATCCTGCCTCCTGACTCCCCTACCTACTAGCCAACCGATCCTAACCGCAATCCTGACATCCTCGACTTCTTTATCCACAGCGGATTAGGCTCCCTCAACTTTTCTGTAACTCGTCTTGATGAACTATCCTCAGACCATAGTCCACTGATCCTAAAAGTATCTCTCACTCCAATTCCAAAACCCATTCCACCATCATTCATCCGAGGCCCTGTCAACTGGAACCTTTTCCGCCAAATCCTGACCGATAATATTGACCTCAGAGTAACCCTCAAAACCCCAGATGACCTAGATAATTCCGTCTATTCCTTTACCACCGCCATCCAACAAGCTGTCTGGACTGCCTCCTCTCCTAAACACCCCAATATAAATCCTCCCCAAAATCATTTTCCACAACATATTATACCTCATCCATACCAAACGCCGAGCAAGATCATTATGGCAGCGCACCCGACACCCAACAGATCGCCGCTCCTATAACTTCTATTGTAGACAATTGAAGAAGGAGTTGGCGACCTTCCGTTCCCAGTCCTTTAATTCCTACCTCTCCTCTCTATCAGCTCGTGATAATTCCCTGTGAAATGTCATGGAAAAGATCCTAAAATACCATCAAGTTTCCCATCCTCTCCGACGTGGTGATGACTCCTGGGCTGTGTCTGATGAAGATAAAACCGAGGAATTCGCCACACACCTCTCCAAAGTTTTCACTCCTCACCCGGAATCCCACGCCAATCACACCGCAACAGTGCAAGACTTTCTTATATCACCAATTCCACTTTCCCTACCTCCTAAAGCTATTAATCCCTAAATATCTTCTCCAAAAACTTACCCTCCGTAAATCTCCTGGACACGATCTCCTTACTCCCAGATCCTCCGACAACTTCCGCAGAAAGCTATTATATTCCTTACTTATATTTACAACTGCATCCTACGCACCACCTATTTTCCTCTGTTATGGAAACATCCCACTATCATTCTTTTTCTAAAACCAGGCAAACCTTCCAACAACACTTCATCCTACAGGCCTATTAGTCTACTCCCATCCTCTCAAAAATCTTCGAAAGGCTTCTTCTTAAACGTATCCTACTACAACAATAACGTATCAATCTATTGTACAACAATCTATTGTACAACTTTCTCAATCTATTGTACAACAATCTATCCATCAAAGTTTACCTAATCTTCAAAAACTCCTCAACATCAAATTTCTCATATCCCTCCACCATCAAACGTCACAGATCTTACCAGTCTAATGACATCGTTCATCTCCGAAATCAAATCTCTTGTTATGCCGCTTATATCACTCCTTACAAATCTAGTATCAAATCTAATCCCTGTCTTGAAAAATCCTTAAATGAATTCACCTAACTCCTTATCCATTCTCCTTTGGAATGCGAATGGTGTTAGAAATCATACTGACGAAACTGACAGCGTTGTTGCAAGACAAAACAATCGATGTTGCACTTATAACTGAAACAAGACTAACGACTAAACAGTACTTCAAAATACCGCAATACATGACATACCGTACTGACCACCCAGACGGCAAAGCCCATGCCGGTTCTGCTATCATTGTCCACCAATCCCTCTCTCATCATTTACTCCCACTTCCCACCTATGATTTCCTACAATCCACAGCCATAGTAATCAAGACTTTTTCCTTTCCGGTAACCCTCACATCTGCATACTGCCCTCCTAAACATTCCATTTCCAATTCCGAATTTGTATCCTTCCTGGATTCCTTAGGAAATCGTTTCATTCAGTGGGGTTCCAGAACCACGAACTCTCGGGGACGAAATTTGCTGTCTGCACTCAACTCCCGAAATTTTAATATCCTGCCTCCTGACTCCCTACCTACTAGCCAACCGATCCTAACCGCAATCCTGACATCCTCGACTTCTTTATCCACAGCGGATTAGGCTCCCTCAACTTTTCTGTAACTCGTCTTGATGAACTATCCTCAGACCATAGTCCACTGATCCTAAAAGTATCTCTCACTCCAATTCCAAAACCCATTCCACCATCATTCATCCGAGGCCCTGTCAACTGGAACCTTTTCCGCCAAATCCTGACCGATAATATTGACCTCAGAGTAACCCTCAAAACCCCAGATGACCTAGATAATTCCGTCTATTCCTTTACCACCGCCATCCAACAAGCTGTCTGGACTGCCTCCTCTCCTAAACACCCCAATATAAATCCTCCCAAAATCATTTTCCACAACATATTATACCTCATCCATACCAAACGCCGAGCAAGATCATTATGGCAGCGCACCCGACACCCAACAGATCCCCGTCATACTCTATTGACAATTGAGAGAGTGCGACCTTCGTTCCAGCTTTAATCTACTTCTTCTATCGCTGTGATAATTCTGTGAAAGTCATGGAAAGATTGAAAACCATCAAGTTTCCATCTCTCCGAGTGGTTGACTCTGGGCTGGTCTGATAAAGATAACGGATTCGCTACACCTCTCCAAAGTTTTCACTCTCACTCGGAATCCAATTCACCACAGTGCAAGACTTCATGATATCACCAAATACCACATTTCCCTACCTCTAAGTAGTATCCATATTTATCAAATAATACTACCGAGAATCTCCTGGACACACTCTCCTTTACTCCCACCCGATCCTCCGCCAACTCCCCAGAAAGGCTATTAATTCCTTCTTATATTACAACTGCATCCTACGCACCAACCTATTAATCCCTAAATATCTTCTCCAAAAACTTACCCTCCGTAAATCTCCTGGACACGATCTCCTTACTCCCCAGATCCTCCGACAACTTCCGCAGAAAGCTATTATATTCCTTACTTATATTTACAACTGCATCCTACGCACCACCTATTTTCCTCTGTTATGGAAACATCCCACTATCATTCTTTTTCTAAAACCAGGCAAACCTTCCAACAACACTTCATCCTACAGGCCTATTAGTCTACTCCCCATCCTCTCAAAAATCTTCGAAAGGCTTCTTCTTAAACGTATCCTACTACAACAATAACGTATCAATCTATTGTACAACAATCTATTGTACAACTTTCTCAATCTATTGTACAACAATCTATCCATCAAAGTTTACCTAATCTTCAAAAAACTCCTCAACATCAAATTTCTCATATCCCTCCACCATCAAACGTCACAGATCTTACCAGTCTAATGACATCGTTCATCTCCGAAATCAAATCTCTTGTTATGCCGCTTATATCACTCCTTACAAATCTAGTATCAAATCTAATCCCTGTCTTGAAAAATCCTTAAATGAATTCACCTAACTCCTTATCCATTCTCCTTTGGAATGCGAATGGTGTTAGAAATCATACTGACGAACTGACAGCGTTGTTGCAAGACAAAACAATCGATGTTGCACTTATAACTGAAACAAGACTAACGACTAAACAGTACTTCAAAATACCGCAATACATGACATACCGTACTGACCACCCAGACGGCAAAGCCCATGCCGGTTCTGCTATCATTGTCCACCAATCCCTCTCTCATCATTTACTCCCACTTCCCACCTATGATTTCCTACAATCCACAGCCATAGTAATCAAGACTTTTTCCTTTCCGGTAACCCTCACATCTGCATACTGCCCTCCTAAACATTCCATTTCCAATTCCGAATTTGTATCCTTCCTGGATTCCTTAGGAAATCGTTTCATTCAGTGGGGTTCCAGAACCACGAACTCTCGGGGACGAAATTTGCTGTCTGCACTCAACTCCCGAAATTTTAATATCCTGCCTCCTGACTCCCCTACCTACTAGCCAACCGATCCTAACCGCAATCCTGACATCCTCGACTTCTTTATCCACAGCGGATTAGGCTCCCTCAACTTTTCTGTAACTCGTCTTGATGAACTATCCTCAGACCATAGTCCACTGATCCTAAAAGTATCTCTCACTCCAATTCCAAAACCCATTCCACCATCATTCATCCGAGGCCCTGTCAACTGGAACCTTTTCCGCCAAATCCTGACCGATAATATTGACCTCAGAGTAACCCTCAAAACCCCAGATGACCTAGATAATTCCGTCTATTCCTTTACCACCGCCATCCAACAAGCTGTCTGGACTGCCTCCTCTCCTAAACACCCCAATATAAATCCTCCCCAAAATCATTTTCCACAACATATTATACCTCATCCATACCAAACGCCGAGCAAGATCATTATGGCAGCGCACCCGACACCCAACAGATCGCCGCTCCTATAACTTCTATTGTAGACAATTGAAGAAGGAGTTGGCGACCTTCCGTTCCCAGTCCTTTAATTCCTACCTCTCCTCTCTATCAGCTCGTGATAATTCCCTGTGAAATGTCATGGAAAAGATCCTAAAATACCATCAAGTTTCCCATCCTCTCCGACGTGGTGATGACTCCTGGGCTGCGTCTGATGAAGATAAAACCGAGGAATTCGCCACACACCTCTCCAAAGTTTTCACTCCTCACCCGGAATCCCACGCCAATCACACCGCAACAGTGCAAGACTTTCTTATATCACCAATTCCACTTTCCCTACCTCCTAAAGCTATTAATCCCTAAATATCTTCTCCAAAAACTTACCCTCCGTAAATCTCCTGGACACCATCTCCTTACTCCCCAGATCCTCCGACAACTTCCGCAGAAAGCTATTATATTCCTTAATTATATTTACAACTGCATCCTACGCACCACCTATTTTCCTCTGTTATGGAAACATCCCACTATCATTCTTTTTCTAAAACCAGGCAAACCTTCCAACAACACTTCATCCTACAGGCCTATTAGTCTACTCCCCATCCTCTCAAAAATCTTCGAAAGGCTTCTTCTTAAACGTATCCTACCCATATTAGAATCTCAAAATCTTCCTTCCCATCAGTTTGGATTCTGTCCTCAGCATTCCACAGTTCAACAGGGGCTCCGAGTTGTAGACCATAGAGTATTGTTCTGGTGCGTTTCTGGACATTGCGCAAGCTTTTGACCGGGTATGGCACACTGGATTACTCTTCAAGCTGAAAACCCATTTACCCCAGTCTCTATACCTCATTCTCCGATCCTATCTCTCAAACCGTTCCTTCCGCGTTCGCTGTGGTGTAGAATTTTCTAACCTTTATCCCGTTGAGGCCGGTGTTCCTCAAGGCAGCGTCTTAGGACCCGTCCTCTACATCCTTTACACTGCTGATATTCCTACACATCCTGATACCTTTCTGGCAACTTTTGCAGACGACACCGCCATCCTATCATCCAGTTCCAATCCTGAAACAGCATCCTTAAACCTGCAAAGACACCTTTCTCTTATCGAAGACTGGTGTAATGCTTGGCGCATAAAGGTGAACGAAGCCAAATGCAAACACGTAACCTTCACTCTTCGACGAAACTCCTGTCCGCCAGTTTACTTCAATTCCATTCCAATTTCTCCTTCAGATACAGTCCGGTATCTTGGCTTACTATTAGACAAAAGATTGACTTGGAACCCACATACAAGACTTAAAAGACAAGAACTCAACCGACGATTCGGGCAGTTATACCGACTACTCAACAGAAAATCTGAACTTACAGTTGACAACAAATTATTAATCTACAGGACAATACTGAAGCCCATCTGGACCTACGGACTTGAACTGTGGGGACAGCTAAACGTACTAACATCAAACGCATTCAATCCTTTCAATCCAAAGTCCTCCGTACAATAGTAAATGCTCCTTATTATGTTTCCAACTATACCTTGCACCACGACCTTAATGTTCCTTTTATTTCAGACCTGATTCCATCCAAATTCCACCAGAATCTCATTCATCATCCTAATCCTCTAGCTCAATCCCTATCCAGCCCCACCCATCCATACAACCCACCTAGAAGGTTGAAACGGCAGTGGCCTCGTGACCTCTTATAACATGTATATTGGAGTTCTAGCATTGGCTAGATTCTCCACTCACGTGCTGTATGCTTGTGAATTGTATATAGGTATGAGTGACTATTGTATATATTTTTATTGATTTTATTTTGTATATATGTATATTTTATTATTATTATTATATAAATTTATAGTTTTGTATATATCGTGTGAATGTAGTATGAATGTTGTACGTTATCACTATTAAAAATGTCCTGAATTGGACAGATTGTAATATTGCTCAATAAAATAAAAAAAAAAAAAGAAAAAGAAATTCCTTTTCATTCTATTATATATTTTTCTTTATGGCTAAACTAATTATATGCATTTACGTACAAACTATTTAGCGATATTCCGATACTGTGAAAATTTCCATAAATATTTTTCTTCAACATTTTAAATATAGAAATGTAAAATTAATAAATTGATGATTAACAAAATAATTGAAATTTCATAGCGTATCTATATATTATACCATTAAAAAATATTAGCGAATTTACAGAAATAAATGATCCGTTTGACGATATTTCAGTTTGACAAACGTCTTTAAACAATGTTATTTTTAGCGATAATGTTTAGCCTTAATATTTCCGTATATGGTAAGGTGCTAATAATATCATCTTTTGTTTTACTATTGCTATTTTTGTTCAGTAATTATTTACAAATAATATTAACTTATTATTCAATCTGAGATTTTTAACAAAGCAACAGACTATTTGGCTATTCTTACATCAAAATATCTGTGAACAATTCTTACACTACAATTTTTAATCTGAAAATAACGGCTGATAGGAGCATGAGGGCTTTGGAAAAAGGATCTGGGAGAGAGAGCAGCTGAAAGCAATAAATAAATAGCTAACTAAATGCGGTTCCATTCTCGAGCCTGATATACACAAAACAAGATTCATTGCGCCCTTATTGACACATCCACTGCTGCAAGAAGTCGGAGTTTATTTATTTTAACTTGTTGAACTTGTTTGAGTAATATAGAAAAGGTTACTACGGGAAAAAAGCATATAAAAATAAAATATAAATTGGATTGTAACAGATCCATTTGTATAATGGTATTACTGGCATTAGTTTCGATGCTATCTACATCCTTAAAAGAGAGTAACCATGTAGCAATGTGCCTTTTTATCATATAAATCTCGAAAACAACTATTCCAATGCAAATTAAATTTTGAATGGAAGTAGATGTGTAATAATGGCTCTGAAAAATCTTACAATGATTTAAAAAAAACGTAAAACTTTTTAATGTTTTAAAAAAAGTTAATTACTAACTAACAAACTGTAAATATTATTTTAGGTACAATACAGGTACTTTTCAGAGTTTCAGGTTTCGCTCGTGTATGAGAATGATCACATTTATACTGCTGTGTTTATGATTATTATTTATTTTTTTAACATCACTTTATGCTACTTTGACTCATTGGACTATGCTACTGGGGGAGTCCTAAATTTTGCCTATCCAGGTTTAATAAGAATAGGAATCTTTAACGAGAACTCGACATATCGAGACTACCTTTTTACGTCCTCTCTGAAGGACAGCATAATTAAGGATTTTTTTACTCGTATTAAAAAAAAACCCAGGGAAATCTGCAAACCTTGAAATAAAGACCTTGGGCATAGAAGGCTGTTATGGCTATCCACTACAGTAATGTATAGAAGCTAAAAAATAAAATCTTTCTAATTTCTGGTCTTTTCCATTAGTTTCTGGATGTCAATAGGAAATATATAATCCGTCAGACTCAAAATAATCGTAAAGACGCTATATGTCATTGTAATGGTTATAATTTTGGTATTAAAAACAAGCCTGCTTTGCTATAATTTATGTTTTTCTGGTCATTTCAAGGCATATATATCCCTGTTATTTTTTTCTAATTTGGTTTAAGATTTAAGAAAGTGATAGGCATTCTCCTAAAACCAGCATGACTTAAAATGTATCTATAGAATATAGTTAATTAATTTCATATAAACAAATCGAAATGTTACTTAATATTTCATCATAAATTTATTAAGTGATAAGAATGTTTTTTCTAATGTGGCGTATATAATTTAAGTTGCTTTGAAAATTGTTGTTTTATTTTTTTATATTTATTAATGGCTTGAAGAAGTAAAATTCCTAGCTTGTTTTACTGGCCTATTGATCTATTAAGTCTTTCTAAGTGTATTTAGAATTCGGCCAATATCTCCTAGGTAATATAGAGTAATGCGTGTGTATTTATTTTTATCAAATCCATTAAATACTTAAATGAAATCCTAAATAATCAGAATCATAAGCTGCCTTTAAAGACAAAAAATAAAAATAAAAACATTAATGCATATTGTGACAGAAGTAGTCATTATAGGTCTATGAAATAGAATGAAAATAATAAAAATAAATTTAAAATAATTCAGTTGGTCTATGAAGGTACTAGATAAAATACATCAATGTATATTGTTGAATGGCGTAATCTTACTTCTAAGAAAACTTATTATATTCAATAAATTCATCATATTTATTATCAGATATATTGCAAAATCTAACAACTAGTGTATTTATCGATGTTCCAATTTTGTATTAATTAAACTAAATTCTAACACAGTGGGTATACTTATAATATAAATAGGCTACAAATAAAGGATATTGCAAGACTGGGAAATAGTTATTCTAATAAATGATAATGTTTTGAGACAATAATAGTTAGTTATAAAATATTAAAATACAGGTGAGTTTTTTACTTATTTTAGTGACTATATTCCTTGAGCTGCCTGCCCATATTTTTTCTGCCTACTTTGATATTTCACGAAGATAAGTGCTTATGAATATTAAAGGCAAGTATGAAGAGCAATCTCGCTATTTAACGCTAGAATATTCATATTTGCCGCTAAGACAACCTAATTTTCCTCAGGAAGTTGCATGGATCCTCAATCAACTCATGCTCGTATCACCTTGAATGAAATTCTCTTGGACAAAGTTATTATTTTTCCAAGCGGGGGTTAATTTATTTGCCTAACTAAAAAAAAATAAAAGGAGCGGTAAAAGTAATGTGTTTTTATAGGACTTGATTGGTGTTAACTTAACCTTTTTAACATAATCTAACATTGTACAGAAAGAGGATAATTGATATCAGAAACTTAACCTGATCTAAAACTGGTTTTATGACAATAACTGTTGAAAATAGTTTTATGTAAACAATGAAAGATTGCCGATACTTACAAACTGAATCCGTGACAAATGAGTCAAGGCTTTAAATGACTAGTGATCAAACTAATGGTTTTTAGGAATTGAAGCTATAAACTTAAATTATTGCCATCTGTTCTTAAATAAATTACTATTAAATAAAAGTATATGATTTTGTATTATTTTATTTTATTCCTTTAAAAAACGTCGCTTAGGTAGTACCCTCTTTTTGATTTTTGAACGTTTTTGTCCACGGTATTCGAAATAAAGATATCAGATATTACTGTTCATATTCATCATAAAGATATTACTGTTCATAAAACCTTTAAAATAATTGTATAAAATCGATAATTGATTTAGGATTTTATTTTTGGAAGGACTTTGATTATTAATTTAGAATTTTATCCCCTGGTCTTAACAGGAATACTTAAAAAAATATTAACACATTGTTTACTAGTTTTTTCATCTAAATTTCTATTCATTATTTCATATTTTGTTATCTTATACATATGAATTCATGTTCCAAGAATCTAAATATTGAATAATGAAAAATATCTTTCCCTCCTCCTTTTGTTATACGCCCTTTTCTTTGAAACAATGAAGTATTTTTTTTTTTTTTCCGAATGTAATGAAATTTTTCCAGAGCACCCCACGATGGTCCTAGAAACTCGACATGAACATCAGCCTTTCGGTTTTAAATTGGTGGCCAAACAACACATTGACTCAGCCATTGAACATCTCACAAAAACAATTGAGACAGTTATCCATGACAATACATCACACCCTACAAACAAAAACACTCAAGACCTTAACAATAACTTGCCACGACATATCCGAACACTTCTAAAAGAAAAACGACTAGCAAGGACTAAGTGGCATAAAACTAGGTACCCATCTGACAAAGCTCGTTACACCCAACTTACTAACAAATTAAAAAAAGAAATAAGAAAATTTAAAGTACAGACTTTACAGAAATTTACAGAAAACCTCAACATCTCTGATAAATCCTTATGGATAACAACCAAAAAACTCCTTAAATTTAAATCCTTTAATCACCCACTCCTCACTGAATCCAATAACTGGTCCCGATCAGATCAAGAAAAGTCACAAGTATTTGGTAAACACCTCTTCAATATTTTTAACCCTCATCCAGATATCCTAAATCCAACCCACATTGAACATGTTGAGGCAGAACTAACTATCCCCCTCCCAATGTCCCTTCCTCCTAAAGCCTTTCATCCATCTGAAGTCATAAACATAATTAAAAAATTACCCTCTCAAAAAACCCCAGGCCATGATCTTATCACACCTCACATCCTTAAACAACTTCCTCGCAAAGCCGTACTTTTCCTTACCTATGTATACAATGCAACTCTCAGATCCACGTATTTTCCTACTTCTTGGAAACTTTCAATAATAAAAATGATACAAAAACCCAATAAGCCTCCTGAACATCCGTTTTCCTATCGTCCTATCTCTCTTTTGCCCATTATGGGCAAAATCCTAGAAAAACTCCTCCTAAAACGATTTTATCCTATCCTAGAAAAGAATCACGTTATCCCTGACCACCAGTTTGGATTTCGAACATCCCATTCTACAATACAGCAATGTCACCGCGTGGTGGATGTAGTGTCCTCTACATTGGAGCGCGGAATGTACTGCACTGGAGCCTTTCTTGATGTAGAACAAGCATTTGATCGAGTCTGGCACCAGGGACTGCTTTACAAACTCCGTCAATTCCTCACCCCTACATATTTCCTATTAATGCGTTCCTACCTTACTGGCAGAACCTTTCAGGTTAACCATAACTTTTCCTACTCATCCATATTTTCCCAATCTGCTGGAGTGCCTCAAGGTAGTATCTTAGGTCCTATCCTCTATTCCCTTTATACAGCTGACATTCCACTCCATCCTCATACTGTCCTCAATACTTATGCTGACGACACGTGTGTCTTATCTGTCCATAATGATCCAACTACTGTATCCCAAACCCTTCAGTCCCACATCACAGCCATTGAAGAATGGTGTCTAAATTGGAGGATTAAAATAAACCCTAACAAATCCCACCAAATCACCTTTACCCTTCGTCGCAAACCAATGAGTTCCTGCCCCCCAGTATCTTTTAATAACATTACCCTTACTCCTGTTGAGCAAATCCGATACCTAGGTCTCCATCTTGACAAGCGCCTTACTTGGAATCCTCACACCAGACTGAAACGACAAGAAACTGCTCGAAGATATCGATTACTACAACACTTACTAGACAAACGTTCAAAACTTCCAGTATATTACAAAAGACTCATTTACACCACTATTATCAGACCTATTTGGACGTATGGAATCGAGCTTTGGGGCTCTACGAAACCATCTAATTCCTCCCGCATCCAGTCCTTACAATCCAAAATCCTTCGAAAAATCCTGAATGCTCCTTATTTTGTTACAAATCAACTCATTCATAATGACCTTAACATCCCATTTGTTGCAGACATAGCCCGTGATAGATACTCCTCTTTTCATTCTAAACTCCCTGCCCATACAAATCCACTTGTCCGTAATTTATCTTCCTTAGATATCCCAGATAATCCTCCAAGGCGACTGAAAAGAAGGTGTTCTCGGGACCTACTGAGTTAAAATAGTTAGTGAAGTGCTACCACTGGGTTGTTCTTTCTCAAGACATTTTCATGACATTTTTTTTTCATTCCTCATATTTACTTATTGTGTTGTTTAATACAGTTGTAAATTACAATAAATAAATAAAAAAAAAAAAAAAAAAAAAAAAAAAATTGGTGGCCGGTTATGTTTTGCGTTCATAACATTAAGACATATAAAACGATAAGAATAAATGTTAGGAGTTTTGGAATCAGGGCATCAGCAATTAACATAAAATCTTGCTAAGAGGCGGTACATTTTATGAGTATAAAGACACCATATAAGTTTTATATAGCCATGCAGTAATTTGTAGTTAGTTTCGCTTACTATTATATGAAATATACAGTAAGCGAAATAGTGAAAATTTTCGAATTCCAGTTTTCAACGGAAATACACGTTTTAAGATCTCCTGAATCTAAACAACCAATTCGCGAGATAAGGTCTGTGATTGGTATGTCTATTACGAAAACGAAAAGTCAGAAGAAACTGAAACTCAATTTATTAAACACAATTATATACCCGAGATTTTTTACCAAAATGTTCTTGCCTGAAGTGCTACTTTACACCATGAATTATGCACCGTTTTACAACTTTCTCAAAAACTGCTCTAAAATTTTTGATTCGACTAGCTATATCGATGTAAAATTTAATGCGCTTTTCATCTTTATTCTGATTATAGTCTGACAGGGCTTAATGTCGATATTTTGAATTGTCTTCCTTTAAATATTGTAAATTCGAAATCATTAACCATTGGAGGTTGATTAATTTGAATTCGAAATCCGACCAAGTGAGAAAAGAGAAAAAATATTTATTTCTTATTTTATTTTTTAATATACTGCAATAAAGATGTGTAATTTACCGTTGGAGAGCTAACGATTTTAGAAAAAATATAGTGCTATGTGCAAAGTTGTAAAAAGTAATCGATTGTGATGAAAAGTGGATAAATCTAAGCCATTGTTGTAGGTAATAATATTATTTATATATATATATATATATATATATATATATATATATATATATATATATATTAATGAAACACAAGTTTCTATCGAAACTCGATTTAATTCTAACATTTCTTCATATCTTACTTTATTAAAAGGTTATTAAATTTATTTTTAAAACCATGGTAAGTGAAAGACGTGTTTTTCGAGCACCAGGTTTTTTATTTGGGGTATTTTTAGAATATAAAAATTGTGTGGAAAGCAAATAAATAATTGGAGTGAGATAAAATAGACGCAAAAATTATCCGTATCTGTGAATAATATAATTTATTTTACCGTTAGGCGAATTAATTATTGTGGGGTGACATAGCCCCTAGAGTGTTTTTGTTTAATAAACTAATACAAACATTAAAGAAATTTATTCGAAAATGCCAATGCTGTGACTGACATTTACTCAAGAGATGCTCTTCTGGTCAACCATAAAAAAAGTGATCACTTAACACGGTTGGAGATAAAACAGATGGTTCGGCTAAAACACTCTTCAATCTTCCTACGATTGAGTAAAAACACTTCTATATGCTCTCAGGCTTTCATGATTTGTGACTAAGGTATATTAGATTTTTTGGTACTTATGCATCGTCAGCACGCCATAAACTGTTACCCACCATTGTTTATAACCTCATCACTGATAAAAGTGACAGATGTCACTATTATTTCCTATAAGTTATAGTTATTTGTTAATTATAATACCTACGTTTCCATATTAATGGGAATTCAAATTAAGAAAAACATTTTTGTTTTTTACTTTATTGAAATTTACAACTGTATATTTTCAAACTAGGAAATATGCTACTTAATGATGAAATACATGAAACATAAAAAATATTGGCTGCTCTCTATTAGTGGATCCAAACAAGAAGGTATCAAGGCCATCTTATTTTCAGACGCCTCGGCGAATTGTCAGGAATAGAAGAGGAAACAAGGATTGAAAGTGTGGATTAGAGTGGGGTGGAATTTTTCATGGAAGGAGTGATACCTGGTACAGGCAAAATCAGCATAGATATGGAAACATTAAGGTCTTGTGGGTGATTTTCTTCGTGACAAAGTAAGGAGTATTAAGGATTTTGCGAAGGATTTTGGATTGTAAGGATTGGGTACAGGAAGAGTTTGATGGTTTAGTAAGCCCCAAAGCTCAACTCCGTAGGTCCAGATAAGCCTTATGAATGGCCATGTAAATGAGTCTTTTGTAGTTAACTGAAAGGTTAGAGCGTCTGTCAAGTAAATGTTGAAGTAACCGAAATTGGCTAGCAGTTTCTTGACTTTTAGTCTTGTATGCGTGCTTCCATGTAAGACGTTTGTCAAGCAGGAAGCCTAAATAACGGATCTGTTCAACCAGACAAGCAGGATATCATTAAACATTTAATAATTAATAAAAATATAATATTATTGTGAAATTTTAATTTTTTTTTTTATTATTTTAAGATTGTTATAATTTAATTTTCCTTTTTTCAGTTAGCGCCAGAAAATATTTTAATGCTATTACATATGAGTCTTTTTAGTGCACTCGTCGCCACATATTTATAAGTGAATTGCAGTTTCCGCTGTTTATTATTTCCTACTTTGAAGATAATAATAATCGTTCAATATTTTGAGTATGGCCTCCGCTTGATGCCTTAATAAAGCTTATTCAGTGGTTCACATCAAAAATTGTATCGTAATTCAGCTTTCCAGGAATAGAAGTACTTTGTTATTCTCTCTTCTATGTTATCGATGCCTTTATATAAAAAAAAAAAAAAAAAAAAAAAAAAAAAAACCAGACAGTCCTAACAGTAGGTTACACCAGATAACGGAGATAATAAGAGGTTACATGGCTTGCTAATGATGCATAGACCGATTTTTTTTTCTATATAATTGATTCATACAGAAATAGTAAAATCTGCAAAGCTCAAGGGTAATAGCTATTACAGCTGTAAG
This sequence comes from Piezodorus guildinii, assembly GCA_023052935.1. Classification (NCBI taxonomy): domain Eukaryota; kingdom Metazoa; phylum Arthropoda; class Insecta; order Hemiptera; family Pentatomidae; genus Piezodorus; species Piezodorus guildinii. Next base: position 65,986,402 of record CM041292.1, read on the forward strand.
AAATCATTCATTTCAGATTATATATTTTTACCTTAGTTATATAGCTTGTATGTGAAGCCGATGACGGAATAAATGATGTATAAGGGGAAATATGGAGGGTCGAAGAATGGAGACGGTTGAAGAATCCCAAAAGGGGGTAGACGGTAGTAAGAATCGCTAAGGATTTACTGAAGGGAACTTTTCTATAAGAGGCTATATACAAATCAATAGGTTGAGGTCTTCTATTCCTCAAGTGAATAGAAGAACTTACGGTGAGGTGATCAAGAATGTAGCTATTTTATAGGTTCTAAAGGCTATTAAAAAAAAATGTAAACCAAGAATTATTATTATACTTTATATATTATATATATATTTCGTATTATATTTATGTTATATTCTATATTATATTTAGAATATTTCTGAAACATAATTTTGGTGTGTATAATTTTAACTGACAAACAATAATATACCATGGACTAGCAATATACCATCGCTCTAACAGTTTATTTGTGGGTCAATAAATTATTTTGCATATTCCATGTAGTATTCATGGTCAACTTCATTTTAGGTTGTCTAAAGTGAATTAATATCTGGTATTTATTCCTGTGATTTTGTGAAACTTGATTATGTTATAGTTTTCGAGAAACTTAAAGTAAACCTGTAATGTTCGGAGCCCACCAGGTCCTGATACACAACGTCTCATTCTTAGTATTGGTGGTTTTTATGAGCAGGAGAATTAGACAGCCTAAACTTAGAGGAAATTTGTTTTTAGCATTCATTGTAAAAAATAAATATAAACAAACAAAAATTATAAAAAAAAATAATTCTTTGATATGTTATTAGTAAAAGTTATAGCAAATGCAATAAATTGTAGAGTTTTCTGTGGGTACCATCATATACAACCTTCTTTGCCCAATGTAGCGAGTTTAAAATTGGCAATTGGACCGTAGCATATTTTAAAGGCTGTAAAATATCTATGGTTAAGCTGTCCGCAGTGGAATTGAAATGTGGTAACGAGCCTATGCAATATTAATATCATTTAATGATCCTAATTTTTAATGGATAGCAATTTTCAGACTCAGTATCCACAGTGACATTTGATGCAAATACAAACATGCATTAATTCTAACAATTTTACACAAGATAAAGATTACTATATTCTTTTATCAATGTGATAAAATATATACAAATATAATTTAATCAACTACAAAATTCAGAAATTATATAAACCTATATCCATACACAATAATAATAATTAACATTAGTCTCCATGATAGACTCAAATATTACTAAAAGGTGCGTAGGCCTGCCGTTTAACTTATCTAGCGTGGGTTTTATTGATAAGCTGTCTGGATTGGGATTTGACTGAATAGATTAATGGAATATGAATAGATTGATCTGGAAAAAATTTGAATAACTTAAAATTGAATTTATCGGTGCTGTAAATAAAATAATAAATAAAAATTCTTGCAGTTAATTTAAATAAAAGATAATTTCTATTGATACCTCAAGCAACCATGGATTGAAGGTGAGCTGCGTTTGATGGAGAGCAACTTTCTTCTCACCACGTACAAAGTCATTAGGCTCCAAGAGCTGTCAGTATGTTGTAAATTTAATTAAATTTGTTTTTCACTTAACAGATTTTTGTTGACTATTCGTAAATAAAAAATAGAAAAAAAAATCCCTTAGAATTCTTTGTCTTGTATCATGAATTGGTTCCAATTTGCAATTTTTTTTAAATAGTAGCACAAAATTAGAAATATTATCAGAGTAATCAATTAGATTTGAAAAACTGGGTAGAAAAAATTTTTTTCTAGCGTAAAGGTTATGTGTTTACATTTGGCTTCGTTCACCTTTACACGCCAGTTATTACACCAGTGTTCGATAAGGAAAAGGTGTCTCTGAAGGTTTAAGGATGCTGTTTCAGGATTGGAACTGGATGATAGGATGGCGGTGTCGTCTGCAAAAGTTGCCAGAAAGGTATCAGGATGTGTAGGAATTATCAGCAGTGTAAAGGATGTAGAGGATGGGTCCCAAGACGCTGCCTTGAGGAACACCGGCCTCAACGGGATAAAGGTTAGAAAATTCTTCACCACAGCGAACTCGGAAGGAACGGTTCGAGAGATAGGATCGGAGAATGAGGTATAGGGACTGGGGTAAATGGGTTTTCAGCTTGAAGAGTAATCCAGTGTGCCATACCCGGTCAAAAGCTTGCGCAATGTCCAGAAACGCACCAGAACAATACTCTTTGCATTCAAGAGCTGAGGAAATATGGTCTACAACTCGGAGCCCCTGTTGAACTGTGGAATGCTGAGGACGGAATCCAAACTGATGGGACGGAAGATTTTGAGATTCTAATATGGGTAGGATACGTTTAAGAAGAAGCCTTTCGAAGATTTTTGAGAGGATGGGGAGTAGACTAATAGGCCTGTAGGATGAAGTGTTGTTGGAAGGTTTACCTGGTTTTAAAAAAAGGATGATGGTGGAATGTTTCCATAACAGAGGAAAATAGGTGGTGCGGAGGATGCAGTTATAAATATAAGTAAGGAATATAATAGCTTTCTGCGGAAGTTGTCGGAGGATCTGGGGAGTAAGGAGATCGTGTCCAGGAGATTTACGGAGAGTCAGTTTTTGGAGAAGATATTTGACCTCAGAGGGATTAATAGCTTTAGGAGGTAGGGAAAGTGGAATCGGTGACATAAGAAAGTCTTGCACTTTTGCGGTGTGATTGATGTGGGATTCCGGGTTAGGAGTGAATACTTTGGAGAGGGTGTGGCGAATTCCTCGGCTTTATCTTCATCAGACGCAGCCCAGGAGTCATCACCACGTCGGAGAGGATGGGAAACATGATGGTATTTAGGATCTTTTTCGTGACATTCCACAGGGAATTATCACGAGCTGATAGAGAGGAGAGGTAGGAATTAAAGGACTGGGAACGGAAGTTCGCCAACTCCCTCTTCAATTGTCTACAATAGAAGTTATAGGAGCGGCGATCTGTTGGGTGTCGGGTGCGCTGCCATAATGATCTTGCTCGGCGTTTGGTGTGGATAAGGTCTATAATAGGTTGTGGAAAATGATTTTGGTCTGGATTTATATTGGAGTGTTTAGGAGAGGAAGCAGTCCAGACAGCTTGTTGGATGGCGGTGGTAAAGGAATAGACGGAATTATCTAGGTCATCTTGGGTTTTGAGGGTTACTCTGAGGTCAATATTATCGGTCAGGATTTGGCGGAAAAGGTTCCAGTTGACAGGGCCTCGGATGAATGATGGTGGAATGGGTTTTGGAATTGGAGTGAGAGATACTTTTAGGATCAGTGGACTATGGTCTGAGGATAGTTCATCAAGGCGAGTTAAAGACAAGTTGAGAGAGCCTAATCCGCTGTGGATAAAGAAGTCGAGGATGTCAGGATTGCGGTTAGGATCGGTTGGCCAGTAGGTAGGGGAGTCAGGAGGCAGGATATTAAAATTTCGGGAGTTGAGTGCAGACAGCAAATTTCGTCCCCGAGAATTCGTGGTTCTGGAACCCCACTGCTGATGCTTGGCGTTTTAAGTCTGCACCCAGAATGAAACGATTTCCTAAGGAATCCAGGAAGGATACAAATTCAGAATTGAGGAAATGAATGTTTAGGAGGGCAATATGCAGATGTGAGGGTTACCGGAAAGGAAAAAGTCTTGATTACTATGGATGTGGCTTGTAGGAAATCATAGGTGGGAAGTGGGAGTAAATGATGAGAGAGGGATTGGTGGACAATGATAGCAGAACCGGCATGGGCTTTACCGTCTGGGTGGTCAGTACGGTATGTCATGTATTGCGGTATTTTGAAGTACTGTTTAGTCGTTAGTCTTGTTTCAGTTATAAGTGCAACATCGATTGTTTTGTCTTGCAACAACGCTGTCAGTTCGTCAGTATGATTTCTAACACCATTCGCATTCCAAAGGAGAATGGATAAGGAGTTAGGTGAAGTCATTTAAGGATTTTTCAAGGCAGGGATTAGATTCGATACTAGATTTGTAAGGAGTGATATAAGTGGCATAACAAGAGATTTGATTTCGGAGATGAACGATGTCATTAGACTGGTAAGATCTGTGACGTTTGATGGTGGAGGGATATGAGAAATTTGATGTTGAGGAGTTTTTTGAAGATTAGGTAAACTTTGAGGGATAGATTCTTGTACAATAGATTGAGAATGTTGAGGAAAATGTTGTTCCGGCAGTGCCTCGACTTCATGATTCTGGTTACCACCTCCAAGCAAGTGGGCAAATGACACGTTAGAATTTACAAGTTTTGATGGTTCTCTTCTGCTTCTGGTTGGTACAGCTGTTTCATTCGGATCCTGAGGTTTTTGGTATCTGGTTCTGAGTTTCTTGTAGATTTCACATCCCTTGTAGTTAGCCGGGTGGTCCTTGAGGCACAGAGCACATACAGCGGGTGCTGATCTTGATCTTGTACATTCTTCTGTTTTATGCTGTTCACCGCATTTCACACAGCGTGGTATGTGATGGCAATAACTTTTGGTATGACCATATGCCTGACAGTTATGGCACTGGACTATTTCTTTCTTTGTGTAAGGTTTTTCAACTTTTACACGGGTATAGTACAGTCTGCTGAGGTCATAGATTTTTTCGACTCCCGCTGATGGTTCCAGGTCCACGAAGAATAGAGGCAGTGGACTTTTATCTTTTAGAACGTTGGTGACTTGCCTCACTTGGAATCCTAATTCTGTCAGTTCTTCTTTGATTGCTTCAACGGGTGTTGAGGAATGTAGGTTTCTGATTACGACCCTTAATGCTCTCTCTTGGCGCAGCTGATAAGTATGAAAGTCAGCTTTGGTCTCAGTCAGATATTTTACAATCTTTCTGTAGGTTTCAGCAGTAGTCGGAGATATGTTAGTATCATTGGTTCTACTTATACAATAATAACTATTAGGATCTGTTACTTTGTTTAAATGCGCACACATCAGTTTAAAATTTTTTAATATTTTTAACAAATATTGGTGGAGGTAGTGGTTCTCTGGGTATAGGAGAAGATTCCATGGTTTCTTTTTCATTTTGGAGGATCTGAAATGGATTCGGTGTAAAAAACGGAGATTCATCAGTTATTCCTTGTGATGATGTGCTGGGCTGTGGTTCAGAACCTAATGAGGTAGCTGACGCGGTCGCTGGTGGAATCATTTTTTTTATTTTGTTCACGCGGGGTCTCTGTTTTGTGGGAGACGAGTTAGAACCTGCAGATCTAGATCTTTTACTTGCAGACTTTGAGGACATGACTTGATGAAAATATCTCATTGATTAAGAAAATAATAATAATAAATAAATAATGAGATAAGAATTAAAGATAAAAGAAAGATAATTAAAAGAAAAGCAAGCCCGAGCTTGCCGAGCTAGCGGCAATCAGCTGATCAGTGACCCTTCTTTCACTTTTTCGTGATTGTACAAAGTAAATTATAACTTTGCTTACCGAAACTTCTCCAATATTCACTGCCGTAATATTCCTGAGGTCTAGTGATGTTCTCCAGACTGAATTTTAAGGCGAAAATATCTATGATAACGCAATGAATTGAAATGATGGTAACGAGCCAATGCAATATTAGATACTCTTTAATGATCCTTATCTTAATTAAACCTGGATAGCCAAATTCAGGACTCCCACCGTATCGCACAGCTGACGTTTGATGAAAAAACAAACAAGCATTGAAGTTTTAAAACCATTTAACAAATGACATAAACGAATTTGTATCATATGTAGTTGCTTTTTGGCATAGCTGAAAGAATAAGAAAGATATTAAATAAACCAGGACTACAAAGAATTCAGAAAAATATAAAAGCTGCTTATTCATTCATTAATAATGTTATAATTGTCTCTATGATGACCAAAAATAGCTAGCTGTTTTTGAGATTTATTTAGACCTGTTTTTTGATAAGACTGTCTTCATTCGAATGGATTTCAAATCTGAATTAATTAAAAACTGGTTAACTAATTAATTAGATTGATCTGGAAAAAACATTTGAATCGGACTTAAAAATGTGAATTTAATCGTGCTTGTAACAATAAAAAAAAATAAATTAAATAAACACATTTCTTGAAAACTACAGCTTATTCTAATAAAAAATAATTTTCTCCAAAAAGGAACCTCAAGCAACACAGGCCTAGCTGGGAAGGTGGGCTGACCGGTGATGGATGAGGGCAATCTTTCTTCTCACCACTAAAACGTCATTAGGGCTCCAAAACCTGTCAGAGATTAAAATTTCAATTCAAACCCTTGTAATTTTATTTACACAAGAATTTTTTATGTTACCATTTCGTAAATTGAAAAAAAAAAAAAAAATCCCTTAGAAATCTTATTGTTCTGTATTCCATGAATTCTTAACTTATTTGACAGTGAGTGTATTTTATTTTTAAAATTATTACGTAATTTTATAATAACTTATAGTAATCAGACTTTTTCAAAAGATAGATTTAGATTTAATTGAAAATAGGTTGGTAGAATAAACAAATAGATCTTTATTGTTCAGCAAAATAGTAGTTCAAAGCCGATATTTTATAAATTGCTTATTCATTAATTATTTATTATGTGTTAACATCATACTATTCAAAACATGTTTTTTTTTTTTTTGTCTCACCAATATTATATCCTGAACAAATTTTATTTTGTATAGATAATTTCTACTATGTGTCAATTCAACTCGAAAACATCTCTACTTCATTTTGTGCAAAAGTGAATAAATAACCTGTTATCTTCACAACTCTGAAGTCCTGGATTGATGAAAGTTTTTGTACCTGGACCGGGCCGGAATCGAATAGACACCCGGAATCTTGCAATTGAGTAGCGCTACATCTGAAATAAAGAATAATAATATTTTGCCACCCCCGGTTTTCGAACTGGCACTGGGGAGGATTAAATTAAACTCTATCCACTAGAGCACGCCGCTAACTGAAGATTATTTTGTAAATTTATGTTTAAAACTATCTATATTTATAAAATAATTAAAACTATTTGTTAAAAATGTCGCATACATTTGACATTCCTAAATGTATAAAATGTTTGTAGAAAATATTAACTGGTAATATAAGAAGATTTTGAAAAATTTCACAATCATAAATATGATATTAATCGATCCCGAGATAAGGCACAGCCTTGATATAAAATCGAAGAAGAAAATTGTTCTGAAATTATTTCTCTAAGTGCATATTATTAAACGATAAATGCGAATGGAATTTGAAGGTTTAGAGGATAACTAAGGATCAATTCCATATGCCTAATTAGACATGGTGATAGTAATAGAAAAGAAATTTTATGGTAGATGAGAAGTTATGATCATTTTTGATGTATGTGGCTTATAATTTGTATTTGCTGGTGTTTCTTGTCTTTGTATGAGGAACCGATGAAACGTAGATGTCAGATGGAGCTCTAGTAGGTAGTAAGATTTACTATGCTCATTGGAGTACACCAATATGCCAGTATTGTTCCAACAAAGTCTGTGAAGACTGCCTGTAAAAGTGATTTTGATTGTTATAATTTTGCTTTTTAATTGTCTTTTGTCGGACTTTTTGGTGTTCCTTAAATAAAAATCAACCACTATTTTTATTATTTATCATGTATTCATGTCCTAATTTAAATTTTGTATGTTTTATAATTTCCATTTTTACAGTTTTGCTTTTGTTAAATATAATTTATTTATTTGTAATACATATAACATTTACCTTGACAGACAAAGTACTTTATCTCGGACTCTACTTCGATATAAGGCATGGGGTTCGAACGTAAAAAATGATAGGAAAGACCTCAGCAAACGCCTCCTTAACCACTTTTTCCATATATTATAAATTAAAACTGAAACAGAAACTAAATACATACACTTACCTACTCAAACCGATCTGGACAACTCCTCAAAAATATACGGACATAGCAAAAATGACTCCCTTAATAAAGCTTCAAATTAATTTAATTTATCAAAATTCTACGACTCATAGCAAACGCCCATGTTACTAACTAAACTTTACATACTGACTTACACTTACCAACAATCGACGAACACATATGGACTCTTTATCTACGATTTCATAATAATTACATGGACATACTACTTTCTTAACAACATAAACACTAATCAGAGATATGCTTTCAAATGTCTATTAATTTGAGGAGAAGATTCAAAAGGTGTGGATGCGAGACCTTCTAAGTTAACTAATAGTCCAGGAGTAATGATGTTGAATGTTTATCTAATTCGCCTAGTTTTCATATCATTCTTAACTTGGACGGAAATCAAATGTATTACAACGTTGCACTTAGTTCTTCATATTTATCGTCAGTAATTTCAAAAACATTTAGAAATACATGCGGAACAATAATTTTTTTTTTTAAAACGTATTGGCACAAAAATGAAACGCAAACTCGGTTACATTTATCATGATCCAGAAATAATCCTTCAAAGAGCCGCATATAGCTCGCGAGCTGCAGGTTGGGATCCCCTGTAATGGTAAATTGGGTCAAGGAAGGTGTGCTGCTGGGTACCGATCCTTCCTCATGCCTCACATGTCAAAACTCATTTAGGATTCTTCACATTTGCTGATTTTTCTTGCATATTTGGACAAGTGCAAATCAAGATTTAAAAAACAAAACAAAAAAAAAACCTTTTTTGATTTATTAACATTTTTAACTCCAACAACATTTTTTTATTGAGTATTATTACAATCTGTCCTAATTTGGACATTAATTATCGTTGTGAAAGATAACATACATACAATACTTACACAGCAATAAAATATGCATACAATAATGAATCAATAAAATATATACAAAGTCTATAAATCACACATACCGATGTAAACTTCATACATACAGCAAATTTCATGTACAAATGGATAAACTTAACCTAGTTAGATCGTTGAGTGAGAGCTTGAAGGACTCTAGTGAAACAGTTAGTTCACTGATTAGATTCGTCAAAGAATGTTCTCTGCTCCCGGAACTATAAGAAAAAAAAATAAAGAAAGAAAGAAAACAAAAAAAAATAATAGTAATAAAAAAAAATATATATATATATATATATATATATATATATATATATATATATATATATATATATAACTAATAAATAAATAAAGAAAAAATTGGAATAAATTTACTAATTCAGAATGTGTCAACAAAAGAATAATAAAAAAAATAATAATAAACAATAAAAAAAAAGTAAAAAATAAATAAATTTAAAAAAATAAATAAATAAAAAAATAGAAGGAAAAATAAATAATTAAAAAGAAGAAAAAAGAGTAAAACAAATCTGTTACTACAAATTTATTCGGTGCTAATAACCAAGAGGTTGAGCACCTACTCCAATACCCTAACCCCTAACCCCTACAGCACATTGAGTGGAGTATTTAGCCAGTGCTAGAATTCCAATATTTACAAGAGGTAGCGGGGCAACTGCCGTTTCAAGTAGGGGTGGTTATAATTGAATGATCGTCATAATCGGATGATAGGACTTCGATTATTTTAATAATCGAATGATTTTATAATCGAATGATTAGCATGCATTGTGAGACGATTTATCTGATGAGAAAAAAAAAAAATTCTCCTCATAATCCCTCGATTATCTTTAAACAGATCAGTTCGAATGATCATTCGCTTATCAAAACCGATAATCGATTAATCCGAATGATTTTAATAATCGAATGATCCGATAATCGTCATTCGATTATGCCCACCCCTAGTTTCAACCTTCTAGGGAGATAGCAAGGGTGCGTGGAGCTGGAAAGGGATCGAGCGAGAGGATGGATAAGGTTTTGATGGAATTTGGAGAATTTTGATCTAATACTTATAAAAATCAAAATTTAAATTTATTGTGTTCATTTCATTTATATAGTTTGAGGTATAATGAGTAGTTGTAAAAAAAAGTTTTAATTTTAAATGCTCATTAACACCGAATATTTTTAATTAGCAAATATTTAGGCCACTGTGACCCCACCGGTTATGTAACAACTTTTGGACGATACCAATAACGGGTTAATTTTGGTGTAGTTTTCGAGTAAATAACGTTGAAACGAAATAGAGTGAGAACTAATTCATTCATTTTTCCTTCCATCCAGAGTTGCTAAATTAATAATAAGTGTGAAATGTGGATTGTTTTCTGAGATAAAGGCGGCGTGACAATTCTCACTTGTCAGAGAGCGAGAGGAGGCGAAATCCCTTAATCGAGCGAAAGTGCCTGGCAGTTGACAATGGAGCCCAATCCGTGGAGTAGTGGAAAGGATGGCGGGGAAGAGGTTCTCCCTCTGTAGATTTAATACAAGAGGCCAGGAGCTGATGAGGGAAAATTGAAGGGACTCCCCTCCCAGGACAATCTCCAAGCCCTTCTTTATTCCATTACGGTCATCGATCCTATTTCACTACCTCCTCTTTTCGCCAAAACAATTATATATCTCACTAAATCCTACACATCCTACTTCTCAATATGTAATATACTTACTTCTAATCATTGCATTAATGACTCAGTATATTAGAATAGGAGATCAACTCTACCCATTAGTAATGTTCGTCATTGGTAATGATACTGTTTTTACTTTCACTTGTCTATATATGAAATATATAGTAAGGAAAAGTATTGCGATCGTGAACATATTCGAATTACATTTTCCACCGGAAAGACACGTTTCGGGGTCCACTGAGTCCAAATGACCAAGTCCCACAAAAATATCTGTGTGTGTATGTGTGATAGGTCTAGTGCAAACACGAAACTGAAATTTCATATTTTTGACAAATATACGCCCGAAATGTTACAGCAACTTTTTCATTATAATCAGCTAGCCAGAAGAGCCACTTTTTACGATTTTATCAAAAACGGTTCTAACGATTTTGATTATACTCGCTTTATGGATGCAAAATTTAATGAGCTTTAATTTAATGTAGTTTTTTATTCTGATTGAAATGTTATAAAAAAGCTTAAATGCCGAAATTTTAAATTTTCTTTCTCTAAAGTACTAAAAACCTTTAGTTTTGAAGAATTAAAAAAAATAGGCACTTAATCTTGTTAGCATTGAAAATAAAGGCTAACTATGCAAGTTGAGCGAATTATATAAACAACTAAAGGATGAAAGAGCAAACATATTTTCGTATGCAGTTTTTGAACATAAGAATATTAATTATAGATGTATAATATACCGTTGTGAAGCTAAAAATTAAAAAAAAAAACATAATCGAATACACGGAATCGTAAAAGTTATGGAGAATGATGAAAAACCGATAAAACTAACTGATTGTTGTAGACAAAATATAATAGATTATTCAACGAAGTACATGTTTCTATCGAAGCTTTATGTAATTAATTCTTTGATCTTTTCTCATATCTTAAGTTTTTTTTTTTTTAAATCTTTAATTAATTTTAACAACGGACGTAAGTGAAAGTCGTGTGTTGCGCTCACCAGGTTTTTTTTCTCTTATTTCATTTGGTACCACTTGTTATTCCACGCGTGTACATCAATTAGATTTTTTTTAATTTATCACAAAAAATAAATTTGACATACAATTTAATTTGCCATCTGAAATTCCTCTGCAATAAGCAATTTTGTGAACTGCTGAAGCAGCGCCTCATCACAGCAGAGCTCGTTAGGTGATCAGCATATCTCTTGGTCACCACCTGCGTAGTCGTCGGGATGGGCTGTAAGGATTCGTAGGGGATTTTAATGTTTCTGTTAGAGGGTTGGTGTTGTATGTTAGTCTTTGGTGCAAGTTAATGTATTGTTCTGTAGCAGTGGCTGAAATAGTCGGAATGTTTAAGTCGTTATGTTAGTTATGTTTTGCGCGGTACTTTTGGCTGAAAAGATTATTCTTTCTGATGCTTGATGGTTTAGCAGAGCCCCACAGTTCTATCCCGTATGTCCAGATCGGTTTTAACTAAACTTTATAAAATTTTAGTTTGCTGGTTAATGATAATTTATAATGTCTGTCAAGTAATCTAGATAAAGTAGATATATTTAAGTTTTTCTAGTGAAAACAATGGAAAGCAGCAATACAATCAAAATTTGATATTCCTTCCAGACAGTTGAGAATCTGAATATTAGTCATATTAAATTCTTTGGTCCACTTATGGTCTAGTATCTGCTCTCACAGTTTGACGTTACATTTATGAGAAACCCTGGATTAGCTGATTGTATTATTGAATTAACAGAAAGAGCTATCATTTGGGTCTAGATAAGTTTTTACAAATAATTTTATGCAAGTTTAAAATCATAATTAATCCCTGCTTGAATTATCTTTGAATGATTTTATGTTTTTTAGACAGGTTTCGTAGCAATTGAAATACCAAATATTTTAAGGAAAGGGAAAGAAAAATATCCTTTTCAAATCATGATAAATGCGGATGAGAAGGGTGACCTTTGAGAACTCTCGATGCGGGCTTATTCTTTGTGCTTAAACTTCTCTAAAGAATCCAACCCTTTAGCTCAAGAATTCGAACTGAACCAGGCTTCGCTTCCGAGCTGATGGCTCTTTTTTTTATTTATCTACAAATTGGACTTCTGGTTTGTGACCGAACTCTTCCCAGAATAAGCATTCCAAGTATCTTTGGAATGCGACCCTGAACCACCAAAAGAATAAAAATGAAATGAAGGAACCCAAATCATGATTGACTTTTAGGAAATAAAAACCTAAAAATACGGGTCACCGTTGAATTTCATAATGATGAAGTATGTTTAATGTACAGAAAGAAATAATGATTGATGTTTAGAATTATGTATCAATAAGGTATTATTTTTCCTATGTTATGTGTATAAACAATATGCATATATACAATGAATTATATAATAATAATAATAATAATAATAAATTCTTTATTTATTCTGGGACTCATCCCTTAAGAATAATATTACAAGAAAAATAAAATAAACACATTAGAGTCTTAGAGTATAAAAACAAACAGAAAAAAAAAATAATACAAAATACAAAAAAACAACCTCAAATAAAAATATTGAAAATTAAACTACATAATAAACAAAATAAGAGATATATACAATTTTGATTACAATAATACAAATTTATTTTTGGGGTTAAATAATATACTAATAATATAACAAATGCAAAATACAACATAACATAAAATAGAATAAAAGTAAGTAAGGAAATTAGGATGATGATGAGGGAATTAGGATAATTGTAAAAGGGTCGGGGATTAAGGAGTAGAATAGAGCTAATCCTAAAAATGTTAATAATTTATAAGTCGTTGTTATCTGTCAAAAATTAGCAATGGATATTCAAATTGATAACGTAAATTTAGACTGAGGTTTTCAAAAAAATAAAATAAAATGTAAGGAGCTAAAACATATAGGAAACAATTATTAAAATACTTAAAAAAATTATTAAAGTAAATAGAAAAGTATAACAACAAAATAAAAAAAGTTCTAAATAACAAAATATCGTTAATACCTTTAAGAAACTAAAAAATAATGTCTTATTTAAGGAAATAAAATAAATGTTTAACAATAAGTCTGTAACTTGAAAACAAACCTCAGCCAAAGATACCTAAATCGGCCTGCTTATTAATAATCACCGCTGGACACCCATCGGCCTTTCGGCACCTCACCCGACCACCACTGAACCATACATATTTCATCTTAGCAGACACCTTTTTCTGCCTAGCGAGCCAATATAGGTGCCTGTTGGCCGGCGTCATCGCCTCGCTAACGTAAATAGGGTGCGTGTTGTTCTCCTCCCAGCCTAGGTGGCGCGTAGAAAAGGCTCTCTTTAATCTTCTTTGCCGCACCAGGTCATCTTTCACTGCTTGGCGAACGAAGCGTGCGATGATGGTCCCCGGGGTCCCGGCTTCTCTAGGCCTGAGGCGGACGGCGTGGTCCAGGTCTTCCGGGCCCAGCTTTACACCCAGGGCTGCCCCGACGCCTACAATGGTCTCAGTTACCTTTTCATCTGGTCTCTCCGGTATACCTCTAATTTCGAGACTATTTTTTAGTTGGTTCTGTTCGGCATTATTTAACTGATCTTCTAAGTTAGTAATTTTTTCTTTTAAAAAATTGTTTTCCAAAGTTAATTTTTCCATCTGATTTTTTTGATGTTCGAGGAGATTCTCAATTTTTTGCAGCCTCTCCATATTTTCGAACGAGAGTTCGGATTGCTTTTTGAGAGTTTGTTTTATCTCTTTTAGCTCGTCGATCCCTCGAAGCGTGGTCTTCATCTCCTTAACTTCTTCGGCGAGCGCCATCAGCAAATTAATCGTAGTACGCGGCTCGTTAAGTGGCGATTTCCGCGAAGACGAGTCACAGTCATTGCAATGCCAATTTTTGTGAATGTCTGGATCCGTTTATTCTATTTTTGTGCATTTTATATGGAAAATATTTAGACATGTGGTGCAGGACAATTTCATTTTTTCATTTCTTCCTACTGTTTTGCCACATACTTTGCAATTCACCATTTTTCAATTTATGTATACTTTATGGTCATTGTTTAAATAATTCTTCTGCCCATACTGATATAGTTATCTGCTTTTTCTTATTATAAAATTGAATATTCTCCCAATACTACTTATTTATACTAACTTACTGATCATCTAAGTATTAATTATTTACCGATTTGGTTCTGAATATGATGTTTAATCATTGTTGGCAATTATATAATATAAGCGGAAAATTCTTTTATCAAATAAATAGATATGCATGTATACACAATACTCATATATAAAAACATTTTACTATGTTTTTGACCGACTGCTTTTCTAAGGCAGCGGTACCTTCAAAAACTAGCTTACTTGGTATCTATAGTCGATATGTAGGCTATATTTAATGAAACCACTGGATTTCCTTTCCAAAGGTATCGTGTTTACCGATCCAAGTAGATGGCATGCAGGATAAGATTAAATTAGACATGTTTCAATAAATGACATTATTATTTAAATTAACTTAAACATACACAATCTATTTACACAATGCCTGAGAATACTGAGGGACATTACCGCTAACCTTTTCATTAAATATTACAATAAAGAAATGCCTTACAAAAACTTAGACGGCAGGCGAGCTATTAATTCCTCCAAGGTCAAATATCTTCTCCAAAACCTGACCCTCCGTAAATCTCCTGGACACGTTCTCCTTACTCCCCAGATCCTCCGACAACTTCTGCAGAAAGCTATTATATTTCTTACTTATATTTACAACTGCATCCTACGCACCACCTATTTTCCTCTGTTATGGAAACATTCCACTATCATTCTTTTTCTAAAACCAGGACAACCTTCCAACAACACTTCATCCTACAGGCCTATTAGTCTACTCCACATCCTCTCAAAAATCTTCGAAAGGCTTCTTCTTAAACGCATCCTACCCATATTAGAATCTCAAAATCTTCCTTCCCATCAGTTTGGATTCCGTCCTCAGCATTCCACAGTTCAACAGGGGCTCCGAGTTGTAGACCATATTTCCTCATATTTACACTGCTGATATTCCTACACATCCTGATACCTTTCTGTCAACTTTTGCAGACGACACCGCCATCCTATCATCCAGTTCCAATCCTGAAACTGCATCCTTAAACCTTCAGAGACACCTTTTCCTTATCGAACACTGGAGTAATAACTGGCGTGTAAAGGTGAACGAAGCCAAATGTAAACACATAACCTTTACTCTTAGACGAAATCCTGTCCGTCAGTTTATTTCAACTCATTACCAATTCCTCTCTCAGATACAGTTCGGTATCTTGGCTTACTGTTAGACAAAAGATTGACTTGGAACCCACATACAAGACTTAAAAGACAAGAACTCAACCGACGATTCGGACAGTTAAACCGACTACTTAACAGAAAATCTGAACTTACAGTTGACAACAAATTATTAATCTACAAGACAATACTGAAGCCCATCTGGACCTACAGACTTGAACTGTGGGGGACAGCTAAACGTTCTAACATCAAACGCATTCAATCTTTTCAATCAAAGTCCTAAGTACAATAGTAAATGCTCCTTATCATGTCTCCAACTATACCTTGCACCACGCACCACGACCTTAATGTTCCATCCATTTCAGACCTAATTCCATCCAAATTTTCCAAATTCCACCAGAACCTCATTCATCATCCCAATCCTCTAGCTCAATTTCTATCCAGCTCTACTCGTCCATACAACCCACCTAGAAGGTTGAAACGGCAGTGGTCCCGACCTTTTGTAAATATAATGGAGTTCTAGCACTGGCTTAATTCTCTACTCAATGTGATGTATGTCTGAGTGTGTGTATGTGTATATAGGTATAAGTGATTTCTTGACTTTATTGTATTGATTCATTATTATGTATATATTTTATTGTAATTTTATGATGTGTAAATATTGTATGAATGTAGTATGTATGATATCTATCACCACTACAATTGATGTCCAAACTGGGACAGATTGTAATTTTATCAAAAAAAATTGTATTCGTGATAAAAAAAAAAGGTGGAATCAGTCTTAGGCACCCTTTCTCAACTTCATCCTCCAGGTGCTCTGACCCCAGACGGACCTCTTCTCTTCTTATATGTAGAACTTCAACTCTCGTGGCTGGAATAAGACTGGCCCTTGGATATTCTTTCTCATCATCAGGCGGGGCTGAAATGGGAAGTGCTCCGGTTGGCGGTCCAGCCTTTGTAGACTTTTATCATAAGTGTGACTTTTACCTAATACTCTTGTCGGCTGCCACTGGGGGTCTAGGAAGTTTTCCTAGGTATGGCGGTATGCCTATTGGAGAATCCAAGAGGGGCAGGTACACGCCCTTTGTACTTTTGCCGACATAGGCTTATCAAATATTTACTTAATTAATATTACAATTATTTAATAATTAACTTACCCCCTTCCTCCCAGTATTCTCAATACATAAAAATTTAGATGTAGAAAGTATATTTGTGATAGAGTATAAATATTTTTAATGTTTATTCTCTTAAAAATAAATTAATATAATGAAGTAAATTGCTATAAATAATTATGAAAATACTAACAACATCACCATGATTAAAAACTATAATAATAGCAGTCTGACTTAACATGAATTACACATTTAGTTTTCTGTAAAATATTCACCTCTTATTTATGAAACTGTTTTCGTTTGGTTATCTTGACGTTTTTACGGCTGACACAAAAAACTGTCTCCCCCACTCGCCCTAGGGAATAGCATATCAGTATGAGCCGTATTCAAGAAGTTATCATGTTTTAAAAGTCCTTAGGTAGCCATAATATTTTTCAACGGGTCACATAGCAGAGAAATCATACCCTAGATATGAAAATATTCAGTTACATCAATAAGAAAAGTAGATATTGAACTCATCATTTCAGTGTAACATTAAACCATAAATTCTTATTATAAAATATTCATAAATAAATTGAATTATATAAAAAACAGGAAAATTTATTTTTATTTTTAAAACAATTCTCTCCTCATTAAAAATGGTTAACCGGGACCTTTTAATTCCATTACACATAGTACTTTTTCTGCGTTTTTTATATTATTCAATTTCATGGAACATCTATTCCTAAGTGATTTTATTTTATGTTTCTATTAAATTTAGTTAGATATAAACCCTTGAGTTATGTATTGAGTTAAATGTATTAGTAGTAGACTGTTAAGGGAATTTTATTGTTTTTCCAATTACTTTCAAGATTTAAAACGTAATCCAATTATTGAAGTAGTATATTCCTCTTGACTTGTTCGGGAATAAAAATTTTATTTTTGTCGTAAAGTTTTTCTTACTTTTCCTAAAGATCGAATTTGCAACAATCATTGTATAAATTACTTTTTCTTTGATTCTGATTTAGTGATACTTAAACAGATCACTGTTATGTTTCTGTTTTTTTTTGGTTTATTTTTTTAAATAATGAACCTTCCTAATATGCAAAGAAACTCCGTCCGCTGTCCGCTACTTTTCTCTGAAACTATTGGACCATTTTTTTTTTCGAAATTTGGCACAAAATGCTAGGACATCCAACGATGATCGCAACATCTAGACGTTGAAATATGCTGATTATTTTAAAAATGGCGGTCAATTAAAGATGATTTAATTGAATAACTTAAATATTTTTGAAGATAGAGAAAATTGTACAGGAGTTTCCTAACCAATAAACCACTAATAATAAAAAAAGAAAAAAAAATATGTTATCCGTTAATAATTCACTTATTTTTGAATATAGAGAAACATATGTATATAGTTTTATAATCAGTAAAGGGCGATAAAGAACATAAAAATAATAATAAAACAATATATATATATATATATATATATATATATATATATATATATATATATATATATATATATATTTACGATATTGAAATATTGTCTTGAAACACTTGTAACTCCGTTTTATCCGAAGTTTAAATTAATTAAAAATTTAAATCGGTTAAGAAATAGCAGAGATGTGGTGTTTTGAAATTAGCAGTGATGGATAGACCATTTTTCTTTAAATTATTTATTCTTTTTTTACAATATTTAATTGCCTTAAAAAACTATATAAACATTTATACCCTAATATATTTTTTTGGAAATAATAAACCAATGTGTAATAGTTTGCAGCGTTTTTTTTTAAATTCTTAGTATAAAAAAAACAGTCTGGTATATTAAAAAAAACTGAAAGCATCCAATGACATACTTCCTCGTAATCAATTTTATAATATTTAGATAAACTCAAAGTTATAAAAGAGAAATAATTATATGATTGACCTCGAATGGAATCATTTCCCTTAGATTATATAATACGAAAATTATTATTGTTATCTAAAATGTGTGATTGAAGAAAATTATTTTTTAAAAATTAGAAATAACTTTTCCTGTTTTAAATATAATTTTATCTATGCATATTTTAAATACGAATTTACTGGTTCAGTATTAAATTGAAATGATGAATACAATACCTACGTTTATTAGTCATAGAACAGAACATCTTCATATCTATGGTATGATATTTTCAGTTATATGACCCGTTGGAAAAATCCTATGCTACCCAAGGTTTAAAACTAAAATATGTATTAAACTTGGGCGAAATTTCTCTTAGATTAAATAATACGAAAAGTTTTGTTCTTTAAGCCATTCTCTTAGAAATTCTCAATTTCATTTTACATTTTTATTTTAAGACTTTCTAACAATATTTTATACTTCCATTGTTTTACACACCAATCGTGGATCAAATATTCTTATTTCTGAAGCAAAAATTAACTTGCAAATATTTCTCCTTTTATTTTATTGGTTAATGTATAAATTGACTTACGTTACCTTTATTACTGCTAACAACGAGAGATGTTGAAATATTATAAATAAAAGTAAGATAATGAATCCACAGGAACTTATTCAGGGACTCGGGTGACCTTAAAACATGTTTTTCTGTTGAAAACTTGGATTAAAAAATGTTCACGATTAAAAATGGTTTCTCTTAATAGATAATTTATTGTTATGTCAAAGAAAAAATACAGAACGAAATTAGTCCGGGCGGAGGCCAGTAAAAGATGAAGCAATTAAATATTTCTTAACTATATATAGAATTGTAGTGGGGAGTTGACAACAATTACTCATTAAGTACTTAATCATTGTTGCTAACTTCTGCAATCACCCTGATGATGACCAAGAACGGGTAGCGAAACATTGTCAGACAATAAATAGTTATAACTATTTAATTGTTTCTTTTTTACTGACCATCACCCGGACTAATTTCTTTCTGAATATCTCAACGATCAAATATTAAGATCCCTATAATTAAATAACGGGTAAATTTCCAAACAATGTTTACAGTTATTATTTCGGAACAAGAAAATTTATAAAAAAATGTTTAAAGAACGACTAGATGGCATATGCTACATTTACTCCAAGTTTGAATCTGTATCAAAAGCTTAACGACCTTATATTTTTCATTTTAATTGTCTGAGTGACAGCTCCTAAAGAGTAAATAGTTCAATTTAATTTATTTTCTACCATTAATATTATTTTTTACTTTAACTTACCAATATATGAAATATATATTAAGGTAAAGTATTGCAGTCTTGAAAATTTCCAGTTTTCAACGGAAATACACGTTTTAGGGTTCTCTGGGTCCAGATGACCAAATCCTCCAGAGAGGTCTGTGTATGTGGTAACTCCTGGGTGAAAACGAAAAGTCCTATGAAAATGAAATTTCATATTTCAGACAACTATGCGCCCGAGATGCTAAAGAACTTTTTCATCAAAATCAGCTGACCGGAAGTGCCACTTTATACCATGCATTTTGTACCTTTTTACGATTTTGATTAAAATTGCTATATTAACGTAAAATTTGATGGGCTTTAATATGATTGAAATAGTCTGACAGGGCTTAAATACCGATATTTTAAAGTTTCTTCTACTAAAGTACCTTTAATTTTGTAGATTGAAAAAAAAAAAATTATACCATTATCTTTTTCTTATATTTGAACACAAGAACAATAATAATAAATGTATAATATACCGTTTCATAGCTAATGATTTTAGAAATAATATTATCTAATACAAGGAATTTTAAAGGTTAATGGAGAGTGATGAAAATTCGATAAAACTAACTGATTTTGTATATAAAAATATAATAGATTATTTAATAAAACACACGTTTCTATTGAAATTCAAAATAATTAATTCTCTAACAATTAATTTGTATCTTTAAATTTATTTAAAGTCATGTGTTTCGCGCACCTGATTTTTAAAATCGGATTTATTTCAAGGACCCGACAAGTTAATGAAATATAAAATAATTCTGAAATACTCTAAAAGAAAATAAATTGTACGAGTATAAAATAAAATAAACGCTCTTTTCTATAAAATGAATGCATTTCCAGCTAGCATTGCAAAACTTTACAGACTCGTTAAAACTGCTAGAATATTATTGAATAAATGGTGTAATTTAGCAAGCGTTTAATAGAAAGGAAAATGTAAATATACAGAAAAAGAACTATAGAAACACCATCGCGTGATGAACTTCCCTTTTTACATTTGTAAGAGGAAGACATCGATCAAGAGAATAGAGGTGTGTTATGGCAGACCGCAACATGTTTAAGCGATTGCATTAGTTTTATTTATTAATAGAGGGTCTTAATCTTGTTGACATGAATCCATTACATTACAGAATTTCACCTAAATACTAGACTATGCTGAAAATAAAGGAGGGTTTACTAGACAAGATGCTTTCTACTAGAAAAGTTTGGAAATTTTTATACAGGGTGTCTTATAAATGTCTCGTCATACTGGAAGAGCAGGTAATAGACCTTAAGTGGAACGAAGAAGCTCATATGACCCATAATCCGATTCTCATCTGTCAGAGATAAAAATCAAATTTTGTGATTTTTGCTGTTCCTTGGATCATGGATTTTTTTTTTTTTTTTTTTTTTTTTTTTTTTTTATTGAGATATATTACAATTTGTTTCTATATGAACATTAGTAATAGTGATATAAGATCCCATTCACACAATATATACAGTATACAATGATAAAGTCAAATCAATAAAATATAATATATGTACAAAATAAGAAAACAACCTATAACTGAGATAATACAAAAAAATTATATATATATATATATATATATATATATATATATATATATATATATATATATATATATATATATATATATAAAGAATTAAATAATAATAAATATAAAAACAAAACAAATCAAAACATTAACCTATAATTGAGATAAACAAAAGTTTACAAATAAACAAACATCATTCAAACAAACATAACTATATACAAAATATACAAGTACTATAGGGACCCCAGACTGGGCTTTTCCCTCCACTTGTGGAGGAAAAAGCGGAATCCAAGAGATCCTAGACCTTCGCTCTCAGCCGCGTCACTGGTGTGAATCAGTGGAGGTCGAACTAGGGCGCAATAGCCACAAACATACATTACATGAGTGGAGGATCTGACCAGTGTCAGAACTCCAATTTAAACGTTTACAATACGTCTCGCGGCCACTGCCGTTTCAATCTTTGAGGAGGATTGTAGGGATGGGTGGTACTGGATAGGGATTGTGCTAGAGGGTTAGGATGATGACTAAGGTTCTGATGAAATTTCTAAAATTTGGATGGTACCAGGTCTAAAATAAACGGAATTTTACGGACCATGGATTAGAGCCAAAAACTTAACAATAAGTGTTGAAAAACCGATAAAACTAACTGATATTTGTAGATAATAGTATAATAGATTATTTAATAAAAAAAAAAAAATAAACAATAAAACCTGTACCACTAGAACCCATGGAGGGTCTTGGGCTCAGTACATATAGAGATTCGTACTGTTTCTAGGCCAACAGCAGTGCAACGAGGTGATAAGGCCTTAATCACGCTCAGCCGCCAGGTTTTCCCCCAATTATTTTGGGTACCCGCATTATAGATGCTGAGTCTCCATATCCTATGGTCGCCCCCCGACTGAATTAACAGAATAAATAATATAATTATTATTATTTATTTATTATTTAATAAACCTGTAAAAAAATTATTTTTAACGATTACGATTATTTAATAAAACTGTATAAAAAATAAAATATCTATTTCGAAACATAATATAATTAATGCTTTAACATTTTTAATTTCACTTACTTATAGCACACAAGAATAGATTTTAGAACTTAGAATTAAAAAAAAAATAATTAAAACTTGTCCTTAATGAAAACCCGGCATATCCTTTGGAATAGTAAAAAAAGTGCTTTTTGTGCGTTGATAAACGGTTAATATAAAAGTTGAATGAGTTTTACATCCATTAAGGGAGAAAAAAAACATACACATTTTTGTCTTACATTTTCGTTTTTATTGAACATAACACTCTTATGTCTAGATGAAAAGCAAGACTATCAACCTGGACTAAAAGTGACTAAATACAGTCTTCTATCTAAATCACAAAACTAAAAATTTAGAAATATTGAGGATGTATATTCGACTGTAGAAATTGTTGTAGGCGGAAATACTCACGAGTCAGTCTTTTTTTTAATATTTTAATTTTGCCCTTTATGCTTGACATTGCAAAGTAATGCCATGAGGATGGCTCACAAGTTTGAGACGAAATGTCGGCAAAATTAAAATATTAAAAGAAGACTGACTCCTGATTATTTCTACCTACTATAAAAAATAGACAGAAACTGAATACATACTCACACCTCCTTACATCCAAATATACTTACGACTCACAGATTTTTTGCTCTTTAAAACCCTACATACAGATTTACAACTATCAACAGTTGGCCAACACCTACGAACTATCTATTCTGGAATTATAGTAGAATGAACTATACAAAAACACAAAAATGGACTTATAAACGACACGTCAATAGCTGAAAATATTTAAAATAAGTCTCCTGGGCACTTTCGTTTTACATTCCTATTATATCTGCTCCTTATGTTTTATACAGCAAAATTACATCTCATTGATGGAAATAAAAAAATATGAGTGGGAAAATTGAACATGAGAACAGTAATTAATGTAGATGTATAATATCCCATTGGGAAGCTAATGATTTTAGAAAAAAATATTATCTTATACATAAACTTGTAGAAAGTAATGAAGCCTGATGAAAACTTGACGAAACTATGTAATTGTTGTATATTATAATTTCTATTGTGAGATTATCTAAGTTTACTGGAAATTTGATATTCAAAATTGTCATTGAATATTTTATAAAACCGGTGCCTTGTTACGACGAATGAGCATGCGAAAAAATCTATTATATCATGAAAAAAATATTCAGTGCATGAATATTACAAAACTGGAGATGTAAAATAGTTTTAAAATTATAACTCACAGATTTTAGGCTCATGTATACTTTTCATTAACGCTTTATATTTATTTTATATATATATATATATATATATATATATATATATATATATATATATATATATATATCTATAATGGCAGTTTATTTCAGAAATTAAGTTGTTCTTATAATATGTACATTATAGTAGACTTTCAACGACGTTCGATTTCATCGAGCTGTTAATATAGCTTCGTGATGACGCAGAAGCATTAGGTTGGGTGATGCCCCAGTCAATGTTCGAATTAGCCTATTCTGGAATTCCGTTTCCAAGCAGGGGCCACTCCAGCCTCTGCAGGACGATATTTTCTAATGCGGCCGGGTCGGAACCTTTTAGGATCGGCAAATATGACCCAAGTACCGACCGGGGTATCCCCCTTGCTTTTCTGCATTCATGGGCAATTCCGCAACGCAGGCAATACGGTTGGTAGTTACAGTAAAACTCTGCATAACCTTTACACATTGTGCATAGTGGAATTTCTTTCTTCTTTTTATTTTTATCTCTTGAATAGAATATCTACTTTTTTACGACAAGCCGTTTTTTTTTCTTTTTTGGTAGCATTAAATTAGAAGTTATTTTTTTCATTTACATATCGGAAACAGAATTGTAAAAATAATATTGCTTGAGCTCAGTTTTAAAAAAGTTTAATCATAAAACGATTTTATTTATTTATTTTATTTTATTTTTTTTTTTACTGAGGATTATTACAATCTGTCCTAATTTGGACATCAGTAATAGCGGTGAAAGATAACATTCATACAATATTTACATAGAAATAAAATTACAATAAGATATATATACAATAATGAATCAATAAAATGGTAACATAAGTCTAGAAATCACTCATACCTATATACACGTCATACATAAATCACATTGAGTGGAGAATCTAGCCGGTGCTAGAATTCCAATATATACATATTTACAAAAGGTCGCGGGGCCACTGCCGTTTCAACCTTCTAGGTGGGTAGGTTGTATGAATGAGTGAGTGTAGCTGGATAGGGATTGAGCTAGAGGATTAGGATGATGAATAAGGTTCTAGTGGAATTTGGAAAATTTGGATGGAATTAGGTCTGAAATAAATGGAATATTAAGGACGTGGTGCAAGGTATAGGAGACATAATAAGGAACATTTACTATTGTTCTGAGGACTTAGGATTGAAAAGATTTAATTCGTTTCATGTTAGAATGTTTAGCTGTCCCCCACAGTTCAAGACCGTAGGTCTAGCTAGGCTTCAATATTGTCTTGTAATTAATAATTTGTTGTCAACTGTAAGTCCAGATTTTCAGTTAAGTAGTCGGATAAACTGTCCGAATCATCGGTTGAGTTCTTGGCTTTTAAGTCTTGTATGTGGGTTCCATGTCAATGAAACGTATTAATAAAAAAATTATATGAACTAAATCCACACAAGTATATTAAATTTTAAAGAAATTTATATTACATTGCATCTTTTCGTAGACTTTCAATTATATTTTTGTAGTCCTTTTAACTTAATAATTAATACATCATCAGTCATTAAATAGTATGGTTCAAGAGCATACTCAGTCTGATAAATTATGTATAATTTAATTAATCTGTCCAACTGCGATAATATTAAGTTAAGAAAGTTAATTTATCATCGCTAAGGGTTCAAATTCTAAAGCATATATATTTATATATCTAGTATACAATATATACATATATATCAATATCAATAATTATTAAAGTTAGGAATTCCAAAACTTTCCCCTTTTATCCACATTTAAGCAGAGTAAATTATAGTATTGAGGAATGGTCACTGGAGGGTGATTAGATGGGTAACTGAAATCAGGGAGTGATGTTTTAACTTAAATTATAAACATTTGAGGTAAACAAATAATATAATGTAGTTTTGTGTAAAACAAATGAGTAGAACATCTCTTTTAATTTCTGTACTGTCTATTTGATACTATCAAAATTAACAAAAAACTACGGAATTCTGAAAATTAGCAAGGGATCAGATAATAGTAGTTGATAAATTGGAAAGATCAGCTGGCAATTGGTTAATTACTCCTGATCTGCTTTCTCCTAAAGAACGGTGTTCACAAAAAATTTAACATTTTAGTAAATTTAATTAAAATATTCAAAAACTTTCGAAGTGTTAAAATATTTTTTCTTATTTTGTTATTTATTGATTATAAATATAGTTTAGTAAATAAACATAGGACTCCAAGTATGTCAATAGACCACGTGTGGTCTGAATTTTAGGTTTAGATCTAAAAAAAAAAAATTACTTTGTAATTTATAACTTTGTTATTATATTGTGTATAGTATGATTTTTGAAAATATGAACAAATTTTACACCATATTGTATTATATTTTATCTATCTTAGTCATTCAAGGATAAATTCCTAACAACTTTTTTTCTTCTATTTTCAGGTAAGCTGCGATCTTCAACCATTTGCTGAATAATCCACTAATGGTAATATCAAAGTGAGTTTATTTTCCTGATGCAGTTTGTCTTTCACTTGTATTAAGATATAAGATACATTTTCATATTAATTATCTATTGAGAGGTTTCTGGCCTCAGTCTCTATAAAATCATTTCATGTTTATTCATTGTATTTTCTTAAATTTATAAACCATTCATTGAGGCGCTGTCTTTCATATTTGTGCATCCGAAATTTTAATATAATATATCATATTCTGAATTATATTTTTTTAAAGTAAGATAAATTACACAAATGATAAATCTTTGTTGAGGTGTATTTGTAGCTTTCGGCGTCACAGCGCTATATTTTTTTATATTTATTGATCATTTTATTAAAATTTTCTAAGCTATATCTGTTTTTCCGATTCTTAATGCATAAATCAACACTTGTGTAAAAAATATATATATTTTTTTCTATCTCAAACTTTATTACAAATACTAATACACAATTAAATTTCATTATATTAATCTGCTAAATGTATAAAAGTCCACGCTCAGGCTGAATATGCTTGCATTCTACAGGTTTTTTCGCATGTATGCCTTGAGTGTGGGTGGCTGAGACCGCTTGTCTACTTTGTAATTTGTTTCATTATATTAATAGAAAGTATTAAAGAGGCCTTAAATGAACTAGAGACTAATTTTAAAATTATAATTGTTATTAAAACTGCTAATAATTCTAAAAATCTTTCAGATAGAATATTTTGAATTCCGTTTTTTTTCTATATTATTGTATTCTTTAGTTTATATATTTTATTTTTTGACATATACTACAAACTTTTTTGTTTTTTTTTTAGTTTTTTTAATGTTTGTATCATTTATTATTATTATTATTTTTAAGTTTTGCCTCCGACTATTAAGATTCACTTATCCCTAAAGGTCTAAAAAATTTTGGACGTCGCCTAGAAGAGGCTATGTGGATGGAATTAACTCCCCTCCCACTCCTTCTCCCTTCCCCCCTCCAGGTGGACCTTCCCATCCAGTTTCCACTATGGAATTCCACCAGCATCGCCCGTGTACGTCATCAATTTTCCGGACCATATCCCCTGCCACCCCCGTCACGTTCGATGTCCTCTTTCATGTCGGCCTTCCTCCCAATCGCTCCTATCAGCCACTAAACTGTCACACAAGATTGCGTGAGTTTGTATCAGCCCCTTCGAAAAGTTCACTAATCTATTAATCCACCGCTGGGAATAAGTGGTAAATAGTTTATAGGGTCGTGACAGGGCTCCCCAAAAAACTGAAAATAAACCTGTCGACTGTCTAACAACTTAATTGTGGGTAATTAATTAGTTTCAGTAATATGTTATTTTTTTGTTTATTTCCTCATATTCCTTTTCTATCTATGAAAAATATAATTCGTGAAGATAAAAAAAGTAAATGTATTTTACAATCCAGTTTCAAACAATTGTGAAAAGGTATTTTATTTACACAACATTTCCAAAAAACAAAAGAAATACTGGGAAACAAAAGTGATGATAGAGAGATGAAATACCTATAAACAATATTAACAATCAGTCAGGAGAATCCTCAGCCAAATGTCTGTGAAGAGACAATCAAGACTCAAGAGATCCCAGCGCTTTTCTCCTACCTCAAAGTTGAATTTGAGCTCTAAACTGCAAACATTCTCCACTTTTATGGAGAATCAGGCCACTGCCAGAACTCAAACGACCACTATTGTGAATAGATCTCCAGGCCACGCCATTTCAGTTGTCGAGAGGATTGTATGGAACTGGAAAGGGATTGTGCTAAAGGATTGGATGGTGCACTAGGTTTCGATGAAATTCGGAGTATTTAGATGGGGTGAGGTCTAAAATAAACTTAACATTAAGATAATGATGTAGGATGTGGTTGGTAACATAACCTATTATCAACTGTTAACATAACCATCGACTACTGTTCGGATGACGTGGTATTGAAAGGACTAGATACGTTTCATCATAGAAAAAAAGTTTGTTCCCCACAGTTCAAGTCCGTAGGCCCAAATATGTTTCAGTTTGGTCTTCTAGATAAGTAATTTGTTATCTACTGTAAGCTGGGGTTCACTTTTTTCAGCCTGTATAACTGGCCGAATCGACGATTAAGCTCATGTCGTTTAATTCTAGTATGTGGTTTCCACGCGTCTCCTTTTAAGTAAGAAGCCAAGATACCGAGCTATAACTGGGAAAGGAAGTGGTATGGAATTGACCAGTTCTTGGCAGAACTAAGGAAATTTAGAAAAAAACCAAAGAACTGCTGGGAAACAAAAGTGATGATAAAGAACTAAACATGCCTATTTACAATCAGCCAGGAGAAACTCTAGAAAGAATGTCCTCTACGTGAGAAGGAACAATCTAGACTTAAGAGATCCCAGAGCTCCTCTCTAACTATAAGGCTGAATTAGAGCACTAAACTGCAAACATTTACTTGTGTGGAGAATCAGAAATGCCAGACCTCAAACATCCTTTATTGTAAAAAAGAACTCCGAGCCATGCCATTTCAATTGTTAGGTGAAACTGGGAAGGAATCGTGCTAAAGGTTAAAGCTGTGTGCTAGATTAATAAGGATAGGTTTGTTTACAAATTTAAAGTTCACAAATACTAAAATCTTGTATGACATATTCGATATCAAATCAAATTTCCTAAAAAACATAAAAGTATCAAATTAAATTAATTGAGAGATATCATGGATATAGCGTTTTGGTAGCAGCAGTGGTGATTGACCATTTTACGTTACTTAATTTATTGCTCTTTATCCTAGTTAATTTCCTGAAAACAGCTGTATGAACTTTTAACTATATAAAATAGTTATATGGACATGTCAAACCATTGTGTGATAATTTACAGCGGTTTTTAGAATTCATTGGTACAGAAGTAGTTTTCTAAATTTTAATGTGCTTACATTTATTTACCATCACTTATACGAAAGAAATAACGAAGAAGCTGTACAGAACTAGAATTTGTATTTAGTTTCCTAGTTATGTGAAATAAATTATGGTTGAGTTATAAAATTGACTGAGGCAGTATATTTTGATAGTTGAAACGACATGGTAATCCAGCATATCAATAACAGAGCGGAGCTGACAGACGGTCCGCATACAGAGCAGCCGGCTATAGAGCAAGGGCCGAATATAGATGCCGGTTCCCACAAATGCTATCTATATAGTTGCGTTTGTGCACCGCCATCCATTAATCTTCTCCAAATAGTGCACTCGGACTAATTACCAAGGTAATTACTAAACGTCAACTCGATCCAGGGCTGTAATGTGATATCGAGTATATATGTCCATCCTTCCATTATATCCACAGTATGATCGTATACCAGTCATCCACTATCGAAAACATTATCTTTGTCTAATTTAGGCATTTCACATCGAGTTAGGTAATTATATCTACATAATTTCGACCCAACCCAAAAAGTAGACAGCTGACAGACTAAGGGCTATGCAATACATAAACCTACTGTACTAATATTGTTGTGATTGTTTTGGGGCTTATATCACCATTATATCTCAACTGATATAGAAAGAGCTCTAAACTTGAATAACATTACATTCAAATCCGAAGAAACCCGTATGTCATGCGGCCAATATGTTTCCGATAGTTTTCATTATGTTGTGCTGCTCAATAAATAATGAATAAAGAAATTACCTACGGCCATTCATTACAGAATTTCCGAAATCTACAACACCCAAGCTATACTGACTATTAATAATGTCAAAAAGATAAATAATGTGTACTATTACAAGATAGGGATAAACAATGCTCTAAACTTATAATATTTTATTATTTTTTTATGTTTTGTTTTTTTGAGCAAAAATACTTGACTCCCACCATTATACTTTCGATGATATTCTTTTGATTTATTTGTATATAACTTATACAAGACATTGTCTTTTTTTTTTAATAAAGATATATTCTATTCTATTTTTTCAAGAAAACACCTTCTATAAGCGATGGTATCTTAATAATAATTTCTTCTGGATCATTATTTTGTGAAAATTATTTTTAAACAACCAAATACTCACAGTGTTATGATTTCTTAAACTTGAAAACACTACAACATCTAATTGACAATGGAATGAACATATACACAGTTTTATAAAGGTCTATTTGGACTAAATAAGATAACTTTTGAGGTTCCATCATACGATCGAATTATTATTGCATAAAATCCTTTTAAAATTCTGCACTAGTACTTACTTTGTTAAGAATGGTTCCATGGATCAATTTATCTACAATGAATTTAATGTTCATTTGGTTTCAAATTTTGCTTGAAGAAGGTATTTTTTTTCTTCTTAAATGATAAACTTCATTCGAATTTTAACCCAGCTGTTTTAATATTGGGAGCGGCGTGGTCTAGTAGGCAGAGCGCTAGTCTAATGTGCTCCGGATCCTGGGTTCGAATCCCGGCTGTCGCGGAATATTATTTATTCTGTTATTTCAGCCGTAGGGTGATCCTGGGGTATGGAGACCCTCCTGGGGCTCACCCAGCCTCAGTCAAGTGGGTACCCAAAAATGGGAAAAAACCTGGCGGTTGAGCGTTATCTCCTAGCGTTGGCCTAGAAACAGTACCAACCTCTACATGTACTGAGCCCAAAACTCTTCATGGGTTATAGTGGTAAGGATTTTTTTTTTTTTTTTTAATCAAAACAATATGACTGCTGGATCAGCTCTAATTCGGAGATTTCTCTGTAAGTGTTATATGACATATCTTCGATCAATGTTATTATTTAGAAATTATAGTATATAAATTTCGTTCTAAAACAAAATCACATGAACCATGAAAAACAATCAAAAACATAAAAAAAATAATAATTACTCTTGAGGTTAGAAGGGTATATAAGAGGGGTTACTAAATGGGCTGCATTTAAGCTTCATGAATCGGAAAAGGTTAAATTTGACTTTGAAAAAAGACTACATCTGAATTGGAAATGTAATTTACAATGACAATGTTTCTTCGATTTGTTTACCTATACATGTATATTGTTTCTTCAATTCTCTATTAGTTTATCTCTGTCTTATTTATCAAATTATTTTTGCTTAGTCTTATTTTTTTATTCATTTTTATTATGTATTATATCAATTCAATCAGTGTTCTATTAATTTAATTAAAAATAAATATAAGCTTTTTGGCGGTTTGTTATCTTAATGATTATTACTAATTGTGCTATTGTTATCTATCTGTGTATTTTCCCTGAAGTTTGATACTTAATAAATCTTATTAATGCCATCTCCTAGAACTTTGTCATTACATCTCATTAACTGCTTCAAATATCTAATGGAAAGTAAAGTTGTTTTTTAAGGATACGATGATCAGTTGTGTTAAATTTAATTAATTTGTCTAATAACTTTTCTGTTAAATGTCCATATCTGATGAGATCAGAAAAGTTATACAAGTTAAGAAGCCAAGCTAGAATGCATTAGCTTCTCATCATAACTACAATATAACTGAATGTTAAAATTAATTTTTTATTATTTTTATTTGTTGAGATATATTACAATTTGTTTCATAATGAACAGTAGTAATAGTGATGTGATACAAATTCATACAATATATACAGAAAATAATGATAAAGTCGAATTACATAAAATCGGAAATATATAAATTCAAATATTGAAATTAATAAAGGATTTTTCTACTTAACTATTAAAAGGAATCTCTTAAAATAGGCTTTTTATATATTTTAGGAAGATTTTTAACACCTTTATATATTTTTTTCAGATAAATTACGTTTCGTCTCAATATGGACATCAATAATGCTATAAGATCACATTCATACAATATTTATATATTTTTTTAGAATTGTTAATTTATGGATTTCCAGATCTTTCTTTTAACCTTTTTTGCAAATCTAATTATAATTAAAATCTATATGATAATCAACAAATGTGCTGTACAAATTGAGATCAGACATAATAGGCATAGGAAAAAAAAGTGACCAGCAGGACCCCTTTCTGGACTTTAATTTAGCGGAGGAGGTCTCTCATACAGCTTCTCTTTAGCCTTCTTCTGACCGGCATTTCAGCTATTGACATGTCCTTAATCAGTCTATTGTCGTGTCCGTTAAGTTTACAGTGAAAACGAGAATAGAGTTGTAGGGTTCTGTTGTTTACGTACCAAGGAGCTGTCGTTATGAGTCTTAAAATTTTGGTTTGAAATGATTGCAGTTTTTGTATGTGAGTCTTTTTTGCTGAACCAAAAATATGTGAATCGTGAGTCCATATTGGCTTATGTAGGTACGTGTATGTTTCTGTCTAATTTTAAATTTTGATGATTTAGATAAAAGTGAGTATAGTGCTTTCAGTCGTTGGTTGAGAGTCTGTCTTTTCATCTTGAGATTTAACTTGTTTTTATTATATTCCTCCATATTTTAAGAAGATTTATTAACCACATTCAAACTTTATTTAAAGAATTTAGTTTTTCATTTTAATTAATTTATGGATTTTCAGATATATCTGTTGACCATTATATCGTACATAATTTAATATGTTTGAATCATATAGACTCCCCCTTTTGCTAAATATGTCACTGCTACAACTTTGTCAGTTCGATACGAAATTCTTTATCTTTTCTATTTTTAAAATACTTTCTATTTTCATGAATTTCTCGCCTTTACTTGGAGTTTTG
Organism: Piezodorus guildinii; assembly: GCA_023052935.1. Lineage (NCBI taxonomy): Eukaryota > Metazoa > Arthropoda > Insecta > Hemiptera > Pentatomidae > Piezodorus > Piezodorus guildinii. The sequence continues at coordinate 66,019,191 of CM041292.1, forward strand.
TAATTTTTGCAGATCATTGCTAGACTACTTCATACGATATTTCCAAAATATTTAAATTTTTTTTTTTTTTTGACCGAGCATGGTTCCTTTAACCCCTTCCCCTGGGAATACTGCGGTAGCCGCTAAGACACAAGAGCTCCGACCCCACACGCCCCTCCCAGGGGTGGAAAAGCAAAGTGCCCCCAAGCAAACTGCCTCTAATTAGAATTCATAGGATGTGCTAAGAGCTAATTTGTATGAAAGCTGTATCCCTTCCCCCTTGTTAAACACATTCCTCCTTCTAATCCTCTGCTAAATCGTCGCTAGTACGTTTATGCTATAAGATTGCTTTGGGTGTAGGCAATGCATAATTAATAACACTGGAAAATCGCTTATTCAATAGCTAAGATATTTATTAACTCTAATGTACATTATATCAACTTCACTGAGGGGAAAGTCAACAAATTTACAAATCTAGTTTATTATAATAATGTAAAGACTACTTTTTTTTTTTTAAATCTACAATATGTTAACCTTAGTTTAATAGTTCATAACCTATTCTTAAAATGACCGTCCGCACCCCTAATTATACGATTATTACCCATGAAGATTAAAAATTAAACAAGAAGTAATTCAAGCTGTATGGAAATCATATATTTTTTAAATTACCATTTAACTGGTTTCTCAATATCCCCTGTAAAGGACGCCATAGCTAATGATTTTTTACTCCCATTTATAAATCCTAGGACCATCTGCAGGTTAGAACTCGTGATCTTAGACATAAAAGGCTGTCATGCTAGTGTATATACAACAGGTGACCCCAAATTATAATGTATAACTAAATCACCACTTTATGCATGAATCTTTTACTATATATAGTAAGGGGAAGTATTACGATCGTGAAAATTTTCGAATTCCAGTTTACAACGGAAATACAATATCATTTGTCATCAAAATGAGCTTACCAGAAGAGGCACTTTATACTATGCACTTTGCACCTTTTTTCGATTTTCTCAAAAATGGTTGCGAAGATTTTGATTAAACTCGCTATATCGATGTAAAATTTAATGGGCTTTAATATCATGTAGGTTTTATTCGGATAAAAATGGTCTGACAGGGCTTAAATGCCGATATTTTAAATTTTCTTCCCCTAAAGTACCTTTAATTTTGTAGATTCAATAATAATAACTAGATTATCTTGTTAACGCTGATGAAAAACAGGTAAATATAGGTACCAAATCACCTTACAGGGAAACTGTGCTACAGGTCAAAGGTAATATATCTACATCTTTGATATTTATTTTAATCAATAATAAAATTGTAGTTACAGACAATTTTAACTTTTACACTCCTAAGAAAGTTTTCAATAATTGGAAACTCCTTTATAGTATTGAGTTTGTAATAAAACTTTTTATGGAAATTTTTATTTAATAAAAAGTAACATTATAATTAAGGTTTGCTATTCTGTAGTCTTGAATAGTACCTTGGGCTACAAAATACATTGTTACCCCCTTAACCATTTGTTTATTGTTATTTGGTGTTCATTATTGGTGTTTATTATTATTATAAAAATTCACAGATTTTAAGTCGTATTGCCATGTATATTATATTGTGTATTACATCGTTTTCTGTTTTTTAACATACATTCTACCTAATTTTTTTTCGTTTTGCGAGACAAGCTTTGGAGACCCTTGGCCGCGCGGTATAGTTTCCTTCCACGCCATTCCTCTCCACGATTCTCGATAATTTTCTACAGGGTAAGGTCATTACTCCCTACGCCTATTTTTATGAGTAGCCGCCAGTAAATCTTAAATACCCAGGGGGAGGTTGTGAGTGAAGCCCCACTAATTACATTCTTGAAAAAGTCCTCCCAGGACTTGGATATGAACTCACAACTTTTAGAGTGGTAGACTAGCCCGCTAGCCACGGAATACCGCTTTTAGAAAATTAATGGAAAATGTAAAATTAATGCTCCTTTTCATTAATTATTAGGGAATGTGGTTACTTAAGGATGGCTTCCATTTTATGATTCAAAGGGAAATCTTGACGGCTCGGAATATCGTCCTGTTTATGAAATAAGTATAATCTAGAATCTCAAGAAAACAAATATGCTCAAACACAACGAGAAAATTGTTTTCAGGCTAACATTATGATAAGCACTAAACCGAAGGTGACCCTGCTGACTCAGTCAGGACACTTAGGAACAATATATTGAGTGATCGAAGGTAAATAGTGGAGTATTCCTTATGGCACGCCAATCTCCTCCGAACTACCATACATGCGGTGTCTGCTTACTGTGAAGCTTGTGTTGATGGAATTCAGAATCCAGAAACAAGAACACTTTGTAATAGCTACTGACTTACCTACAGTTTTACAGGATAACATACAGACTTTTTTACTTTCTTCGACCGACTGGTTTTTAAATAAATTATAACTGACAATAGCCATCGCTGTAAGTCATTATTATGACTTATTAAAGGAAAAAAAAAAGCTTAAGTTTTAGGTTTGCTTAAAATTTTGCTCGCCAGCAAGGGAAGAAGGTAAAAGGTTTTCAACATTAAACTCTTCACTTCACTAGCACATATAACGTATTAAATATACTAAATGATAGATATGGCCCCGTATGTAACCGGTTACTGAATAAACCGAGTGTTTGCAAAGTGTAGGAAGAGAGAAGAACCGAAACATGCCGCCATCTAAACAAAGGATGTTAGCTGCTCTGTGTACCCCATTCCTGTCATCTTGCCTTTATGACTTGTTTGATGTCTCCTTCAGGGCTTTTAGAGAGCTTCCTCTTCTCAGTTTTTATATGTTACCGAATATCCTTCAGCCTAAGGGGTTTTTAACGTTTCTTCTTTAAAATGATATTGAATACAGAGCACATACTGCCATCTTGGCAGCTGTCATATCTCGGAATCATGACCATAATAGGTATTTGCAGTTTATATTGTGAATATTTTCTGTTCTTATTAAATTTTACGCGCTTTTTATATAATATATGAGTGAATTGAAAAACTGTGACTTACTATTCTATTTTTAAATCGAATTTGTTTTGCATTTGTTTAACTGAAATTTAAAACATTTACTTATCGAAAAAAAAATGTTTCTTTTTATGTAGAGTATATCTGGTACTGATTTTTTTTAAACTTCCTTTTCTATTTCAATTCAATAGGTAATTTCAACCAATCTCTATTGTTAAATTTTAGGACAGGGATTATTAACGGGTAATTGACATCGCACAGGCTCCGAAGGACAAACATTTTGCCACCCCTCCGAAGCAAAGCATAAACAATCTGCTGGCTTAGAACCAGCTGTTGGGGAATGATGTGGCCGACCAGGTTAGAGCGCGTTGCCCAAAACTATATATGATATAACCATAAATATATAAACTATATATGGTATAACCATATATATAAACCATATATGATATAACCATATATATATATATATATATATATATATATATATATATATAAACTATATATGATATAATCATATATATAAACTTAGAATAAAATAATTACATATAAGTTCGCTCCTCAGTGCCGGTGGGCTTTAACTCGTCATTTATCTTCCGCCCTCACCCTCTGGTCCGTGAACCCCCGTATTGCTTTCAATGGAAAGATGTGGGTGGAAGAAAAAAGGGTGTCAACCAGCCACCTTGAGCATAAAAAGCTGTTATGCCGGCCATCACACCGTAGGTGACCCAATAACCGTCATTGCTCGATTTGAGGTTGTTAAGGTGACTACGCCTTGGCACTTTAAGTGAAGATAATCCCTGAATCGTAGTGGATTAGAATAAAATGGAGCTTTATCGTAAAATACAATTAACTTTAAATTAAATAAAAATTTAGCAATTTAGCTGCGATTCACTTCTGCCGATCGGTCTTCTCCTATTCATAATAACAGATCGGCGTTTTTATTAATGAATTGAGATACCAATCGGCGATTTCTGTTCAATTTGTTTGAATCAGGGACTGTTATTAGTAGGATTTTCTTGATTGTTTTTGAACTCTAATTTGTCTGAAGTTCTAAAGAGTTGATGAAAATAATAGAACCACTTTAACTTCTCGATTTACTGCCGTCTTGGCTGAAATACTTGACCACTTCACAAAACCTCTCATTACTTGTAAAGAAAGAGCGATTAGAAGTATTTTGGACTTAATTAAGAAAGTACCCTGTTTAATCAGGAATGAAACTTTTTAGTTAAAAACTTGGAGGGAGGAAGGAGGACGATAACATTTTTCTTTAGAATTGCATCATAGCATGAGGAAATAAATAAGTTGGACCATGTATTAGCCAACTATTTTAGTCCTAATTTCTCCTCTAGCTATCTTCCCATTAACATATGAAATATCAATGTTCCGCGGTTCTAGCCTATAGTTCCTCTTGTTGTTTTTCTGTATATTTTGAATTTTGATTTATCTCTCAGTTAATCCCAGATACGGATTTTAGTGTTATAAAATCTGTTTCATAAATCTCTGTTTTTTCGGAATATATGATTTTATATCAAAAGGGTTTCATGTTTTCTTTTATCAATTTACAAGGCATTTACTGAATATTGCTGGACAATTTTTATTAAGCATCTGAATTTCTTTTTTTTTTTAATTATGTATTTACTATACTAAATAAATACTCTATTTCAATATTAATTTGAATCAAAATATATTACTACACTCAAGACGTTTTACATATTGTATATCTAACAATCACAAAAATTATTATTTATTAATCTAGGATTGGTTTTTTATGATTAAATTGGATTATATAAATATAATTTAATATGATGTTTAAAATTGTTTTCCTCGAAAGTACCTTTAACATTGTAGATTTGAAAATGTTAGCTATATATCATGCAACTAGTATTGATAAAGGATGGCTAAATATACTAGTTAAACGAATTTTATATCTTACTTCAAAACTAAATAAGAAAAAAATGAGCAAACTTTTTTTTTTTCTCGTAATTTTTAGTGTTTTGATAATAGGAACAGTAATATAGATATAATATAATATACCGCTAGAAATTTAAATATTTCAGAAAAAAATGTTATGTTATACACAAACTTGTAAAAGATAATGGAGAGTGAGAAAAAGCGAATAAACTGATTAATTGTTTCAGACAGTAATATAATATGTTATTTAATGAAAACACGAAGCTCTATATAATTACTTTTTTTTGTTTGTTTATTGTTTATTTATTTAACGTCACTTTATGCTACTATGGCTAATCTGACGATGCTACAATGGGAATCCTAAATTTTGCCTATCCAGGTTTTATTAGGATAGGGATCTTTAACCAGTACCTAACATCGCATAGGCTCGGGACAACCTCTTAACGTCCCCTCCGAAGGACGGCGTAACTAAGAATTTTTTACTCCCATAAAAAAAATCCTAGGACCACCTGTGGTTCGAACCCGTGACCTTTAGCATGGGAGGCTGTTACGCTAGCCACCCAGCTACAAGTGATCCCTAATTACTTTTTTTTATCTCTAAATTTATTTAAAAGTTCCCAAATGATTTATAAAACGGAGGTAAGTAAAAGTCGTGTAAAAGCGCCCACCAGATTTTTTACCACTCGTAATTTCAAATGTATCAAGATTTTACGCACACCAGCCTCATTGATGGCAGAACTTAGCCATTAATGAGACTGTTATATTTATCAATTTGCACATGAAAGTCTATTGATCGCATATGCATACATGTATTATTGAAAATATATATAAATAATTTAATTAGCAGTTAACTATTTATTGTACTGGTCCATTTTTGTTTCTAAAGGGCGGAAAATAAGAAGATGAAGGAACTTATGAAGGATGAAAGGATTAAAGTAGATTTTTCAAAGAGAGGTATGAACTGCCGCTAAGTGGGTTATAGATCAAAGAGAGAGCCGGGTCCCGAACAAGTAACCAGTCCTTTACCCCATTTTGTTGCGACAAACAGAGAAGGTTTTGGACAAAGTGGCCCGCTCAAGTGTAAATGTTTATCTTTCATTCAGTGAAAGAGATGCCGTAGCTATATCTGAATTTGGTTATAACCAAAAGGTTTTAACCCAAAATTGAATAAAAACGATCAAAATTTCGTAGTTAAGTGCTTTATCTTAAAAAAAAATCTGGTGCGGGCAACAGTTACCTCCGTTTTTAGAATCGATTACAGAATTTTCAAATACAGTAACAGATAAAAATGAGTGAAATCATTTAGGAATTAATTAAATGGAATTTCCATAAAAACATGTGTTTTATTAAAAAAAATCTATTATATTATTATCTAAAATAATCACTCAGCTTTATCGGCTTTGTGGAACTATTTTAATCAGAATGAAACCAACATGATATTAAATTAAAGCCCATTATCGATATGGATAGTTTAATCAAAATTGACGGAGCCGTTTTTTAGAAAATCATAAAAAAGGTGCAATATGCATGGTATGAAGTGGCTCTTCTAGTTAGCCGATTTTGTTGAAAATGTTTTTGTAACATCTCGGGCAAAAAAAAAAAAAAAAAAAAAAAAAAAAAAAAAAAAAAAAAAAAAAAAAAAAAAAAAAAAAAAAATGGGTTGTACCACTACAACCCATGAAGGGTCTTGGGCTCAGTACATATAGAAATTCGTACTGTTTCTAGGCCAACGGCAGTGCAATGAGGTGATTAGGCCTTAATCACGCTCAGCCGCCAGGTTTTTCCCCAATTAATTTGGGTACCCACTATATAGAGGCTGGGTCTGTTCCAGGGGGGTCTCCATACCCTAGGGTCGCCCACCGACTGATTTAACAGAATAAATAATATTTCTGCCACAGCCGGGATTCGAACCCAGGACCCGGAGCACATCAGACTAGTGCTCTATCCACTAGACCACGCCGCTCTCCTCACATCTCGGGCATATAGTTGTCTTAAATATGAAATTTCAGTTTCATAGGACCTTTCGTTTTCGCCCGGGAGCTACCACACCCTGACACATGGACACAAACACACACGCATACACAGACCTTTTTGCGGTACTAGGTCATTCGGACTCTTAATCGTGTATTTACGTCAAAAACTGAAATTCGAAAATTTTGACGATCGCAATACTTTTCATATGTAGGTAAGTGAAAGTTAAAATTGAATTCCATTGAGTTTTAATAGAAACATGTGATTGATATATTATTATATCATATATTATATATTTTATATTGATTATTATCCACGACAATTCGTTAGTTTTATGTGATTTTCATCACTCTGCATCCACCTTTACAATTTTGAGTACAAGATAATATTTTTTATAAAATCTTTAGCTTTCCAACAGTATATTTTACGTCTATTTTACTGTTTTTATGCTCAATAACACAACAATTGAATTCGTATAACTTGTATATTTCCCCGTGTTTGATCAATGATATAGCTAATTTTTTCGAATCTATAAAATTAATGATACATTAGAGAAAGAAATTTTAAAATATCGGCATTTACACCCTGTCAGACTCTTTCAATCAGAATGGAACTGACATTATAATAATGTTTATTCAATTTCAAATCGACATAGCGAGTTTAATCAAAATCTTTATAGCCGTTTTGATGAACATCGTATGAAAATGAAAAATGCATAGTATAAAACAGCACTCCCTGTTAGTGATGGGCAAATACTCAAAAAATTTGAGTACTGATTACTGTAATCAAATGATGCTCGCTGCTGATTACAAAATCTACTCAGCTTTCCTCCTGATTACTTTCTATTTTCCTCTGTAATCAAAATGTTCGTACTTTTGAGTACTTGATTACTTTTTTATATGAGGTGGCCAGAATAGAGTATATTACATACATCTATTAAGTTAATTTATAATAATAATTTCTTTAAGCCATCTTTTTTTTCATATTGTCGATTATTTTAAACTTTTCGTTAAAAAAATGATAAGGGTAATTTATTATTATTAAGATGGTGGGTTTATAGATTATTGTAAACTCTTCAGATAAAATCGATATCGGGGCCTATTATTATGTTTTTTTACACTTGGAATTTCATTTTAACTTTTTCGTATTTATTGGATACCAGGCTCGGTAGCTGGGTTCCCAAAGGTTCGTTGCCGATTATGCTATTAATTTTAATCGCGCTCGCTCAAATATGGGTTTATTATAACTTTTTCGTAATTTAATGGATACAAAGCTAAGTAGTTGCGTTCCCAAAGGTTCATTAATGATTATATTATTAATTTTAATCGTGCTCGCTCAAATATGGGTTTATTGTAACTTTTTAGTATTTATTGGATACAAGGCTAAGTAGCTGCGTTCCCAAAGGTTCGTTACCGATTATACTATTAATTGTAATCGCGCTCACTCAAATATGGGTTTATTATAACATTTTCGTATTTATTGGATACTAGGCTCAGTAGCTGCGTTCCCAAAGGTTCGTTACCGATTATACCACTAATTTGAATCGCGCTCGCTCAAATATGGGTTTATTATAACTTTTTCGTATTTATTGGATACAAGGCTAAATAGCTGCGTTCCCAAAGGTTCGTTACCGATTATACTATTAATTGTAATCGCGCTCGCTCAAATATGGGTTTATTATAACTTTTTCGTATTTATTGGATACTAGGCTCAGTAGCTGCGTTCCCTAAGGTTCGTTACCGATTATACTATTAATTGTAATCGCGCTCGCTCAAATATGGGTTTATTATAACTTTTTCGTATTTATTGGATACTAGGTTCAGTAGCTGCATTCCCTAAGGTTCGTTACCGATTATACCACTAATGTTAATCGCGCTCGCTCAAATATGGGTTTATTATAACTTTTTCGTATTTATTGGATACTAGGTTCAGTAGATGCATTCCCTAAGGTTCGTTACCGATTATACCACTAATGTTAATCGCGCTCGCTCAAATATGGGTTCATTATAACTTTTTCGTATTTATTGGATAATAGAATCAGTAGCTGCTTCTCAAAGGTTCGTTACTGATTATACTATTAATTTTAATCGCGCTCGCTCAAATATTGGTTTATTACAACTTTTTTGTATTTATTCGCTGTTAGGTTCAGCTGCTGCGTTATGGGGGGTTCTAACCCAACCATTCTATTAATTATTCGTGTGCTTGCTCCAATATGGATTTATTATAAGTTTTTCGTATTTATCGAATACTAGACTAAATATCTGCGTTACCAACGGTTCTTATAATTATCACACTCAATTTTAACATTTCTCCTTCCAGAATATATTGATTTTAGTACTAATTTCTGTATTTTGTTTTCGGTTTGGCTGATAAACGTTTTATTGGTTTTAAGTGCGTTCGGATAAAAATTGATTTGTTTTAACTTCATCGTGTTTATTTTCTATGCTAATTTCTGTATTGGGTTTTGGGGGGTTTAGTTAGTGTATGTGTTAATGTTATTTTTGTCTGTTGGTCAAATGTATGTTTATTTCGTGTTTTTTGTAACTTTTGATCTATTGGGTTACCGCTTATCGTTTTCATCAGGATAGAAATTCATCTACTTGGTTAATATTTTGGAGTTAGATAAAAATCAGCTGAACAGAACGATTATATACGCCTATTTTTATTTGATGAAAAAAATTTAAACAAAATCTACTCTAAAGCAACCAATTGAAATAATTAATACAATTAACAAAATCCTTTAAAAAGTAAATATATTTTTAAGTATAAAAATAATACGAACATGTTAAAATGAACCTCTGCATAAGTTAGCACAATTAAAATAAAAAGTATAATCTGTAACGAGCCCTTGGTTACGCAGCGACTTAGCCTAATAGCGAATAAATACGAAAAAGTTACAATAAACCCGTATTGGAGCGGGCACACGAATAATTAATAGAATGGTCGGGTTAGAATCCCCCATAACGCAGCAGCTGAGCCTAACAGCGAATAAATACGAAAAAGTTATAATAAACCAATATTTGAGCGAGCGCGATTAAAATCAATAGTGTAATCGGTAACGAACCTTTGGGAACGCAGCTACTGAGCCTAGTATCCAATAAATACGAAAAAGTTAAAATGAAATTCCAAGTGTAAAAAATCATAATAATAGGCCCCGATATCGATTTTATCTGAAGAGTTTACAATAATCTATAAACCCACCATCTTAATAATAATAAATTACCCTTATCATTTTTTTAACGAAAAGTTTAAAATAATCGACAATATGAAAAAAAAGATGGCTTAAAGAAATTATTAATATAAATTAACTTAATAGATGTATGTAATATACTCTATTCTGGCCACCTCATATAAAAAAGTAATCAAGTACTCAAAAGTACGAACATTTTGATAACAGAGGAAAATAGAAAGTAATCAGGAGGAAAGCTGAGTAGGTTTTGTAATCAGCAGCGAGCATCATTTGATTACATTAATCAGTACTCAAATTTTTTGAGTATTTGCCCATCACTACTCCCTGTAAGTCGATTTCGGTAAGACGTTGCAGTAAGATCTCAGATATATACGCTTTTAAAACATGAAATTTCAGTTTCGAGTGAATTGTCATTTTCTTGCTAGACTTAACTAACAGACACAGAGAACTTTTAGCTGGCCTTAGTTATTTGGACTCAGGGGGACCCTAAAACATAAAATCTCATACTTTCCCTTACTATATATATTTCATATATAGGTAAGTGAAAGTATAAATAGAACAAAAACTGCACTTCATTATCTTTGTTTGTGGTTTATCGAATCGGATTTGATAAATAAAAAAATTTAAATTATAACTGCTACAAATTATGAAATATGTTGATAGTGACTATGATGAATGAAGTGAATAGCAATGAGCCACTCTGTTTATGATAAATAAAAGATTATTTTATGCCAGATATCTATAATGTGGGTACCGAAATTGGGGAAAAAACCTGACGGCTGAATGTGATCTCGGCCTAATCACCTCACTGCACGGCCTTTGGCCTAGAAACAGTACGAATCTCTATATGTACTGAGCCAAAGACCCTTGTAGTGGTTTAAGTTTGTTTTTTTTCCCTCACTATATATATATATTTCATATATATGTAAGTAAAATTAAAAAAATATTGGGTGTCATTTATCACCGTCTTTTGAGAATTTTAAACCACGAATACTACAAATATGATACACGATTGATTGCGAGATAAGTCTGGCGTGTGTTACAATATTTTAAGCCTATATCTAGAAGTTCCCTACTTAGAATATTCCACCTGGGCCGGGTTGATTCAGTCAATAGATATTGCATTTCATCAGTGTCAGGGGGCTGACTGGCGGTCCAGCTGTGCCTCCATATTGCCTATATCTTCATCTTCAACTCTTCTTCACTATGTTGCTATGATGATTTGATGATTATATACCGAGTCGCTAACCAATCTTGAATCAACCACTTATTATAGAAACGTAATGAAATGATCGAGATACGTATTAATATATATGTTCATAGTACCACTCACATGTATTGTAAAATAACATTCTGCTTTAAAGAAAAAAGTGTAATAATTTCAGAAGGGCGGATTAAAAAAAAAATCAGGTGCACGCAACGACTTTCACTTACCTCCGTTGTTAAAATCAATTTAAGAACTTTTAAATACATGTAGAGATGAAAATAAACTGTTGAAGAATTATCTAAATTATCTATCATATTTTTATCTACAACAATCAGTTAGTGTTTGGTCTAATCACCTCCAACTCAAATGACAAGATGATCACACTTAGGGGCTCTGCTTCTATGGCTGGCCGACAGGTGGCAGCACGGTCAACACGAATTTCCCTTTTCAGGAACCAGAAACTGTTTTATCGGCTTTTCATCACTCTATAGTACCCTTTACAATTTGGTAGTCTGGGTCAGTCTGCGTCAATGTCGACGATTTTTCAACAATAGATTTTATCTTTTTTTTTTTGCTAACAGTAATATATTTTCAAAAAAATATCATACCGTACATGGCTGGAGAATGTCAGATGTCGGTCCAAGGTCACACCTAGGTAAAGAATTGAGTTGGAGAGAGGAAGTTTTACACTGTCTATCTCAAACTCGGTGGGTAACTTCTTCCCCTTCTGGAAGGACAAGATGATGGCGTCCGTTTTGGCTGGGTTGACTCTGATTCCGATCTTCTTCAATTCCCCAACTATGACGTTGGCTGCTTTCTGAGCCTGGTCACGTGCCTTGGTGGCGCTCATGCTGGTGGAGTAAATGGCGATGTCGTTTACTCCACCAGCATGAGCAGAATCGAGTCAAAAATGGTGGTTCTCTTCCATTTTGAACCGTATCCTGGTTACAATAAATGTCAATTGTTAAGAATCCTTTCAACGAGAATGGCGACTTTAACTTAGAATGAAAAACAAAACAAAAATTAAAACAGTCCTTAAAATATGAAAATCGGGCATATCCTTTGAAATAGTAAATTAGTCCTTTTCGGGCGTAACCCACCTCACCCACCCTAATATAGACAGTTAGACTTAAGTTATTTCTGACAGCTTCTTGCATCGGGAAGAGAGTTTCTATATTAAAAAGAGTCCTTTTTAGTGTGGTAATCCTAGTTACCATTGATTTATTTCGATTCGTATCCTTTTAAAAGGAGAATCGAGTCAAAAATGGTGGTTCTCTTCCATTTTGAACCGTATCCTGGTTACAATAAATGTCAATTGTTAAGAATCCTTTCAACGAGAATGGCGACTTTAACTTAGAATGAAAAACAAAACAAAAATTAAAACAGTCCTTAAAATATGAAAATCGGGCATATCCTTTGAAATAGTAAATTAGTCCTTTTCGGGCGTTATATTATATAATATTATATAATATTATGTAATATTTCGTTATATTACTGCTTCAATATAAAAAAAAAAAAAAAAATCTGGCTTGGGCAACAAACGACGTTCACGTACCTCCGTTGTTAAAACCGATTAAAGATTTTTGAAATACAGTTAGAGTGAAAATGAGTGAAACTAATAAAGAATTAATTAAATTCACTTTCAATAGAAACATTTGTTTTATTAAAAAATCTATTATATTAATATCTACAACAATCAGCTAGTTTTTTCTCGGCTATTCGTGACTCTTTATGAACTTTTACTATCTTGTGTATAAGATAATATTTTTTATAAAATATTTAGCTTTCCAACGTTATATTATCAGTAATATTATACATATTACTGTTTTTACGAAAAAAAAAATTTCAGTTTTCTACTTTAGTTGGAAATCGAATTCGTTCAACTTACATATTTACCTATTTTTTAGGAATGATAACAAGATGAAATAGTTATTCATAAAGAATTTACCATAAAATTTAAAAACCCATTACATTTTACATCCGTATCGCATGTTTCATAAAAATTGTAAGAGCCATTTTTGAGAAAAGGTGCAAAATGCATTGTATAAAGTAGATCTTCCGACCAAGCGATATTGAACAAAAAGTTGTCGTAACATCTCGGCGTATAGTTGTCTCAAATATGAAATTTCAGTTTCGTTCAGCTTTTAGTTTTTGCGCTAGACTTACCACACATGGACACACAGACATACAGCACACACACAGACCTTTTTTCGGGGACTAGGTTATTATTACTCGGGGAACACTATAACGATTTTTTTCGTTGAAAACTGGAATTCAAATATTTTTCAAATTTAAATTTACCTACTATTTACCTATTTAGGTAAGTGAAAGTAAAATATTGCAACTAAACCTCTATACCACATTCCCTCCTCTCTCTCTCTCTCTCTCTCTCTCTCTCTCTCTCTCTCTCTCTTCTCTCTCTCTCTCTCTCTCTCTCTCTCTCACTCTCTCTCCTCTCTCTCTCTCTCTCTCTCTCTCTCTCTCTCTCTCTCTCTCTCCCCTCTCTCTCTCTCTCTCTTTATTAAGTTAATTATTGAGCTTATAGTGTAAAGTGATCATTTCTTACAGCAAATAAAAATGAATCTCCGTCAATTAGTCAATAAATAAAAATAAAGATGCATACAGGGTTTAAATTACAAAAAAAAAACCAACGTAAAAATAATAAAATAAAATTAATATAACAATTTTAATGGAAATAAATTGGAAAAGCGGTAATTATAAAATAATGTAAAATAGAATATAATGGCAGTACTGATTAATCGTTAGGAGAAAAATTCGCAGTTAGATACAAACGTCCACATACATTTTAAGATATGCGATTAAAATTAAAATTTTAGGACTCGTTTTGTGGTGGACTTGACATACTTGATCATTTGGGTATCCAAATTATCTTTTAAGAATTAGAATACTTCTACAGACCTGTATATGAAACAAGACAATAAAAATAATATGTTAAACAAATTAAGCGATTGCAGATATAACTTTGTGCAACAGTAACAAAAACACCTTTGTTACAAAGTAATTTCCTATGAACATATTGAATTTAATTTTTATGTCAGCGAATGTTAAGTCATAACTTTGTTGATCTCGTAAGCCAAGAGGAATCATGTGGACTCCAGACATTTAATGCTGACCAGGACGTTAAATGAAAGTTACACCATTGTGTGGAGTTTATGAACAAGGTTATGAAGGATGCGCTGCACGTAACTGAAATAAGTGGAGATAGAAAATAATATAAGTAATGGATGGAAAGTTAACCATGTCATTCATGCACCGGCTGTAAAATAATGGTGCTTTATTATCGTTTTTATGAGTTTTAGTGACACAACTTTCAGTATGTGCAATCACAGTAAAATGTGATATCATTTTAGTCTAACAGAGGATGAGAAACCTTTTATGTTTGATATATAACACTGAACGAAAATGCATATTCTTCTGGAATAGTCTATATAATTCTATAATATTAATTTTAGTGATGTGTATTTAATGAAGTAAGAAAACATTAGAGCAACATTATTTTCGAATATATTACTTTCACTTACCTATTTATGAAGTGTATAGTAAGGAAGGGGAGCCGTGGCTGAGTGGCTAGCGCTCAAGTCTCTCATGCTACAGGTTGTGAGTTCGAATCCAGTCCCGCAGGGCTTTTATAAGGACATAATTAATTGGGATTGATTCCACGCCTCTCCCCCAGGTTGTGAGAGTGACAGCCGAATGGTGGCAACTCACAAAATTAGGCGTAGGGAATGAACCTACACTACAACATGCATCGAGAAACGTGAGTGTAATCTTCCAGGAGATTACACCACGAGGCCCAGGCTACACGGCCTGTCGCGCCACTGGAAGAATAAGACGAATAGTAAGGAAAGTATCGTGGTATTGATAAATTCGGATTAATTGGAGTTGAGAGTGGTCAAGCAGGAAAACGGAAAGTCGTACGTACTGAATTTCATATTTAGACGATAATAGGATAACGCCCTGATGTTGCATCTTAGCATTTTGCATCTTTTTACGATTTTTTCAATACTGCTTTAACGATTTTGACTAAAATCGCTAATTGATTTAAAATTGGATAGCTGTAATATAATATAGTTTTATTCTGATTGAAATAGTTCCATAGGATTATTGCGATTTTTATTTTTTTATTTTTTGTAATAAACTGGGTCTTCTAGCTAAAGAAACGCTAAATGTGATGCGGTGTACATATCAAATAACTTCAATACCACCGCTTAGTGATTATCTTAAAGTTTCTTAGAATAATAATAAGCTAACAACATAGTAAATCGAACAAACTCCTTAAGAAAACGATATTACTGATTTTAGTAGATGGGTTAGAAGGAAATGGTGGGTGTTCGGTTGTATTCATTTTTCAATATATATATATATATATAAATATATATATATATTATATATATATATATTTTTTTTTTTTTTAACTGATTAGTGAGGTAAACAAATATAAAAGATTAATGGAAATCATTCTTTTAGTGTTTTTTTTTTTCATTTATACCTTTGTAATCGACCTAAAAATAAAAATGTTGATCAATATAGTCAAGTTCACAAATTATAATAGATGTAATTCTACCAAAACTCGGTCTTAGAGATAGAGACAACGAAAAGATTAGCAGCTATAGGCAGATATATCCTAATATAGTAATAAACTAGAAATTAATAAGCCATTGTGTCATAATTTGCAGCGTTTTTAAATCTTTGATATATCCGTCTCACTATAAACATATTCAGTATAAAATTACCATATTCTCAGAAAAGCTATTGGAATTTATACAGTAAGATAGAGTTTCCTCTTTTAAAAGTGACAGTTGAAATTCTAATAATTGCTTCTGTGTTTATTTGATTTTATTATTGCAGAATAGATCATTTCATAACAATATCAAGGAAGTAGTAGCAGATGTAAGAGGGAAACTATGAAATTCTATTTCTAAATCAATAAGCCCCTAAAATTATCAAAAAAAAATTGTTATATTGTATTTCTTAAACATTTTTTTTTATTTATACTTTATTGAATTTTACAACTGTATATACACCTTGAACATTTAAATCCGAAAATATGATTTAGTAATATTCGTACCATAGCCAAAACAAATATCACTATAGTTAAGTTTCTTCAAAATTTATTTGATAAAGGATATTCTTAGAGTGAAGAAATATCTTGTAAAAAGTGAAGATTAAAAAATATTATTATTAAACATGATTTTCCCAAAGAAATCAGGCAGTAAGGGCGAAACTCTTGAAAAGGAAGAAAAAAAAGTTCAAGCTATATTATGAGAGATTTAAGTGCTTGTTAATTAAATGTATATTTTTAAAAATTTTAATTTATGGAAAGGAAACGAGGCAGGAATACCACTATCTTGTGTTCTTGGATACTCTAAAACTCATTCCCTTTTTCTTGTGGAGCGTTGGTTTGGATAGTTAATAATAATAAAAATCAAATAATACACAGAAGTAATTATTTTGAATTTCAACTGTTGCCCTTAAAAGAGAACATTTTATTTTCCTGAATAACTTCCAATGGATTAAATTAATATGTTAATTTTATACTGAATATGTTTTACAGTGTATGTAAAAAAAAAAACAGACACAAAAAAAATAGGAGTTATAGATATAAGAAAATTGTGCTATGTAAACGCCAACTCGTACAGTCTACAGTCATATTCCATATTACAATGGCATAATTCAAATCATATACCTCACAAAGAGATGATGTTTTACAATTAAATGAAACAATAATAACAAAACATGCATTCTCAACATAATCTACTTTTAAAAAGGTACTTCTTTCAAATTCCAGTAAAAAAAATTTTCATTTCCATCGCAGTCCCAATGACTGCCTGAATATATTTTTTTATTGTAATGACAATAATAAAGGTTTCATTTCCACTCGGGCTGTTCCTTGTACCATTCGAGAAGTGGAAAACGCTGTTACTTTATCTAAACATATTTATGCAGATCTTCTAAACACTGCACTAAGATTTAATCTAGTTTGCCTTGGGCAAGCTACACTTTATTTAATTTGAGAACGGAGAGGGTCCGAATTTGAATTGGAAATGTCAGAACTGCTCCAGAATTAGGAGGTGGCCGCAGAACTGCTATTTGCTGACATGTTAATGGATTATAGCTTTTATGAATAAATTAGTGTCCTTCATTTTAAAACTATATTATTCATGTGGGTATATTCCAGGTATGTTTTGAATTAAGTCCTTCTGTGATTTATTCCTTCTGTTTCTCTACTACTCAACTTCCATTAAAATATATGGGATTAACTATGCAAAATATCAGTGACAATCCTTATGATGAGAATTTATAAAACTAGTGACCAGCTTCTTGCTTCGCACAGGTGCAATTTTTATGTGGTGACATTTATGCATAAAAATCGCTGTTTGGCAGATTTAGAGTTGCTCTCACTTTTAGGGTTGCTAGTTCATAAAACGAAAATTTCACTCAGCTAGAAAGTATAAGGTCTAGATAATAAGATCTATTCATTATTATATCAGTCATCGGGAGAAATGAGAAACACATATTTGTCAATAAATCAAAATTGGTCAAGTTTATTAGTTTGTTATGTTAAAGTAGAACATAGATTAAAATGGGTCTACGGGTTATAGATTGAACAGCTTTACGTGATTGTATATATCATTCCCCAAGTTTGGTCTTTACTGCCAATTATTATGGAATGACGTTATGTAAAATTTCTACCGATAACTTTACTGAATAAGAACATATTTTATGCGCAGTAATGCATATAGTTGTCCATGCAAGTTGCATATTAACTTTTATTGTACTTTTCAACAGTATATTATATGTCTATACTACAAAGAAATAACGTTAATGACTGATTATTAGAAAATTTAATTTTCTCTTCTATAGAAAAACTCAATTGGGAGGTATTTTACTTATAAAACTTCAGAAAAGAATGTCATAATGAAGGAGAAAACCGCATAAAAATCCATAGTGTTTTAGGAGTTAGAGAAAACCAAAGACCGTGACATCATTTTATATGTATAGAGGTAAACATGCACTGAAAACTATTATACATTAAAACCAATACGTAATGCATGGATGCGAATTGTAAATGATAATCACAGATACACAGGAATAACAATTTTAAAATAAAATAAAATAAAAAAACCTTAAAGGAATCAATACACTTGTTTACAACCTGATTCTCAACATTTTGTTTTTGTACAAACCATTCCAAAAATCGCGTAATTAAAGCGTATATTAATGTAAATTATATTTTAATTGACATATTTTAAACCCATTATTAGTCTGTAATTCGTTTCTAGTTCAATTTTTTTATATATTTTGATTATTTACGTCATGTTTTTTAAGTTGTGTAGAATCATCGTGCCTGTTGTTCTTTATTAAATCAAAATTAATAGTGTAAATAGTTATTTTTACAATTAATGATAATTAATTAATTTTTGAAATTCTCATTCATTTTCTCCATCGTTTTCCTTTTTATATATACAAATTGGACTTCTTGGGAAAGATGAATACAAATTGGAAAGAGGTTTAGGTTTTAATATAAATTTACGATTATGCGATTTCTGGTACTACTTCAACCCTTGGAGTGAATTATTGTTAGTAGATTGAATTTGAAAAGGGAGCATTTCTCTCCGACCCAACCATTCTGAAATCTATGATTTCTAATCATTAAACGTTTGCATGCATCATCATCAAACCAGTACTGATGTATAGCTGTTAAACATTCACATTAACAGGTGCCGTAAAAAAAAAAAAAAAAAAAAAAAAAAAAAAGGAATGTCTTACGAACTATAACGGGTCCTAAGTAGGATCATGCATTCAAACTGTGTATTAGACTCAGAGAGAACTGTTGAATGAAACATGGCATGAAGGTTAGGAGGTTACCATGGGCAGGATATGAGGTAAGAAGTGATCCATCCGGTCATGTCTTCAAAATGATGAACGCGCTGCTGTTTGGAACTAGATCCAGAAGACCAAGGAGGAAATGGGTCGACCACATTAAGAAGGAAGGATACTACGCAGTTCCTAGCAATGAACTAGAGGGTCGTTGCCCAATATAGGCAGAGTTGGAATAGACTAATTGCGGCGGCTCAATATCGCCAACATCTGTAAAAGGCAACAGCAAAAAAAAAAAAAGAAATGATTCTATTAAATACATATTTTTTATTCAATGTAGTCTAAGTTGTATTGCACTTACGTATATGAAATATATAGTAAGGCAAAGTATTGCGATCGTGAAAATTTTCGAATTTCAGTTTTCAACGGAAATAAATGTTTTAGGGTTCCCTGAGTCCAAATAACAGAGAGTGTGTGTGTATGTCTATATGGTAAGTCTTGCGCAAAAACCAATAGACGTACCATACCGTAATTTCATATTTAAAAAAAAAATTATACGCCGGAGATGTTAAAGCAACTTTTCCACTAAAATCAGCTGACCAGAACTGCTACTTTATACCCTGGCACCTTTTTACGATTTACTCAAAAACGGCTCCAACGATTTTGATTAAACTCGCTATATCGATGCAAAATTTAATGGGCTTTAATAATGTCGATATTTTAAATTGTCTTCCTCTAATGTACATTTAATATTGTAGATTATATAAAAATAACCATATCATCTGAATATCCTTGCTAAAAAACGACTAAATATACAAATTGAACGATTTCGATAACTAACTAAAGGATAAAAGAGTAAAAATATTTTTAATGCAACTTTTGTGTTTTTGAAAATAAGCACAGTAATATACATGTATAATATATCGTTGGAAAGCTGAAGATTTTAGAAAAATATTATCTTATTCACAAGATTGTAAAAGTTAATAGAGAGTGATAAAAAGCCTAAAACTAATTGTTTTAGATAATAATGTAATAGATTTTTTAATAAAACACATGTTTCTATAGAAATTCAACTTAATTAATTCTTTATTATTTTCACTAATTTAAATCACTAACTGTATTTAAACATTCTTTAATCGATTTTCACAACGGTGGTAAGTGAGAGTTTGTATTATTGATATAACTTTGCAGATTAACGACAACACGTGCAGTCTGATTTCCTAATGCTTCTAAGTTAAAAGTTATTTGATATTATATGTATTTGCTTTTAAATCATCATGTTGTACCCTATTAGGCTTGCTACAGAGTTTAATAAAAATTTATGGAGGTTAATAACTGTAATTTTACGTTAGAGATTAGTGTCCATAAATTTGTGTAAAAACGGTGGGGTGAGGAAAATTTAGTGAGCTCCTGAGTTCTAATTTATAGTTCAGAGCAACATTACTCCATATATAATGAGACATTGTAATGCGAAAGCAGAACCTGGCCATCATACATTTTGACCTCAGAGTTTGTCTAGAAATGGACCATTATTTCTTATTATAGTGCCCTAAAATGGATTATTTTGAAGTTAATATTACAGTGTTTCTTCATGATGAGTTCCCTGATGAGTCAATAATAATCTAGAATTACACTCGAAAACAACAGTAATTTATAGAATCCAGAAGCGAAACAAGTAAATACAGAACGAACCTAATAAATCATATATCATAAGGGTATAAAGTGGCTCTTCTGGTAAGCCGATTTTAATTAAAAAGAGTTTGTAACATCTCAGGCGTATAGTTGTCTTAAATATGAAATTTCAGCTTCATAGGACTTTTCGTTTCTACCCGGGAGTTACCACACACGGACACACACACAGAGACCTTTTTGTGGGACTTGGTTATTTGGACTCAGGGGACCCTAAAACGTATATTTCCGTTGAAAACTGGAATTCGAAAATTTTCACGATCACAATTGAGGCGTTGATTTCCAAAAGGTACTATATCCATTCTAGGAAATTTTACAGGAGACGCGAAAATCACTAATTATTATATTATTAAATCACCTAATTGGTTGTTTTCGCATAAAAATACAGAATTGTTTTTTTTTTAGTATATTAATAACATCATATTAAAGTTATGAAATGAGATGTTTTGGTATAATTTAGAACGAAATTAAATGTGTAATTAGTTCCATTAGAAAATAATTATATTTCTAAATTGCGTTTATAAAGGACTTAGGTGTACATTAGATAAAATCAAATAGAAGATTTTGATAAAACTAAATTATGAGAATACAAATATGTAAAAAAATCAATTTTGTAAAAAATGTTCTTTAGTACCTTTGGAAATCATCAGTCTCAATTCTTTCACTTACTATATATATTAAGTAAAAGTAAAATGTGTTATTCCTAAAACAGTATACACTGGCTAACTTGATAATTTTTATTTGCACCTTCCTGGTAATGCTAACGAATTGTAATATTAATCAGAAAATATACAAAGAGTTACATTTATGTGCTCTTAAGGGAGAAGAGTAAAGTTTCCATGATATTTTTGTTATTACAATATCTCTTATTTATGTCATCTCATAAGAAAAATCAAACATAATTTTAAAGTTCATTCCAAACATTATATTATGTCCCTTACTATAAAGGGAAATTTCTTTTGAGGCAATAAGCAGTAAGAAGAGCTTTAATAAATCATTGGTTTATTAGGTAATTTATAAGAGACATGATATAATACCGATTTGATTATATTATGCATATACATGTATATGGTGATTCGAAAATAATGTGTTTATTCGAAGATATAAAAAATATTACAGATAAACGCTGATGCAGTTTTTTTGGAACAAAAAAAGCTTCACTCGAATAATGAGCCGATTCGACATTTTTTCTGGCCGTTAAAGACTCGTTTTGGAATAATTCTAATATTATTTGAGTGTCATGGAATGCAAATACTATATTCATTAGCTAAAAACATTAATGAAATTTATATAGTGAACATAAAGTAGAAATGATATCTTCCTCATATTTTGAAGTCGGTTAAAAATGAGTTAAACCATTAGTTCTACATGGATATCACATTTTAAAAATAAAATATTGACTTTTTAAACGGTGGAATACCTGTTGAGCTGTAATTGAAGCTATAAAAATATTTCAACTGTAAAAAGGTTCTAAAACTAATTTTAAGCAATATTAGTTTTATTTTCTCGACTTGTATGCATTTTCATCTGCCTTGTTTGCATAAATTATTAGGTTCAGTGTAGAAAAGGAGAACCGAAGATGAAAAAAAAAAAAAAAAAATGACGGAATCGCATTAAGGACAAATGGTTGATGACATTGGCCACAAAGAAAGAATTGCTTTGATCTGAGTGTGACAACGGACTGATTAGATTCGTTTGTTAATGGCTCCATTAAATCAGATTGGTCTGGACAAATAAAAGCAAACGAGTGTAATCAGTGTTAATTTTGGAGGGTATTTGTGAGCGCTTGGGTAATTGGATGAGTCCTCCTGTTCTTTAATAAGTATCATCCTATTTAGTATCTGATAGCCACTGCCATGAGGTGCATGTAATGCTTAAGACCTGTTTGTTTATATTGAAAATTATAATAAATTTATACATTTTTCGTTTCCTGAATATTGAATTTGACGAAATAATGAATATCCTGCTTATATTAACTATTTTTTATTTATTTAACGTCACTTTATGCTACTATGGCTAATGGGAAGACGCTACAGTGGGAGTCCTAAATTTTTCCTATCCAGGTTTTATTAGGATAGGAATCTTTAACGAGTACAGGCTCGGGACCATCTCTTAACGACCACTCCGAAGGACGGCATAACTAAGGATTTTTTACTCCCATTAAAAAATCCTAGGACCACCTGCGGGTTTGAACCCGTGGCCTTTGGCGTAGGGCGCTGTTATGCTAACCACCCAGCTACCAGTGATCTCTTATATTAACTATGATGCTAAGATAATTAATTTATTCAGCCAGATAAGTTGTGGAACATCAGCAGGTGTTGAAAAAGGCTTTTAACATCGGTTTTATCAACTTAGAAATTATAGAAGCCTTTATGAAAATATATTAGTGACTTGAAATCTTTACCTAAATCTTTAAATCTATCTTTACCTAAATCTTTGAAAGGTGACAGAATATTTCTTTATAATATTCATAATAAGCGACGAAGAAGAAAGGATGGATCAGCCTAGATTTCGGTACAAGCCGACACTTCTCATGCCCCTGTGACGCAATAGTTTAGCAACTAGTTCGAGCTTTGGGGTTCTTCAAAATATTTAAACACAAAAAAATACATGCGACACAAATAATGATTTTACAGCTGTTCGTAAGGAACAGCTTGGTTTGTTTATATGTGATAAACAAGATGTCAATAGCATTAAAAGCTGGCCTTCGGAAAACAAGCTGGGCCTGAGCCCAGCGAAAACAAAGGCAATTCTCCCAAGCTCGAGACCTTCCCTATATCCTCTTCCCTACTATCCGTCACTGCTCTTTAATAAAACAATTATCTATTTCTAAAACTCCATAAATAATCTTGCCGTTACGTGGAGTAACCATATTTCTCAAGTTGTCAGGAATTATATTTCCATTCTTAAATAGCTCACACGTTTTCGTGAATCTTTCGTGAAGTACCTGTCAGCTCTTAGTATCCTTTCTCATACTTCCTCACTTTCACTACAGATACCAAATATATGTAGGACTCGATATAGAAAATAAGATGAGGCTGAGGAGATTGATGAATAGTTTTGTAAGATTTGTGTACGGCTTTCCCGGTCACATATCTCTTATTGCTATTATGGTCAATGGTGCCTCTATCCTGAATCCCGATGAATTACCTACTTGGATTCTTCTTATTCCAATAATTAAGAGCCAGAAAAACATCCTATATCCTAGACCTACTGACTCCGATCTCTTCCGTGCATACCCTAAACACAAAATCTCAACCTATTGATTTATTTATACCTTCTCATAGAACTGCTACCTTTGAAAAGTTATCATCCGTGCAACCAAAGCCTGAAACTTTTTACACATCTTCATAAGTAAAGTAGCATCTCTAACCACTTTCAAACACTATTTATTTGTACACTTCCTAAAAAATTAATTTTACGCACACGTATAATCAACATCTACTTCCATTCCAAGTTTTCATATGTTTATTATTTCCAATAATGAACCATTGTATTCGACCAGGAATGAAAAAAAAAATTAACCCATCTAAAAATGTGAAGCTTTACGTTTCTTCGAAATTAGTGGACCATTTTTTTTTTTTAAATTCGACACAAAAATACTAGGAATGCAACAATGATCCTAACCTCTAGACGTTAATATCCGCTGGTTATTTTGAAAATGACAGCCAATTAAAAGTTATTTAATTCAATAAATAAGCTATTTTTTAAGTTAGATAAAAAAATTATTAGCATTTTTCAACTTAAAAAAAACGCAAATGATTAAAAATAAAAAAAAGTGAAATTGAAATTTTACACATAAACACCCCCAAAACTAAGTATTTTTTGACATCATGTGTAGTATTTTAGAATCATTAAAGCGCGATTAAGCAAAAAAATAAATAAAAAAAAAGGATTAAAAATTAAAAATATGTATATCTTGCTCATATATATATATATAATATATATATATATATATATATATATATATATATATATTATATATATATATATATATATATATATATATATATTATATATATATATATATGCATGCTTGTTATTCCGTCTTTTTTGAAAATTGAGAAAAAGTGTACTATTTTTTTTTTAAACAAAAAATCGGAAAAAAAAGAAAAAAAATTGAAATTTTATCTATAAACTCGCCCATAACTCGGTCTTTTTTTAAGGTAGACAATTTTAGAATCAGTAAAGTGCGATAAAAAAGAAAAGAAAAAGAAAATGTTGATTTATATACTCAATTTACAAATTATAATAGATGTGATTCTACCAAAACTCGGTTACTATTAAATATAAAAAAAAAATGGTTATCAGCAATAAATAGTTATAACCTTTTATAGTTATTTACACGAAATAAACCATTGTGTAATAATTTGCAGCTTTTTTTAAGTTGTATTAATTTTGACTTTATATAATGTCTTAGTAAATAGTAGACTAGTAAATCATGTAATATATAAAGCCAGACATTCGGACTTCTTTTCATTGTACTTAATTCTAGAGGAAGAAATGTCACAGAATAAAAATTATTTTTGATTCATCTCATTACTTAACAACGACATGAACAATCCATCTGTAAAACTTAACATTCACGACTGATGAACTGTTGAACATTTTGAAACCATTTTCAGAAGAGTGAGAAATATAAATAATTTATTTCGGAGGGCAAAGGAAAATAAGATGCGGCAGACAGTAAGGAAGCAGAAAGCCCCTGAGGAAGGAGGCGGCAATAATATAGCTATTGAGCTTGGGAAATTAGACGTAAAGGCTCCCGCCTCCACAAATTTTACCATTTACTTAAACGTCCCTCAACGACTCTGTAATTCTTTCCTTTCAATGGAGAGTAAACCGGCCTCCTACCTCCCATTACCGCCTCAAAGTCCCGTACTTTACCTAACAATTGGCTTCTTCATCAATTGTAGGGCTCGTATTCAGGTTCATATTGTTTTCCATTTCCCTTGGGTTTGTTGTTTGTAATAATGGGTATACAATGCTTATGTTTTACCAAAAGAAATATCCAATTTTAGAGTTTATGTGACAATATATAGTATATGAATACAGATTCAGCTGTACTCCAATAACAAAAATTAGTAAATCCGATCGAACTGCACTCACAACTCATTTCTGAAAAACGGGATATATTGTACATTCGAATTCCATTCACCCAAAATAATATAATATGAAAATAAAAAAGCTTGAACCGATTTATGAAATAAATGATCAGGATCGAAAAATCAGATGTTTATAATCTTTGTTTGTGACATTCAAATATAATCAACTCATATTAACATTTCATGTAAATTATTTTATTTAATAATACTGTTTTAAAGAACGTAGCAAAAAAAAAAAAAAAAAAAAAAACTAAGCAAAGATTCTTTGACCATACTAATTTTAAAAATCATTCCCTATACCTCTCTGTGATAGTTTCTATAATATGTATTCTTATTAATAGTCATTGATGTCTTTGATACTGTCGGTCCTTTAGGTGTGCATTTTAAATTTTGTTTCCCTTTTTTGCATGGATTTTGCTTTTAATTGTAAACTATATTACATATTGTAACTTATAACATAAAAAGCTTTTGATACAGATAATAAATGTAAGGTAAATTTAAAACATTTAAATTCAATATCACACGTCATTAGATTGATAAGTACTCTGTGCGTGATAGCAACCCAATACAGTTGGGGAGCTTTGATTTGTTATACTTTTGATAAAATAAAGCCTTTCTCGCTTTCTAAGATTATACATCATATAAAAATTTGTTATAGAGATTATGTATTTCTTTAATAATTGGCATATGTTAGAGAAAAGTTTATAATTTTGTCTGTAAGAAAAAACTTCGGGCCCTAAGTCAATAAAAATCTATCTATCTGAAAATTCCTAGCTTTATAACTTCTTTGTTCATGGTTCTTTCGAAGTGTGTAATATCCGCACAGTTGTATGTTAGATACTATATTGTTTCAAATAGTTTGTAAATTTTTGATCATTTCTTTTTTAATTATTTATAACGTTCGGATTTCATTATTTATTTATATTTATTGTGAAACCACTACATTTTTAAATTAAATGCAGTTTTTATTATGTAGTTTTTAAATTAAAATCGTTTTTAACAACATTTAATATCGACAGTATTATAAGTATGGATATAAATTTGTATGAGCATTAAGTAGTAAAAAATGTTCAATTTTTTTTTAATTAATAAAAACATTTAGATGAAACGTAAAATATATTTCCCGTTTAATTTTTTTTTTAATTCAAAACGAAAGAAGATATAGATTAATTTTTAAAAGTTGTAAATTGAAAAAGTTATTCTGTTCCTCTATACAATGTTTTAAACTGAAAAATAAATTACATTTCACGTTTGAGTTATGAATAAAATATTTTTTTTTTAAATGTATTTCATTGTGCTTCGTCTGATTGAAAATAAATCCTAATAATGTTTCAAATTGAAAAAATATATCATCTTATTAAATACAGTTATGTAAACACAATATAATAATATTGGTAAATGTGTTGTCTGGTGGATATAGGTCTAGAATAGTGTTTTACGAAACCCGGTTGTAAAAAATTAATTGTCATAAGAATATACATTTGAGCCGTGGGGCGATTTCGTTGTTAAAAGACGCACCCAGCCTCTATAAAGTAGTTACACTAAAATTTGGGGGAAAAACCTGGCGGTTAAATGTTATTTCACCTTCTTGCATTGCTGTCGATTCAGAAACAATGCGGATCGACAGATGTACTGAAGACCCTTCCTGGGTTGTATAGACCTTTTTGCGATTCTGGTTTTTCGCTAACTTCTTTTAAATCTAAATGCGACAGAATTTGATACGGGTTTCACTATCATATAGTGCATTATTTCATAAAGGATTATTAGTAAAATACATTGATATCAATCTTTTTTTTTTTAAAGGAAACATTGAATTTACTGTAACGAGTAAAAAACGAATAATTTCTGAGATATAGGTAGTATAATATACTGCTGGAAAGCGCAAGGTTTTAGAAATGTTAATATGCAATTAAAGAAATCGTGCAAGTTAACATAAATTTGTTAATACCCACAAACTTATGAAAGTTTGTTATTTTTAACGTTATGGTGATAGAGGTCATGGTTGTTGTTGTTGTTGTTTGGGGTTTTGAGGCGTAAAACCCAGGGGTCATCAACGCCTATAGTTCTCTTTAAGTATAAATAATAAATAAATCAAAACTAATAAACTGGGCGTATAATAATTAGATAAAATAGTAAACAAATAAATAAATAATTAAAAAATAAATAAAATAAAGATAAGTTAAATTAAAAGACTATATTTTATTAAATAGTAGGTGACTCTTAAGAAACCTGAACAGCGCCGAGATGTTGTTTTCATTATCGGAAAGTATGAAGGATATATTAGGTATAAGCCCAAATTTGTTTAAACCTGTCCTATAAGAAAGGCATTCTTCTAAAATGTGGCCTACAGTCAGGATATTGTTACCATGTGGGCACTTAGGAGGTGGCTGCTTGGTAATGAGATGAAGATGGGTCATGTTAGTGTGGCCAATCCTTAATCTGGCCAGGATAACTTCCTCTCTGCGGCTTGAGCGACATGATGAGGACCAAGGCCCCACTTTTGTTTTGACGACTTTCAGTTTGCTAGCAGGACTCTCGTCCCACATGGACTGCCAGGCAGCCGATATTTCCTTTCGGAGCGGCTGAGACATATCTCGCGGTGTTAGGATAGCTACACCTTGACCCGGAAGGGTGAGCGCCTGTTTGGCGGCCCTATCCGCCAGCTCATTACCCACTATCCCCACATGGCTTGGGATCCAAATAAAGCATACTGTCTTTTCCAATTCTTGGAGCATATGGATATATCGGTGTATCTTTAGGACGAGAGGTTGGGGAGTAGAGGTCATGGTGTTTCAGTGTTGCCACAGTACAGTAAGGTAGAAGTTATATTCTTTTATCCATTATAAATGTATTATGATACACTATATTAAGTATAATTCGGACGTTGGTTTTCAAAGGGTACTAAAGGCCATTTTTTACGAAACATATATTTTGACATATTTGTATTTTCATCTTTTAATTTTATCGACATCCTCCTATTGATTTTTATCTAATGAACACTCAATTCCTTGAAAAAAACGTAAATTAGAAATGTTATTCTTATTTAAAGGCTCATTATTATATTAAACTCATTCCGTAAGTTTGATGTAATGTTATTAATACAGTAAAAAAAAAATCTAGATTTTAATGCGAAAAGAATCAGATGTTTCATTGACATTTCATTCAATGGATATAGTTGGAACTCCACGTCTCAATTCTCTTCAAAATGTATTGAGTTAAGTGGGAGGTTAGAAATGGAATAGTAGATGAGAACAGATATTAAAATTCGAAATTACACTTTTTCCAAACGTTCTAAATACTTAAAAAAGGAATTTTGCAAATTTACCAACATATAGTATCTAACATATAACTGTACGGATATTACAAACTTTGAAAGAACTCTGAACAACGAAGTTATAAAGTTATGAAAGTTCAGATAGATATATTTTTATTGACTTAGGGCCTGAGGTTCTTTCTTTAGACAAAATTATAAGCTTTTATATTACAAATGGGCCAATCATAACAGAAATACACAATTTCTATAATAATATTTCTGTATGATTTATATTCTTATTTTATAATATGAATACATAACATAGAAGCTATCAAGGAATCCTTTCTACAAGAATAGCGACTTTAACTTAGAATAAAAATATTAAACAGTCCTTGAAATATGGAAATCGTGCATATCCTTCAAAATGGTGAAAGTAGTCCTTTTCGTCCGTATATAATGGAAACGAATTTAATAACTTGAAAATATTTGTAAAATAAATACTTCGTTACAATGAAAGAAAGGATTCCAAATATAAGAATACCAAAGGGATTCCAATTCTATTTGAAGGATAACCACTATTTAAAGTGGAAGGGATAAAACGAGGGACGTGATATAGGTATCGGAATACCACTTAAAAGCCCTAACCTCCGACCCTTGAAATGGATAGGGATCGTATTATTCCTCCCTTTCTGTAGCTTTCAGACGTTTCTGGCTCAAAGAGATAATTCTGCATTTAAAGTGCCTCGTAATTAATTCCTAGCAACTAAGGAGGAAGAGATAAATTTGCTAACCTCTGGGAAAAAAGATGTCTCATGAAACGTATAATTACTAAAGAGTGTTTTTCTCCTTATAATTTGCGATTAAACTTTTACTTTTTTACAATAATTAATTGGTTAGCATTAAAATGGCGTTTCAAGAAGAACGGTTGAGCGAAAGATTACTTCTAAGTTTAAACCTGATTTTATTCCAATAACAGTAATTCAAGTTTCGAAATCGTGCAGTGATTATCAAAGGAATATCTTATACAGTATATTAAAAGGACATGGATGGCTTCCTGAATAACATTGTTTATCTTGTCTGTTTCAATATATATATTATAATAAAATATAAAATGATATTTTCTTTAAAATAGTCAGTCATATTTTTTTTATTTATTTATTTTTTTAATGGACAGTAGCATTTCACAGATATAGTAAATTATCTAATGTCTTCCCTTACGTTTCATAAAACCAAAAGAGGAAAGATAGTTCAATAACTTCTTAAAAGTATTTATATTCACATGGAGGATGAGATGGTTCGGTTGGTAAGAAAAAGAAAAAAAAAAAAGGCTGAAAATTATTACAATATGATTTGTTATTTCCATATAAATTTATTATGTTATAACTGTTTATAAATCTATTAATAAACTGTTAACTAATTTTAATATATTGGGTTGTTTCACATGAAATGTCCGTTTTTATAGTTTCTGAAATATACATAAAGGATTTTGCAGGTCTCTGTTGTTTTCTTCCGAATGTTATCATATTTAAAGTAAACAGTTACTAATCCTCTACCTTTGTATTATAAACATTAGCTTCCCAATCAATTACCCAATTTTTAGTATACCTCCAAATATGAACATGGAAACATGCGATTTTCGAATAATATTTTTGTACGAGTTTAAACTCGGCCATTCAGCTGCTGAGGCCGATAGAAATATTTGCAAGGCGTTTGGGAAAGGGAGTGTTAATGAACGGACCATTCGCCGTTGGTTTGCTATGTTTTCAGCTGGGGATACCGACTTGGAAAACTTTCCCCGAGGAAGACCTCCGTCCGTAATAGACAACGATGTCCTCAAACATACAGTAGAAGGAAACCCCTACCAAACAGTTAAAGGACTCTTATCACAACTAAATGCAAGTGCATCTACCGTTTCCAGTCATTTAAAGTGTATTGGGAAAGTAAAAAAGCTCGATACATGGGTACCTCATGATATCAATATACTAGGGGTACTCACTACGTTTGCTATAGCATGCTATTTGTGTTATCTTGCTAAACCCGTCGAGTTTCTACAGTTATATTCTGTATAAAATTGATGGGTTTAGCACAATAGCACAAATAGCATGCTATGGCAAACGTAGTGAGTACTCCTAATATATAAAGCTACGTATATCTATGCTATTTATTTTTGTAGGAAATTCAACTCTCTTTCGAACAGCAATAACAACTAAACAACTTCATTTTAAAAAAATTGGCATTTTTTTATTTCGGCCAAACGGATTTTT
Source organism: Piezodorus guildinii (assembly GCA_023052935.1). Taxonomy (NCBI): domain Eukaryota; kingdom Metazoa; phylum Arthropoda; class Insecta; order Hemiptera; family Pentatomidae; genus Piezodorus; species Piezodorus guildinii. Next base: position 66,050,583 of record CM041292.1, read on the forward strand.
CTTTTATTCCTTATTCGGGTTTTACATATTTTGAAACGTAAGCCCTCAAATTTCGTTAGAGAGTATTTTTTTTTTTTCGATTACATAAGTTAATTATTGAAAAAAAATAAACCGAAAACATTTACATAAGACTTATTTGTTTTTTTTTTGTTTTGATACTCATTTAAATAATCCAAATAAAATTTCCTGATGACATAATACTTTACATTTTTTTTTCTTTCATTGATAATCACCAAGTTATCAGGGAAACACATCTATCATAAAATGTTACTCGACCTTATAAGATTTTTTATCTTCTCTTTGTAGATGTCTTCTTCTTTTTTTTTTAGCTCTGATCAAGACCCGCACCGAGGCTCGAAACTTTTTCACTATTTTTTATTATTTTTTGGCCGGTACCTGTACCATTTCATCCTTCATATTCTAACTATATAATATTCCATATTTATATTTAACCTCATAAAATGAATTAAGACATGTTCATATTTCTAAAAATTAAGATAGGATAATGCTACTATCGGTCTCTAGATGTTCTGTTTTTAAAAGTATAGTTTTTCAACTTTCATAAGTTCAGGCACCGTTTCAGACAAGTTTATTAGAAAGAGTCTATTACTAAAGCTCTTATAAAACCTTTTATGATTCCGGTATACTAAAATAATTCCTTTTTTTTTCACTACATTTTCTTTATTTTAACGGTACTGATTCGTTAATTTCTTTTCCATCGTTCCCGTAAACAGCACATTCAAACACCATTCAAAGTGAATAAGTATTCTTGGATGGAATTTTATATTCCTTTCACTATTCCAAAAGTTTCCTTGAAGAATCAATAGTCTAAAGTGCTTTCTGTTACAATATCTCGGAACTTGGTTGATCTCCACTGATGTTGGACACAAAAACGAATGCTTCACTACACCTTAGAAATGAATTTTTGAAGATTTAATGAAAACCTTATTTTTTTTTTCAAGTAAATAGATTTATTTTTTAATTTTACGATCAACTATTACTTATAATGATTCCTCGCAGTGGTACATTCGAGCAGCTGCTAAGGCAAGTTTGTTGGTTACAGTTCTGTAGGTATCGTTCGTAGCAAATAGTTGAAATTTCATAGTTTAGATATTTTCTGGAAACTATGCGTTTAACAATTGTATTTTGATTTTGCTTCCAGTTCAATGGTGATCCTTATGGATGCATTAACTTTTATTGAATAATCATTTTATAGATATTTTATTCTCTTCAAACAGACGGCGTAACGGTTGGTATTTTTATAATTGTCTTTATATATATATATATATATATATATATATATATATATATATATATATATATGTTTGTGTGTGTATGTGTATGTGTCTGTGAGTGAGTGTGTTGTGTGTAAACTTAAGAAATCTGGTTTTATCCTTGCCTCTAGAGGTAATTTTTCAATGATAATTCAGGAAATAAGACAAAATAGAGAAAAATACAATTGAAATACCCATGGGATCAATTAGGTTGAGAGATATAATGTTCCTAAACGTTAAAAAATTACATGAATGAAAATTGATGAATAGGACTTGAAGGCTAGTGCAATTAAAAGCAAAAATTAATGGTATTCTTAATACTGTGATGAGGATTATATTATCTATTCGATATATATTATTTATTAATACTCATTGTGTATGGTTTAAATATTATTATTTTTTAAAATATTTTAAATGAATGATATTTATAAAGTTTAAAAAAAAGGCACATATTGGAGAATTATCATTAAACTCAGCCCTTCAGGAACATTCATCGTCCATGTAAACAAGATTTTAATTACGAGTATAAATTAATTAAACTCAGTTGAAATACAAGCTGTATATTTTGGTAATATGCAAGTGCAATTAAATGTTCCTCTTACTTCGAAATCCAATCAACGAGACTCAGAGAATTAATAAACTGATAAAACATACCCCGTTTATATTATATAAAATATTTTTAATTTATTTTTCCTTCTAATGAAAATTCCAATAATGCTTTAGGTATATAAAGCATTTAATAATGTTGAGGACAGTTAAAAATTTTAATTAATTTTTTAATATGCTCAAAACATTTCATTCCAGTTTAACGGAATTATCTAATCCATTAATAATGAACTATTTTATTAGCTAATAGCGACATTCAAATACTATATGCTTGACACATTTGAATTTATTTATCATGAACTCTTTGAACATGAAGAGCGTGAATCGAACCCCGTTTCTCATACTTGTCTACTATCAAACAACTATTGCCACAATGCTATTTAATACTGGGATTAAGATAATCATAATAAGCCAATTTAAGACCATTAATCCTGCACATATCCATAAGAAATAGGCCAATCATTGAGGTTTTTGATTAACTCAAAATTTTACGTTTAATTCCGGTAGATATTTATTAACAATTATAACAAAAGAATAAACATATTATTTTTTTAATACAGATTATTACTACATAGTCCACATATTTTTAGGACTTTTAGGATGTACAAATTTTTCTACAGTAGGTTATTTAGTATTTTTCAAAGTTGATAACCTCAATAAAACGGATTATTATGAGTAATGCCGTTGTATCAATTGACCTTGTGCAACTATATTCCCCATAATTAATTATTTGATACTTATATTTAGTAAATTAAATGAATTACGATAAAAAATGTTTCGCATATATAAAAACGGTGCTTGGAACGGGTTCATCTATTCGATTCTCGATAAAATGGCAAATGTCCAAGTTTTTGAGTTTTTATCTATTTCCAGTGTGCTTATCCCATTATCACATGTCTTCCCGACTTTAAAAGACCAAAAAACTTTTATTTGTTAGGGATAATATCCTTCTAGACCTCGGCACTATAACTTAATTTATAGTTGCACATGCGCGTGTCCTAAGAAATATATCATCATTACCACATACTGATTAAAGAGTGATTTTTGATATACAACGTAGTATATGCTGGAAGGTACTTTCTTATCTTTAATTTTCCTCTTTTCCCTAACTTTTTAAGAATAATAAACAATAAATCATAAATATGCCACTTAAAAAAACAAAAAAACATTTAAGAATGATAGGCCCTGCTATAATAATAGCAATTGTTTTCTTTAATTAATTAATTTATTTCAATTCATAAATCCAATATTAATAATGGTTAGTTCCAGGGGTCACCTGTATTCTAGTGGCTAGCATAACAGCTGTTGATTCCTATGGTTTTTTTTTTTTTTTTTTTTTAATCATGTTATTGGTATTTAAAACTCTATTAACAAAAATACATCAAGTAAATGTGATGTGTTATATAATACAATGACTTGATATATATGTAGAGAAGCTGGATCTGGTCAACGGGAGCTAGTTGAGTGTTATTAAAGGATACTGTAGGGCATTAAGTCAAAGGTTTACGGCGAAGGGTAAAAGTTATTTGATAGAATTCGTTGGAATTTATTTTTATTCTCCAGTTCTGACATCTTACTTCTAGGTCTTTGATGTGGGCTTGAAGGGTATTTGAGGCAACAGATGGATCTTTATGAACTGATAACACACAGGTGTCATCAGCATACGTAGAAAGGAAAGGTTTAAACCAGCAGATGGTTCAAAAAATCCTTGATTATGCCGTCCTTCAGAGGTGGCGTAAAATGGAGGTCCTGCTTCTGGGCGATATCAGGAACTCATAAAATATCCCTATCCTTAAAGGAATATGTGTTTCTTAATACACATATATATTATAATAAAAAAAATATAATTAACACGTTCACGCCGGTGTTCCGCACAAGTCTGCTTTGTCGGTATTCATTTTCATATCCATGTTCTTTATTTTTTACAAGGGCAAAAAAAAAAAAAAAAAAAAAAAAAAAAAACGAAAAAAAGAGTTACACAATTTGCAAAATAAGCACTCACTAAACTTGGCAAACGTACAACTCGTATACAGGTCTAAACTGGCAAGGTAAAAGGCGGCATAAATTTGAGCGCCACCCAAAAGATTAGACATTGAAAATCGACGCCAGCGTGAACGTGTTAAATTAAATGGAAAAGTCTACCGTTCTCCATTTCCCAGGTTCATATCCCGGCTGGGGTAGAAAATTATTCATTTTGTTATTTCAGGCGTGGAGTGACAGTGGGGTATGGAGACCCTCCTGGGGCTCACTGTTATTCTATTAATTGAGTATCCAAAAAGGGTATAAAACTTGGTGGCTGAGGATGATCTCGGCCTAATCCCTTCAAGGCACGGCCGTTGGTCTAGAAACAGTGCGAATCTCTAAACGTAAAGACTATTTATGGGTTTTAAAATTAAGAGAAAGAAAAAAAAAATTCAAACCTGGAATGCAAGCTAAATTTATTTTAATTCGATCGCAATGAACTGCTCAAGCTTCCAGTAAGCCTAACATACCTTAGCTCCCTAACCGGAGGCTGTTTTCCTCCTGACAGCTGGACGAACCGCCAAGATTTATCTGTTTGTGTGGGCTCGGTATTGTTTTCCAGTCAGGTTGAAAGTTTACGACTGACGTTCAAAGGGAAAATATCCCTTTAGTCCTCAACGTGGTAAACAAATCTGACCAAAATAAATTGGAAAATGGTAGCAAGATTTTCAAAAAACATAAAAAAATTCGTGAATGACTGGAATAAAAAAAAAAAGTAATATAAGAACAATTTTTGAACGAAATGATTTTCTAATCTAAAATATCTTTTTTCTCTGAAGAGTATAATTAACTATAGCGTTTACAAAAATGACAAAAACACAGTGATTGCCTTTCTTAAAAATATAGTAGATCTAGAAAACTTATAGATAATTCCAATTAAGAAGGGGGGGAGGGTCGCCTCTTTACTAGACATGATATCGAGGAATTATTATTGGAAATTAGTAAAAATTAAGTATAAATAAAATTAAGTAAAAATTGGTTAGGTTAGGTTATTTTATTTATAAGCACAAAAAATCTGGGGTCTTTAGCGCTCTTTTCTATTTACATAAAAATTTCATTAGATTTTTTTAAACAAATCAAATGTTTTTAAAAACTCAATCGTTTTTCTAATCGTTGTAGTGTTGTCACCTAGTATCCTCTTGAGGTTTCTTTGAATATTTTCTGTCTGAAAATAGTTGTGGTACAGTGGGCAGTCCTCAAAGATATGGCAGATGGTCAGTCGCTGGTTGCAGTTCTCACAGCTCGGAGGTGTGCTCTTCTCTATAAGGTATCCATGGGTCAGTCGTGTGTGCCCTATTCTTAAGCGAGTCATGACAACACCTTCTCGCCTGTTGACACTGTTGGCAGTAAAAATTGGTTTAGCGGTCAGTAAAAGACAAACAATGAAATAGTCTCAACTACTTAATCAGAGCTTGTTATGGGAAGAAAGCTATATATATATATATATATATATATATATATATATATATATATATATATATATATATATATACACCTATATTTACACCATATATTCATATATTTTACAATGGAACGCAAGATTGAGATTCAAGTAGGTAATGGAAGAGTTGATGTTTGAAGGAAGAAATCGTGTTGGCTTCACGGATAGTGATAGGCAGCTATATCAAAAGAATCAGGAGTAAACAAGAAAGATTTGTGAAAGGACGCAGTTTTTTGTGACGAGTTATAGATATTGATTGATTAGGTTGTAGTGTTCAACGAATGGATATCAGAGCGGAGGCTCAGAAGTTCAGTTATATGGGGCAGGTTTTATATTTTTTAAGGATTGAAATGGCTAAGAACCATGGAAATATTGCCGTCGAACAAAATGATAAAGCCACTTAAACTTGGTATTATAGTCAGAAACGCAGTCACGTCTACGTGACTCTAAGACCAATCATATAAAGCAGTTCATCAGACGTTTTAATAATTACGGTATTATTTTCTTTGCCTAGCAGAATATTCTTTAGGATCCAATGTTGTTAGGCTCTCTCCCATTTTGAACCGTATCCTGGTTAAGGATCCTTTCAACGAGAAGAGAGACTTTAACTTAGAATAAAAAAAAATAAAAAAAATGAAAACAGTCCTTAAAATATGAAAATCGGGCATATCCTTTGAAATAGTAAAATTGGTCGTTTACGGGTGTAACCCACCTCAACCACCCTAATATGGACAGTTAGACTTATGTTATTTCGGACCGCTTCTTGCATCGGGAAGAGCGTTTCGATATAAAAAAGTGTCCTTTTTAGTCTGGTAATCCTAGTTACCAGTGAATTATTTCGATTTGTATCCTTTTAAAACGAGAGTTAAGTCAAAACTGGGGTTCTCTTACATTTTGAACCGTATCCTGGTTACAATAAATGTCAATTGTTAAGGATCCTTTCAACGAGAAGAGAGACTTTAACTTAGAATAAAAAAAAAAAAAATGAAAACAGTCCTTAAAATATGAAAATCGGGCATATCCTTTGAAATAGTAAAATTGGTCGTTTACGGGTGTAACCCACCTCAACCACCCTAATATGGACAGTTAGACTTATGTTATTTCGGACCGCTTCTTGCATCGGGAAGAGCGTTTCGATATAAAAAAGTGTCCTTTTTAGTCTGGTAATCCTAGTTACCAGTGAATTATTTCGATTTGTATCCTTTTAAAACGAGAGTTAAGTCAAAACTGGGGTTCTCTTACATTTTGAACCGTATCCTGGTTACAATAAATGTCAATTGTTAAGGATCCTTTCAACGAGAAGAGAGACTTTAACTTAGAATAAAAAAAAAAAAAAATGAAAACAGTCCTTAAAATATGAAAATCGGGCATATCCTTTGAAATAGTAAAATTGGTCGTTTACGGGTGTAACCCACCTCAACCACCCTAATATGGACAGTTAGACTTATGTTATTTCGGACCGCTTCTTGCATCGGGAAGAGCGTTTCGATATAAAAAAGTGTCCTTTTTAGTCTGGTAATCCTAGTTACCAGTGAATTATTTCGATTTGTATCCTTTTAAAACGAGAGTTAAGTCAAAACTGGGGTTCTCTTACATTTTGAACCGTATCCTGGTTACAATAAATGTCAATTGTTAAGAATCCTTTCAACGAGAATGGCGACTTTAACTTAGATAAAAAAACAAAACAATTAAAACAGTCCTTAAAATATGAAAATCGGGCATATCCTTTGAAATAGTAAATTAGTCCTTTTCGGACAAAAAAAAAAAAAAAAAAAAACTGATTAAAAAACTAATGTTACGTGTTGTATTTTAAAAGCAACTCTAGTGGAATCCCTAGCTGCCCAATAACGATCGATGGACTTGGTGCCGGGTAGTCAGGACATCAGAACGCGTAAATAAAATATTATTATAACAATATATTATATCAATAACTTTAATAAAATATTTACGACACTAAACACTATGGTAAAGATTTTATTTTTATCAAAATAGATTGATAAAATATTGTTATCACATATGAAACTTAGTATACAGTGTAGTATCAAGTTGAATGTAAATATTTGTGCTGAAATTTGAATTGGATTTAACATTAATTTAAATATGACAAACTTGATAGGTATATGAATTTTATAAATGCGTATTTGATATTTTTTAAAATATTGTGTTACTTTAATTAAAAACCAACAATTAATAATTAATAAATATTTCATTAATTAAAACGGGGAAAAGCAAAATAAATAACAACGAAAAAGGGTTTAGAATTTTTAACGTTCAAGAGTTTAAATATCGATGACGAAAAAGCGTATTTTTTCAGAGAAACTCCGAGGGAAAATATTTTCATTTTTCCACGAAGTTATTTTTCTCGGAAAGAATGTATTGAGTGTCCTTCAATGTTGGGTTGTTCCCCGCTATATTATTTTGTCCCTAAGAGGATCTTCCTTACCTCTTTATTAGACATAAAATATTATGACACGAAACATCTGTTTATTAAAGAATTTTTAGGTTGGAGGTATGAAGAAAATTAGTAAAAAACGAAATAGATACCAAAAAAAAAAAAAAGAAATAAAGGAAGCAATATATACCATCATCATAATTTAGGTTTATTAAAAAAAATTATTGAGAAAAATTGTATGAAAATGTTGTTACTTTCAAATGTGTAAGACATTATATGATTACGAATTGCATGAAAAATATTACTTTTCGTTTTTAAGAAAATAATGTTACCTTAAAATGTCTTATACATGTCCTGGAAAGTCTGAAGAAAGTATATATATATGAGCTTTTTTTAGTAAATAGTAGTTGTTTAGCGTTAGTCATGTAAGTATTGTAGTAATCGGTATCTACATTTTTTTTTTTTTTATTTTTATTTTTTTTTTTATTTTTATTATCCTCCAGTTTTATTTACTAAATAAATACACAACATTTCATGTATATACGGCAACAATGGTATATACAGTCCACGGCTCAGGCCTCGTATTGCCCGTTGGCATTCTAAGGTTCCTGCTAATCTTCTCTGTATCGTTCCAATTTTAGTATATGTACCGCCGAATTTACCAAACAATTAGTATATGGCGTAAAAAACCGCGCAGTTAAAAACGCCTAATCATCATTCCTAATCCTAATCCTCTAAGGTTCCTTTCGCACTAGGCGCGGTATGCGCTTGAGGAGTGCGGTGGCTTTGTGCCTTTGTTGATGTAAAATGGGGAGGAACCATTTTGCTGATGGACGGTATCTACAAGCAATTTCTAGTCATTTTATTCTCGTGCATAGATTCGATTATTGATCCTAGATGAAATATTTGTTTAACGGGAGTAAGTAGAATAGGTTTACGACAGTAAACAGAGTAAATGTGATTTAATAGGATTTGTCTAATTTTCTAATTTTAAAACTATTCTTCCATAGCTATAATATGGGCTTGACAGGTTTCGAATGCGGAATTCGGGTCTTTTTTCACGGGATACATTTGTTATCAGTAAAACTAGCGAGGACTTGAATGGATCGGACACATTCATTTGTGGATCAGACCAGTGCAGATTTGTGTGAGTGATTACAGTTTTCTGAGGAAGTTCCATTAGGAACAGATTAATATAAAATACGTCGTAAAGTGGAATGAACGGAGTTTTAAATAAGTCCAGTGTTTCAGACTCTGCCCAAAGCAACTTCAAAATCTAGAATGTTTGTGTAAATTATGTGGAGTACATAGCATCCACAACATAAAAGTAGAATGAGATCCAACTCATCAGGTATCCACTGCCTTAAAATTATTATTTGTACAGACTTTTGTACAGAATGTGTATTTTTCCTCATGTTTTATTATTGATTATGCAATCATTAGATCTTCCTGAAATAAGTGTCGTAGATGAAATCAAATATCTTTTAAAGATACACAGTCTACTGAACTCCAAACAAGTACAGCTATGGCTTGGTGGAAATATTGAAGCTTAGATACGGTTATGAAGAACATCAATATCAGCCAGCCTCTAAAAACATTAGTCTTCAATAGCTGTATATTGCCAATATTATCATATAGATGCCGAACATGGTCCCCCAACAAGCTTCATGAGAGAAAAATCATAACATGCCGAAAAGCTATGGAGAGGAGCATGTAAGGCGTTAGAAAAAGCCAAAAGCTAAACAGTCAAACAAGAAGAAAAGTAAGTGTGTCAAGTGATGCATACAAGTGATGCAATCAGATTAGTGAAAAAGATGAAATGGCAATGGGTTGGCCATCTAATGAGGAAAACATTATAGAAACTGGGCTAAAATATTGACTGAGTGGACCCCATTGGATAGGAAAAGGAATCCAGGTAGACAAAGGAGAAGGTGGATCGATGAAATCAAAAAGGCAGAAACAGTAATGTAACGTCAAGCCAAGGACAGAGAATTTGGGAAGATCAAGATAAGCGAACTCTTCAACTCAAGTACGGGTAATTATCGTTAAAGACTACAAAATTCTGAAAAGGAAAGTCTATGTACATACATGTATAAAAAAAATGTAAAAATGTATTATAAATGTTTATATTTATATCAATAAAGACTATTATTATTATTATTATGCTATCATTAATTAAGCAGTGTGTGTTTTTGTTTATCCCGGTGACAATTATTACAGTTTCAAAACATCTAAAATACATTACTACAACATATAGCATGTCGCTTTTGATTTAAGAGCACCTCCATTTCCCCATAATCTATATATTTTGAAAATAATAATTTTCGTTTTCAGCTACAGTCGACATGTTTTCCGACATCCATTTCGGAAATCTAAAGCAAACCTAAGTTCTATTTCGTGAACAAGGACAATGTTTGCTAGGAAGCTAGAGAAATATTTATAAATTTTATAATGAGAATAAACATTTGCAGAGGCGGAGAGGTATATCCATCACAGCTGAGTTCTTTTTGCCCCGGAGCTTAGGGTGAAGTGGAGTGTCCTTGTAGTCCCTACTTCGCCCTCTCGCCGCGGCTTAATAATGAATCAGTTTTCCTCCCTAAGGATTCGCTGGTACAAAAAAATATTCCCCGCTGTAGTATCCTTAAGAAAATACAGGAAAACCAATTCTATTGGGAATCAAACGGGATCAAGTACAAATAGTGCTTGTCGAATATCATTCATTATAAAGAAAAAACATCTGGTGTGGGTGACACAGTACTTTCACTTACTTCAGTTCTTAGATTTAACTTAATTAAAGATACTTAGGGTTGAATAAAGTTTAAATAACCATATTCAATTTCGTTGGGAACATATGTTTTGAATGAAATATTTTTATGCTCTATTCGTCACATTTAGGAATTGCAATCCGGATAATCCGGATCCGGTAGTCCGGCGGATCCGGCAATAAATATACCGGATCCGATTTTAGCAATTTTTCTCCAAAAATAGTGCTGTTTAATAAAAAAAGTACTTTAAATGCTGTTCACTTGGTGTATATGTGTGTTGGTGTCACGCCATCCGTTCAGTCATTCGTTCGCCTTTCGCGAGACAATACATGTGTTGGTTTATTATTTTTAATAATCAACCTTTTTAATTGAACAAAAAAAAATTACCCCTACTCCATGAGAGTTTACGTTTCAAGATGCGTAGAATCCGAATAACGAATAAAAAAAAAAAATCCAATTGTCCGTTTTCATCTGTCTAATGAATGGCATAATTATCACAATAATGAGCTTGTATTAAAGTATAACTCTTTAAATTATTCTACTGACAATATTTGTTTTTCAAATAGTATGGAAGTACTAATTACATTAGTATATACACGTATTATCAAATATCAATTTCGGTTTCGGAGAAATGGTGGTAGAAAACAAATAGTATATATTTTAAGCAAATAATCATCAATTACCGATTGTTTTAAGAGCCATTAAAATTTCACTAGTTACCTAAACTACTAAATTTTAATTTTTTGCTCAATATCTAATCCTAACATAACTTTTATTTTATAAACTTCCTATTATGACTACAATTATACTCGAATAACTCACTAAAAGTTCATCTTTGACCGAAAAGTGAAAATCTACCTGATTTAGTCGAACCATCCGGATCCGGCCGGATCCGTCCGAGTTTATGAAATTTGGGACCGGATCCGTCGATTTCAACTAACTATTTCAACTAGAATAAAATAGTGATATTAAAACCCATTAAATTTTACACTGAAATACCGAGCTTAATCGGTAAATACATCTTTGAGAAAATCGTAAAAAAGTGCAAAATACTTCTGGTTCGCAAATATAATTAAAAATTGCTCTAAATTTAAAGCATATACGCTTCCGAAACATGAAATTTCAGTTTTATACAATTTATTAAACTTACAACTTCTGAGATAGACTTACCACACAAGAATTTTTTTCGCTGGACCAGGTCATTTGGACTCCATGGATCATAAAACGTGTATCTTCAGATACAAAAATTATAAAACTCGAATTTAAAAAAAAAAAAATCACTTTCGCAATACTTCTCGTGACTACATATTCCATGTTTTGTTTTTTCTCCAAATCGCTATTTTCCATCTGCTGAAAAATTTGCAATAAGCAAATATTTTTACTTCCGAAAAGCAGGTTAATAATATGCATCTCTAGGCCACCGCCTCAAAAGTCGTTGGATGGGTTGTACGGATTGGTGTTTGATAGCAGTGTTTGGGCCGATGGATTCATGTTGTCAGTCTGTCGTGAAATCTTTTATAATATTCTGTGGCCGTGTCTGAAACTGTAAGTTTCAGGACCTCAAAACTGGAACAAAAACACCTGTGGACATTTGTTTGGAAATGCGCTGGTAAGGAGCTAGAGTCGAAAATCCAATGTTGGAGTCGAAAATGTTTTTCAGGCATTATTAGCTTCCAGCTCCTCAGGAATCGATTTGTCGGCAATATTTTTGAAACAAAGGTCGTATGTCATTAAATTATACAACAATTGGTTTCGAACAATTGAACCGAGTGTCCTTAGACCCGGAGGTTACGAAGTTGATCTCTTAAATGTCAGATTCGTAATCAAATTTACACATCATCATTGAAAATAAATTTATGATTGTTCTTTAATATAAAAATGTTAAGCGACACTATCGTGAGCATTGCGCACACATCTTAGTCAAGTCTCCTGAAATGCTTTAATTATGATTTTATAACAAAGAAATAAATCAGATGAAAGAATGAATAATAACACCCCTTCAGAGCTTATTAGTGTATTTTGACATTCTCAATTTTCATGAACCCATTCCCTACGATAACTTTTAATTGTACTGTTGGATCGTAAGAATAAAACATGATACTTAGGACTTCAAATAAGTTATTTTCGCGTGTATGGACGCTAGTCTGTTTGAAACTAATTATTGGAGAGTTTAATGAAAAACAAGTTTTATTACAGTGATTTTGCCTGGAAAACTCTGCGACTCTTGCTTTTTAGCAAAGTATTATCGGATAGCTCTCCAGACAGCTTTTTTCTTGTTTTGAGATTCTTAATTCAATCCTGAAGCCTGGCCAATTAGCCCTGAAACACCCTGTTCAAGCTGTTTCTAGACCGAAGACTGCGCAAGGAGACTTAAACAACTATTTATATTTTGTCTATTGTAAACGATAGATATTTTTATATCATATTAAAAATATTAATAAAATTGTTTCAACTGAGGGTTTATTAATCTGATGATAAATATATATACTTCAATAAATTGTATGCAATAGTTTATAATTTAATGGAAATGGGCTTGTTATATTTTAATATATATTACCTCATCCTCAAGTAGTGTGACGGCGTTAAAAAAATGTATATGGAATTATCTTTTAACTTATAAATTAATGGTGGTTATTCCCTCAATGCATACTAAGTTATATAATCGACTCTGCATCAATAATACGCTTTCACCACCCCCTTTTCAACACATTTACATATGCGTGGTCAGCGCCGTTATCAGGGTAATAAATCTTTCTAAACTAAAGGACCTCTTAGCTCCATTATTAGTATATCAGCATACTTAAGCATATTTAATAAATATCATTGAAAAAGAAATAAAAAACATTTTTAAATTTTTCGTTTATACCTACCTACCTGAGTATAGACCATTTTTTAGTTAAATTTCAAATCCCACAAAATATAACTTAATTTAAAGTAAGGATGAATGACGTATGAATCAAATATATTATTGGATGATTGTTTCTTGAGCAATGGCTGTTAACGTCTTGGAGTACTGCGAATTATAATTAATGCCCGTAAAAGAATAAGACATGTTGAATTTCATATAATGGTTGTGGGATATAGCTGAAGATTCGGGCAAGCATGGTAGTTCGACAGCTACTAAAAACCAGAAGTTTCCCAAAGGTATATTCTCGAAATTTAGTGGGTTGAGACCCTATTGTTATAGCTTATTATGTTTATATCTTGCGAAGTCAGTATATTTGTTTATAATTACGTATCTTTAACTACTCACTCGACATAGTTTTTTATCTACTTTTTTTTTTTAATTTTATACATATTTTTAGTATAGTTGCCTTCATAAATCCAAAGTTTAATGAACGAAGAGTTTTTTTTTTAATTATATTATTATTATTTTTTATTATGGAGGAGTCCGTGGCTGAGTGGCTAGTCTCTCATGCTAGAAGTTGTGAGTTGGAACCCAAGTACCGGCTATGCTTTTATAAGCATATGATTCAATGAGGATTCTCTCACAACCTCTCCGCCGGGTATGTGAGACCGTCAGCTAATTAAAAGCTAAACCCGTGGCCACTCACAAAATTAGGCGTAGGGAGTGATGAACCTACACTACAAAATGCATAATAAAACGTTGAGTGTAATCTTCTAGGAGATAACAACTCGAGGCCTTGGGCATACCCGGCCTGTCGCGCCACTGAAATAAAAAAATAAAAAATTATATTCAAGTTATAATGTTAATTGGAAAGATCTTGTGAATGATTAGCCTGTAACTGTAACTACATTAGCTGGTATAAATTAATACGTTGCAATAAGTTAGTATAAATCAGTCATAATTTTATTTTAATGCGGAGCTTTTTTAATCATTGGTTATATTTTAGGTAGTTAAATTTCAGGTTTTGTTATGCAGAGATTTGTGACTTTATATTGTTCAGTATTTTGCTGTTTACGCAAATATTAATGGAAACGCTTTGATTTAAGAAAAATATATAATTTTAAAACCAAACTAACTAAAATTTATTTTTTTAAAATTAATATATTAATCTTATCTGATACAAATACAATAAAGAGACGGGGAGGGCGCTGATATTTATAAGCCTCAGATATTAGATTTTTTTTAAAAGCTTTGTTGGATGAGTCCCAAATATTTTTTGTTTTTTCCGGGAAAATGTTTATTCTAAAATATACATCTACCAGCTGAAATAACCTAAGTAAGCAAAACTGATTTGTAACATTTATTGATTTATAAAAATACATACGTAATGAACAAAAAAAAAATTTCACCCTTAGCTAACTTCTCTGTATAAGCACAGTCAGCCATTCTCTCTTCAATCAAAACATAAAATAAATAATAAATTAATTAAGTATTGTTTTTACGCAAATCCTTATTAATAAATTTATGACCATTTTATTTAGCTCTAGACATAGATTCTGTATCCCAGTCAATTTAAATCCACATCATTGCTCAGACACATTGCACTATGTTGGTTTCATTTCAATCAAAAAATTAACATGATCTCGGAAAATCTACTTCAAATAAAACATTTCGATAGACAAATTAACTCAAATTTTCAACATAATCCTACTTATCTTCCGATTTCTCTAGTTCAATACATTTATAAAATATCTGTCTGAACAATTTAGAGTTTATCACTTAAGGAGTTTTAGTGAATCGTGACGAATAGTGCAATTAGCAAAGAAAATATGTATATTTTATAACGTCTTAATCATTATTATATTGGTTAGCGCGCGTTGCCAAGCCACTACAGATGACCATAAACCTGTGAAGAAAAATAATTACGAGTTCGAGTCTCGGTGCTGAGGGGGGTTTTATTTCGTCATTTATCCCCCGCCCTCAACCCTCTGGCCCGAGAAACCCCCGTATAGTCTTCAAAGGCGAGGTAGGGGCGAACAAAAAAAAAAAAAATCATTATTATATTTGATCATAGGCAAAAATAAAAAGTTAAAATTAGTCAAGTTTATTTTTTTCCTATTTTGAAGTGAAGCCAAGATACGGGAAAATTGTTTTTTTCGATATAATGAAAACTTGATTGCTATGTATGCACTCAAAAGATACAGATATAAGAACGGTTCCTATTTTATTCGGTTTATTACTATTTTATATTTAAATGAAACTATTTCATTTATTTATTTATTAGGGGTTTTCAACCACAAGGTTCAAAATGAACTATTTAAATTACATTTTAAAAGTTAAATTAAGTTTCCATAGGGATCCCGTTTCGTTTACAATGAAACATCCGTTTTTTGGAAACAGTATTAAATTTGAAATGATTAATGACAATGTTAGTTTATAGATTTATGACAACATACCATTTATATTAGCAACTTAGTTAAAATTTGCTAGCATTGCTCTAAAACCTACTAAATGGATGAGTATAACTTGCATGATCCTGGATGTTTAACTATTATAACCTTCCTCTTTACCAATAACATATATTCATAATTTTATGGGCTTAAAACAACTTTATTATTATCTTGTACGATTTATTTAATTGTATATTGATTTTTCTAAAATCTTTCTCTTTCCAAAGGTATATTATACGTCTATGTTATTACTTTTTTTCCGGGTGTAATTTTTTGATGATTTAGTTACAAAAAATTTATTTTGCCTATTTAAACAGTAGATAAATTGCATTGTATTTTAATTATAAAACTTCAAGAAACAATGCCCTAAATTATGGTGAAAACCTTATCAAAATCTGTCTTGTGATTTAGAAGGAGATCGCGGGAACCGAAACAGCGTTATTATTGTATATGTAAACAGATATATAAGGTTTTAAGGGTCTCGATGTTCAACCAATTAACAAACATTTGTGTTTGCGCTGCTTTTTTAGAATATATTTTTTTCATGTTTATAAAACTACTTAGTGCCTAACATGTGACTTTGTGGATATTACAATCTTCAGAAGAGCACTGAACCATAGAAAACTTAAATTATCAATAATCAAAAACTCGCAAAATTATTTAAATATATTTATAGATAATTTCATGTGTACTCTGAATGTGCTTTTACGCTTGAAATGATATTTTGAACATAATATTTAAATTTCGTATTAAAATAATTCTAATTATCTCCATTTCTTTTACAGGTAATATTTTTTTCTAATTTACGGCGAAAACATATGTGAGGAGTTTCCAGCTTGATATGGATATTTATGATGGTAAATAAAGCTAATCAAAGAACAAATATTAATGTAAGTACTACGTTTAAATTAAAAAAAAAAAATAATGAAAATAATTGTATATTTAAATTCAAATGTCGTTTTATTTTTTTATAAGTGCTAGATATTTATTATTAGTTACAGCAAAAATAACGTACATTATATTTATTTTAAAAATTGTTATATGTTATTTCACGTTATTGTTTATATTAAACTCAAAAATATTTTATCTTGAAACGTTAATATACTTAGTAATTTGCCCGAATATAATGAAAAGTTGATAACATCATTCAAAGCTCGCATTCCTTTTTAAAAAAAGAAAGAATAATAATGATTGGTTTTTAATTTAATAAAACTTAGTTTAATATTCAAACATTCCTCCAGTAAAAAGATTCCAGTATCTGCTATAGCTGCTATATCAAGATAGTGATTACTACATAAAAAAAAAAAAAAACCTTTAAGGTGTGTCGATAAATGTCACTTACATGATATTCAGAAATAATAGTAATCATGACATTAAGTAATATTTTCAATATTATTTAAAAAAATAAAAATAAGTATTTACAAAATCATAAACAAAAAATAAAAAAGTGTATTTTAAAGTTTATTCCAAAATTTTCACGATAGAAATACTTTCACTTACTATTCATCCATATTTAATATTGGTATATTTCCAAACGTCACTTACAATAATAAAATCTTGGTCTGAGAACATCCCACAACCTCTTCCTCACCATAAATGAATTGATTCTGTGTATTAATTAATTGGATTCATTTTATATATCGATAGGTGAAGGGTATAGATTAAAAAAAAAAAAAATAATGAGTGATAAAAATTAGCTTAAAAGGGAAACCCGGGGTAGGCCTCTGGTATTTACAGCGATATTTCTCATAACGATATGTACACCATTGCCTAATACTATATGTACACACTCGTTTATACCTTCATGAAAATTCAACCTTTGTAAAAATAAATAAACAGTTTATCGTTAATAACATTCAAAAGACAATTTTGAAAAAAATTGTTTTTAATCTACTTGGGCGATGGAAGCAATCATGTACTTATAAAATAAAAAATCTATACTTAATCTAGCTATATATATGAAAAAGACAAGTAAAGTTTCCTTTTTGTTCGGTGTTTTTAATGCCTTTCTCTATTATACTGTAACAGAAATATGGAACCAATAAAACGCGTTTTCCGAATCTGTTACTAAGTATAAGTGTTTGCACTAGCAAATGATTTAAGATCTCATTACATAAAAAAACTCGCAATGATATATAAGCTCTTAACTCTATTTAAGAAACGCGAACATTCCTATATCCACAACTCGTTTCAATTCCTAACTTTTTCACTTCTGTAGCTTGTAAAGTAAGGAGAGTTCCCATGCGGATTCGATTAAAAGCTAAAACCTGTGATATAATGCTTTGTAAGATTTATCTCCGGCGATCCCCGAGACGACCGTACAACCTGTAACTGGATCTGCCCTTCCTTCCGCAAAGGGTGTTTCCTATGTCCCTTCCTGTGGCCAAGTAGATCCACACAACTGATTGTCACCCTCCTTCCTACAGAACTTCTTATTGTTCCTCTTTTCTAATACATTTTTCGAAATAGATACCGTTCTAGCACAATTGGCGTTTTTCAATGTCATAATACCCTTTTTGCCATCATATTTCTTTTGTTTTACCCAAAAATGTTGCATATAATCTCATATACATTTTTTATAATTAAACTAAAAATATTATAAAATTTTAATACACAATTAAAATTTTAAAATTTATTATCATTCTTATCTAAATTATTTATTTTAGTAAATGTCTTTATTTTAATCTTTCTGCTTGGTAAAACGTCATTTTTCGTTGGCGTGACAGGAGGTGTAGGCCCTTAGCCGCGCAATGTAATATCATGGAATATAAAGTAGAGTCATCATTCCTTACACTATTTTCTTGAGTGGCGTGCAATTGGCTGACGGATCTCACATCTTGAAGGGAGGGGAAAGAGCCTGTAAGTGAATTCCTATTTAATTATATGCTTGAAAAAGGTCTCTCAAGAATGGATTCGAATTTAAAACCTTTATATAATAACTAGCGTGCTAGCCGCAGGACTGACCAATAATTGTTATAGGATCTTAGAATTACAGCCAATTCAGAGCGTGGTTAATATTTAGAACTGAAATGCGTGATAATGGAAGAAGACATTAGCGCGACCGGCTGTGTAGGTAGGCCATGGCCTCGCGGTATAACCTCCTGGGAGATAAAACTCACGTTGTATTTTATAGGGTAAGGTCATCACCCCTAACCCTAATTGTTTGAGTGGCCACCATTTGGATGACGGGTGTCACATACCCAGGTGAGAGGCTTTGAGTGAATACCATTTATTAGAAGCTTGAAAAAGTCCCTCTGCGGGCTGAATTCGAACTCACAACGTTTAGCGTGAGAGACTACACTAGCCACTCAGCCACGGGCTCTCAAAATCTAATCCCCTATCAGATATGTGTTAGAAAGGCAACCAGAGAGTATGAAAGAGTTACAAGTCCCCTAGTTTATTCATATAAGTTTCATGATCTTAAACATGCTTATATAATCAAAGGTTGTAAAATAAAACTTCATTAATACTTGATTTTATGGTAGAATATTTATTCATTATTATGTATTAACATCTGATTTCGATCCAGAACGATTGAGTTTTCAACTTATAAAACATTAATTAATATATTATACTGTACTGAGACTTACTCAGACTAAAAACCTGGTTCGATTAAACACATTATATAACAAATGCATATAAAACAGTCCATTTTTATTTTCTATCTCTGTACAGTCTGTGAAATTAAATTATTGATAGTCAATTCTTATGTAATGTCAATTGAATCTCATCATTTTCATCGGACACCAAATTTATTCACTTATTCCACGACATCTTTGGGTCACGGGGTTTGATTAGGAGTTCCCACGGGCGTATTTTTTATATATAAATATATATATATATAATATATATATATATATATATATATATATACATAAATGAAAGTTTGTTATTCTAATTTGTTTATTATTATTAAATTTGCTTTGTAATATTCGTTTATTTGTTACTCACTACATTTGGGAGTGTTTTTTTGTAGCTGCTGTACTCATTGCCCCAAATTGTGGAGATAAATAATAAATATATACTGATAATATTTATCATAGAGCTAATAAACTAATTTATTCGAGCTCTTTCCTGTCTAGCAAGAGTCTCAATATCGTTAAATTATGAAGTGGAAATTAGCTAACCAAGGTGAAGACTCAAAAAACTTATTAATATAATCAGGTTTATAATCCAATCGTTTGAAGCTTTGATATTACTAATAAGCTTCAGAATCACATGATTTTATAAATTGCAAATATAACTATGAAGACATTATTGCTAGTAGAGACATAGTTAACAAGACATTAATGACAGAGTGTACTGGTAATTGCAGTTAAAGTGATCAGCTCCTTGGCCTCAAGCGATTAATAAACATTCCAATCAGTGACCGATATTGCTAATGACAAAGCCACCTTGCCCCATTCTGTCCTTCCCTCAATTAATTATTCTCTATTCGAATTCAGTACACCTCTAATGGAATATTCGATCGTCAGATACCTCTATATTTTTATCCAACATAATTGGGGAATAATCACGTTTCTCTCTTCCTTCATCAGCTGTGTATAAAATGCATTAAAAAAATCTTTGTGCGCGCAACACACGACTTAAAAATTCTTAAAATCAATTCAAATTTCTTTAAATACAGTTAAAAATGAAAAATATGCGTATGTAAAAGTAAAAAGGTTAATGAATTAATTAAATTGAGTATCAATAGAAGTTAGTTTTATCTATTTTTCACCTCTCTCCATTAATTTTTACTGTTTGTGTATAAGATAAATTTTTTTTTTAAATCTTCAGCTTTTCAACGGTATTTATACTGAAGATGTTATGTTAAAAAAATACATAAAAAAACTTTCTCTTTTAGTTAGATTTTGATTTCGTTCAACTTATATATTTACTTCATTTTTTTTATTAATGCTTAATTTATTAAAATTAAATGTACCATACAGAAAAACAAATTTAAAATATGAGCATTTAAGCCCTCTCAGACTATTTAAATCAGAATGAAACCAATATCATATTAAAGCTCATTAAAATCGATTTATCGAGCTTAATCATAATTTTTTGAGCCGTTTTTGAGAAAATCATAACAAAAAGTGTAAAATGCTTGGTATAAAGTTGCACTTTAAGTCTCAGTTTAACATCTCATTCATGTTATAAGCTATATAAGCTTATAAAATCATTTAATTAGCTATATATATAAGGTTATATAAGCTGTCTCAAATATGAAATTTCAGTTTTGTACGACTTTTGGTTTCGTGCGAGACTTGCGGATGCACACACATACGATTTTGAGGGACATGGTCATTGGGACTCGGGGACCGATCGCAATACTGTACCTTACTATATATTCCATATATATTTCAGTGAAAGTAAAAAGCGCATGTATTTAATTTTATTTTTAATTTAGTTCTACAATGAAGTGTTCATGAAATACCTAGTCATTGAATCTTAATTTTAATTAATAATCACTATTCCTCTTAGATGTTTTTTTTTATTTGAAATTTTTAATCTAAATTTTTAAGTAAACTTCGTAGCAGTATTTATGAGCCTTAGTATTTATCGGAATATTAATATAATTTTACGATGATAACTGCGATAATTATATTTTGTGAAAACTAAATGTATAAAATCTAATAATTTATATATTTTGAGATTCTATTTTCTTCTTCATCTCGCAAATTAGTATGTAAAAATCAAGATGTAATCCAAGCTGTTGTACGCCCTAAAAACCAACAAACAAAAATCAAGATACTGTATGATGTTCTCGGATGCGAAAGTTAGTATACATAATACAAATGGTTTCGAGGGGATATATACCGCAATCATGATAGATTGAAGATGCAAAAACAAGGAAGTATAGTCGACTGTAGAAACTATTATAGGTGGAATAATCAGGAGTCAGTCTTTTTCTAAATATTTTTAATTTTGCCGACATTTCAGCTCAAGCTTGTGAGCCATCATCAGGGCATTCCTGAGCCATGTCCAAGCATAAACACCTGAGTTTTGAGTTTATGCTTGGATATGGCTCAGTGATGCCCTGATGATGACTCATAAGCTTGAGCCGAAACGTCGGCAAAATTTAAAATATTTAGAATAAGAGCGACTCCTGATTATTCCACCTATAACAAAAACAAAGTAGATTTCCTATTAAAATAAAACATTAAATAATCAGAAAATTAGTTTATATATAATAAATAAGTAAAATGAAAATTATCATCAAAAGGAACACCACTGATTTCACGAAAATGCATTTATATATTCTGTTAGGAAGATGTGAATTCAAATAAAAAAAAAAGATTGTTGATTTTCATGTGATCGACACGATCATTTATTCTGTATTCATTTTACTTAATGAGGTGAAAAATTAGGGGATAGATCACTAGTCTATTTTTTTCCATTTCTCGGGTTCGAATCCCAGCTGTAACAGAATACCGGCACACCCAGCCTCTATAAAGTGGTTACCTTGGCCCAGAAAAAGTACCCATCTAGATATGTACAAAGCCCAATAAAAGTTTTTTATTTCTTTTATTTTTTTTTTATTTTATTTTTTTTTTAATGACCTTATTCCGCTCAGAACAGGTTCCCTAAATAATTTTATACCTTACTTTACATCTCCACTAAGCTGCTGCCTTCAAAATCCTCCTGTTTATGTTATCTGATCATGATTATTATCACATTATTATATTTGGTGATCAATAACTAAAAACAATTTTAAAGCGTTATAAATTTGATCACATTCAAATATAAACCACAGGTAAACAGAATCATAGTTGACTTATTCCCTGTTGGTCATAGAAAGCTAAAACAAATTTGTCTCGCATGCGGTCGATCATTGGAACAATCTTGTAAAATTAAAAATTTACAAGACAACTTCGTAGGGCACAAGGCCTTAAATGACAGAAATAGCCAAAAATTAACTCTATTAGAAGCTCCGAAATAGATACTGTCTCTAGGAAAAGGCCTATCTTGAATGATTGAGCAGTAACGAGGAAGGCAATTGACAAAAGGTATCGATTACGAGCCATCTGCCCTAGGCCCTACTTAAATATTGTAACGGCCTTCTAGCCTCGTCAAATATTTAGATGGACGTAAGCGAGGGACAGTTCTTCAAAAACCTATGAGGGATTCGTGATTCTACTCTGAGAGAAACCCATAATTAAATGACACAGAATTCCTACTGAAATTAATAAATAGTGAAAAACATAGTTTTAGTTAAGAGCAAAATATGAGAAAAAGTAAGAAAAGAAATGCCATTTCTTGATTTTTTTTTTTTTTTTTTTTACAAAAGTGGATAATAAGATTGAGAAGTTGGTTGAGAGTAGTCATCAATAAGTGCACTTTATTAAGATTAACTTATGGTGTGAGACGACGTTTCAGCCTATATTGTGTGTCTTCATCAGGGTTGACTCTTTGAGATTAACCCAAAAAAGTGGTTAGTATATTTATATAAAGTGGTCATACTATGATAATATTTACAGTATCACGAAGTAGTCGAGAAAAAACTATGTTGGACAATATCTTGTATGTTGTATTCAGCAAAGAAATGCCTCTGTAATTTTCACAAACAAGAAGGTCACCATTCTCCTATATCAGGTAGATAACCCCATTGTTCCATTCATACGGCATTTCTTACTCTACTCAGATGAGTTTCTATTACATGATAATGACCTATTAGACGGATAAGCTCCTTAACGATGTCCTCACCAGCTTTTTTAAAACACTCTCCTTGTAAACCATCTAAGCATTGGAATTTGTTATTGCTGAGCTTCTTTATTGTCTCAATTACCTCATCAAAAAATGGGAACAGTTCTTCTCTGTCATCTTCCTCTGATTATAGCCACCTACTCTAGTACTATGGTCCTCGTTAATACCCAATAGTTCACTAAAGTGCTCTGTCCCTCTGCTGACCACGCTGGCAGTCTCATCAAGGATTTCACTTTAATCTCTGTACGCTATAGATCGCGGCTAGAAATCTTGTCTCATGTTGTTTACTTTTTTATACATATCCGGGCTTAGTTTCTTATTTTTATCTTCCTCTATGCTTCGCAGATGCTATATCATGCCCCTTCTCTTTTTCTCCCTGTGCACCTTCTTTCCATCCTCCTTGCTCTCTTGTATTCTGAATGGGAGATTCTTGTCCATTTCCTTTGCATCATCAGTTTCAAACTTCACACGCATATCTTGAATTAGATGATTCAATTCTCATTTTATTGATTGAAACTTGTCTCATAATTTGGAATTTAATCATATTCAGGATCAATATGGATCTCCAAAAGTTGAAAGCTACTAATATTAGAACAACATTCATATAAAAATTCCAAGTGTATTTATTTTTTTCTCTCTCTCTTTATATCTATATTAACGCCTTTCAGAATGTATCTGACAATCAGCCAATGCATTTTTCATTTTGACATATGGGCCCCAAGTCATCCTTCGATCGTGTGCCAGTCCTAGGTAATATACAGAGTTGGTCTGAGGAATTTGGTTGTTGTCGATAAAAAATGGTGGTTTTTTTTCTCGTCAACTTGTGTGAACGTTCGTGTTTTGATTTGTCGTGATTTAAACGAATTTTCCATAGCTTGTACCAATTTTGTGTATCATCAAGTGATTTTGTAGA
The DNA here is from genome assembly GCA_023052935.1 of Piezodorus guildinii. Taxonomy (NCBI): domain Eukaryota; kingdom Metazoa; phylum Arthropoda; class Insecta; order Hemiptera; family Pentatomidae; genus Piezodorus; species Piezodorus guildinii. The sequence continues at coordinate 66,074,983 of CM041292.1, forward strand.
GTCAGTGAGGCGAGTATAGGATCGTCGTTTGATGTTAAAATTGCAGTATCGTCCGCCTAAGTTGCAGTCAATGTGGTGGGGTGAGTTGGTATGCCATTTGTGTATACAATGTATAGGAGCGGAGAAGTATCGATCCTTGCGGTACTCCTGCCAAGACTGGTCGGATTGAAGAAGTTTCTGAGCCCTGCCGAATAGAGAAAAACCTATCAGAGAGAAAAGAGTGTGTAATAAGATAGTACGTAAAAGGTAGTACGTTCTTGAGTTTAAAGAGAAGCCCTCGTAACAGACTTTATCAAACGCTTGGGCAACATCCAAAAATACTCCAGTTGCGTATTGCTTTTATTCTAGTGCTCCTGCAATGAAGTCAGTACCTCTGTGTAATTAGTGTGTTGTTGGGTGTGACATGCGAATACCGAATTGATAGTCAGGTATTATTTTTTGCTCAGTCAGTATGTCAACCAATCATTTATAAATTAATTTTTCGAAAAGTTTAAAACATATGGGAAGGAGAGTAATAGGCCCATAAGAGGAGGGTTTGTACATGTCTTAGTCTTTTTTGTGTATCATTTTTATGATTGAATATTTTCACTGTACTGGGAATTTAGCTGTCCTAAGTATGCAATTGTATTTTGTCGTGAGGAACACTAGAGCTTTCTTGGGCATCAGTTGGAGCACCTCGGCAGTTATTAAATCATAACCTGGAAATTTTTCTTTTAGGTAAGTGTCTGATTTGTTGTGCGACTTTTGAAGGAGTGAAAGATATAGGAGGTAGTGTCAGCTGTAGTGGAATGTCCAGAGTACTTTTAACTAAGTTTTCATGTTCTGTATTTGGGTAGTCAGTCGTGGTATAAAAACAGAGGAAAGATGATCAGCAAAATTTCAGATTTTTCTCTATCTGACACAGCCCATGAACCATCTTCTTTTCGCAATGGTACTGACACCTGTCGATGTTTCAACAATTTCTTGGTATTCTTCCACCGTCAGTTAATAGGTTGTTTAAAAAAGGAATCATAGTTAGTTCTATTAAATTTTTGGATTTGTCGTTTAAGTTCGTTGTTCAGTCTGTTAAGGTTTTGTCTGTCAGAAGGAAGTCTGTTAGTCTGCCACACCTTACGAGCTCTTCCCTTTGCTGTGATCAAGTCCCTTATGTATTGAGGGTATTTTAGCAGATAATCTAATCTCGATGTTATCTTCTGAGATGATGACCATGCTGATCTTTGGACACATTTAGTAAATGTTTCCACCACATCTTCTAATTCTGCTTCTGTTTTGATGGACATGGGTATTGAGAGATTTGTTTCAAGAAATTATCGGTATAGATCCCAGTCTAATCCGCTTTTTATAAGCATGGGCACCCTTTGCGCATTGCATGGTTCGTCGAGAACGACCAAATATAGAGCAGAGTGATCAGAGCAAAGATCAGAGATATTTTTTATTTAGTAAGGTATGGTACATAGTCCTTTGGTAATAAAAAAGTCCAGTAAGTCCGGTGTTTTCCGTTGCGAGGTTGGCCAGTAGGTTGGTGTGTCTTGTGATATAGTGTCTAATGAAAGCTCGTGGATGACAGCCCTCAGATTTCTACATCTAGGGGTGCAAAGACGTAACCCCCAAAATTGGTGCTTTGCGTTAAAATCGCCACCTGCTAAAAGCAACGCCCTAAGTTTTGAAAATAATTGCGAAACGCCGAAGATGTCAGTACATATCTTGGAGGACAGTACACCAAAGCTATACTTATCACGTGGTGTTTTGTGTGTAGTGTAATGCCAGTGGTTTGGATGTCAGGTGCAGTTGGTAAGTGTAAAAGGTTATGTTTGAGTGGTGTCTTAATGAGGATTGCAGTCCCGCCGTGTGCTGTGTTGTCCGGATGGTCTGTTCTGTATGTCAAGTAACCTGAAATACCAAATTTTGATCGTGGTGTAAGGTGTGTCTCTATAATCAGTGCAATGTCAATACGTTTTTCATGTAAGTATATATCCAATTCTGTCCTATGTTGTAGTAGTCCATTCGCGGTCCAAAAAAAGATGGACAAAGAGCCCCTAGTCAGCTGATTACGGGTCATTAGGAGGGCAAATAGCTTGTGTTACCTGTGCGAGCTGCTGTAAAAGGCTAAAAAGAGGCTGGATAAGATTACTCAGACCGCTTAGTAGCTGGTGCAATTATGGTGGGATATAATCAGCTGAAGTTGGCTGCGGAATACATTCCCGCCTCATACCTCCTGTAGATTGGTTAGACTGTAGTCCCGAGGGTGTAGTTTGTTTCACTGCTATCTGGTGACGAGCTGATACCTGCTGCTGCACGGGAGCTTGCCTTTGAGATTATTGTTGCTGTTGCTGTTGCATCTGATGAAAACTGCTTGGTGGGCTTGATTTCGAAAGATTGGGGTATTCTTTGTGATTTAAAGGAGGAGGTGGGATACGTTGTTGTTAATGGTTCCCCATATTTCTTTGTGATCTCGAATCCTTCAATGTCTGGCACCAACGATAGTTTGCGGGATGTTCCCTTTGGCAATTCGCGCATTCCGCTGGCGTATCTCGGGTTTTGGTGGATGAAGAACTTTCATGCCCTTTTCCACACAATACGCGCCGTGGTGCCTGGTTGCAATAGGTCTCCAAGTGTATTTATTAAAATTTGTTTCTAAAGTCAAATGAGTGTGCTTGGAAGGAAATTTAGAAGCGCTTTAAGTCAAATACTACAATCCTTGAACTTACCTAATCCGTAATTTATGAATGAAAGCTATCGAGGTTCTATTCCATTACGATGTTCCATGAATCATTAAATATTCAGTTGCGATTGCAAGTAGTTGCATGCAGTACTGTTCTTGAAAATTGAATACTTAATACCGTTCCCTCTCGTATTAAATAGTAAAACTATCTAATTTTAATTCCGGAGAAGCGGTAATAAAAAAATAACTTTTTTTTGTTCTTTTTTGTGTATCCCTCTAGCTCTTTGCAATTGTACATCATGATTTACTAATACAAGTGATTGTCTTCGGGTTATTACCGATCGTAAATAAATTTATATTTTCTATGTTAATAACTCTCTATTCAAGATATATTCCCATATATTTAGTTGTACTATGAAAATCAGATATAGCAAAATAGGTTAGTTATGAAAACTCAAAGCAGATGATTTTTCAACCACTGAAAAGCCTGATTCCACGAAAGCCATGTCAATTTTGTTTTTTGCCCTTTTACGATATAACATTTCTCATTAATTTTAATTACATGAGTCAACACATGATACTGATTTGTGGAAGATTAATATTCGTTATAAATGGAAACGTTATATTCTTAAAATTGTTACCTAATGTTAGTATTTTTATATATCTTTATTTAAATATATTTTTTTTTAAATACTGGAATACAAAACTATATAGGTAAGTGTAAATTTGTTGTTGTTATGTATATATATTATATATATATATATATATATATATATATATATATATATATATATATATATATATATATATATATATATATGTAATGTAATAAAAAAAAAATTCAATTTTGGAGTATGCCATTTCATTCTTTCTCCTTTTATTTTTTATTAAAAAAATTATTTAATTCCTCAACGTATTTTTAAACCTTAAGACATATAAAAAAGCAGATTCATAATTTTACTTTGTCTGAAAAGTTACACAACTTATTCAATAATCAATTAAAATATCTTTGTAAATTTGTGTTTTGAAATCATTTTTTTGAGTTTGCTATTGAATTAGTTGTTATAAATTCAACTTTTAACATACCTCACGAAAGAGTCTCTATGCTTTGTTCCAAGTTCTTATTTTAATAATAATAATAATAATAATTCTTTACTTATTCTGGGACAAGTCCCTTTATAATAATACAGCAGGAAACAAAAAGTGGACTTAAGACTATAGTCTTAGAGTATGATAATCGTAAACAATAGAATTGAACTAATAACCTGAACAAAGAAGATAACAAAAGATAAATTCTAATAAAAATGATTCACATACAAAAACTGCAATAATTTCATTCCAAAATTTTAAGACTAATAACGAAAGCCCCTTGGTACGTAAACAACAGAACCCTACATACGGACTTACAGCAACCAACAGTTGACTAACATATACGAACACTCTATTCTCGTTTTCATGGTAAACTTAACGGATACGACAATAGACTGATTAACGACATGTCAGTAGCTGAAATGCTGGTCAGAAGAAGGCTAAAACGAGGCTGGATAAGGGACCTCCTCTGCTAAATTAAAGCCTAGGAAGGAGTGCTGCTGGGTACTTTTCTTCCAGATGCTTACCATGCCTGATCATACATTTGTCTAACACATTTGGTGATTGTCAGACATCTTCTGACAGGTGTAAATAAAGATATAAAGAGAAAAAAAAAGTAATTCTATTTGTTTTTTTTTAATAAGTCTTCTATACCGTTCTTAATTTTTACTTTAGTGTTCATTCAAAAACATTGTCTTTGTTGTACTTTTAACTACAAAAACATACTGCACTTTTTTTTCTTTTTTTTTAGAAAAAGTGAAAGGAATAGTCTACTTATTTCCTATTCGTCAATATTATCACGCGACTACAGTATTGCTAATGAAGAAAACATTATACCTCTTTCTGTTACACTTTATTAATTTCTTTTATATTTTTATTATATTCTTATATTATTCATTTCAAAATTTATTTTCTTGACCGAGTATAAATCACAATAGTTCCTATTCATCCCTGTTTTCTCAATCTGCTGGTGTTCTTCAAGGCAGCAACCTAGGACCCGTTATTTATACAGCCTATACAGCTTATATCCCAACCCATCCAAACACTTTCCTTTCTACCTATGCTGATGACACGTGTGTGCTATCCGTAGATAATGATCATGTTACAGCCTCCCACACTCTTCAATCCGATATCCGAGACCTTGAAGTATGGTGCCAGAATTGGAGGATTAAAATAAATTCTAACAAATCTCACCAGATAACATTTACCCTTCGTCGTAAACCAATGACTCCCTGCCCTTCAGTATCCTTTAATGACACTCCACTAGCCCCTGTTGAACAGATTTGATACCTAAGACTCCACCTTTTCGAACGTCTAACTTGGAATCCCCATACAAGACAAAAAGAAACGACAAAAAACTGTCCGACGTTTTCGACTACTTCAATACTTACTGGACAAACGTTCCAACCTTCCACTTAATTACAGAAGACTTATTTATATGACCATCATAAGACCGATATGGACATACGGAGTAGTGCTATTGGGCTCTTCTTAACCATCGAATTCTTCTCGTATCCAATCCTTACAATCCAAAATCCTTAGTAAAATTCTTAACGCTCCTTACTTTGTCACGAATAAGCTCATCCATAAAGACCTCAATGTCCCATATGTTTCTGAATTAGCTCGGACCAGGTATCAATCCTTTCACGACAAACTCCATTCTCACTCTAACCCACTAGTTTCAATGATTTTTTCTTCTTAAATTCCGGATAATCCTCCGAGGCGCCTGAAAAGAAAATGGCCCCGGGGCCTTCTAGTTTAAAATACTTTTAGAATGCTGCCAATGGGTAACGTCTCCACATGTATTTCATGTCAGTTTACTATGTCCATCACATTTACTTGTTGTATATAATAATACAGTTGTAAATATCAATAAATATGTTTAAAAAAAAAATTATTTTCTGTGAAATTGTTTCATGCTTGTGTATGTTAATTGAGAAATAATAGTCATAACAATGTTTTCTAAAACAGTTATTTAAAACTTGCTCTACTAACAAAATATTTTAGTTTAATTAACTTGTTTATTATTTTATTTTTGATTGGAAGAAACTCCGTTAGAACATACATACAATTAATTCTTAGTTTTTACAATTGATGGATATTGATGGTTATTTATTTTTATTAATGATAGTAATGAATAGTGTAATTATTGTATACACTAATGGACTAACCAACTGATATCCATAATGATAATATTTTGGTTGGATATGCATTTGCTCGTATCTCTAGCTGGAAAATGTCATTTCCTGTCATATATTTATTCAAGGCGCCAAGCTATGATTACCAACACGGAAAGGTATTATGTCGATTAAAGAATACAAAGCTCTTACTAACCAGTCATTTTCAACAAGAAATATAATGTTTTTACTGTAGTTTTTTTTTTTATTTTTCAACATCTCATTGTTCAGTGTCATTTATTTTTTATGAATTTATTTGATGGGTATGAATGGATATCTTTTCAGATTCTGTTTAAGGCGATTTCCTTTATTATCAATCTTTTCTTACGGTATATTATGCATCTAAATTACTGTTCTTATGGTCAAAATCACAAAAACTGCATACAAAACATTAACATATTTGCTGTTTTCTCCTTTAGTTCTATGAAAAATGCGTTTAACTTAAACAATTACCCGTTTTTTATCAATTTTTTCAAGATAATATGGGTGATTTTTTTCTAATCTACAAAAGTAAAGGAACTTTAGATAAAGATAGTTAAAAATATTGGCATTTAAACCATGTCAGGCTATTAAGATTTGAATGAATACAAACCTTATTAAATTCAACCTACACACAATTAAAGCTTATTAAATTTCACATCGATTTAGTTAGTTTAATTTTATTCGTTATAGCCGTTTTTAAGAAAACCGTAAAAATGTGTAATATGTGTATTAACTGGTTACTCTGGTCCGCAGATTTTGAAGATTAAGTTGCTGTAATATCTCGGGCTTATACTAGTTAACTTTAGAGCAAACCTCATTTATAAATCAATAGCAATTATTACATACAACAATTACTTACTTTCATCATTCTCTATTAACATTTCCAATTTCGTGTATAAGATGACATATTTTTCTAGAATCTTTAGCTTTCCAACAGTATATTATACATACATATTACTAGTATTAGGTTTGAAAAAAAAAAACTAATTATATATTTTTCCCATGTTTTCATCTAGTTGGTGATCCTTCGTTCAACTTGTATATATATATATATTTTTTTTTTTGAATCAACAGAATGAAAAGTTCTATAGATGAAGAACATAAAAAAATTCGGATGTAATTCCTTTCAGACTATTTCAATCAGAATAAAATGTATATAGTATTAAAGCCAATTACCTGTCCAATCGATATAGCAAGTTTAACACGCTCACATGTCTGTGTTATGGAACGGCGCGTATCGGAGGTGGAATTCTTTCTATTGTGTTATTGGAACCCAGACGCGGAGTTTTTTTTTTTTTTTTTTTTTTTTTTTTTTTTTTTTTTTTTTTTTTTTTTTTTTTTTTTTTTTTTTTTTTTTTACAACTGTATTAACAAAAAAAAATACATCAATTAAATGCGATGTGTTATATAATACAATGACATGATATACATGAACTGTATGAATGTGGTCTCTTATCAATATTGCTATTGTTCGTTTTGTAACAAATTGTAATATATCTCAATAAATAAAATATATATAGATATACATGTAGAGAAGCTTCCCATTGGAAGCACTCTAAAAATATTCTAAACTAGAAGGCCCGGAGCTATTTCCTTTTTAGGCGCCTCGGAGGATTATCCGGAATTGAGGAAGAAGAAAAAAGATTGAAACTAGTGGATTAGAGTGAGAATGGAGTTTGTCGTAAAAGGATTGATACCTGGTCCGGGCCAAATGAGTAACATAGGAAACATCAAGGTCATTATGGATAACTTTATTTGTGACGAAGTAAGGAGCGTTAAGGATTTTGGATTGTAAGAATTGGATGCGGGAAGAATTTGATGGTTTAGTAGAGCCCCAAAGGTCCACTTCGTAAGTCCAGATTGGTCTTATAATAGTCATGAAGATGAGCAAAGTCAGGAGATTTGTAGTTCAGAGGAAGGTGTGATCCTTTGTCTAGTAAGTGTTGAAGTAGCCCAAAGCGGCGAGCAATGTAAAAATTAACGTGTATATATTATAAACACTTTTTTAATAACGATTATAATGAATAAAGGTTTATATTAAGCGCTAGATGAATCGCGAATGCTACCTTACCGGTAAGGAGAACATCAAAATTGGCGCCGGCGTTTTTACAGAAAATCGGTCAAAGTGAAAAGTTCACAAGAAAGTGAAAAATATCTTATTATAAAGTAGCTCTTCTGGTTTCCCGATCTTGATTAAAAAGTTCATATTGGTGGTTAATATCCTCCCGCCCATCCAATATTCAAACTTTGCCTAACTGGGAAAATCAGTAAACTATAGCTATAATCGCATATACATAATATATTTTATTTCCACGCCAGGAAGAGATACTAAAGCCATTTTATTTTTACCATTTTTGGCAGGGTAAATGTATCCAAAATTACCTTAAAAGAGCAAAGAGTACGGTAGAAATCACGAGGGATATAAGGAATCGGAATATGAGCCGACGTCAGTGGCAGCGGGAGAGCTGGCTGTGACAAGCCGTCACCAGCGATACCACCGCTCCTCTCTAATTACTCACCAGTTGAACAATAACTCCCTCTCCCAATATAGTTTTAGTTATTTTATTAAAATAATAGAATGCTTATATTTAGCGCAGATCATATGTAATATTTCATAATAAATGTAAGTTTGTCATAGTTACTATTGGCGTTGTCATAGTTATGTGTAAAGTTATCTCTCTCCCATACATAGTGCCAAATCTTGGTTTAAATAATGTTAAATGATTAGCATAATAAAGAATATTAAATAATTACTAATGATGTATAGTTTAAATTTAATTTTTACAAGTAAATATCAAAACCGAACGATATTTCATTAATTTTGTTTTGTTTGTCTAATTAATCGAAATTTTTATCTACTATCAAAGCTTTTTAAAATAAACACTGATGAAAATAAACTTTGGGAAGTGATTTTTTACTAATAGTTCTAAATAGGCTAAATGACATGGTAAACACTATAAAATTACACAAATATTGTCTATAGATTTACGAAATCTGGTAGTAATTCACGTAACCAAATTCCGAGTTTTCAATAAAAACAAAGAAGGAGCAAATATTTCAAAAGTGACACCACACTTGATAGCATCCCACACTACTTTTAAGGAACACCAGGGCGCAGTATACCAGAAATCCAGTATACATTATACTAGAATAAGAATTTTTTTTTCGGTTGGCGCGACAGGAATTGGAGGCCCTTGGCCGCGCGGTATGGTTTATATTCCACGCCGCGATACTCGATGACATTTTTAGGGTCGGGTCATCACTCCCTACGCCTATTTTTGTGGGTGGCTATCAATTAGCTGACGGGTCCCACATACCCAGGGAGATTGTGAGTGAATCCCCATTTATTTGTATGCTTGGAAAAAGTCCTCCTTGGCCTAGGATTCGAACTCACAACTTCAGCGTGGCAGGATAGCGCGCTAACCACTCAGCCACGGGCTCCCTCAGAGAATAAGAAATTATAGATCATAATTAAATCATCAGCAATATTTACGTTTCTTCAATTTCGAAAGTTAAGAAATACATATTCTCTTTTAATCAATTCATTAATTCATAAAATACATACATGCATGGATATTTTGCTGATTCGTGTATGAATAAATTAAAGGGATAAATAAATAACTCCTAGAATAAAAATTCCTAGTCGAGTTTTTCTAGTCGTAATAAATAACGTGAAAAAACCTGAGTAGAGTCGCAAAACGAATGACGAATGGCTGTAAGTCCTCGGCAGGTTACCATGCTTGATAATAATACGTCATGATAACTCATACTCATCGATCGCCAATGACTCATTCTTGGCCGGGTTTTTTCTCTCTTTTTCTCCCTCTTCCGATACCCAGAAAGGGGAAGACTTAGGAAGGCCATTATTAAAATTCAGCCTGTTTTTGTCCAGGAGGCCTTTCTCGATAGTTTGCGGCTCCGTCAAACTTGTTTGCTCCTCTTGATAAAGTTTTGAGCTTTGTTATTACCTTGTTTGTGCTCGCCTCTCGCCCTTGTTAAACTTATCCTCATCTATGTTTTCTTATACTGTTATTGATTACCGCTTAAGTTTGACGATAACTCTCCCACCTTGTCAACGTTTAATAAACTTCGTTCATATATCAAATATAGCAGCTTTATTCTGAGTGCTACCGAATGGGATAATATATTGTGATTGGAGTGGAAATAAATTACAACATAATTGAGACGTTGATTTCCAAAAGGAACTTTATCCATCCTAGGAAATTTTACAGAAAACGAAAAATCTCTATTTATTGAACCACCTTATTTCACTCTTTTTCCATTAAAATCTAGATTTTTTTTTTACTATTTAAATAGCACTGAATGAATTGATAAAAAAAAAAAAAAAAAATGTATTTCTTAGCTTTCCCAATTTGAGCAATCTAAAAAAATATTGCTACTGATTTAATTATAATCTATTATTTCTTACTCCACTCCCCTCCTCCCTGAAGAAAATAAAAATAATAGTGGTTAGCTTCTGATTATTGTAGAAGCTTAGATGTATATGACACAAACATACAATAAAAAATCTTGCATTACAATTAGTTAAAAATAAAAATTTTTTTTTTTTGTGCCTGAAAAATATATTCGATAATTACAGTATGAAATTATATGGTACTATTATAATTATTTTAACCTTTGTTATTCTTCTACTAGAACTCGTGGTGTGTCCTTATATCACACTTCCCGGAGCTTAAGAGGCTGACAAGCTACTCCTGGTCATAGCAAATCCATTTTTTCTGATAATAATGGTCGAATTAACTAACTTTTTAGTCACCCTGTATGGTGTGACTTAAAAGCAGTGTAAGGTTCTACAAAGTGTGGTGTCACTTTTAAAATAATTGTTCTTCCTGTGGATTAATTGATAACTCGGAATTCGCTACTATATTGAAGTTATAAAATGTAATGTTTTAGTATGATTTACAACTAAACTAAATGTGTAATTAGTACCTTTACGAAAGAATTGCATTTTGAAAGAACTTGGGTACTCATTAGATAAAATTAAATAGACGGTTTCGATAAAACCAAATGATGAGAATACAAATATGTCAAAAAACTGTGTCGTAAAAAAATAGCCTTTCGTACCTTTTGGAAATCAATGTCTTAATTGTTATCGTAAATGCCAATATTCATCCATTCTCTATATAGTTAAAGATCTTCAACGCGCGCATGACTTTTTAAAAAGATTTATTATGGATGACAAACATTTACTCGGTAAAATAATATTATGGATCTAAACTAACATATTTACTGGCTAACAATGACTAAGTGAGTGAGCTCGAGCTGATTGCTCGCTGGGGTTTAAATAGGAGAAGCCATGAGATGATTCAGAAAGTAGGAGGCTGCCCAAAATGATGATGGAGGGACACCCTGGTGGAAAGAGGAGCAGGGGCAGACCTAGACTTCGTTGGCTGCAGGACGTAGAGGAGGACCTTCGGTCGTTAGGAGTCAGCGGATGGAGAAGAGCTGCCGAAGACAGGTCAGAATGGAGGAGGATTGTTGAGGAGGCCACGGTCCTACAAGGACCATAGCGCCGATAGATAGATAGATAGATGAGATGATTCATATTTCTAAGAAGACGCTATGTCTGCTACCTATAGCTATTATATACCATTTACATACCCTCATATTTGTTATGTTTTTTTATTAATTTTGTATTTTTTTTTTTTTATAATCCAAGCGATAATAATGTGGCTTACTTTCGGTTAGTAAAAAACGAAACTTCAAAATTCTTAAAAAATAAGAAAAGAGAGTATCTTAAAGGCAAAATAATAGAAATAGAAAAACACAGAAGCGAAAATAACGTAAGAGAGATGTACAAAGGTATAAACAAATCGCGTAAAAGATTTGAACCTCTATTGGATGGGGTTAAAGATGCGAATAACAACATAATTGCTGATCCGACTGAGATATTAAATAAATTTAAACAACACTTTGACGACATTCTAAATACGGAAAATAATAATCAATCTCCTCCCTCTGAATACCAGAGCGCTGAACCATGGGTAGACGAACCGAGTAAAGAGGAAGTTGAAATGGCGATAGGAAAATTAAAACGGTATAAAGCTGCAGGAAATGATAATATCACGAGTGAATTAATCAAAGCGTGTGGAGAAGCGGGCGTTTCCAAATTACATGTTTTAGTTTAAAAGATCTGGGAAAATGAAAAAATGCCCGAAGAATGGAAAGAATCAATTCTTATTCCGATTCACAAAAAAGGACCGAGGACGGATTGTAACAACTATCGTGGGATCTCTCTTCTCCCAGTATGCTATAAAATATTCTCGTCAATACTAACTAGCCGAATCACGGAATACGCTGAGGAAATTATCGGAGACTACCAATGTGGTTTTAGGCGGAATCGCTCGACTATTGATCAAATATTTTCCTTACGTCAAATATTAGAGAAGAAGCTGGAATACAACGGTGTAGTCCATCAACTTTATATAGACTTTAAAAAGGCTGATGATTCAATAGACCGTCAGAAGCTTTATAACATCATGATTGAACAGGGGATACCTAAAAAGTTAGTAAACCTAGTAGAGATGTGTTTGTCGGAAACATTTCATAAAGTTAGAATCGGTCATAATTACTCCGAGAGATTTGAGGTGCGATCGGGTTTGAAACAGGGTGACTCCCTTTCACCTATTTTGTTTAATATAGCCTTAGAATATGTTATAGAAAAGGTGATGTGTACCGAGAAAGGCTTAAATATGGGTGACAAGATTCCGGTTTTGGGGTATGCCGATGATTTGGTACTGCTAGGTGAAGACACGGAAACTATACAACTAAATACAAGTGTGTTAATAAAAACCGGTAAAGAGATAGGTCTCGAATTAAATACCGATAAGACGAAATATATGATTAGTTGCAGAAATGGTAGCGATCTTGACGATATTAAGATTTCAGGTCATACTTTTGAACACGTAGAGAAATTCAAGTATTTAGGGTCAATGATAACAAGAAAAAATGAAATCCAGGAAGAAATAAAGTCTCGGTTAAAGGTGGGAAATGCGTGTTATTATTCAGTTGCTAAATTACTTAGCTCGCGGCTTCTGTCTAAAAACTTAAAGGTTAGAATTTATAAAACTATTATTCTTCCAACGGTTCTTTACGGATGCGAAACGTGGGCGCTTACTTTGAAGGATGAACAACGGCTTAAGGTTTTCGAGAATAAGGTACTGCGTAAAATATTTGGTCCGAAGAGAGATGAGACCATTGGGGAGTTTAGAAGGTTGCACAACGCGGAATTGCGGAGTTTGTACCCTGTGAATATAATTGAGTTGATAGCATCGCGGAGACTCAAATGGGCGCGTAAAGTTGTTGGGCTTAGTGAGGAACGGATTCCGAGAAAGTTGGTATTCGCTGAACCGACTGGTAGGCGTCCGAAGGGTAGGCCGAAGCGTCGATGGGAGGATTGCATTAAGGCTGATCTCGGGGGCTTGGGCTTGACCGGTGAACATTGGACGAGTCTGTGCAGGCGAAGTTTGGTGGTATCGGCATCGAACCTTCGGGTTCGGTAAGCCTATTATTATTATTATTTTTTTTTTAGTTGTTATTCGTCTCAACCCTACAGGGCCATTGGAGTCATCATAGATACATTCTATTTTGAAATTTTGTATTTGTTGTGTATATAATTTTAAAATTATCTTAACGATGTATGAAGTATATTATTAGTTAAAGTATTGCGATTGTGAACATTTTCGAAGTCTAGATTTCAATAGGAATACACGTTTTAGTGTCCCCTGATTCCAAATAACTAAGTCACTCAACAATGTCTTTGTGTGAGTCCGCCATTTTAATCCTTTGCACAATTTTTTCAAAGTCAGTTGTAACGATGTTGAATAAACTTGCTTTACCTATGTAAAATTGAGCAGGGTTTAATGTCATGTAGGTTTCATTCTGATTGAAATTGTCTGACAGGGCTTAAATGGCGATATTTTTTATTTTCTCCAACTAAAGTACCTTTATTTTGTAGTTTAAAATAATTAACATATCAGCTTATTAGCATTGATATGAAAACGGCTATTTATACAACAGGAACGAATTCGATAACTAAATAACGGAGAGAAGTGGTAGAATATTTGTTGAGGTATTTTTTTTTTTTTTTTCAACCTAAAAATAAACGGCTGTTTGTGGATTTTAGGGCAGCATATGATACGACGTACAGATCCATGGTTTATAAGGCAATGGAAGAGGCTAAGATTCTCCAAAAATTAATATCACTGATAAAGATGACAATGAGGCACTCGAGGTGTCAAATAAGAATAAATGGAGAACTGTGAAAGGCCATGGATATAAATAATGGACTAAAACAGGGAGACGCTCTGGCTCCCATGCCGTTCAACCTGGTTCTAGACAAGGTTTTGAAGAGTGCCAGGTTTGACGGAAGTGGCACAATTCTGAACAAGTCACTGCAAATAATGGCTTATGCAGATGATGTGGTGATGGTAGGAAGAAGCAAACAGCCAATTGAAGAGGCATAGCTCTGAGAGAGGAAGCAAGAAGGACAGGTCTTGAGATTAATGTCGGGAAGACCAAGTTAATGAGTGGAAAGAATAAGAAGGCAGCAACCCTCTTTCTACAACATTGGCGGAGAAAATATAGAAGTAGTGTCGGCTTTCCCCTACCTCGGATCCTTGATGCCACTAGAAGCCAACGAAGTGGAGGAAGTGAAAAGAAGGATCCTAGCAGGTAACAGAGCGTACTTTGCCCTAGGGAACCTGGTAAGGGAGTAATCTGCTCTCCCGTGCCACCAAGATTCACATGTACATAACTCTTATAAGACCAGTGGTAACCTATGGTAGTGAAACATGGATTCTTAACAAGGCAACAGCTGAAAGGCTTGATAGATTTGAAAGAAGTTCGAAGGATCTATGGAGGCGTGTGTGAGGGAGATGGGAGATGGCGCATGCGAAAAAACAGAGAAATGTATGAATTATTTAATGGGCTGCGCTTATCTGACGCCATAAGGATGAATAGGTTAAGGTGGTATGGACATTCGAACAGGATGAGTGAGGACAGGCAGGTAAAGAAGACCTACCAAGGAACAATCTTAGCCACACGAAAAAAGGGAGACCAAGAGCGCGATGGAGAGACAAGGTCCTGGAGGATATGCGGCGCGCGGGCATCCGTATGGTAGAGGATAGAGGTCTGTGGTAGGCTATGTTAAGGCAGGCCAAGGACCACTTCGGTCTGTAGTGCCAGAAGAAGAAGAAGAATATAGATATATAATATGCTGTAGAAAAGATAAAGATTTTATTTTTTAAAAATGTTATCTGATATAAAAAGCTGTATAATGTTAGGTAAAGTGTCAATAGGGCATAAACCTCGATGATTTTGTACATAACAATTTTACCGTTCTAAATGTTATTCTTTATGATTTATTGAACTCAAGCTTTATTTAAAATGTCTTAAATTGATTCGTAGAGTGTTGTGCGCACTAGATTTTCACTACACAGTTGTGGTCCATGTTCCAGTTGATATACTCCAATTACAATTAATAAAATAGCTTCTCGTTGCTCCTAAATAGTATGAACAATCAAGATATGTGATCAAATTAAATTTTAATTACACCATAGAATAATTTCATTACAATTTTTAATTGCAACTGTTCTAATAGTCAGAATTAACAATTGAAGACTGACTAAAACCCTGTAGCACTACAACCCAGGAATCGTAATGTTTAACAACTACAACCTTTACCAGAACCAACTAGTGTTCTTATTAGAGGTCTACACTCAATTTAGAAAACTATTACCATGATAACTAAAAACCATTGTGAGCTAAAAATGTCTAAACAAACCAATTATGTATCGTGCTAATGATCCTTAAAGGTAGTGCATTTGTTTAAAGAAATATATAACTTTTGAACCACTGTAGTAAAGATCCTCATTATGAATTAAAATGAAAATTAATTTTTATAATGCTGCATTTCGTCTCCTATGAATAATATTCAGTTAACACAAGTGCAATTTGGCTTCAATAGATACATGGTTATTTAATCAAAGAGTAAATTTAAATAATATGATACAAATAAAAACAAATAACATCATGAGTTTAGTTATGTATCATGTAAGTTAAGATTGCCCAAATTGTGTAGAAGATTGATTTTTTAGGAGGTAGATAAATAAATGGTGTTAGGGATGACACTTTACGGTATAGAGTTCCCGTATGATGAAGAAGTTCCAGTAAAAGAGGTAGGTTGACATCTTGTGTTTCGGGTCTGCACGGAAGAGCGCGGATCGTTTGGGGTAACGATTGAGCAGAGAGAATATTTGGTCATCGTTACACTCAGCCACAAAGTATTTACCCACATTTTTGGTTAAAAAGTTTGTTGTGCTACCTCCATTGCCAGTCTACGGTTGATATAACAGAATAATGAATTATTACGCCTTAAGATCGTATCTGGAGCTAGATGGAATCTGTACTGCCTTGGCATTACAGTTTCCAAATAGCTCATTTAAAAAAATAAAATCTGGTGCGGGCAATACACGACTTTCACTTACCACGACTGTTAAAATTAATTTTAAAACTATTAACTATGCTTCATTTACTTATCATACTTATGGACTTACTTATTAATTCTTAAGATGTAAGATTCTATTCCGAGAGAACAGAACCGTCCACTTGCACTTTGTCAGCAATGTATAACAATAGTGGAGACTATTTGGATTAAATGACACAGTTGTAAAGATTTTATTATTTTTTTAAACCATGATTCTGAATTGTTTTATATTTACCGGCAAAATAAAAAAAAATTGGTAGGGCGGGGCTAGTTGAGCAATGTTTCACTTGAACGTATATAGCTCCTCAATGATAATTCTCAAAGAGTATTTAAGCGGCTTGATGGATTCGTAATATATTCCTTAGCAAAGAATCTAT
Organism: Piezodorus guildinii; assembly: GCA_023052935.1. NCBI lineage: Eukaryota > Metazoa > Arthropoda > Insecta > Hemiptera > Pentatomidae > Piezodorus > Piezodorus guildinii. The sequence continues at coordinate 66,091,777 of CM041292.1, forward strand.
AGTAATTGTTTTGTAAGAAGTCGAATTTAAGAGCTACAGCTACATATTTAAATCCAGGAAGTCAAGATTGCTTAATGTATCCCATATGTTAGGTAATTTTTTTTTTTTTTTTTTTTTTTATTGAGAAATATTACAATTTGTTGCATAATGAACAGTAGTAATAGAGATGTAGTACACATTCATACAATATATACAGCCAATAATGATAAAGTCAATTTACATAAAATCGGAAATAAATAAATTCAAATGGGTAAATTAAGCAAGGGTATGGGGCATGTTGAGCACTAAGAATGTTTAACCAAACCATGGGTTCAATTTCGACTAGAAATATAGTAAAATATGTGTTTAACAATCAGCTCTTTATTTATCGTCTCTTAGTGACAGAACGGCAAAATTTAAATTAATTTTCTTTTAATAATTATTCGAAATTAGAATCAATAAAACATTAGCATATCATCAGATTAACTTCAAAATTAGATTCAGCCTTGATATTTAAAATCAGACATAAATGTTTATGGTATAACTTATATAGCTTATATCTTTAAAAAAATATTAATTAAATCATTGGAGCTTAATGATCATTGTCACTGTTGCAATTGACCAAACGAAAGTAAGTTTATGTAGTGTTATGATAGAATAACAAAACTTAAAGTAAAAGAAGTTAATTCAGGGTGCAGTCAAAAGAACACACAATTATGAAAAACTTAATAGACTGGTGCCGACGTTATGACCTAAATTATAGGCCTTCCTCAGGACCTTTGAAGAAGAGCATCAGAACAATGAGGCAATAATGGCGCCCAGTGTGGGGAAATATTAAGTTTTTCTTAATTGTGTGCTCTTTTGACTGCATCCTGAACTAACTTATCTCAGTTACTCACACAGTCAACCATTCTCACTTCAATTCAAAACTTGAAGTAATTTTCTTTGAATAATGAACTGCAAATATAATAAATAAAACATACACAAAAATATAGCCCAACTAACCAAAATCCGGAATTTTAAAACATAAGCGAGGTTATAAAAAAAATCATAAGAATTATACCCAGAAAAACTCCAGATATCAAAAGTACAATAATTATCTGAAAGATTAACACTTACCTGATTAAAAAAAGATAAAAATTTACTAATACAGACGAAAACTGGTGATGAATAACGTTTTTACTTTTTGTCAAAAAATAAAAAAACACACGAGCGCTTCATTCGCTCATCCAGCTGCCACCAGCGATCGCGTGGTGATTATCCCTCCCAAGGATCTTTCTTTCCGCCATAAGAAGCCTATGCATACGGTGAATAATTTGCGAGATATTTCAATTGCCCAACTTGCCCCTAAGCTCAACTAGCCCCGCTCTACCCTAAGTATCTTAACTATGCGAATATCTTATGATAATTTTCATTGGTATAATTTTAAAGCGAGTAACGTATGAAATCCAATAATGTATATTTGACTACTTTTACGACTCAAAGTTTATAATAATACATAAAATACAGTTAATAAATTCACTATATCTAAATGAAATGCATTTACTTTACAGATAAATCTTTTTATTGATTAAACGAAGCTTTATGGCTTCAATTAAAAGCTGAGAACTAGGGTAAGGGGAGTAGGGCGGAGGTAGTAAATTTAGAATAGGCTTTTATCACCTTCAAATATTAACAGTTAAATCAAACAAGTCGTAAATTTTAGGATTTGTTTTGCCGAGCGAGATCGGCATTCCAACGAGCGGTCTTCAAGGAACCCTGATTCAGCAGTAGAATAAATTCTTCCTCCCATTTACCGGGGTAAATTTATTCTGGTAATTTTCGCTTGTACACCTCACCTTTTGTTAAAAAGTTAAATAAGTTATTTTGAATATCTAGAATACAAACGCATATATTTATATTATTTTTTAATTCCACTTACCTATTTATGAAGTATATTATTAGTTAAAGTATTGCGATTGTGAACATTTCCGAAGTTTAGTTTTCAACAGGAATACACAATTGAGTCCAAATAACCAGTCCCGCAAAAAAGCCTACGTGTGTGTGTGTCCGTGTGCTTGTAGTAAGTCCAGCACGAAACGAAAAGGTGTTCGAAAATGAAATTTTATATTTCAGACAACAATACACCCGAGATGTTACAGCAACTTTTTCATCAAAATCGGCCCTGCAGAGCTACCATATATCATGCATTTTGCATCTTTTTACGATTTTCTCAAAAACGGCTTGTACGATTTTGATTAAACTCGCTATATGGATTTAAAATGTATTGCACTTTAATGTGATGTAGTTTTTAATCTGATTAAAATATTCTGACAGGGCTTGAGTGCCGATATTTTAAATTTTCCTGCTCTAACCTACCTTTAATTCTGTACATTCTAAAAGATTAACCATATCATCTGAATGATATTGATAAAGGACGGCTATATATACATGTTAGACGAATTTGTAGACCAACGAAAGGATAAAAGAGCAAAACTATTTTTTTTTTTATAATAAGGACAGTAATATAGACGTATAATATACCGTTGGAAAGAGAACGATTTAAGAATAAATATTATCTCATACAAAAAGTTGTAAAAGGTAATATAATATGATGAATAAGTAATAAACTTATTACTCATTAACAATTTAATATAGTTACATTATTTAATCTAAATCATATGTTTCTAACGAAAATGAAATCACGTTTTATTAAAATTAACAAATTGTCTGAAATGGGCTTAAATGCAGATATTTTAAATTTTCTTCCCCTAAAGTACCTTTAATTTTGTAGATTCAATACAAATAACTATAATATCTGGTTAACGCTGATAAAAAACAGGTAAATATATAAATTGAATGAATTCGGTACCCAACTAAAGGAGAAAACTGAAAAAATATATTTTGTATGCATTTTTTTTTTAACATAAGAACAGTAATATACATGTATGATATACTGTTGGAAAGCTTGAGATTTTAGAAAAAAAATTATCTCATACACAGGATTTTAAAAGTTAGTACGGAGTAATGAAAAGCCGATACAACTAAGTGATTATTTTAGATAATAATATAATAGATATTTTTTTAAAACACATGTTTCTATAGAAATTCCATTTAATCAATTCTTTAATGGTTTCACTCATTTTTATCTTTTACTGTATTTGAAAGTTCTTTAATTGATTCTAAAAAAGGAGGTAAAGTGAAAGTCGTGTGTTGCCCGCACCAGATTTTTTTGTTTGATATTACATTTACACCCTGACGTACTTCCTGTGCCATAATCTAGTATGCTAATTTTTTTCAAAGTTAATGCAAAACAAATAATTGGTTATGTGTTAATAAAAGTACACAACTTTCATGTAATCAAGTTGTTGATAAAATAAATATTAAAACAAGAATTAGATTATTTTGATGCAAACATTTTGTTTAGATTAAATGATATAAGAATTGTAAATGTTATTATCAACAATTAATTAAATTTATGCCTTTTACATTACATTTGTTATCGTTTAAAAGTTTTAGAAGGCAACCTACAGCTTTTTAAGATTAATAAGTATATATTACACTATATGGTTCTTAAGTGTAAAAAAAAAAAAAGATAAATTAAAAAAAAGTGAATTAATATTATTTTAGAGAATAAATATCGAGAGTTAAACTTATGAAGGTAACTTAAAAGAGAAAGAATTGAAATTTTATGTTATATATTTCTTATACTGGAGTTCCCTTTCTGAAATCCTTAGCCAGAATAGGAGTACGACAGGAACATTTACTACCTGATATTATCGTTACAAATAGAAAGGCCATTTCCTAGGACATTTGTCACAATGAAACACTCCTCTCAGTGAGATAAGGTGAGATGGAGAATCTATATTAGTTCCACTGCTCCACTGATACCATATCCTTCCTATCTGTGACATTCTCATTTAATTAGATCCATTTATAAACATTTCTGAAGAATCATTTGGTGACCGTCATCAAAGTAGTGGAATCGTTTTAAATTTTATGATCGAAATTTATATTTTCCCAATTTAATAAAACAATTTGTTTACGTTTAAGTGTGAAACTTTAATCTGATCATTCTTCTAAATTTAAATTTTATTATTATAATTTTTTTAACATATTTTATTAGTTTTTACAAGCTGTGTATACAAATAAAATAAGTAAAACGGCTGAACTACAATAATAGGCATCGATAGACATGGGCGTATAGTAGTCATAAATATGAAATTTCAGTTTCATAGGACGTTATTGCCCGGAGTTACCCACACACACACACACACACACACAGACCTTTTTGCGGGACTTAGTTATTTGGACTCAGGGACTCTAAAACGTGTATTTCCGTTGAACACTGGAATTCGAAAATTTTCACGATCGGAATACTTCCCTTTACTATATATAGTAAGTGAAAGTAAAAATCAAATGACTTGCATAAACTAATAATTGGTGATATTATTATAGATTATATCTGTTTTTAAAAATATTAAAGAAAACGCAAGAATCTCTGATAGATTTATTAATAAACAAATTTATATTAATATTTTTTCGTCTACTACAGAATTAGCTTTGTTTTTAGATTAGGTTACGGATTTAAATTTTGCTGATTGTCGGATGATTCATATGAATGATGAAATTATTATGGAATTAGAAGAAATCATGTTAGAATTAGAATTATAATATGTCAAAATATAAACTTTGCAAAACAAACATACTATAATATCATACAGAAATCGACCACTCCATTGTTGCACCACTGTTCAATCTGATAAATGAAGATTTAAGGATGCGAATTGAGGATCTGAAAAAAAAATATAAGATAGTAGATTAAAAATAAAAAATGGTTAAAAAGGTAAAAGAATTCGTAGCGAACAATAAAACACTTTGAACAAAATGGATTAACATCTTCAGAATGATTAGAAGTTTAAAAAAAAAAAAAAAAAAAAATGGATTTAAATATGTCGTATAAATCTAGATCGGATAAGTTCTAGTTAATTAAAAATATCACCAGACATAATATCCATTTTTTTAGAGCGGAAGTCAATTTAAAAATTCTAATCATCTCAGTTTAATTTATATATTTTATCAGGCTAAAAAAAAAGTGATTTACTAACAGTGAAAAAAAAATACAACCTCATTTACAATACATAAAATAATGAATGCATTATTATTATTATTATTATTATTAATATAAAAGAAATAAGTATAATAACATAAGCAGTGAATAATCATATAGCACTGAATAATCATCACTTTTTTTTTAGCCAGATAAAAGATATAAATTAAACTGAGATGATTAGAATTTTTAAATTGACTTTCGCTCTAAAAAATTGGATATTATGTCTGGTGATATTTTTAATTAACTAGAGTTTATCCGACATATTTAAATCCATTTTTCTTTTCTTTTTTTTTTTAAACTTCTAATCATTCTGAAGATGTTCAATCCATTGTAGTTCAGCCGTTTTACTTATTTTAGTTAGTAAATAATTTTGAAATCATAGAATTCTGGAAACATCACATGGGCACAGTAATATATTTCTTGACTGAACTTCAATGCCCTTAAAATATAATTTATTTTTTAGAATGGTTATAATTATTAAATAAAAGAAGTATTTGCGAAACAAATATCTAGATATATTCTTTTGTGTCATTTAAAATAAAAACAAATAACTGACATACATGAAAATTGTTATGATATCATACAAATTAATTAGCATTTATTTCTAATGTATTAATTTAGAAATAAATTTTTGAATTTTTTTTTCTGACTCAAAAAGTTGTTATCAAACTTATTAGTATCAACTTCTAAAATTAAATTTTCAAATAAACTCCGTTCCAAACGGCAAGTTATAAATTAATCAACCAGTCGAAGGAAAGCTGTTTTGTGACGAACTCTTAAGTCGATTCAAAAAGATGGCAGTCGTATTGCACAAATGAAATGAAATGATCAAAGAGTTCCGAATTCAGCTCATCAGGAAAGAGAAGAGATCAAAACGTTGAAGAAGTTTAATATTGACTTCATTTCTAACTTAAAGTCCCTGCTCTGATTTTTTTGCCAGTTCAATGTCTTTCCACTTTTGATTAATCATTCATCGAGTTTGAATATTCACATTTTTAAAATATCTGACATATATTCCTCTGAAAAAAATGTATTTTATATACCATCGAATTTTTCATGATTAAATTTTATAGACATCTCTAAACAGAGTCCTTCGCTGACAAATATTATTTAAATATTACTTTCACTTAATTATTTATAAAATATATAGCAAGGGAAAGTATTGTGACCGTGAAAAGTTTCGAATTTCAGTTTTCAACGGAAAAACACTTTTTAGTGCCTTTATGTCCCATAACCAGGTCACGCAAAAATGTCTGTGTGCAGTTGGTGTGTGTGTGTGTTTGGTAGGTTTAGCACCAAGAAGAAGACTTTAATATCGGATAGGTTTCATTTGAATAAAATAATCTGATAAGGCTTAAATGTCAGTGTCAGATATTTCAAATTTTCTTCCTCTAAAGTACCATTAATTTTGTAAATTCTGAAAATATAACCATATCATTTAGATAGCATTGACAATAAAAATGTGCATTTATAAATCGATCGAATTCAATGCCTAATTATAGAAAAAGATTTTTTTTATGCAACGTTTGAATTTTTGTAAATAAGAACATTAATACAGATGATCATATTCCGTTGGAAAGTTAAAGATCTAAGAAAAAATGTCACCTTATACACAAAACATTAAAAGTTAATATAGAGGGGTGAAAAGCTGATAAGACTAACTGATTATTGTAGATAATAATATAATGGAATATTCAATAAAACAAATGATTCTATTAAAACCCAATTTAATTGATTCTTTATGTCCAATATCATGGGTTCGATCCTGCAGATGGCCCTAGGATTTTTTAATGGTAGTAAAAATTAAGGACCTCCACTGTAGATAGTATCGTACGATTAGCCAAAGTATCATAAAGTAACGGTTAGTGTATAAATGTAAATATTTCATTTAATTTTAAATAGTTTTTAGATTTTTTTTTTAATTTATTCAATAACTGTTTAATCATTAGTTGAATATAACAAAGTTGTGGTTAATATGAATGATAAGATATTTTGGGGCCGGTAAGAACTATAAATAACAACTTATGTTTATACGCTTCTATCTCTCTCTATTTACTTTTATGTCTTGGATACTTACATAAATATTACTGCATAATATATTGGTTTAACCTTTAATCATTACAACGATAAAATGGACTAAAAGATATATATTACTGGCTGGTATATTATGCATTGTATGAATGTTATCAGATTTAAATTACATTTAACTTTTCCACTGATTTTTTGCTTTTGCTCTACACAAGTTCTCTCACTTTTTTATGAAAGCCTTCTTCCCCCTATTTATTAAGAACTTCTTATTTGATTGATATTTAAGACCTTCCACAAGGCAGAATTTCTAACGTCGTGTCTAAAGGAAAGGTCGTTGGAAAGGATGTTTTTTTTATTAGAACTTCCTTCACCAAACTCATGATTATTTTATTTTTCCTCTGACGCTATTGGCTGTGTAGGTCCTAGGCCTCGTGGTATAATCTATTTGGAGAATATATACACGATTCTCGATGAGATTTTACAGTTTAGGGTCATCACTCCCTACGCCTATTTATGTGAGTAGCCACCATGTAGCTGACGGGTCTCACGTGCCCAGGGGGTGAGTGAATCCCCCATTTAATTATATCCTTATAAAAGCACCGCCAGGACTAGGATTCGATCCCCCCTTAGCATAAGAGACTAGCGCGCTAGCTACTCAGCCGCAGGCTCTCCTAACTCATGATTAATATTCCTTCCTGATTGGGCAGAGAAACGAACGAGCTTATAATGACAAAAAAAGTCATTTGGAAATCGCGGTTTTCCCAGGCATCATTAAAATTAGTATGAAACCTGTATACCTATTCGGAAAAAATAACATATCCCACAAGTAGAGGATTAAAAATTGTTTATTACATATGGTAAATATTTTGCTAGGTACCGATAAACAATGATCCAACCTCTATTAAGATTAATTTTTAAATAATATGATTTCATGTGTTACAACCCACTATTTTAGATACTATTTATAATCGATTAGTTACATGGACTTCTTCTTGGTAGGCTTAGATTCCTGTGTATGAAGCTCCAGAAGCATTATTGTCTAGGGCCTTGAGAGTTGGGACGGTGGGAAGTTTGCCCACTTAGCAGGAGTTAGGTCGCAACTATCCTCTCGTCCTGTCTTAGTCAGCCCGGCTGCGAGGGAATTTCACAGATGTTTCCTCCGTTGCTGTGAACCCCTTCCTGGGACATAGGCCCAAGGCGACAGTCCTCAACTCTAAAGGAGTTGGTTGGTATGTTAATGTTAACAGCCGGGGTGAAGATCATTACTTCGAATCAAAGAACATAACTGTAACAACAACGTAAGGACCACCAATGCTTTTTGCAAAGACTACTTTTTATGATGAAAATCATTTATTCATTTTTTTGTTTGTTCTTTAATCGTTTCATCGCTTATCCTCTGCCCTCTGTACTTTATAGCTGCTATTCTTCCACGAGAGATTTCGAGTTGCAATACGATGCTTTGAAGTTTCGGAAAATAATCATGACCATTTTTCAAACCATGAAAAAATGTTCCCGTGATACAAATATGGATTGCTAATAATACAGATATTAAACTTTAAATTAAGGGAAACGCTCCTAGTCCAGATAAAAATGATATGAGATGATGAAACTTTCTAAAGTTTTCTAAATTAATTTGTATTTGAGCCTTTATTATTGATGACAATGGGGCCGTTTGTGCAGTATTTTTCTTCTAAAGTAGGGACGCACAACGGTTCCAAATGCACTTTGTGAAAACCAAACTATGCATGCCCTGGTCGTTCTATGTATGATACGTCAGCCATTTCAACTTCCTTCTGTTCCTAAGTAAATTCACTTTCAATGGTACGAATAGCATTTTTTTAAGTCATGAAGATAAATAAGTTGATAATTTCAGATATATAAAAATATTTCTATGAATAATTATTCTTATACACTTATAATTTTTCTTTGTATGTCATTGTTGATAAGTTTATGAGAACTTCACTTTTCATATCACAACTTGGTGATTTATTAATGAATTTTCGAAAAAGTCAGAACAATTATAATCTATTTTTTAATACCTCAATATATACCTGACATAACGGAATGTAAATTGCTTTCAATATTTTAGTTTTGTTTTTACATCAAACTAATAAAATTTCAAAGCCCTTAATTGATTTCGACGCTTTTGGTACAGTTGCCTATATATATATATTAAGTGAAAAAAGAAACACAAAAAAGTAGTCTAAATTAATGTTGCCTAGCCATATATGACCAAAAACATTTGAACCATATAATTACCATATAATTAGAGTTCGAGTCTTGGTGCTGGCAGGATTTTATCTCGGCATTTATCCCCCGCCCGCTCCCCTGACCCGAGTAACCACCGTACAGCTTTTAAAGGCGAGGTAGGGATGTTCAAAAAACAAAAAAGGTAGCTATGATTATTTGTTGTGTTAAAATAGTATGATATGATTTCATTTTTTACAGATACAGATATTACTTTTAAAAAAATATGTTTGACTTTTCTCAAAGAAATATATCCACTTTAACCTTACGAGCACTTTATGAAATTAGGATTAAATTCGAACAATAAAAAGTTACTTTTTATATTCTTCTCTTAACAGAATTGGAAAGGAAAGTAGACCTGAGCACATATTTACTTATCCATGAGATTAATCTGGTTTGATATTTGCACAAAACAGTAAATACTGATTATTATCAAGGCTTTCATGTGTATGAAATAACAAAAAATAGATTTCCGAAAAGTTTTTTTGCATTGGACATTGATTAGAAAAAACTCGTCGGACATCCTACGGATTCGAATGCCGGAAATTACGAAGCGCAGTCTAGCATTCACCTCGTAAAATCAATTTAAGGCCTTTTTACACAGACACTTTTGTCACTTTTTTTGGTACTGTAGTTAAAAACAAACGGATTTTTATGGCCAAATAAGTTCCAGATAGTTAATTCGTGATTCGTCAGCACTAATCTTTTCAAATCTTATAAATTTTGAGTTTTATGTGAGTATTCATAATATTATTTAAAATGCTGAATTTGGGATTACGATCTGTCTTATGTTATTGCTATCAAACTTTTGTACTATTATTAGTTAAATGAACTTAGATGTAGTGTAATAATAACTTGTTTTATTTTTTTTACACTGTAAAATGTAGTTCCCCTTGGAACTCATCCAGTAGTGTGTTACTTATTAAACCCATAACGTTTTATAAGTTGAGGATTTTAAGATACATAACATCCATTATCTGTTTCAAGATTTTAGTTTCTCCAAAAATCACTCTTTCTTATTACTTTTTTTATTTAAACGAAAAGAAAAATAAATACATTGAAAAAAATTGAAGCAAGTAGCAACTAGAACCATCAACATTTTTAAACTCAACAATTAAAAAAATCTAACTGAAATCATAGAGCGGATTGAGAATGCATTAAAAAGTCAGTCCTGTTAACCTGTTATGTACCAAGTTATCACGTTCACTTACGTATATATGAATTACATCTTTGTGAACATTTTCGAGTTTTCGCTGGGAGTACACGTTATTTAGTATATCCTGAGTCCAAATATTTGTCTTGCAAAAAGGTCTATGTGTGTTTCGCTCGAAAACAATATGTTTTATAGACGTGAAAATTAAATTTTAGATGATTGTTTATATGCGTGGGATGTTATTCATGAAAACCAACAATTCAGAAGAGCTGCATTATACCATACGTTTTTTAATTACTTTTTCAATTTTCTGGAAGACAGCTCAAACGATTTTATTTTAACCCGATATATCAGGATTGTATGATTAAATGTGATTTAATGTCATGAAGATTTTATTTTGATTAAACTTGTCTGACAGATCTTCAATGCCGTTTTTTAAGTTATTTTACATAACAATTTAATATTGTAATATTCAATAATTGAATCTAAAGCATATGTTTCCAACGTAACTGAATATAATGCTATAAACTTTTTTTAACTCCTACTTTATTTTATAATTAATTAAGTGATTGTTTAAATTATTAGCCCGTACTTGAATATTATTTATAATTATAACACTAATATAATTGTTATTTTTTTATTTTAGAAGGGGCTTTACCGTAATAGGTCGTTTACAAGGATAAGAAAAAAAAAGATTTTGTATCAAAGTTCAGAAACAAACACGAAAGCAATGAGATTGAGTGGAGCTGGGATGGTATTGAAGTGTTAGTGGAATACAATTCTTCCACTTCAACAGATTGGGCTATAAAACGGTCCCTAGGGAGAAGAGAGGAAGAAAGATAAGAAAACTACCATAGGGAACCGCCTCCAATTCTCATCGAGATCCAACGAGTTCAAAACGTTTCTTCATTATTTGACCGCACACGTTTGTGGTGATAAGTTGGGAACATAACGATTTTTAGCCCTTATTAAATTTATCATGGAATGAAAGAGATTGCGTAATTATTGCCTGTTTAAAAATTCATAACCGAAATGCACACTTTATTGTTGATTTGTTGATAAACCTTTCAACATAAATAGATCAATTTATGTAACTATGAATTTAGAAAACATTTGATGATCACTAACACATAATTTTTTTAAAAATAAAATAGATGATAAGATTTCACTTATCTCAACTTTTAAATTAATTTTATGTACTATTAAATAAACTTAAATTTTTATAATTTGAAGTAAATTTAAATAAAACGTTTTATTATTATTTATTTATTATTGATTATTCTTAAAATTGTTTGTTTTAACTAAAATCATTGTTAATTGTTTAACCTAAAATTGAGTTTCTAAAATGAGTGTCTGGCACTGATGACCATTGTGCCAATAAAAATAGCAACCTAATTTTACTTTATGACGTTAGATAATTTTGAATTTTTTTTTTATTTTTTCTTTATTTATTTATAGTAATTTACAACTGTACTAAAGAATACAATAAGTAAATATGTAGAATGAATATAAAAAGTCATGAAAATGTCTTGAGAAAGAACCACCCAGTGGTAGCACTTCACTAACTATTTTAATACAGTAGGTCCCGAGGCCACCTTCTTTTCAGTCGCCTTGGAGGGTTATCTGAGGAAGATAAATTACGGACAAGTGGGTTTGTATGTGCAGGGAGTTTAGAATGGAAAGAGGAGTATCTATCACGGGCTATGTCTGCAACAAATGGGATGTTTAGGTCATTATAGAGGATTTGATTTGTGACAAAATATGGCGCATTCAGGATTTTGCGAAGGATTTTGGATTGTAAGGACTGGATGCGGGAGGAATTGGATGATTTCGTAGAGCCCCAAAGCTCGATTCCATATGTCCAAATAGGTCTGATAATTGTGATGTAGATAAGTAATTTGAAATTTGAATTTAAAAAATAGCTTTAACAGCTTTAATATTGTCGCCAATGGTATAATTTTCCAAATACAAAATATTAATAAATATTTAATTTTAAGACCCGAAAATTTCAGAAATACCACTACAGTTAAGTATTGTTTGTTTATTTGTTTAACGTCACGTTTATGCTACTATTGCTAATCGGACTACTGTTAGGTATGTGATGTATATATATATATATATATATATATATATATATATATACATCAAACATATATACACATATATAATGTGTGTGTGTGTGTGGGTGTGTGATATACACGAAACCATTTTCAATGCCATTACCGGTGAAAGTTTAGACCTAGATGTAAGCTGTTACTCCTGTCGTGTTCTTCTTTAAAAACTATCTATAGTGTATAAATTTAGTTGTATCAGTATTAAGCCATAACACTGTTATTATATAAACACTCAATGCTCCCCTTTAAGCTTAAAATACCAACACTCCTAAAAAATTCTTTGTATACTTGAGCCCAAATTTGATTTTGTTTATTCTACTAAAAATAAATCAGCCAATAGCAGTGACCAACCGATCATAAAACCACGCCTTTTTTTTTTTACATGCCGTTTTTCTGTCGTGAAAAAAGTGGGATCTCAATTCGAAAACAAGGCCCTTCATTAAAATTTGTTTATTTTCCTTCTTTTTTAAACTCTGACGGGTTGTTTTCTTATGTTCAACTCTAGTTTGCTACTGTTTGTTCAGCTGTTTGCAGAATGCCTACATACATAAATTCATTGCCATATGAAGTTGAAAATAGTATTTTTTGAATCTCCACAGTTTTGCTTTAAACCAGTCTTAAAACATACATGTTACCGAATGAATACAACATATCTCTATTTTATTTACTATTTTACTAAATAAATCATTCCTCCTTTTATTGCTTTTAATGTTACTAAAATCTTGGTGATGGTCTTAATTAATATAAAATATATTATTAATTTTAAATTATAATTTTAACGTCATGTTGTGTAAATAACGTGGAAAATAACACTTTCTGAAACCGTTTATTCAGCTTTATATGTCTACGAAATATACCAAACTAATTATCGTTAAAATTATAGCTTAACTATTTTTGAGTTTTTTTTTTTTTTTAAATATAATGATAGTTTTTACCAACATGGCCGCAACTGCAGTTCTATCCTAGTGTAGCTCTGTGTTTGTAACATTGTCATCTCGGTGCTTTCACGATTAAAACTATAAAACTTCATGAACAGTGAGTTTACTAACTATTAAAATTTTTAACATTCACTTATAGTTAGGTGAGAGAACTTCTGTTACAATAAGTGATAAGTTATAAACTGATTGATATCTGGTTGAGATAGAAACGTGGCTCTAATCCTCTACAGTTATCGCAGTTTACTTCGTGACTTTAAGGTCTGGGCCAGGTTGACTGCCCAGTCACCTTTGTTTTTGTCTGAGACTTCAATTAACTTTATTTCAATTCATTTTTTTAAAAGAATTTTTAGAGATTTTTTTTTCTTCTCTTTAATTTTTTTTTTTCTCCCTTAACAATGTTTTCTTTATTAGTTGTGTATATTTATGTAAATAGTTTAGATATTAAGTATTCATTGTATATATTTTCTTTTAGTTTGTAGTTGTATATACGTATATATATATTTTTGTTTTCTTCTTTATTTGCCATGATGGACTTAGATAAAAATACGTCCGATGAGGACTCAGAGGAGACCCCGTTCAGTGAAGTAAGTGAAACAGACTCACAATATTTGACGCGTCGTACGTTGAAAAAACGGGACCGTAACTCCCTCACTCCGGGTTCCGGGGGTAATTCTCCAAACAAAAAGAAAAATAAGCCTGCGAAAACAAAACAGGCGACTGATCAAAATATCGCACCGCCAAAAACTCGCAGTAAACTCACTGCAGCCAACAGTATAGAACCAACCGCTTCAACTTCAACCTCACCGTCTGTCCTTAATGTCCCACCCTCCTCATTCGGCAACAATTCAGTTGCAGCCAACATAACATCCGGGACTCCTGAGCCACAAGGGTTTTGTGACCCCGAGCCACCACCAATTTTTGTTAACAACATAAACAATTTTTTTTCTTTTGGTCAGGAAATAGCAGACTTGATCGGACAGGCCAACTTTCGATGTTATTCAAGAATCAATGATATCAAAATCAACACAACTACAAAAGATAGTTATAAAAAGCTCATTAGCCAATTGAATTCGAATAACTACGATTTTCATTGCTATCAATTAAAGCAAGAAAAGTCATATAGAGTAGTTCTAAGAGGGCTTCACTCAACCACTCCCACGGAAGCTATCAGAAGAGAACTAGAAGAAATAGGACATAATGTCAGACATGTTACTTGCGTCACGCATCCAACTGGAAAGTATCCGTTACCTCTATTTTTCGTGGATCTTGAACCAGCCAGAAACAATGCAGAAATTTTCCATGTAACAAGATTAGTGTTCTCCACAGTCCGCTTTGAACAGCCTCGACAGACAACAACAATAGTGCAATGTACCAAGTGTCAAAACTTGGGACACACAAAGACGTACTGCTACCACCAGGCTCGGTGCGTCAAATGTGCCGGCCCACATGCCACAGATACCTGCCAAAAACCACGTGACGAGCCAGCGAAATGTGCTCTCTGTGGTGAAGCACACCCTGCGAGTTACAGAGGCTGCTCGGTCTATAAAAATCTGCTCAGGACTAGATCACTAAACCCTCCATCAAAAAGTCTGGAACAGAATAGTACAACACAGGCACCTCCCGCATTGGAAAGCTTAGTGAATTTTCCGGAATTTCAAAAACCTCCAGCCAGCATCGCTCAACAGCCATCGACCTCAAAACCAATAAACCACACTCGTCAGTTCACTCAGAAGCATCACTCCGAGACCACCTCGCAGACTCGACAATCTCAACGTCAGGCGCCTCTGAACTCCCAATCCAGACAACAGACCTCCCAACCTAGACATTAGACCTCCCATCCCAAGACTGAAGTTCCACACCAAACAATCCCTCCTCATCATTTACCTCTCCAGGTTGATTTGCCGTCAAAACAACCTCAACAACCGCCATCCCGTCCGATCCAAACAATTCAATCAAACCCCCAACCTCAATCACCTTTGAATGTAAATCCTCGTATCCCTAGAAGGGTGCAGCCTCCAGCCCCTGTTCAAGTTCCCGTCCAAGCTAATTATCTTCCTCAAACCTCCGATTTACACCCACCCGACATATACTCCATCCTGAATTCCTTCCTCACGATCTTAAGCAAACTATCCAGCCACTTATCAACCTTCTTACTAGAATCCTTACCGAAATCCCGTTCAATCTCCCACGATGAGTGCTAGGCCTCTGACTATACTTTTATGGAACGCTAACGGCTTACTCAATCACCGAGACGAACTAGACATATTTCTACATCACAACCACATAGACATAGCACTTCTGACTGAAACTCATTTCACGCAACGATCTCGCTTTTACATACGTGACTACATCACTTACAGATCAGACCACCCAGACAATACTTCCCATGCTGGTTCTTGCATCCTTATCCACAAATCTTTACCTCATTCCCTTCTTCCTTCTACTCCATCTGACGCTATACAATCATCTTCTGTAATTATTTTAACTCGTCCTTTCCATGTCACTCTTTCAGCTGTATACTGTCCTCCCGGTAACTCCATCTCCCATAGCCTTCTCCATTCTTTATTCCGATCCCTAGGGCCGCGCTTCATTGCGGGAGGGGACTATAACGCTAAACACCAGCGATGGGGTTGTCGAACATCCAACTCCCGTGACAGTATCCTTTCTAACGTTGCAAACTCCAATTGCTACTCTATCCTTTCTCCTACGAATCCCACATATTGGCCTACATCCATCAAAAAACGCCCTGATATCCTGGATATATTTGTCACCTCTCAGATCCCCACTTCCCAAGCTGAAATCAAATCCCTGAATGATCTTTCATCAGACCACAGCCCAGTTCTGCTTTCCTTGCATTCAAACTTTGTTCCTAAACCCTCTCCTCCTACATTAATTACGGGACGTGTAAACTGGGACCAATTTCGATATGACTTGGAACATAAACTAAACTTAAAACATCCACTAAAGACAAAACAAGATATTGATCTAGCCATAAAAAAACTAACTGACTCAATAAGTAGCAGCATAATAGACAACACAACAAACACCAAAATTAATAAACCTCCACAAAGTAACCTACCACAGCACATTCAGATCTTATTAAGAGATAAACGCAGAGCAAGATGGAAGTGGCACAGGACCAGATACCCAACAGACAAAACTTATTACACCCAACTGACTAACAAACTAAAATCAGAAATCAGAAAATACAAAATTCAAAATTTACAATACTTGACGGAATCTCTCACTGTTACTGACAAGTCACTCTGGACGACTACTAAAAAACTCCTCAGGTTTAAAGATTTCAACCATCCACTTCTTACTGAAACTCAAACCTGGACACGATCTGACGAAGAAAAATCCCATATATTCGCTCAGCACCTCTCTAAAATATACAATCCTCATCCTGACATACTCAATCCCAACCATCTTGAATGTATCGAAACAGAACTTGATATTCCTCTCCAAATGACCCTACCTCCTACAGCATATCATCCTTCAGAAATATCCAATATCATTCACAGATTACCTTCCCGCAAAGCTCCTGGACATGATCTAATTACTTCCCATATAATGAAACAGCTTCCTCGAAAATCCATCCTTTTTCTTACCTACATATATAACGCTATCCTCCGGACCACATATTTTCCTGACTCCTGGAAACTATCTATTGTTAAGATGATTCCCAAACCCCAAAAGCCGCTCGAACATCCATCTTCTTACCGTCCAATTTCAATTTTACCTATTATGGGTAAAATCCTTGAAAAACTCCTTCTGAAAAGAATATATCCTATCCTTGACTCTAATCATATCATCCCTGATCATCAGTTCGGATTCCGAACATCCTATTCCACTATCCAGCAATGTCATCGTGTGGTGGACGTTATCTCTTCTGCTTTGGAGCGCGGGTTGTACTGCACGGGAGCCTTTCTCGACGTAGAACAGGCCTTTGACCGGGTCTGGCACCCAGGACTGTTGTACAAACTCCGTAAATTCCTCCCCCCTGCTTACTTCCTCATTATTCAATCCTACCTCTCTATCAGATCCTTCAAAATAAATCACAATAGTTCCCACTCATACCTTTTCACTCAGTCTGCTGGTGTTCCTCAAGGCAGTATCCTGGGACCTATTCTTTACACAGTCTTTACAGCTGATATCCCAACCCATCCCAACACTTTCCTTTCTACCTATGCTGATGACACCTGCGTGTTATCAGTTCATAATGATCCATTTATGCCAATGGGCAGTCTCTCTTCATGTTTTTTCATGTATTTTATCTTTACCAGCATATTTACTAGTTGTATTACAAAATACAGTTGTAAATTTCAATAAAAATATTTAAAAAAAAAAAAAAAAATATAATGATATAAATTATTACAAATGATATGAAATTATCGGAGCTTATGTCCCTATTTAATGATATTTTGATATTTGTTATGATTTTTAATTTTCAACCAACTGTTTAGTCTAGAAAAAAAAAATTATTTAACTATCTTAACAACTGAGATCACAACCATTTATATAATGATTCGCTCTGATTGAGCGTAATGAATATACGTTGTCAATATTAAATAGTAAATTTAGTATAATTTGGGTACTCACTACGTTTCCTATAGCATGCTATTTGTGTTATTTTGCTAAACCCGTCGAGTTTCTACAGTTATTTCCTGTATAAAATTGATGTGTTTAGCAAAATAGCACAAATAGCATGCTATAGCAAACGTAGTGAGTACCCCTAATGTGTAGTTTGTTCAGTAATATTACAGTAGAGAGAAAAGAGAAAATACTTTATTTAAAAAATAGTCCTGCCCAACTATATTGGGTTGCTTACAACACAGCATGCTATAACTTTATCAGATTTTATTTATATTACGATATTAAAAATAGTATTAATAAAATTACATTTTATTATTATTATTAAATTATTTAATTTTTCTTACAATTTAGTTTTATAATTTTTTTTCTTTTTTTTTTTTTTTTTTGTATATGAAAGAACTCTCTTAAAAGAAAAACAACAAAACACTTGCACATTAATCTTAACATATTGAAAATATAATCAGTTATTATCGGTCAATGTTAAAAGAGCCTGAGATGAGGACGTACAAGGTGAACACATGGGCAGTTAATATATACGAATAGACCCCAAAATGTCAGCATTGTAGGGGAACCTTTACAATTACTCACATTTTCGAAGAATGCCCCTTCTACATGAGACAATTGAACCAAACGGGAATACCACAGTGTCGTGGTTGCTTTGGGAAACGAAGTAAATAGAATTGACGAATTGATGTGCCTCCTTTCTGAAATGGTCTTTTGGAAGCATATTTGATAATTTATTTTTTTATTATTTATTTCTCCTTCCCTTTTATTTATTTTATTTTTATTTTATATATATATATATATATATATATATATATATATATATATATATATATACATATATTCTTTCTTTTTTTAAAAACTTGATATATATTTCTCTTTTACTAATCCTTTTTCTTATAATTAGTTGTTTTAACTAATATTATATTTATTATTATAACTAAGATCACGTAAAAGTACTTGTTTTAAATAGATTTTCTGAAATAAGTGCGTCACCGATGACAGAGATGTGTTAGGCTTATAAAAATAACAACCAACAATCTCACTAATTTTACTTTTATGAGGTTAGAAAAAAAGAACGTTAACAGCTTGAATATTGCCCCTAAACTTATAATATCGCAAACACAAAAATCAAAAAAAGATTAAGCTTAAGAACCCAAAATTTCAGAAGAAATAGTACTGTTAAGTATGTGATATACAAGAACTCATTTTCAATCTTATCGAGGACTTTGGTAATAGTGATCTAAGATTTATTCACACTGTATGTTCAGAAACAGAAAATAACATAATAAAATAAATATAATGAATATTATAAATTAATAAAAAAATCTTAGCTTAAAGAAAAATGATAAAATTTTATAGTTAAAATAAATCAATATTCAATGAACATAAAAATAAATAACACCTACATCTAACCCTTAGTCGAGGAAATCCCGAGCTTGACTTGTTCCTCCACTTTTTAAGGGAAAAGCAGGACCCAGGATGTCTCTGTGGCTCCTTTTTAGCCGCATCAGTGTCTTAAGAAACAGTTGAAACTAATCAAGAGTGCTAGTCACATATATTGCGCAAGTGAATGAAGAATTTGGCTACTAGTGGAACTGCAAATAGGCTATATACAAAACATATCGGGTTCACTAGCGTTCTAACCTTCAAAGATAGTGTTAAGAATGGAATGAACTGGATTGAGATTGTGTTAGAGGATAAGGATGATATGGAAATCGTAAAATTCAGATGGAATAATTTCTAAAACAAATGGAATGCTTAAGCTATGACGTAGGGTATTATTGGTTACCTAGTTGGAAGCTGGAGATTAGCTATGGTTTAGTTGTCTGAATCGCCGGTTAATTTTGGTTATTTTATATTTTTGTTCTAATTCTAGTATGCCGGTTCCATGTCAGTCTTTTGTATAGGAGAAAGTCAACATATCGGACTGTATCAGAAAACAGGTGTAGTATGAAACTAAATAGAACTCGGACGGTGGCCAATTTCTTTTAAATTTGTTTTTTTGTCACACGAACTACGCTACAACTCCTAACAATGTTATTGTGGGTATGAACGTATTTTCCGTACAATAAAAAGCAAATGTAATGGAGGGTAAAAACATTACGTAGAGATGAATTTGAAGTTGGTTTACATTGCGTAATTCAGCAAATGCCCCATATCCAACAGTAGAAAAGGCCTTCCTCTAATTTCTGCGAAAACATTACTTTCCCTTCTAAACTCTAAAGAGACTGTAAACACATTTGTCTGAGTTTCCGTAATTGAATTTCATTGGAACCCACTACTAGATTGTACACCATTTCGGTTAGAAGTTTTTATGACTTTTCATTTATAATATTTTTAAAGAAAGTCACCAATGATTTTTGCGGAAACTAGATGACAAAAATCATAATAATATTTAATTGTTTTCTAATTTTTAGAGTTGAATAATAATTAAATCTATGGAACTCTTCTTTATTTAAAATTATTATAAATGATAATTATATTATATCATCTTGTGTGCAAAGTTTCTTTAACAACATTACTAACACGATATTTATTGTCATGTATCTATTAATCGGCCCAAACACTTAAATCCTACACGAACCCGTACAACCCACCCCGACGACTTTTGAGGCTAGTTGAAGTGGAGATATCATATTTGGTTATTGAATTTTTTTTTTTTTGTTGATAGCAAATAATATTAAAGCTCAAACATAAACAATTGATTGTGAATAAATAAAATAATTTTACAAAATAAATATTAATAAATAGCTAACTTAATTGAAATTACTATTATATAGTTTTTATACTTAATTTCACTTGCCAATACATGAATTTATAGTAAAAGAAAGTATTGCAATCGCGGATATTTTCGAATTTTATTTTTCAGCGGAAATACACGTTTTAGGGTCCTATGAGCCCAAATGGCCAAGTCCCGCTAAAAGGACAGTGTGTAGTAAGTCTAGTTCGAGAACAATAAACTGTTTAAAACTGAAATTTCACATTTTAGAAGCTTATATGTCTGAGATGGTATAGAAAGTAAGGGAAAGTCTTGTGTTGCCCGAAATTAATTGTTTTTTATTTGTTGACTATTTAATATATGGACTATAGTTTCTCCATTCTTATAATATATCAACTTATATAATTTTTTTTTTTTTTGTAGGCGTAAACCACTTGGGTCATTTTCGCCTTAAATCACTTTTTATAAACGGATTAAATATTATAGTCAATTGTACAAGTCGGTCTGTCGTAGGAAGTCAAAAAGTTTTGCAGTTGTTTGTATATTGTCTTGTAAAACGGTTGGTAAGTCAGTGTCAATTGCAATATGTGCTCTGTGAGTATCATAAGCCCTACACTCTGTCAAAATGTGTTTAACAGAGATTGGGCAACCGCATGTTGGGCAGTCCGTAGGAGGTTCCCGTGCCATGAGATGTCCGTGAGTTAGTCGGGTGTGTCCAATACGCAGGCGCGCCAGGATAACCTCTTCCCTTCGCTTTTGTCGTAGGGACGAATGCCAATGGGAGATGTCCCTTCTTATTTCTCTTAATTTGTTGTCAGTAGTGTCATGCCAAATCTGTCCCCACTTCGACCGAATCCGCTGCTTGATGATAGAAACATAGTCGCCAACAGGCACCCCAGTAAAGGGAATGCCATATGTTATTGCTTCTTTGGCTGCACGATCTGCGAGTTCATTGCCAACTATACCGCAGTGGCTCGGTACCCAGACGAAAAAAAACTGAATTATTGGAAACTATTGTGGACTGCAATGATAATAAAATATTTTGAATAAGAGAGTCGGTAGAGAAAAGGCGCTTCAAGCTGAGCAGGGCCGATAAGGAGTCTGTGCAAATAATCCTGTTTGTCTTAGTAGGGTAAATTACATTTAAACTTTTATAAATTCCAACTTGGGTCCAACATTTTTTTAAAAAACATTTTATTGGTATTTACAACTGTACTTATAATAAATACAATAGGTAAATGGGCTAATTATAATCATGGATATGAAAATGTCTAGCGAAGAACTACCCAAAATTAGCACTTCAATGTCAATTTAATTCAGTAGGTCTCGAGGCCATCGGCTTTTCAATTGCATCGGAGGGTTTTCAGGAATTGATGGAAATGAAATATTGCTTGTAAAAGGATTCGTGTGGGTCAGGAGTTTGGAATTAAAAGAGGCATATCTGTTTTAGGATAGTTCTAGACGAACGGGATATTTAGGTCATTATGAATTATTGATTTACATTTAAAAAATATTAAATACTCTTCTGACAATATTTAATATTGACTGAATAAGGTTCTTATTGTCTTAAAAATGCTCTCAAAGGAGCTAACAGATATCATACGATAGAAAAAATAAACTTTCAAGTAGGTAATACCAAAAGTTCTTTATAAAAAAAATAAATTGTATATTAAAGCTTCTATACAAATGTTGATAGAGATTTCATTTTTATAACATAAGCTATTTCATAAATCTGAAAATATCTCGGATTCAGCCACCTAAATCCATGACTACTGTTATTTTCCAGTATTTTTGGAGTGTTATTTTGTTGTCCGGCGACCTGTCATGTAGGAAGATTTTCCTCCCCTAGATTGATAAAGGGAGGTAACTAAGAGACAGGGATGATGGATTAGATGTAAATACCAGGGCAGCTCTATCGGGAGATTGATGCACGGCTAGCCGCCGCATTATCCAAACACCGGCCCCTTCTTTAAATTCCTTTACATCCCGCCTGTCAAAATAATGGGCTCTGTACTCACAATATCTATATCCCGCAGGATAATTATTCTTTTTGGATGATTAATTATAAATATCTTCGCCTCACCAACCCGTCCTCTTTGAAGAAATGCTTCATACAACAATCCCTGGCAAGTTCATTAATAACCGAATCATAAAATAAGACTGAATGATACAGACTTTCCGAACGAATCCGATCCGACTACGACCGGACAAATATGGCACATTATGTTGTAATGTAATAAAATAGATTTTAGGTCCCTATACTATGAATAACAAAGTAAGTATACAATTTTAAATACATTTGTCTGGTATTTGAAGTCTTCTGTATTGAATAACAGAATTGGTATTTTACCTATAAGATTGGTGAATAATGAAATGAGCCTTAACGAAAAAAAAAACATTTTATTTAAGCGAAAAGTAACATAAATTTTAGCAGGATCACCTGTGGTACAGTAGCTAGGTTACCAGCCTTCTATGCCCAAGGTCACCGGCGTTATTCCGTTCTTTGAAGGGGACATGAACTATTGGTTTCAACCATGTGTGATGTCAGGCACCTATTAAACATTCCTATCCTAATTTTACGTGGATAGGTAAAATTCAAGACTCCGTGTGTAGAATAAACACATAAACGTTCATTGAATAAACATAAATTTTATATCAGGAACCTTAATAGTCATATAATAAATAAATAAATTCCATATTATCCTAGGACATGTCCCTTTAGAATAAAATATACAGAATGTACAAAAAGGTCTTTAGAGTCTTGGAGTAAATAAAATAAATATAAACAAGTTAATAATTACTGGTATAAAATAGACATATTTAAATGAGAAGAAAAAATAATAAATAAATAAAAAGCTTATTTTTGATTCTATTGAGCCTTGATCTTCATTAAGTGATCAAATATGCGGGATTTGAAGGTAGAAAGAGAATTGGAGTTACGGATGGAAGGAGTTATAGAATTCCATAAGATTAAGGATCGAAATAGAAAGGATCTGTCGAAATGTGCAGTTCGGTAGGCCGTACTTTATAAATCCGAAGGCCTGGAGCGTGTACAAGGGAAATGGACAGAGGATTTGAACTTTAGTAGATCAAAAATGTATGATGGGCGGCAGGGATAGATAACTTGGTAAAGGAATGACGCAAGGAAATACTTGCGATGATTGGAAGGGTTAAGCCACTTCAAATAGCCATAAAATTGGGATACAGAGGTGTATCTAGGGACCCCTAAGATAAAACGAACAGAGGAATTAATTAAGCGTTTTATTTTAACCTCGAGATTCCAGACCCACCACCATATACCGTAGAGCAATAGTCGAAGTGGGGAAATATTAGACAGGTAACGAGGAGTTTTCGGGTTTCAACCGTGAATAGGTGGCGAAGGGAATACTAAGTTTATGGTTGAAGATTTACGATGGTAGATTTTAGAAATATGATTTTCGAAGGATAGAGTTTGGTCGATGGTTCCTTCAGAATCCCCAGATTCCTAACAGTCGGAATATAATATCACTTAACGCTAAATGACGTATGTTTGTCCTAAATCGGTCTTAACAATGAGATGATGTAACAATATTACCTTCACATACATTACACTACACCCTCCCTTCTGTGTGGCTGAAGTGGATACTACTTTGGTACAACAACCCTTCTATTTCGAATAACGAATTATTCTATTATAGAATTATTTATCTATCCCGTTTATAGAATTATTATAGAATTATTTATCAAATAATTATAGAATTATTTATCTATCCCGCGATGAGGTGGATTATTAATTTTTATAAATCCTCATTACAAATAATTTACACTTGATATAAACTACAGTTAAGGAGGTAGGGAAATAATTGATGTCTGAGAGAGTTTGATGAGGGGCTGTATGGATGGGGTTGGGTTAGATAGATAGATAGAACAAAAGATTTTAGAGAAGATGGGAATTGTGAGAATATATAAAATACTAAGTAAGGACGTCGTTATAATTGAGTGAATAGAGTATCAATGTAAGTATTTAAGATTTTTTTTTTTTAGTTCTAAAGGAATAGTAAAAGATAGAGAGCAAGGAGATATTGCAGACGGAAATAAAGGTAGGGGGCACCTAAACACGATTAACCAACTGGACACTTGAGAGCGTTTCGGAATTTCACATATGTATGTTAATTTCATTAAAAAGAATTGCCATAATTCAATTTTTCATGGTTAGAATATTTTTCACATGGTCCTAGTAATATTTTTCTCCTGAGCTCAAATGGAGTAAGATATGATTGTTGAAAATTATCTAACCAGAAAATATTTTATACTTTCTCCTTAATCTTTTTCGTGAGTAAAATGGATAAAAATCTGGTAGGCGCAAAACACGACTTTCACTTACCTCCGTTATTTATAAAAATATAATGAATTAGTTTTGGAGAAAATCCTATAAAGGTGCAAACTGCATGGTATAAAGTGGCTCTTCTGGTTAGCTAATTTTAGTGAAAAAGTTCCTGCAACATCTCGATGGTATCATCATCATCATCATCTGGCGCTACCACTCGTCACCGAGTCTGGGCCGCCTCCAGTAGCCTCCTCCAGTTGGCTCTATCTTGCGCACCATTTCTCCAATCACTAACGCCGAGTAAGGTCCTAGCATCTTCTGTGACAGCACCCATCCACCTCAGGTTAGGTCTCCCCACTCTTCTTCCGCCATGAATTTCTTCGGGAGGATCTTCTTGGGGATCGACATATCCTCCATTCTTGCTACATGGCCTGCCCATCTGAGTCTTCCAACCTTGGCAACCTTCACAACATCTGGGCTACTGAGGAGGTTGTAAAGTTCTTGGTTAGTGCGTCTTCTCCATGCTTCTCGATGGTATAGTAGTTTTAAATATGAAATTTCAGTTTCATAGGACTTTTGGATTTCGAGCTGGACATACCACACACACACACACACAGACCTTTTTGTTGGACTTGGTCATTTGGACTCAGGGGACCCTAACACGTGTATTTCCATTGAAAATTGGAATTCAAAAATGTTCACGATCGCAATACTTTACCTTACTATAAGTACCATCTATAGGTAAGTGGAAGTAAAAACAAATTTAGGGTAAACAATAATTATCGTTATTTTAGTTCAGGACGTGCAGCTTTAGTAGTAAGAGTTTAAGAAATAAAAGCTTGCACTCAATTTTAAATCAAATTCAAAGGAACATGTAACATGTCAGCATTGGAATTATTTTCAACTCGTAGTATTTTCTTTTCCTAACACAAAGGAGGCTTTAGAAATCCTATTAGCTAATATTTTATATTCCCAAGCCAAAGAAATGAGGTGAATAATCGGAGTTTACAGTCTGCTCTGCAAACATCAAACACGATTAATCCAAACACAATTGGTTTGTCAATATTTGCAAAAGTCCGTTTTGTTTTGTTTTTCATAATCACGGTGACTTTTATGATAGATGTTTTGTTTTGTTAAGTTCTGAATTATAGGAACAATTTTTACAATGATATTTATTTATGATTAATTTATGTATTGTTACGCAAAAAAAATATCCAATATTGATTACTGAAATAGATAATTTTTGGTGTAATTTAAAAAGCACAGAATTACATGTATAATAAAGTATGTTTGAATATTTCGTCATTGATCAATACAATGTTGAGCAAGGTACAATATTATTCAGTTATGTGTTTAGTTATTTGATTATGTATTTAATAATTATTTAAGTTGTAAATAAAATACGATTGAATGTAAACTATTTTATTGGTCTTTATTTCTTAAAAGTCCTTGTAAGTAATATTTGACTTATAACTGATTTAACTTCAACATTCATTTATGAAATGTATAGTAGTAGAACGTTATTGAAAATAAGTGTGATGTTTTCAAATCTATGTCTTAATACACCGATTAGCGTCCAGAGTTTAAATAACCAAGCATTGCAAAATTATATGTGTGCATGGTTAGTATGTTTAATTCAGAATAAAAAAGTCATTTGAAACAGAAATCACATATTTATACAGAGATATTCAAAGAAAATATTTCTTCATAAACGTCTTACTGGAAGAGTCACCTCTACTATGTTTTTTACACATTCTATGTATAAAAACCCTAATTTACTATGATGAAACTAAACAAATCAATCTATAATTTAATGTTCGTTAATATCTGTCAAAACTTCTTTGTATTAATATACTTAAAGACGACTTCATGTTTTTTCTAGAATCTACTTTATTTTTTTATAATTAAAAATCCAGGAAAAAATTTAAGATACCTTCAAAATTGGTTTTTTGAAATAGTAAATTTCTTGAAACGCATTGCTGAGGAAATGGTTAATCTTAAATATAAAAATACTTCTAAATTTACTAAAGCAGACATTTTAAAAATCAAATCACTTATACTGAAATAAGAATTATAACTACAGTAATAGTATAATCTTGTACATTGCAAAATTATTGGAAAATTAATACTTAATATACAAATTCATAAAAGTAATGATAGTGTAAGACAAGAACCATAAACTTAATTTATACATTTATGTTATAATTTCATTTTATATTATCCAAATTTTCCTTAGGAACTAGATGAAATGTCTTTGAAAATACTTACTCTTTTTTATTTAACTTTTAATAAGACTTCTAAAAGGGGTGTGTAAACAAATAAATAAACTAGCCGTTTTTAACCAAATATTTTAATGATTATTTCTTTGATATAAAATACAATTACAGCCCATGGGTATGTGCAGTCCCACTCTGATACCAATCTTTGTGATAACTGCCAAAAAGCTCTTGGACCGCAATTTCAACTTCCGAAAAATTATCATATCTTATCCCTTGAAGAAAATTGTCCATGGATCAAAACACCAAAGGTGCGAGGTACGGAATATATGGTGGATGGAGCAGGAGTTCAAACAAAAGTTCTGTAAACATTTCTTTGGCTCGACGGAAAATATGAGGACGAACATTATTTTGTTGGAATAAAACTCTTTTTCGGTTCATCATTATTTTGATGAAAGTAGAATAATGCCTTGACAACCTCGAGTACAATCTTTCTAGTTATTTGGAGTAGAGTTCAGAATTCATAGAGCATCCATCAGGAACTAATCTGTGATGAGTAACACCTTCAAAATTCCAAATACACAAAGCATGGATTTTTTTTTTTTTTAATTTCCTTATTAGGTATGAGTGTGTTTATGTTTTGATTATTTATTTGTTAACCTAATATTTATTTAATTTATAAATTTTTGTATTTTATACCTTTATTAATTTTAGTTTCATTTTATGTAATTTGACTTTTCTTTTGTTTATATTGTAAATATTGTATGAATGTTATCATTTAGCAATATTATTATTTTCCATTGCGACAAACAGTAATATATCCGAATAAATAAATATATAAAAAGTAAAAAAAAAATTCCTTCTTGCTGCGTCTGGAAAATCAGTTTGACAGCGATCATTCAGTCATTGCTCAGTGTTAAGGGAACACGGCCCTTAACCTATTTCAAGATCTCGCATATACAACAATACAATCAAGTGCACATAGGGCCTTCTGGTCGCATCTGAAGGTACTCCTACTCGAACCAGAATCATATAGGAGAAACAGAACGAGAGTGAGAGTTTTGTGAGCACATATGTCCATACCCCAGTGGAACTCCATCATTGCATATAGAAGAATTCCTCAACAGCATAAAGGAGTAGAAAAATATGCACCGGCTGGCTCAGTAACAGGAGAACTACCCTAGAGGAGAGACCGCCTAATCCGTACATTAGACAGATACGTTTAGCAATAGTTCAAATTAACCTTATACAAATTTTCTAATTCACTAACCATCATTATATTTTCTTTAGCACTAAATTCAGATTGAACTTAATATTATAATAGAACAATTATTTTCAAATACAGTTTTGTGATCCCGGCAATGCATTATAACTTGTTTCCCATGAATATTACCCAGAGATCATTGATAGTTTATGAGTGGACTGTATTTAAGGTTTTTTTTTTAAAATATATAATGGCTAATTTTAACTAACTTTGATATTTAATTTGTTTACAAAAATACAAAAGAGACTGAATTTTTTTATAATAGAAAATTAAGTTCAGTGTGTCAGTTGGGTGGCTCCTGGCCCATCAGGCTCCCTGTTCAGTCTTGCTGCTTCTACTCACATATTGTTATGTGGTAGAATTTCCTTGTCCCATCATATACACTTTTAACTTATCTTCACTTAGCAACCCTCTTCCCAAGATTTTGGGCACATTTTTTCTCTAACTAGCACTTACTTGCCAACCAAATGGAGGGTCCAAACTGGTGGAAAAATTCATAATAAATTTAACTTTCAAATTCGCTCTTGTTCAAGAATTATCCTTAAGTAAATACAGTCCACTGAATTATTTAACTAACCAGCCCTCATTATTATTAATAATGTTTAAGAGTACCCTGGAAAGCCCCAGGTCTCGAAACATTGACAACCAGTAAATCCAATTATTATCACAAGTGATAATCTTCCAGTCAAATCTTATATCAGGATGGTTTTTAATTAATTCTCACTAATTTACAATTCTTTGAAATCTTGAATTTGATAAAACTATCATTTCTTTTATACACCCATTAATAGTTTTCCTAATTAATATAAAGTAATAAAATTTATTTCTACCTAAAAAACTAAGTGTAAATTCCGCGATGCGCCCAACAGTTTTTTTTTTAATTTAGAAAAAATGTGGAAGGCTGAAAATACTTTTACCAAATGTTTTAAAATTAAAATGTTTACTATGTTTTCAGCTTCAGTTATATATAGCAATAAACCTGTTTATCATTCAGGAAGTTTGACGGTATTCAGTTATATAGGTAATATTTGATTCATATTAGAATGGATGGATGGTGGCAGAGGCAGTTGGCATGAACTTGTTACCCAAACGTGACGCGGGCTTCAAGGAGCGACATCATAGGCTCCCAGGGTAATATGCTTCGTCCCTTCAACCATTACAGTTTACGGCCTCAGGAATTTATATTTGGATAAGAAGTCTTACCTAATACTTCGTAATCATAAGCATCATTGTTTCCTTCACATCTTCCATAAAATTCTGTATTAGCCAATATCTCTCCATACAGGGTTTCTCATAAATGTCTCGTTTTATTATGGGAGCTAATACTAGTTTATAAGCAGAATAAAAATTTTAATATGACCCATAGTCCGGTTGTCAAAGGTTGGGAAGGAAAACCAAATTTTGAGATTTTTGCTGTTATCACTGGTTTTCACTAGAAAAACTCAAATATATCTGCTTGATGTGCACGCACAGTAAAACAGGTGGTGCCAAATGAAAGAATAAAAAATTCCCCCGACGTTGTAGAAGTCAAACCATTAAAATAAAGTAACTGGCATACAACGTCATGCGGAAAATTGATTTTCAACATTTCTAAGAATCTTCGGACAGTGACTATTACTCTTCTATCGTCCTTCCGGATCTCAGAAAAACTTCTTCATTTGATAAGCTTCAATAGGGTCCCAAACAAACTTACCTTCATTGGCCAATCAAGAATGTGATGAGGCAATAAAAAGGAAAAAAAAAGGATCAATAAGATTATTTTTTCTTATCCTCCAACTTTATTTACAAAATAAATACACAAACATTATATGTACATACAGCAGCAATGGCATATACAGTCCACGGTTCAGGCTTCGTATTTCCCGTTGGCAAGATCAATAAGAAGAACTATGCTTAATATTTGCCTTATAAATGCCTAGTCATTTTGTGGGAGCCGGTAATAGACTTCAAGAGAAACAATATGGAATTTCAACGTAAAGTAATTAATTTTTTTTTAAATTTAATTTAAACATTAATGTGTATATTATTAAAAAAAAATAAACTATTCCAGAATTCCTTTAATTTAATCATCGGTAGTTTTTCATTAAGGTGTCAATTTTAGCAGATTGTGAAATAAATAAAAATTCGCTTTAAGACCAGAACACTAAATGAAATAAAATTGGAAACTAAGGAATATGCAGGGAAGGGATGAGAAGTCGTGTATCTTTTCGGCCCTATAAATGTTCTAAACTAACAAAAAAATTATAATTGTATAAGAAAACAAAATATTATAATAGAAAAAGGTGGTGGTGTATTTTTGCTTCCAAGTCTCTATTGATTTTCAAGTAATTACTGATTAATTTTCAACCTATTTTCGCCCCCCCCCCCCTACTTCTTCATATTACTTTCGACCTACTTACCTACTAGCCCTGATTTTTTTTCTTATTCTGCCACGTAAAGTCATCTGGACACAATATACATAAAGTCATTTCATCATAATGTTACAAAGTCACCTGAAGCTGTGGAATCTACTTGAAGTCCTGGAATTTTAACTAGGTGTTTCACTTTAAGATAACAAACAAAGAACCTGAACCAATTGTGATATATTGACCAATTTACGTTCCTAATTTCTGCCGATGATCATTTATATTAACAAATTAATCAGCTGTATTGTAGTTTTTAGCATAACTGCCTTCCGTGTCATAAGTCGCGGGTTCAAACGTTGCAAAGGACCCTAGGAGTTTTTAATAGTAGTAAAAATCCTTAGTTATATCGCCACTCAGTATGGCCTTAAAAAGGTGGTCTCGAGACTGTGAGATGTATGGTACTCATTAAAGGTACATTAATTACACTTGTATACGAAAAATTTAGGGCTGCCACTGTAGCGTTGTCCGATTAGCCACAGTGCCATTAAGTTTCATTAAATAAATAAACAAGCGAACAACGAATAAACATTATAAAATAAACATAATAAGTCACTTTTCACAACAATCAACTGTTAATCCCAAACCGATAAACTCTAAATTAGTCAAACACTCCTTTTTTTTAAAAATATAAATAGCACGAAATTTAAATTACATCCGTAGAAGCGAGGGTGGGTCTCTAGTCATTACATAAAGCCTTTGAAGCTATATTTGAAAATAATAAATATGTCAAATTTCTGATGATTGATTCACATTATCAATTCGCTTATCTATTATTGACAAGGCAATACAACTAATAAAAGGCAAGTTTGTAGAAGTAGAAGAATATAAAAACTAAAAAGAAAGAAGTGTAAAAGAAAGATAGGAAAAGTTTGGAACGATGGTTTTCTTAATTAAAACTTGACAGGGGTGAGGAGGGGTTTGTCCGCCTTCACTTGGCAGCCCTCACCGATTTTCACCCTCCCTGTATCTCATGCTTGCTTTGTTTGCTCCTTCTAGGATCGACTTGGATATTTTTGTTTGTTTATTGTTTATTTATTTTTTAAATGTATTTATTAGTTTGCGATAATAACCCATAAAAGGTTGTTAGTCATTGTTTTTAATACATAATTATTCGTGATCTTATTAAAATTATATAACTGAGAAAATAATTTTAAAACTTATAACAATTTATTTTTACACATGTATCACACGTGTGAGGTGTATAAAAATATGAAAATTTATCTATTTCTATTTACTATGAATTTTTAATCTTAAGCTTAAAACTGTTAAAATCTAAACTATATCAACAAATATAATAATATTCAACGATATTACTCACATTAACAGAGAAACATACAATGATGGAGTGTGCAGCTCTACAACATGCATTCGAAAAACATTAAATTCCCTCAAGTATAGATGCACCTCTAAAGAAAAAAAAATAAATAAAGCTGTAGACAGCTTGATTGAACTGCTCACTTATTCCCCAAAACATAATAATAACAAGCACAATTTCTATCGAGAAACACTCCATAAAATTTTTGGAATAATATAATATCGGACTAATTTTATTAAATACGATACTAAGGGACTTATTTTATGTATTTATTGATTTCATTTTTTGCTACTTATAATATAAAACCGTAATAAAATATATACAGAACAGACGAGTCACAGATAAGAGGATTTAAAACCAAAACCAAAAAGAATAGAATGAAAGCTACTAAAGGCATAATAACTTAGCAGTTGATTCTCCAGAGAAAAATAGTAATCTGGTAATTGACAATCTTAATCAAATTTCAAATTATTAAACTATGATTTACACATATCATTGGTAACATCTTAAACTAATATCATGTGATTCCCTAGTAAAATTCATTTCGTATATTCCTAAAATTGTAGCCCTTGGACCTCATAAGTAAAAAATTTTTCGGTTTAGTTAATCATTTTCAATATAAAATTTTATATTATAAATGTGTATATAAGAACTCACCAACATGGATGGACCAATGGACTTTTCATTGCTCAATAAAGTATTGAATCCAGAATCTTTTTTTTTTTCGATGAATGATGTCAAGGCCGCAGATAAGAAATATTATAATTTTTCTTTTGAACTTCACATCCGATATGATAGAAATTTTTCAGAGATTATTATAGTATCTGAAGAATAATTATTATGCTTTCACTTTATGCCTGAACCCTATCGTATTTCATCTTAGAATCAGAGGCAAAAATTAGAAACTATAAAAGATTAATGAGCTTCTCAGGATTCCTCGTTTTTTTTTTATTTTATAATGAGGACGATAGAAGGAGGAGCACCTGATTCTAATACTGATCGGAAGACTTGAATTTAGGAAGTGGCCCATGAAAGTCAATGAAGGGAAATGCTTGCTCATTAGGGCTGCTTCCGGAGAGGTTTTAATTTAGCATCGTCGCACAACTTCAATACAAGGGCGGCCACCACTTCAACTAACCAAAGGAAGAAAAAAAAGATGGAGTAATGACAATTTTAGATTTTGTAGAATATATCATTTATATTAGTTTGAACATTTGAAATCATATCAAAGGGACAAAAATAAATCGAAAGCTACATATGAAATTAGCATTTTGAATATGGCTTATTTTAATTTTTTTTTTTTTTAGAAGAGAAAAGATCCCTATATCAAAGCAAACATTCACAATCGGAGCAAATGAAAAAGTGCTTACGAGACGAAAATTGTAATATTCAATTTAAAAATAGTTCTTTGAAAATCCAGAACTATCTATATGTTCATAATGATTGTAAAAAATTGAAATTCACCCCATAAAAACAAATTTTTACTGAAACAGAAACACTACTTGAAAAAAACAATAAAAGATCTCTAAATCTCAACTTTATCCTTAAAATATAATAACTGTTAGAAAAAATATATTTTTTTAAGACCGCTGTGTTGCTATTTGTGAAAATATTTCAATTTTAAAAATCATAAAAAATGGGAGCGGGATGGTCTAGTGGGTATAGCGCTATTCTACTGTGCTCCGAGTCTTGGGTTCGAATCCCGGCTGTGGCGGAATATTATTTGTTCTATTATTTCAGCCGAGGGACGATCCTGGGTTATGGAGACCCTCCTGGGATACACCCAGCCTCTATAAAGTGGGTACCCACAAATGGGGAAAAACCCTGGCGGCTGAGCGCGATCTCGGCCGAATCACCTCAATACACGGCCGTTGGCCTAGAAACATCACGAATCTCTACATGTACTGAACCCAAAACTCTTTATGGGTTTTAGTGGTACAGGTTTTTTTTTAAAAGCATATCATCACATATTTAATAAGAAGTGAAAGTATATCTGTTTGAACATCTTAAGAGAATTTGATCAATCGTTTGTTTTGGCCCTGATAACTGTTTCTGTTTCTATTGTGTAGAGCTGCTAAAAAAAAAAAAAAAAAAAGTGATGGGATTTTACAAAATACATACTGTTCTATTTTTAGATGAGTCAGTGTCTTCTGGCTTTAGAAAATACCGTACGAAATCCATTCCGGTTCACCTAATTTTAAGTACAACATTATTAGAAATATCATTGAAATCTATTTGACGTTTGTCGTAGATTTGAGCATATTACATACATACATATTACTAAGCATATTACATTGATTTGACTGTAGACTGACGCGAGAACAATTTTATTCCTTGATGCATAATTTATACACTAATTGAAAATTTCGCAAATAAGGGTGTAATTTTCTTTTCTTCTCTCCACGATCATGAAACATCGGTAATTTTGGTAGGAAGTAATAATTATATAGTGCACAGCTTTTTCATGCTCTGATTATTTAATAACCTATTTATTAAACTTTTAAATTGCATAATTATTATCAAACTTAATTCCCGCATATATTGACTATATTCTATATTATTATACAAAAAAATTAAATAGTTAAGTAGCTAAGAACTGCTAGACGTGAATTTTTGCATTATTTATTTTGCAATTGTTACATTTGTTTCTTGTTTGTTTTACAATAAAGGAGATTGGAAAACAAAGTAGTTAAGTGTGCTATGCAAAAAATAATTACTCTTTAGACCTTCAGGTTTGCATACAAAGTAGTATGCTTAGTATGCACAGTATAGTAATGTGTAATATACACAATAAAACAGTATGCGTGGTATACACAGTATAGTAATGTGTAATATACACAATAAAATAGTATGCGTGATATACACAGTATAGTAATGTGTAATATACGCAATAAAATAGTATACACAGTATGGCTTAAAAATTCCTAGATATCTCTTATAACTCGTATATATTTCTTATAAAGACATATTACTAGATTCTGGTTGTCAGGCCTTTTGTGCGGCGTATAAAGACGACGTCTGAGTCATAAAGATATATTCTGTCATTTAGGCTACCTCTTTTATCAGTTGAAGACTTCATATATACAATAGAACATCGATTCTAGATAAAGTTCTTTATGCTACATGCCTGTAATATAATGTACTAGATCTTAGCTAGTACACTTTCTTTAGAACTTATACAAAACTTGATAATAATATAATGGTTGTATAATACTACTAGCTGTATCCCGCGGCTTCGGGAACGAAGGTTTCCTTTGTTGTTTATTTACATTTATCTGTGTTAATGTTAGGAGTAGCAATAATCCTAATAATAATAATCAATCAAACTATTTTCTTTTCATACCATCTGGTTTTATTATTTTACACAATATATAATATATACATATATCATATTGACCTTCTATTACCCGAAGGTATTCTAAGGAATATTTCCAGGTGCGCTACATGTACTTTTAACATTTCAAGGGATTTTATGCATTTACATAAATTGTATACATAAAAATTACTAAAATGAAGAGGAACCATTCTTCAGGGTTTTGGTAATAAATTGAGTTCAGACATAGCCCTAACTCCTTCCCTCGGAGACAACATCAACGAGAGGTAGTAATCCTTGCCACCTTCCTGGCTTGAGTAGTGGGGTGATATCAACAAAAAAAAATTGATGTGTCTCTGGCTGATATATTCAGGCACTGTCGGCAATGCTAACTCCTGACGGATAGTATGGTTTTTGGCCCTCTGTAGGTAGGTACCTCTGACAATCCGCCAAAGGATGGACTTCTGGTTGGTCTGTAATAGTTTGAGGATGGACATGAACAGAAGCCGCATCAAGGGCATAGAGCATAGACGGACGTATTGCTCTCTTTTATATCTGAAGTTTCATTATTAGTTATAGTTGTGAGGATTTAAGTAGGTGATAGAGCCTGTAGCCCTTTCTCTTGGACATTTTAAGTCTTTCCCGGAGGGTTTTTTTTTTTTTTTGTGGAGGTACGTCATACCTCTTAAACTATCTCAAACTATTATATATATATATCCCACTTTGTATAGGGAGGAATCAGTGGCGAAAACGAGATGAGGCTAAAGAGATAAATTAGTGTGTTTATACAATTTATGTACGGGCTCTCTAGACAGTCACACGTCTCTCACTGGTATTCTGGTCAAAGGAGGCTCTATCCCGAATTCCGAAAACAGAACCTACTTGGTATCTCCCTATTCTAATCCTTGCGAGCCAGAAAACCTTCCTATATCTTTGATTTCCTCACTCCGCCCTCTCCCGTGCACAATTCTAACACAAGATCCCTCCCTACCTACCAATCTATACCCGACCTATTATAGAACAGCATCCTTTGAGAAGTCCTTTATCATACTTTCGAACACATCACACTTCTCCCTCCATCCCTAACCACTCTCAAACACCAATTATATATCGTTCTCCTTAAAAATCAATCTTCCGCAAATATTTGATAGATCTAGAATTTGATAATACATAACTAAACTCATTTCATGCTATCTGTTTTTATTTGTGTCTTTGATTTATATTAACTTTTTATAATTACCTAACTAAATAATTGTTTATTAAATGAAGCCAAACAAATTGGACTTCCTCTGTTCCATGTAAATTATTCTTAGTGGTCGAATTATCCCAGAATAAAAATTATTTTTCATTCATTCATTTTTCAACAGTTAAAACCATTATTTAGTGCTAGATCTTAATGTTATTCTTCCAAATTTTCAATAGCACACCAATAGAAGTAGAAGTAGGCATACCAGAAATTAATCAATGTGTTTTACCTTTTTAACCTAATCGTTTCATATTGATACAACTCGCAACATAAATGTGAATTAATCCCATTCGTGGGTAAAACTTTTTACTTCAAAAATAACAGCATTGTTTTTTTGTTTTTTTTGGTTCAATAAATAGTTTCTTCAGTTTATTATTAGCGAAATGTTATTTGGTCACTTAAAAACATTTAAAAAATCCAATAACAATTCCATAGGAGTCAACATACGAAGCATAGATACGATACTCAACATGCTTAAATTGTTATAA
Organism: Piezodorus guildinii; assembly: GCA_023052935.1. Taxonomy (NCBI): domain Eukaryota; kingdom Metazoa; phylum Arthropoda; class Insecta; order Hemiptera; family Pentatomidae; genus Piezodorus; species Piezodorus guildinii. The sequence goes on from CM041292.1 coordinate 66,129,202, forward strand.
ATTATTACACCTCATCTTTGCTAATAAAGGTCAGGTAAAGATGATTACTTTTATGCTGTTAGAAAAGCCATTAATAGTATAAATAAGTACTTATAATTTTTTAGAAGATGTACAGTTTTCGAGTTATTCGAAAACCCATTTTGTTTTACGTTTTTGAAAAATTCTATTTTCCAAAACAAAAAGGTGTACTTTTTTCCAAACCCAGCCTTATTGCACATCTGGGCGGTAAAGAGAAGCTTCATGAAAAATCTTCATAAATTCTTGAGTTACTGCAATTACGAGAAAATCAAGTGAAATGGTACTTTAATTTATAAATATAGATTAAATACTGGCTACGCTCTATATTTTGAATACGGAAATAATAAATAAAAAAATAAATAAAAGGGCCATTTTTACGAAACAATGCACTAATACTCGAATTGAACCAATCTATTGTTAGCTCTATTGAAATGGAAATTTCATTTCCATTATACGTGGGGGAAGATAACAAAAGGGATTTTATCAATTGTGAAATGTAAATTACGTTTTCTCTAATCTCAAATTGACAAATGGAATTTCTTGTTTTTACTACGTATAATTTCCTAACAGATTCGTTAAGCTTGCAATGATAATTCCAAAAATGTATAAACGTCATATTATACTTTATTTTGTGATATTCTATGTATAGTTTGATCGATGATTATATTAATTAAATTATCCATAATCCTTTCCTATTATGGTACGATATAAAAACGATTTAAAATAGAAAAAAAGGGGCAACGTGAAACAATAACATTATAATAATTTTACATTCATCTTAAATATCAGTGAACTGTCCCTGCTTCACCTGTTAGACTGATTTAGGGTATATTGGTTTGTCTAGTTCATTGTAACCAAATTGCTTTTGGCATGAAATTGTTATGTTTCAATTATAAGATATATTTACAGACTTATTATTTTTCTTAGCGGCTGTTCAGTATATTTATTCCCATGAAATGGCAATAAGCTTGGGCTTTCTTTTTAACCCAAGCCAATGCGTTGATTAAAAAAAAAACAAAAAAAAAAAAATAAAATAAAAACTTGGTTCTAGATTGGTCACCATCTCATCTAAGAATAAGTAGCAATGAGAAGGCAGATGACAGCTGTGGAGGCAGTACTAGTCTCTATAGAAATTAGCACGATTTTTACTAAACCTGATCACACGAATCAAAAAAAAAAAAAAAAAAAAAAAAAAAAAAACTAGCAGGATCACATGGGAAAATACCAGATAATCGTATAAGTTAAGACGTATCAAAATTGAGTTCAACAGGTTATTTCTTTAATTTAAACTGAAACTTTTTGAAACGTTTGAATTTCAAACGTGTAAAAGTGTAACAATGACAACAGAAGCGAAGGAATTGTCATCACTCGATTAAGAATAGGACACACGCGACTGACCAATGGCTACCTTATCGATACCAAACTCTTCGAGCTGTGAACACGCAACGTGTAGCTGAGCATCAGCCTCATCCCAGTCTGCCCGCTATATCACAAACACTATATCGCTTAGAAAGTATTAAAATAAAACTCGAGAAGATGATAGGTGATAATACTATAACAAATAGGTAAACTATTGATTTTCTGAAATGATTTTATTTGTTAAAAAAAAAATAGTTCAATTGGCACAAGAAATTAAAGAACAAAATTGTATACATAAATTGAAAAGAGCACTAAACACACCACAAGTTGTGGATCTATTAATAAAATGGCCTAACCAAACCTAATCATTATTATATTCGACCATAAACCTTCTGAGGAGTTAAGCTCATTCGAAAAATTGGGATTAGACAAGACATCGCGGAAATATTAAAAAAACAACCAAAAGTCGGAAACGAAACTACTGTGTTACCTAATAGAAATTCCCATTTTTTACAAAATTTACGAGAAACAATATTCGTCAATAAATAAAAGTATATTAATGATTCTTCAATTTCTTGGGTTTTTAGGGGTTTTTTTTTTCAGTGGCGCGACACGCCGTGCAGGCCCTGGGCCTCGCGGTGAGATCTCCTGGGAGATTACAATCGCGTTTCACGATGCTATCGTAGTGTAGGGTCATCACTCCCTACGCCTGATATTTATATTAATACCAATTTCTTGGTTACTTATTTCAAAGTTGGACAAAGATGAAAGTTGGTTTTTACGGCTTATTTAACAGGTTTGTATATATATATATATATATATATATATATATATATATATATAATATATATATATATATATATAATATATATATATATATATGTATATAGGTTAGCTATACTTTATTTATATTTTTTAATTAAAATAACTTCTTGACTATTTCTTATAATAGTTTCTTAGTAGTTTTTCTCAATGGGAGCAACAACAGTAACTAAATAAGAATATCTGATGTAATTAAAAATATTTTTAAACGAGTTTAAAACCTATATAATATATATTGGGGTTTGGGTGATATATGCCATTGTTTAAGTTCTGCCACGACTGACTGTTACTATGGAATTGTGTCATGTACAAGGTTTAAAGATGACTTTACATTACTATATAAGAATATTCTTGTTTGGAAGTGACCACAGAAAGCAATATATGTAGTTATGCATGCAATAATGCACACTGGATTTTCGTTAGGTGTGGAAAAAGTTATATAAAATGTCTTATATAAAAATTTAGCGGAAACTATGAATCGCAATATCATTATATTATCATTATCATATATATATATATATGTATATAGGTTAGCTATACTTTATTTATATTTTTTAATTAAAATAACTTCTTGACTATTTCTTATAATAGTTTCATATTAGTTTTTGAAAAAAATTAAAATTGAATTTTAGTTGTTATCCAATACTTTTGAGTTTAAAGTATAATTGGAGAAGACACTGTGGTAGTCAAGGGGTTATTCTGAAGCACTTTTCCACTCCGTACCCTCAACTCGGCCCTGTGGGCAACCAGTACCCCAACCCAGGAAGAAAATGGCCTTGACTTCAGCTTTAAAGAAGAACCTTGAAGATGAATGTAAAAGTTTTGCTTCTGTTACCTCAAAGCAAGTTATTAAGTACCCAAGTAAGGAACAAGGTATCGTATTCAGCTCGATAAACGGAGTTCCTCAGCAAACATATGTCGAGAAGTTAGCTGAAATAGTTGGTCCAAAGAACATTATCTTCGCTGGAAGACTTTCAAGCAATAGGTTCGTGATATATCTTTCGTCAAAGCAGCTAGTTGACCAAATAATTACACAAGGGCACACGATAAAAGTAGGCACAGAAGAAATAAATCTGCGGAAACTAGTTAATCCAGCGAAACGGATTATTATATCAAACATCTGTCCGAGCGTTCCCCATTCAGTTATTGAAGAAGTCTTACGCGCTCTCAATGTTAAACTGGTTTCTGGTGTACAATATCTGGGAGCGGGCTTTAAAGGCTTTGAACACATATTAAGTCTAAGAAGACATTTTTTTGTAAGTCCAGAATCCACAAAATTTATTCCAGATACAATGAGCATAACTTTCGAAGGGACCTCCTACAGAATATTCTTCACTGAAGATGTGGGAGCATGCTTTCGCTGTAAACAGACAGGTCACATTGCATCCCAATGTCCCTCTCGAAATATTCAAGATGGAAATCATATTGAATCAGTTCCAAAGGAAAACATCGTGCCTCCAATCATGGAAGGGGTAAGTGATAAGCCATGTAACTCTACTCAGAACCGGCTGCCGAGTAATTCTGTTCCAAACATAGGCCAATTGGAGATTAATAATACCTCTTCTACTGAAAATAATACCATAGATGAACATGTAAATGTTTCATCAGATACGCATGGTTTAAAGGAGGGGACCACTCTTTTACTTGGTAATCAGTTGGATTCATCCAATATCAATGGTAATAATTCAGAACCTATCGACTCTTTAATACGTCATTTGACACCGTTAAAATTTAAATTCGAAACTAACCCTTGTAAATTTCTATTTTCATTCGAACAGTTCACATCATTTATAGAAACCGTAGCATCCACTAAAGATCCTGTTACTACTGCTTTACAATTCACAGACAACTTAAACGGTCTAGTACAAATGTTGTCTGACCTTTATCCACATCTTCAAAACAAAGGAATCAAAGGTCGTTTCACTAAAGTTACTAAAAGTCTCAAGTCTTATCTCAAGAATCTCCCCAAAGAATAATACTGTATTCTAAAATAAACACAGTTATCCACGAAACATTATTAACACCTGCTAATTTATAACGTAAATTATTAATCCAATTCATAAACAATATGATTTTATTAAATTGGAACTGTGAAAGTTTATTTTCAAAATATGAAGATCTAAATCTACTCATGTCCTACTATAAACCAGCCATTATTTCATTACAAGAAACTAACTTAAAAACGGACACAAAAATTCTTCCCAAATATAACATTATTCAAAAGTGCCGAATAGGCTGTAACAAAGGTGGTGTGCTTTTGGGATTTGATAAGAATATAATTTTCACAGAAATTCATTTGAATTCTCCTCTTCAAGTAGTTGCAGCTACCCTTCACTTACCAATTCCCTTTACGGTTTGTTCTATATATCTTCCCCCGAACGAAAATATACTTAATTCTGATATTGTTAATATTATAAATCAATTACCTCATCCTTTTATGTTAACCGGGGATGTCAACGCGCACAGCACCCATTGGTACAATACTAGGACAGATAAAAGAGGCAAAGATATTGAAAAGATACTAGACGCACATAACCTCTTACTGCATAACCCACCTCAACAAACATTTTACAGTAGAGCTCACAGGACCTGGTCCACTTTGGACTTGGTGATTACATCTCGTAGTTTTCCCTTGACACCTCTGGTGTATCTACATAATGATTTAGCTAGTAGTGACCATTATCCGATAATTATTTCATTACAGACGTCTTATGAAATAACGACGAGGAGAGAGAGATGGAACCTAAAAAATGTAGATTGGGGAAAGTTTCAGCAATCTTGTATCAATTCATTTTCGGGGTTTCAAACTAGTAATGACGCCGCCAATGATATAGAATCATTTTCTGATTTACTACTCAATGTAGCCGAAAATTCTATTCCAAAGACCAACCCACAAAAATATATTAGAAGACCAGTACCTTGGTTAGCTACAGAATGTCGTTTAGTGATTAAGGCACGAAATAGGACATTAAAGCAACTCAAAAGGCACCCTACCATGGAAAATCACTTGCTATTCCAAAAAGCTAGGGCTGTCGCAAAATGGACAATAAAACAAGCAAAGAAACATTCTTGGCAAACTTTTGTTTCATCCATAACTAGCTCGACCCCTTCATCATTACTATGGAATAAAATCAATCAGATATCTGGAAAACCTTTCCACGGTCTTCCATCTAAACTAAAGAATGGTACTGTTGAATTAACTGGTATTTCTGAAATTATTAATGGGTTCGGACTTTTCTTTTCCGATTCCTCCCGAGGTTTTTCTATCGATACTAACCTTATACATACCAGTCCTATTATGGAAAATCAAGTTATCTTAAATATCGAATCATATAATAAGGTATTTACAATAGATGAGCTTAATTTTGCACTAAAACACATGAACAGTACAAGCCCAGGCCCCGACAGAATCCATGTACATTTTATTAAAAATTTTCCGAATCAAACGTTGTTGTTGTTCCTAAATTTAATCAATAGACTGTGGCAAGACGGAAAATTTCCCAATAGCTGGAAGACAGCTGAAGTAATATTTATCCCTAAACCGAACAAAGACCCACAACAAATTGATAACTATCGTCCCATATCCTTAACTTCAGTACCGTGCAAAATTATGGAAAAAAATGGTAAACCGAAGGTTAGTCTGGGAATTAGAGAAAAGAAAATTGTTATCCCCTAATCAATGCGGTTTTAGACCTTTAAGATCAACGCAGCATCAATTGATTAAATTCCATTTTGCAATAGAACAGTCATTTAAAATTAAACAGCACCTACTTTGTGTTTCTTTTGACATTGAAAAGGCATTCGACACTACGAGACAATCTCTCATAATTGAGAAACTAAAAGAATGGAGAATTAATGGCAATATGTTGCAATTTATTCAAAATTTTATGTCTAGGAGAAAATTTCAAGTAAGAATAGGAACATATATTTCAAAAAGTTTCAATCTTTTCAACGGAGTTCCTCAAGGTTCCGTACTTGGTCCTACTCTTTTTAATATTGCAATAAACGATATTGTAAAGCTTATACACCCTCCGGTTCATGTCTCATTATTTGCTGATGATCTATTGATTTACATCTCTTGCACTGACTTGATTTTCGGGCAAACGGTGTTGCAAAACACAGTCGATAAACTTCAAGACTGGGCTTCGAAATCAGGATTCAAATTTTCTCCTTCTAAAACAGTTTCCTCACACTTTTGCCGTAAAACTAGCTGCAATCGGACACTACAAATTATTCTTAATAATCATCTTATCAAACATGTTTCCTCATTTTCCTATCTAGGCATATTATTCGATAACAAGCTAACATGGAAACCCCACATAGATTTCCTTTTGTCTAAATTAAACAAAAAACAAAATCTACTAAAGAAGCTGTCTCACACTAATTTTGGAAGTGATAGGACAACACTCCTCATGATATATCGGACACTAATTCGGCCAATTCTCGACTACGGATCTCCCCTTTATGGCTGTGCCTCTCCTACCTTACTAAACAAATTGAATACATTTCATCATTCCATGGTACGGTTAGCGACAGGAGCATTCAGAACTAGCCCAACGGTAAGCCTGCTCTGTGACGCGGAGGAGTGGTCATTACCTTTACGAAGAGCTTACAATGTTCTCCAAGCTTCGGTTAGACTAAAAGTAACTCCAGGATTTGAGGGCATCAGTCCTGTGTCTCCCGCCCACCCTCCTCAGCACTTTGGCTCGATAATTCTTGATCCTTACAGTAAAGTAGAGATAGTCCACCCACACCCTCTTCCACCTTGGCATCAATCTTCATCAAAATTTAACTTCTCACTGGTTAACCTATCCAAAAATCATAGAAATCCTTATGTAACACGTAGTTACTTCAAAGAATACACCGCGAGTTATAACAAAAATCAGTTAATATTCACAGACGGGTCAAAAACTGACAATGGTGTGGGTTGTTCTGTAGTAATTGGCACGGAAATTATTCGATACTCGTTACCAAATATTTTTACAAACTACTCAGCAGAGTTGTTTGCAATAAACTTGGCGTTAGAGTTGATATTATGTTTGAATAACTGTGATGAATTTTTAATATGTTCAGACTCCCTATCGGCCCTCAATAGCATCAGTAAAAATAAAATAAATAATAATTACATCTTATCAAACATTTTGACTCTTATTGAAACCATAAGAAAAAACAAAACTGTTAATTTCATGTGGATCCCAGGGCACGCAGGCATAGAGGGGAATGATATAGCGGATAATGCTGCTAAAGAGGCCTGTACCCTCTTTCCAGTTCCCCGAATTTCCATTCCCTTGCCCGACTTCAAGTCAAAAATAAGAAAGGAAACTAAGAAAGCTTGGGACCGGAATTGGCAAGAGGTAAAGGAAAGCAACTTGCTAAAATCAATTAGAGCCCACGCGACGCCCTGGAACCTCATCTCAGGCCAAAGAAGGGATCAATTATTGTTAACCAGACTGAGGATAGGACACACAAGGCTCACGCACAGTCATTTATTGGAAGGCACAACTCCACCAATATGTGAAAACTGTAAAGTAAAAGTCACAGCAAAACACATAATGGTTGACTGTATCAGATGCCAAGAAGAAAGGAGAAAAAATGGAATCGACGGGCTCGAGCTACAACAACTACTAGGAGATGACAGGAAGTTCCACAATGCAGTTATGGAATATATCAAAAAGATTAATTTGTACAAAAAATTGTAATTAATACAACGAACGGTGCCTCTAACCTAATGTTGTGGTACACGGCACCTAAATGTAAAATAAATAAATAAAAAAATATTAGTTTTTCTCAATGTGAGCAACGACAGTAATTAAATAAGAATATCTGATGTAATTAAAAATATTTTTAAACGAGTTTAAAGCCTATATAATAAATCAAAACCTTTTTTTTTATCGATTTTTTAACTTTCTGATACCTTAATAACCTCAAAGACATGAGGAATGAATTTCTTTATCTTGGCTACCTTGAAAGGTCTACTTGCGTGGTTTTATGCGATGAATGGTTTTATGGGTTGGTCGGTAACACTTTTCACTTCCAAGTTTATTTATATACCAATGCAGAAGAATATTTATTATTAACCAAAAAAAAAATTGTAACAATAGTTGATTTATTCGTTATTTTAAATAAAGAAGAAATTGAAGTTATATGTTGAACATTTATTTGTTTTTTACTTTGTTCGAATAATTCATGCGGTAGGCGAAAAGGAAAAATAGCTGAACGGAAGAATAAATATTCAGAATTGAAACTGGTTTCTGACTTTTTAGGAGCAGTCGAAAAGAAAAACAAATTTTTGTATTTTTATTTACGTCTCATTTTCTTGTATATCCTTAATATAGAAGGATTTAATAAGCAAGATATAATAATTTATTTCAATGGTATGGCAAATAAATTAATTTGTTTTGAGCCTAATATTAATAATATCTTATTTTAACCACTGGTTAATATATATTTTACTAATTCAGGATATAAGTGTTAAGTTTCTTAGTTTTTATCATTTTAAATTATTCCGTATGATTGTGGCCCTGAATGTCTATAATTACATGTATTCGTTTTTTGTTTTTTTTTATATTTTTATTTAGTTATAATTTACGTGATGAGTTCTGTTTGGTTCGTTTTTTATTTATTTTACATTTCTAATAGGAAAAATAATCTGTAAATAACCATTTCCTGGTATTTAGTTTAAATTAACGATATTTGGAGCTGTTAAGTCGATGAGGATATACAGAAATAACATGCGCCTTTTTCCTGGTATAAATTGAATATCGGTATGATACTAATTCCCATCATCCCGTATTTATATGTATTTAAGTACAAATATGTGAGTATAGCATTTCATCCCGAAATGTGGGTTCGTTAGGGAATTCCTTTATACACTATCCCATATCCCGTTGTAAGCGAACATTCTGAGAGTAAACGTCATTTATCACATGCCATTGCAATTTATTCCATGATCAGCAAACAGCTGGAGCATAAATAATGACCCTTGGCTTTATATGTTATTGACGGTTCTGATAAAAGCTCCTAGCTAAGCCGATAGTATTAATCCATAAATTAAGGTCCCTTATTCATCAATTATCTTTAGAATTTGAATAATAACAAAATCGAAACTTAATTAATAATAACGAATCACCGTGATTTATCATTTTCAAACAATTATATAATAAAAATCTCTTTGTAAAAGCTTTTGCGCAATTTATGTTTTTTATTAAAAATTTTAAATTTACAGTTTTGTAACATAATTAAATTTAAATTTTTGTACATATTTCACATTTTCATGTAAATAGTTCAAATTAATATAGTTCTGGCTGCTTATGGCAATTTCATTAACTCACAGTAGGAAAAATCAATGCAAAAAAAAAAAAAAAATTACAAACATAAATACTAACAAAATAACATAAAAATCTCCATAACCTCTCACTCTCTCTCTCTCGCTCTCTCTCTCTCACTCTCTCTCTCTCTCTCTCTCTCTCTCTCTCTCTCTCTATATATATATATATATATATATATATATATATATATATAATATATATATATATAATATAAATGAATCGCCTTTTCCCTTAGTGATCGCATCACGCGTGAATAGGTTTACGGATTTCAATAATTCTTTTCTTGTTGCGTTTATAACAGTCAGGAGAAGGATCTTATAAAAGGAAAAATGAGGAGTTAGGTTGTTTTGTTTTTTTGTATGGTATCTCTTTAACTACGTATGGGTCAATCTATTCGAAATCTTCCAGTCCTTGCCGCTAGACATTTTTGATTTTTGTGATATTTTGACCAGTTATTCTCTATACTTTCTTGAATATAAAACCATAAACAAAGAGATCAAAAAAATAAAAAATAAAAACAAAAAGACCTGTAATATCATATGAATGCCCAGACTGGAGTTTCTCGAGCAGAACACATATTAATTACAGATCCTCCAGAAGAAACGTCTTAGAACTGTTAACAACTACCGTATTCATACTGGGATTACTACAATGCATAAAGAATTGGACATCCTGACAATTGATGAATTCATCCGTGAACAAACGTTTAAATTCTTCAACTGATGCCAGCTAAGTTATAACACCTTATTCGAGAAATAGGCAATTAATCGAAAACATCAACACCTAAATACATAAACAAAATAAAAAAACATATATCTCTATAAAACTAAAATGTACTTCTATTAATATTGTCATCATATTGTTCATTACTAGCATATATTTTTCAGGTTAGCAATTATTTGTATTAGCTGATATACTATCACTGTATTTTTATTTATGTTTACCAACAATAAAAATAATTTTAAAAATATAAATGGTAACGATTGATGTACAATATGAGAGGAATGTCCCATCATTGTTGAAATATTTGTAAAATAATAATTAATAAAGAAAACTTATACATGAAAATAAATATATATACTCAGTATAAATTCACTGCCTTGCTTAATTTTCATGCAGAAGATGGTGGATAGTATAATATTATATGAAAGCCCGATATAAAAAGACATTGAACGAATGTAGCGAAACGTTAAAAATTTAAATTTTACTAGCGTATAATCACTCCTAAATAATAAAGCAATAGTTGGAAGGGTTTTTATTACATATTAAATTTAATTGAATATTTTAGATTAATATTACATTAATTACTTAATTTAATACGATATAAAGTAATACAGTAAAACAAACAAAGGAATATAAGATGAAGAAATATTACGGAGATGGAGCTCATAAAGATGGGTATGTATGATGGATGGCCGCGTATTCTCTTTCCATCCGCAATATACTACTCCGGAGCACATACTTCATTTTGAGTAAAAGTTTTCTTCCCTCATATCTGGACAATGGCCCATGAGGAAGAAGGCCCAACCCCAAAAATTTCATATCCTTCCAGTGAATGGTACTTGCCACGGTTCTTACTAGATATTAACTTAACAAGGTCTTATAAAATTCAAGGATCTTATTAGATTTATGAGGTGAGGTAATAATAAATGAATAAATAATATTTTGTGTGAAATAAGCTGTTATCTTATCAAAATTATATATATTGGCTAACACATATCATTTATGAATTTATATGAAATATATATATATATATATATATATATATATATATATGAAATAAAATAGGTAAATTTCATAGAGTCATAGACAATCTGTTATGGCGCATATTTCTATGAATTGCCTTAGATCCTAGTATATGTGATAATCACATTTAGTAAACGGACCATGCTTTGTTTTATGTCAATGTGTAGTACAAAATTTAAGTTAGTATGAAAAAAAAGCTAATTATTTGGGAAAAATATCATTTTACATATACTCCCTCGCGTATTAATGATATACGGGAGTTTCTCAGGTCAGGGTGGTGAGGATGGGGGAGAAACGCTGAGATAATATTCCCCACAGTAGCGAGACGCGAACTCGTAAATTATTTGGTTTCAAGTTTTTGATCATATGTGGTAGCTAGGCAACAAACAACGCGCTCTAACCCACTCAGACACCCCGCCTCCCAATTTAAATTTTATCTTTAGCCTTCTATGTTTTAATGTTTAACAAATAAAAGAAAATACCATTTGATAACGCAGTATATGTAGTAATATCGCTGTTTTTGCTATCTAAAAAATATGTTGTCCCTCTTTATTTTTTACAGGTGCCTATAGTCTGTATTAAGGGAGCGGCGTGGTGGATAGAGCGCTAGTCTGCTGTGCTCCGGGTCCTGGGTTCGAATCCCGGCTATGGCGGAATATTATTTATTCTATTAATTCAGTCGGGGGGCGACCATAGGGTATGGAGACCCTCCTGGGGCAGACCCAGCCTCTTTAAATTGGGTACCCAACATAATTGGGGAAAAACCTGGCGGCTGAGCGCGATTAAGGCCTGATCACCTCATTGCACTGCCGTTGGCCTAGAAACAGTACGAATCTCTATATGTACTGAGCCCAAGACCCTTCATGGGTTGTAGTGGTACAGGTTATAGTCTGTATTGAAAAAAAAAGTGCATACATATACATATATGTATTTTAATTTACCAACTGTAACTGATTACTTGAAATGATTTTTATAAACTAAGAATATGTTTGTATCTTTAATTTATTATTTTTACGTAATTCTGCGATTAGGGTGAAATATGCAATGTTATTTTCTTCAAGATTAAACAATATCATGTAGGTGGAAGGAAATTCCAGTCTAAATTCTTGCATGCCAAAATATATTTACCGTCTTTTTAGGTCTTGTGTAGTTCTAACGCACCTTTTAATTAAGTTATAGGGTTTAAAATTTAATTATCTTAATAAATTTCTTGCTTATTCAAACTGAACTATGAAAATTCATGTTTGTTTAGTACATCTCAAGCCAGTAAAAATAATGAAAATCTATTCGTCATTAATTATATTTTCGAATTAAATATATACATAGTTTCGGAAGTAGAAGAAGAGCGTCGTGTTCTGATGGGTATAGCACTAGTCTACAGTTCTTGGGTTCCTTGGGTCGAGCTCCGGCTGAAGGAGAATTATTTATTCTGATATTTCAGCCGTGGAGCAACCCTGGGACACACCTAGTCTCTATAAAGTGGTTTTCTAAAAATGGGGAAATATCTGACGGCCAAAAGTGATTAAGGCCCCATCACCTCCTTGAACGGCTGTTAGCCATGAAACTGTACGAATCACTGAAGACAGAAGACATAATTTTTGCACTCTTTATCTCTCACATCCAACGTAGCATTGATTGCTAGATAATCGTACATACACTGCCAAAAATTGTAATCGCGGCCATCACCTTTTAGTCATTTTTTTAGCCTGGTAGATCGTTATTTCAAATTAAAAGAATGAATCAAAGAAAAATATAATTGTAAAACTTAATTTTTTTTACCACGTTTGCAAATTAGATGTACAAATTCTAATAAATAATTCAAAAAGAACTTTTAAATTTGAATAACGTATAAGAAATGAAATAAAATGATAATGCCGTCTTCGACAAGTCACCTAGATGACGAAAGTGTCCACTGATGTTAAAAGGCCAATATATTAATTAGTAAAGATAATATTGCATAACTTCTTTTAAGTGTTGAATATTTTAACCTTAAATTATTCATTAGTCTTCAGCGTGTTTTTTTTCCATCTAAACAAGGATATAAAATAGAATATAATAGAAAATTAACTTCATTTACATAGTCCCTTAAGAATAGCATTGATGTAACAAATAAAGAGAGCCCTACTGGCCAGAATATATTAAATAAATCGAATTATTTACAAACTTAATTATTTACATAACATACAGGTAAAGTAGATTAAACTATATATATATATATATATATATATATATATATATATATATATACACACACACATACATATACAATCACAAAACAATAATAATAATAATGATAATAAGTACAATAGATGAGAAAATAAAACCAACTAATTTTATAAAAAACAAAAGCAAAATAAAATAAGCATTTATACATTATAATGATTAAGTTCTATGAGCAAATATCAGATCATCAAGCGTCTGTGAGGTATTTAAATAGGTGTTGGAAAAGGAGATATTTAAATTTGGATAAGCAAAAAGCACGACGTATATTGGAAGGGATGGAATTCCAGAATGCAGTGGAACGGGCAAGAAAAGATGGATCAAACACTTTAGCTCTATTGGATGGGATATAAGGGTCGGAGCGGCGCGATATTGTTCCAAGCAGGTGGACTGTGGATTTAAATTGACTGTGGATATAGGAAGGATGCTGGGAATAATTATATATATATATATATATATATATATATTTTTTTTTTTTTTTTTTTTTTGCATATACGCGCATTATTTTATTTTAGCAGACTCTTTTTACCCCTTTATTTCCTTAACTATAGTTTAAACTGTCTAAAAATTTTAGTGGATTAGAACCTTCACTGATTGAATGACTAACGCCTGTATAAGAAAATATAAATTGTCAACTGAAATGTATACTGATGGAGTTTAAAACCTTCTAACCTATATAAATTTGTTTCTTTTTTAATAAAAAAACAACCACCTAACACTTATATAAAATTAAACATTTAGTTTTGTAAAAAAATAAAATATTATTTCTGTATTTACCTCATTTTAATACAGGTAAGGTTACTGGCTGATGAAGGGATAATAAAAGAGCCCTTATCTAGGAAGGGCTTTGATTACACTGCCCTCAGGGCTCGCCCACTATTAATTAAATTGCTTCTACATATTCATTATCACAGTTTCAATTAATTCACCAGTTGTTACCTTATAATTAATGTTAATTACAATTTATGAAACGAGGAAGTGATATTTTAATGGTTATCTTCGTCTTATCGAAGTACTTGGTTATAAGTAAAATATACAAAAATTCTAAAAACGGAGGATGTCCATATAATTTCGGAAATTACAACAATCTGTTGATGTTTTACATAAAAGAATCATAATACTAATGAAATTAAAGTACAGTAATTATACAAAAATATGTTATATTATTTTTCACTCTCAATAAAATCAATATTTGATTCGAAGCATGATGAGCATAAGAAGTAAGTAAGCCTCTATCACAGAAGGTAGTTACAGCCTCATTAAATGATCGTATCCCAAAAAAAAAAAAATTACAAAAAAAGTTTCTACAGACATATATTATTTACAATAAATTATCCAATACGCACTTTTAGATCGGTGAATTATCTAAAGCAGCCTGAAATTAGTGTATTAAAAAAAGTTAATGAGGGAATGGCTTTCCTGACAATTTATTTTGAATATTATATAGTGGTACAAATAATTTGCTATACAGTATCTGTTAAATCTATTCATCATCTCTTTATTTTTATAGGTTCAGGGACAAATATATCACCTAACAGGTTCCTTATTGCCTAAATAGTTATGGCAGGACATCGTCTGTCGGGTCAGATAGTTTATCATAGAAAAGGCGAAACATATCGAGAAAAGTTTAAACCTGGATTGTACAATTTCAGTTTCTGGGTACGCCGATGAGTTGGTACTGCTTGGAAACTTCTTCTTCCAATGGCGCGACAGGCCGTGTAGGCCGATACATTTTGTAGAGTAGGGTCATCACTCCCTACCCCTAATGTTATGAGTTGCCACCATTTGGTTGACGGGTCTCACATAGCCGGGAGAGAGGCTGTGAGTGAATCCCCACTTAATTACATCCTTATAAAAGCCCCATCGGGACTGGGATTCGAACTCACATCCTGTAGCATGAGATGCTAGCGCGCTAGCCACTCAGCCACGGGGTCCCCCACTAAACAATACCATAAAATTAATGAAAAGCAATAAAGAGATTGTACTTGAAATAGATACGGATCAGACGAAATGTATTGATTATTTGTAAAAACGGTGACGATATTAATGATATTGATATGTCATAATACGCTTGAACACGTAAAGAATTTTATTGTATATATTCAGGTTCTATGATAACTAAAAAAATAAATAAAACACAATAAAAAGTAATCAAGGAGGAAACAACGTTGCGGATCATAGCGGGAAATGCATGTCATTGTTCAGGTGCAAAGTTAGCTCGCGGCATCATTAAAAGTAACCTGATGGGAAGATTCTACAAAACTATTATTCTCCCAAAAGTTTTGTACGAATGTGAAACATGGTCGCTTACTTTTAAGGACAAACAGCACCTTAAGGTTTTCTAAAATGAGTTATTAAATAAAGTATTTGTTCCAAAGCGAGATGGGATCTTTGGGGAATTTAGGAGGTTACACAACTAGGAATTACGTAGGTTTTCCGTACAATTTAGTTAATAGCATCGCGACGACTCCATAGGGCGTTTAAGGTTGTTTAACTCAGTGAAGAAGGACTTCCGAAAACGTTAGTATGCGCTGGACCGACTGGTAGGTGTCCAAGAGGTAGGCCTAGGCGTCGATGGTTGGATTGTGCTAAGGCTTGATGGACAATGATACTTAGACCAATCAGTTATGGCAACATTTAGTGGTATCGGCATCGGTCCTCTGGGATCTCTAAGCCTATCATTATTATTATCTATGATTTATTGTGTCATCCCTGATTTCCTATAATAATGTTAGATAAGAGTTTCGAAAATTATCATTGAAGTTATAGTACTTCATAAGATATATTGGAGAGGCAAAGAAATAATGGATTCAGAATCTCATATGATAATAATCAACAGGAATGAGAAGAATATTCATAATATGTATTAGAATTACAGAAGTACTTAGTATGCCCTGCAAATTAACCCCAAACGCCATCTGATGGTAGATGTTGTAGAGGAAGA
Organism: Piezodorus guildinii; assembly: GCA_023052935.1. NCBI lineage: Eukaryota > Metazoa > Arthropoda > Insecta > Hemiptera > Pentatomidae > Piezodorus > Piezodorus guildinii. Next base: position 66,145,639 of record CM041292.1, read on the forward strand.
CTACGTCTTACAATAATGATTATTAATGAAGCAATAAATTAAAAATTATATTCATAAAGACATGTAAAAAAAGGTAAAAAATAATAAAATACATAGTTAATAAAATATAAATAAAAAACTACGTTAAAGAATATTCAATAATAAAAAGTAATAATTAAAAATAATATAAAATTATTAACATTGAGAACATCCAGTTTATTTCTCAAAGATAAATCGAAAATTTAAGCCAAAACATCCTGTTCTGTTGGTTACAACAACACTTGGTGAGTCAAGGCCTTCTGTAACATCGACTGCCAATCATCTCGGTGTACTGCTCCTGCTTTCCGATTTCGCACCCTTAAGATGTACAGCACGTCCTCTGCCACTCCATCGGTCCATCACAGTCTTGAGCTGCCGATTCTTCTTTTGGTAAATATATTTTCTTCATGAACTTTCTTCTGTATCTTATCATATTCCATTCTAGCGACAAGCCTTGTCCAGCGAAGACAGTGGTACAGGCGAGCTATTTCAGCATTTCTTCTCTTCCTTAGAGAAAATTGGTCTGAAAATGTTCCGTAGAAACTGTCTCTCGAATCTTATAAGTATAAGCTCCTGATTCCGTGAAATTGTCCAACATTCAGATGCATAGGTCGAGATAGGTCTTATGAGCGTTTTCAACAGTTGCACTTTTGTGTTTCTTCAAAGGATTTTACTTTTGAGATGTTTTAGAAAACCCAAAATAGCACTTTTTGCAGTCATAATCCGTCTGTCTATTTCACGCTGCTTGTTGTTATTTGCGTTGACCTGGGATACTAAATAAATAAATTCACTCACCTGCTCAAATGTGCAGTCTCCCATATTTATCTGGGCTTCCTGTTGATCCATTCCTTGAGGACCTGCTCTCATATATTTAGTTTTGTCTTTATTAACAGTCAGTCCTACTCTTTATGCTGCTTCATTGAGTGCGAGGAACGCTTCCTTCATGGACATGATACTTCTCAATATATCCAGATCGTTGCTAAACCAAGAGTCTGGGACGATTTGTTACATATGCTTCCTACCATATTATGTGACTCAATGACCGCATTCCTAACCAACTTACCTAAATACTTTTATTTTTCTATTAATTAATACTACTTGATAATTGTTCTAAATTATTAATGTCAGAAGTTGACTCCTAACTTATGTTTATTCGTTTAACGTCACTTTTATGCTGCTATATCTAATCGGACGATGCTACAGTGGGAGTCCTAAATTTTGCCTATCCAGGTTTTATTAGGATAGGGATCTTTAACGAGTACCTGACATCGCACAGGCCCGGGACCACCTTTTAACGTCCCCTCGGACGTTAAGGACGGCATAACTAAGGATTTTTTACTCTCATTAAGAAATCCTAGGGCCACCCACGGGTTTGAACCCGCGACCTTTGGCATAGAAAGCGGTTATGCTAACCACTACGCTATGTCAACTGTTTCCTCCTACTGTTTATTTTAACTTACTTTGAGACACTAAAGCATATATATATATATATTTTTTTTTTATTTTTATTTATTTATTTTTTTTTTTTTTGAAGAGTATTCGAAAGGTAATTATTGTATTATTTTTATTAAGTTTTAATCTCGTATCTATATGAGTTTAAAATCACTTCAAACGATTATTGTTATTCTCTGTAAATATCATGATCGCTTCTGCAGCAATCTTGAGCTCCTCAAGCGGACCACTTATCCTTCCTAATTTTATTATTATTTATTGTTATGTTTTTTATTATTATCCAAAAGATGATCCGCAAGTGGACAGAGGAGGCCAATGCGTGGGTCGGTGCGTGTGCGGGCGTCATATTGATTGTGGGTGCCCCGCGCAAGCTCTCCCCGCCACCCTTAGCAAACTGCCCAATTTGAAAACCCTTTTTAGATTTCATTTTAATTTCCTCATTGTTGTTTTCGGTAGCATAAAGAGCTATTATGTCTGCCCCTTTACTGAGAATCTTCCTCAGAAAAAAATTAACGCAATTCAAACTATCCCTGTTATATGATTCATTTTTTTAAGATACCATATTTATAATAAGAATGCATACAATTTAAATGCGCCCCAAGCGTCAGAAATCTGGTAATGGCTTTAGAGATAGACGTTCTTCTGATGGCAAATATTGCTGTTCCTCATTAGGGAGAATACATGAGAAGCCGCTCATTAAAACTGTGAGGAGTATTCCCATGGCGTAGGCATTGATGGTTACCTCAAACGTCGTTTGACTGTTTTGTCGTCGAGTTGAAAATGAATTCGGTGGTATTCTTAAAATCATGTACCTCTACAACCCATGAAAGGTTCAATACTTAAAGATATTCGTACTGTTTCACTGCCAACGACCGAGGACTAGGCCTAATTATAGTTCCCCGCCATTTTTGGTACTCATTTTTTAGAGTCTAGTTGAGTCCCAGGAGTGCCTCTATACTCCAGGGTTGCATCACCACTGAATCAACGGAATATATAATTATACCTCAGCCAGGATTTCGAACCTGAGACCTAGAGAATAGTACCCTCTCTATCAACTAGGCCAATCATAAACAAAAAAGGTGCAAAATACATGGTTTAAAGTACATCTTCCGGTCAGCTGAATTTGATAAAAAAGATTTTATAACATCTCAGGCGTATAGTAGCCTTAAATACGAAATTTCAGTTCACAGGACTTATCGTTATCGCTTGGGAGTTACCACACACACCTTTTTGCGGACTTGGTTATTTGGACTCAGGGAACTCTAAAACGAGTATTTCCGTTAAAAACTGGAATTCGAAAATGTTCACGATCGCAATACCTTCCCTTACTATATATAGTATGTGAAAGTAATAAAGATGGTATTAATACGTTGAAAAAATTTACTGTTTCATTTATATCTATTGCAGATATTAAAATGAAACTGTACAACTTTCTTAATAAAGAAGTATGTATTAAAACATGCTTATTGTTGTATAATTGCAAATCGCTGGACATGATTTTGTGTAAATATATTTGTCACAAAAAAGTAGAATCATTAATAAAAGCGGTTGATTTGGTAATCAAAACTTAAAATTAGTGTAATGAATAATAAGAAAAAATAAAATAAAATCAACCTACACAATAAAAAGAATACCAATGAAAATAAAGCATTTATTTATCAAAATATAATACAATATTAATATATTATTTATCCATCTCCTTATATATCAGTTTTTCAGTCCATTTTAGTCCAGCCTTGATTATACACTCTTTTTTTTTTTTTTTTTTTAATTTTAATTATTCAATGTTTCAGTTTCTTTTATTAATTAAAAGATTCCAATATAACCTTGTACATATATATTCGTGTGTTTAAGTGTATCTATGCATTTTTTTAAATTTCATAATATGCAGTATGATTTGTTATATGATGTATATTTTGTAGACGTAATAGCCAGAAGATTAATATTTATTGTACATTTATATAATTCTTAGGGGACTAGCTGTCCTAGAATAAAAATTATTTTATATTTATTCCATTACATAATATAATGATGTAGTGAAATAAAAGTAATATATTAGACCAAAAAGCAATAAAATTAGAATTTATAAAATGGATGAGACCATGAAACTAATTATCACAAAGTCAGTTTATGTGGAAGAAACTATTAAAGCTATGATGTTTAGTAGTGTGCAGAAATTTTGTTAGATTGAATTCTTTTGGTGTTATACATTAATTACCAATGATAATTAAGAATAAAATTTATAAATAACTATGCCAATAATTTACATTTTAGATAGAATATTTAGTAATAATGTCATTATATTCTACAAACTCAACTTACAGCTTCAATACTGTTTTACATAAAGGCTGATATTCTAAAAGCTATTGCCTTGAAGCCGCGAACAACAAGGTTTCTTGATAAAGCAGAGGTTGGTATACCATTTCAACCATATTGGATGGCTGCAAAAGGTAACTTTGTCTCTAAATAAACCTCAGTTACCTCCCGACCCTTAATGAAACATTGGTATTGTCTTGTCTAATCCTAACTTAAGATCTCGAGAGTTTCTGCCATGGCCTTAATCTTATTAACTCTTCAAGGGAATGGTTTTTTTTGTAATAATTAATAAAACATTTCTAAACGTTCCTGTTATCTTTTAACCGTTCATTGAAAATAATGCATACATTTCTTCTTCAATATCAAAAAAGAATGATGATTTGATCGAGATTTGAAGAAGTAATTGTTATAGGATTCGTGGATTTTAGATCCAAGTGCAAAAAATCTCAAATTTTAATATGTGGTATTTTTACTTGGTGCAAGTTCTATGAATTTTCCAGAAAGAACAAACCTGATTTAAAAGATTTTTTTAAGTGCCAAACACATGATTGTAATGTTAAAACATCAATAATCTAAAGTTTAGATATTGAGAATAAACATTAAACAACATTTTATTGTGTATATTACAATTTATTTGAATATGATGGTATCAATCGTAATAATTCCATAAGACCACATTTAATCAATATTTACAGAAAAAAAATCTAATTACATACAAATATAATAAATTTAAATAATTAAATTTATGCCAGTTTTTGTATGTTTTCACTTCAAAAGACAATGCGGCTGAGGGTGATCTCAGCCGAATCACCATATTGCACGGACGTTGGTAAAGAAGCAGTACGAATCTCTATATGTAATGAGCCAAAGACTCTTTAAGAGTTGTAAAGACACAAGTTTAGTTAGTTAAAAGTTTTTTTTAAGAGAGTCGGGTAACTGACAGGGTATTCTTACAAAACACGAGGTAACAGTTTAGTGTTATATCTGTGAAACGACAATTTAAAGTTTGCTGATAATAGTATTGAACATTTCACGTCGTTAAGATTAATAATATCTAGAATTTCAGTCAATTGTTTAGTTGACTGGATATTATACTTTAAAACATACTAAAAGCGTCCGTAGTTTATGGGTACAATATTTTTTTAAATTCGTTTCAGCTATTTTTACAAAATTAACATTATTAAAACTAAAATCATTAACATGGTAAGGAAACGCGATAGAAACTAAACGCTCATTACCGAGTGGAAGTATGGGTGGAGCACTCTCTGCTCATTATTGAAGAGCATCCAATAACACATTGGCTCCAAGCTAGAAGCAATTAACTGCATTTCCAAACAGTCCACGCTAGTTCAGTAGGAGAACTATAAAGCCCATAACTCCAAAGCCATGAACCAAAATTTCTAGTTTATACTGTATTATTTCATTTAACAATATAGTCGTCGCTGTGTAGAAACATCAAAAACAAATATCTCTATGATCATATCAATTGGAAACGATCTCTTCTTTATTTTGTTCATATGTATTTATTTATTCATACATGTCAAAATTTTACAACGTTTCGAGGCTTCACTTGCCTCATCTTCAGATATTCAATGTTACATATGAACAAAATAAAGAAGAGATCGTTCCCAATTGATATGATCATGGTATAATATACTCTTCTATAATAGTGATTGATATAAAATATCTCTAATTTCATGTTAATACTTTTATTTTTTTGTTTCCAATGTCGCGACAGGTCATGTAGCCCTTGGCCGCGCGGCGTATTCTGCTGGGAGAATACACTCGCGTTTCTCGATGAATTTTATAGGGTAAGGTCATCACTCCCTACCTTTTTTTTTTTTTTTTTTTTTTTTTTTTTTTTTTTTTTTTTTTTTAGTGGGCACCAATTGGCTAATGGGCCTCACATACCCGGAGGGAAGGCCGTGAGTAAATCCCAATTAATTTAAATGCTTGAAAATTAATTTTATAATTTTAGTATGTTATAAGTTCGGAATGTTTTACTTATTTGGTATTATGAGTTAAGACCGTTTAAAAAAAAAATATTTTAAGCAATATTTTGTTCAAATAAAATATAATTAATAGGCAAAGATTATTCCATTGTTTGATACAGTCCTTAGACATCTCCTTGTCTATTGCTCGATTCTTTGGGTTGGCCGTCAAAGAACTCTTCGAACGTAATTTCAACTTCCACAAAATTATTAAATTTATTTCTCTTGAAGGAAATTGACCATGAATCGAAAGAAGTATTAATCCGATGGACTTTAAAAACCAATACACTTTTTACTGTAGATTATTATTTTTTCTAAAACTTTAATATTTCCAATGGTACACCATAAATCTACAAAAAATATTATTATTCTCATTTGTGAAAAAAATAATCAGCCTGAATAATATTTTTACTGTTTTCTCTTTCTGTTTGTTATCACATTCATTCATATTTATCAATGTTGGGAACTAATTATGGTTAATTTTTACGAATTTATACGTACTTTACAGAAAGAAATAAAAAAAAAAAAAAAAAAAAAAAAAATAGACCTTTAAACTCTGACATTCAAGTATATCAATCAGAAAAAAAAGCCTAAATGAAATTTCAAAGTATTTAATTTTGCATTAGTATTGAGAGTTTTATAAAATTCGTTAGATCCGTTGTACAGAAAATCATAAAAAGGTGCAAAATGCATGGTCTTTAGTGGCACTTTTGGTCAGTCAAATTAAATAAAAAAGTTTCTGTAAACATCCCAGGAATTTTTTCTTTAATGTATTGCACTTTTGTGGAGAATTGGTCAGTTGGACCATAAAACGTGTTTTTCTGCTAAAAGTTAGGAATTTTTGACGATTGAAATAATTTTATAAATAGCAAAGTGTAATAAAAATTCTTTACTGGATTTATCCTATGTCCTGTAAGATGATAACGATTTTTATCATGAATTTTAGGCTCATGATAATTTTATATATAACGGTTCTGCGAACTTTATAAAATTATAAATCTCGTGATTTATTTTAGAACTTTTTTATTCTTACGAGAAACATTGGATTTGTAACCTACTGAATAAAAACCTCATTCTCACTTCTTTAGGAGTGTGACTCCATTTAATCAAAAAGGGAAGAGTGGACTAGAATTTCTGGTAATGTTCGGAAGAAGTTGAAAGTTGGGACATGATTAAGTAACTCTTCAACTGCAGCTCAGCGCCATAAATACAACTTGCCCCGGAGTTTGCCTTCCTTTCGGCTCTGGCACATCCACCACTCTCGGATCATGGCCAAAGTTTCATTCTCCCTCTCAAGTTTGTCATTTGCATTTGTGAGCTGCACACATAACTGAGATGCTTAACTCTACTAAATAGTTAAACTTCGCCATCATTGCAATTGAAGCTTCAGGTCATAAATCGCTTTGGAACAGGCGCACTTTGATTGTAAGTGATTATCGTAAACGTTATGAAAGAAACTTAAACATTTTGATGTATTTTAAATAGCAGAAGGAATTGGTTGAAAGTGAGTTTTCATTTATTTGGTTATTATTTATAGAAATTTACTACTGCACCATATGATACAACTTATCAATATTTTCATAGTAAAAAAAAATGAACCCGAATTGTAGAGAAACTATTCTCTCCAGTAACTATTCTAAACCAGAAGATCTCGAGGCCATCTTCTTTTCAGATGAATAATAAGATTATCATAAATAAAAGTGGAATCAATGTTCAAAAATATTGGGTTAAGGTGGGAATTGAATTTGTCATGGAAGAAATGATACCTGGTTCGGACACCGTAACATTAAGGTCTTTCGTGTATTTCGGATTGTAAGTATGCTCCACTACAGGCTCAAATAGGCCTTATGATGGTCATGTAGATGAGCCTTTCCAAGTTAATTAGAAAGTTTAAACGTTTGTATTATGTGTGATGAACTGACCGAAAGCGGCGAGCTGTTTCTTGTATGCGAATTCTTTGTCAGGCGTTTGTCAAGTCGAATACCTAGATAACGGTTCTGTTTGACCGAGACAAGCTGAATATTATTAAAGGGTGTTGTGGGCTGAATGTCATAGGTTTATGACAAATGGGTAAGGTTATCCTCAGGGATTTATTTAAATTCTCTAATTTTGAAACCATCTCAAGATCTCTGATATAGGTTGAATAGTTAGTTAGGTAATGATTGGGTCGTTATCTCTTGATACAGTATGTGTTGAAAGGATGTGTTAAAATTAGTTGGGAAATTTCTCTATAGTCAGTTATATTTTATTTATTAATCTTTTCGTTAGTATACACAGGAAACGCTTATTACAATGTTTCACATAGGAATAGTGAAGAATAATATATAATAAGTATATAGTCTGAACAAGATGAAATAAATTTAATTTATAAATGTTGCAATTAGGTTAAACATTTATAGAACTTTTAAGAAAAAGTAAAAATGATAAACAACGAAATTTAAGCATTAACATAATAAAATATTCGTAATCAAACTTTGATTTTGTTGCATAAAAAATAGATGATGAATATGACAAGATAATGTTTTTATGTATAATATTAATTGCATAACCATAACATAACCTCGAGCTAAGATTGAATATGTTTAGCCTTAACCAGATACTAATATTGCATATATAAAGCAGTTTATAGGGCGTGGTTATCAGAGATAACTTAGATAAAGCTTTATAAGTGCTCTATTAAATTAACCCTGAAGACCTAACGCTGAAACGTTGTCTCATATTTTTATCAGTCTAATTATTTATTATTTCTTCATATCAGGCACCTTACCTCATAAGCTTCTAAAATTTATCCTGTTTTTATGTATATTTTCAGCATTTTACACTTCTGTAGTTCAACCTAATTCTTCTGAAATGAGAATGTATTTATATAATAATGTATGATATATCGAACATATAATACTAAAAACATATTTTTCTTTCACTTACCTAAATATGAAATATGCTAAGGGAAAGAATTGCGATTGTTAAATTTTCAAATTCCAGTTTTCAACGGAAATACACGTTATAGGGTCTTCTCAGCTCAAATAACCAAGTCCCACAAAAAGATATGTGTGTGTATATGAGTTAATTCTAGCGTGAAAACGGTTAACTAGTATAAAACTGAAATTTCCTATATCAAGAGAGTCTATGCCTGAGATGTTACAGCAACTTTCCATCAAAATCGCCAACCGGAAGAGACAATTTATACTTTTTACAATTTTCTCAAAATTGGATGTAATGATTTTAGTTAAACTCGTTATATTGATGTAAAATATAATGCGCTTTAGTATAATAGGGGTACTCACTACGTTTACTATAGCACATTTTTTGTGCTATTTTGCTGTACTGCAGAAACTCGGCAGATTTATCAAAATAGCACAAAAAATGTGCTATAGCAAACGTAGTGAGTACCCCTACTGTAGAAACTCGGCTGGTTTAGCAAAATAGCACAAATAATGTGCTATAGCAAACGTAGTGAGTACCCCTAATGTAGGTTTCATTTTGATTCAAATGTTCTGACAGGGCTTAAATGCCGATATTTTGAATTTTCTTCCTTTAAAGTACCTTTAATTTTGTAGGTTTCAGAAAATTAAAATTACCCTCAGGTTGACATCGGAAAAAAACTGCGTTAATATACAAGTTGGACGAATCTGATAACCAAAGGAGGAAAGAGAAAAGTAGTTTTTAGTTAAGTTATTGTGTTGTTGAAGATAGAACCGTAATATATGTATGTTTGCCGTGGAAAACTAATGATTTTAGAAAAATATTATCTTATACAGTTTGATTAAACTCACTATATTGATGTAAAATTATAATATTAATGATGGTTTCATTTAATTGAAATAGTCTGACAGGACTTAAACATAGATAGTTTAAATGTTATTCTCCTAAAGTATTTCTACGATATATTTCTTTTTACTTTGGACACCATATGAAAAGGCCTACATTGTTTTAGGCTATTAATTTAGAATGTTTCTGTGTTTTCAAACGTCAGAATATCCATGCCCTATAAACTGTCATTTATAAATCACATGATTTACGTCCCTTATTGAATTATTTTAATATCGATGAAGATACTTCATGATAATATGCTATTTGTTATATTGAAACATATCATATTTACTACATATTCATATGTTCATCTATGAGATTAAATATTGATCAATATGTAACGTTCCACAATTTAACACATTTATTATTGATGTATTTTTACTTTCACTTAGCTATACATGAAATATATAGTAAGGGAAAGTATTGCGATCTTGAAAATTTAGGAATTACTGAGTCCAAATAACCATGTCCCGCAAAAAGGTGTGTGTGTGTGTGATGGGGGGAGGTGTCTGTGTCTCTGTCTGTGTCTGTGAATCCGTGTGTTTGTGGTAAGTCTATCGCAAAATGATCCTTTTCATGTTGAGTTGAAGAAAAAACGTGCTTCTCAATCAAAGGAGAATAGATTGGAGACAATTTTGTAATTCATCTAAATTCAAAATAAATTTTTCGTATAAAAAGTATTTGTAACATTTCTTGACCTATAAAGCGACTAAAAATCATAATGGCGGAATGAAAAGGTAACTACTTCAGCGGTATCATTTGATTGAAGCCTCGTTGATTTCACGTCGTTACGGGAATGATTAAATTATCAGCCTGACTTGAATATACAATGAAGTCGGGTATTAATGAGAAGCAAATATAACCGTGGTTGTTCTAGGCATATCAAACAGTACGAGACGCGCTCGCCATCTCCTCCAATCTACACAAACATATTTATATTCATAGCTAGACTTCAATGATATATACATTTGGTTCATTTTATTTTAGAGTTATAAAATTAAAAGTATATTTTCACAAAACGAAAATTCATTCTGTGGATGGAGTTTGAAGGTTGAATAACAGTCGGACGAAGGATATTCTAGTTTAAAGGGATGAAATAATGTGTTTCTATAAAATGGATTCCCAAAGGTCTGACCTAAATAATTGAATATAACATGAAATTTTAAATTTCTTTTCACTGACAAAATTATATATACAAAAACAGAGTATTGTACAATACATACAATTTAGGTTTCAAGCCGGCCTGGGTTTTTTACACTTTACATAGGAGAGCAAATAACCACAATTTACATTATTCTACTAAAGTGCAGTACAAGAGGGTAAACAATAACAAAAGCCCCCTAAAAAGATAGAATACAAATTATTAAATAGGGAAAAATAATAAGAAATGCAATTATGGCTAATTTGAATAACAATATGTTTTAACCTTTTATTTTGTAAGCTTTATTAATTCAATTGGCTTTACAATAATTAACAACTTCCCTAATGCGGTCATGCTTACTATTCGCAAATTAATTAAAAAATATATCGTTAATTAATAAATAAAAGCTGAAATGCAAGGAACATTTGAACAATAATGTAATAGGTCAATTGGCGTACATCTAGGATAAACGCCAACTAGCCTCAAGCATTTATTTTGAAAAATTTGTAATTTTTTATAATTTGTCACGCATATGTTAGGCCATATAGGGCTTTCGTAACATATTATAGGCCTAATATAAGGATAATATAATAACTTTTTATTAATTATATTAAGCCTAGAATACTTGGATAACAGGGGAATAACTTTTGCATGACCCCTATGGCTTTATTAATTTGAGTATTAATATGGTTTGTGTATGTCAGTATATAATCTAGATATACCCCTAAGTAGGTAACATATTTAGACTAATTTATGGGATTACATAATATCAATTCATCTTAAAGAGTTAAAAAAGATTATTTTAATTTGATCTCATATGTAATTCATCTGAACGCGATTATGATTCAATAAACTGAATATTGAATTAATAAGTATTGAATTTCGATGCACACAAATAACGTTTACTAAACGTAATTTTTAAAAAATTCAATATGTTTTAAAAAATTCTAAATTCTTTAATACATTGAAAAATATAATCACTTATTTATAAATCTGCATTCTAAGTAGACTAGAAAACCATCAAAGATTTGTAAAATTAAAATGCAATCAGGATCACACATAATACCTTATAGTAGTGTACCATATACTTCATGTTAAATTTTAGATAGTATATTTTTGTTAAATGCAAGGAAAAATGGTGGTTTAAAGTACCACTTTTAGTGATTCATAAGTGCTTTAATGAACGTCAAGTTCATTACCCGATGACTAAGTGACCATGCTTTGAATACGCGGTTCGACTCTGATCAACCGGAACTTTAAATGCTCTTTGAGGGCATTACCCAGCCTTTAATGATACTTAAATAAACGAACTGTATTCCATCACAAAACATTTACCTTTAAGATAAGATTATCATTAATGAGGTTTTAAAGTTTTTTTCAATGAATACGGTCCAAATATTCAAAAAAAAAAGGTTTTATGATTAAAAAAAAATCGAAAAGGAATACCATGATGTAATTTTGTTTATTATTTAAAATATAAATACTAAATCGTTATCATATGATGGTTCAACGATCGAAATATAAATGCTCCAGTATTCTCCTCCTCCCCTATCAGTATATTTAGCCTCCTAAATTCATTTAGTATTTTGAGAAATAGTGACATTTTGGAAATATTTATTAATTTGTTTTCAGAACTAAGATTGTAATTTTATTCTTGTCTAACAACAATTGATCTTGTTGCGAAAAATCAACATTTTTTTCTTTTATAATAATTAGGCATTATGGTTATAAGTATTCTGTTATGATAATATATAAAGTATTCGAGGTATATTGACCTAGGACCAAGACACTAGTTTGGTAGGGAAGCTCTCAATATCAATATATCACAATAATATTCATTATGGTATAAGTACCCCATCCTGCTTTTACCAGGCGGTAATTCCCTGGTTCAGAGAATCTGTCTTTGTACTCTAAGTTCCTTTATTTTCTGCCTTTAGAATATTTTCTTCCTCACTCCTTCTTCAAACCGCTCATAGGAAAATGACCAGAGCTCTTTTTATTTTGATTGGATTAAAAAGTTTTTGAATGAATAAGAATAGACTCATGTTTCTTAAAATCGTAGATACTTTATATTCAAACATTGACAGTCTTTGAATATAAAGTAATTGCATGTGTAATGAGTAAGTAGATTAAGGGTTTTATTCAGAATAATTAGTTGAATCCTAAAGAAATTTAATTATTTTTATATATTATAAAATCATTGTTGCCACAGGTAAATTTTACGAAAAACAGCTGTTGGAATTATGGTGATATTGATCAGTTTTGCCAAACTCTGGCATGCCCCAAGCCAAATCATTCCGCAAACTTAACCTGTCCAACCTGAGCCATATTCCTACACAAAGTTCCGGTTAATTAAAGTTAATAGACTTTTATATTAACTTAGAACTTATAAACTTTTGTAGTATAACTATATATATATTTATACTAAATAGTTATATTTGTATATTATTTTATAATAATTATAAGATTGAATAATTAATAATTTATTATGATCATTATTAAAACACGTTTTATTTAATTCAATAAAATTGAAATTGAAAGTTTCTATTAAGTAAATAAAATTGAAGTCTTCGATAATTAGTTAGTTTATAAATAAATGTATGCATTTTTAAGTTCAATTTCCTGCCATTATTTCGACAGTTATTTGTTAAATAAAGATAAGTATTTGGAAGAACGGGGTTGTAATAAGTATTTAGAATTTGAATTTTTGCCGCCAAAAGTCGGGTGGAAGACACCTCGGATAAATATCCTAACCTACATTTCTAAGGACGTGAGGGCTACAGAATTTAGCGCCAAAAGTCGGGTGGAAGGCACCTAATCTCAAGATTAGCACTCTGGATAACTATAAACATGGCCACTGATAAGAAAAGTGACACTTCGGAATAATTACTCTTTTTGGGCACCTACAATGCTACAGGTGCTTTAGAGGCAGACAGTTTAAAAATTCGTATAGATAAAATCGTAAAAAATTCAAATCGCAAGTTGAAAAATATAAAGTACTAGCTGACCCGACAGACGATGTTCTGTCTCAACTATGTTTTGGCCAACCCGGTCACATTCACACCTGATGCAATGACCTAGGGAATAGGAGACTCATTTTTATATATATGGAGATACAGAGGTTACATCAGGAAATTTAAAAAATTCACTAACCTATTTACCCAAGTAACGTTTACCTTTTTTCCTTCCATAAGATTCTTCTATATACTATAATTGAATAAAAACATTACATAAAAAGAATAAGAGAAATCAGTCCTGACTTTCACGCGTGATGCGATGACCAAGGGAAAAGGCGATTCATTTTTATATATATAAATTTCTTATTGTCCACCGGTTTCGTTTAATCAGCAGTTTGCAAATCAGGCAAAAGCGTTCCTAAAATATGAAATTTCAGTCCTTACAACTTATTGTTTTTGAGCTAAAGTGACACATATATACACAATCTCTTTGCTCTCTCTCACACATGATCTCTTTGCGGGACTTGGTCCTTTAGATTAAGGTGACCGTGAAACGTGTATTTCCGGCGGACAATCCAATTATAAAATGTTCATGATATTATAGTTATACTTTCTGTTAGCATATATTTCATTTAACGTTAATTGAAAGTAAAAAACGTTTATCAAATGAAGCATTAACTTTAAGTATAGAAAAGAACCTTTAGTCGATACTATTAATTGGTAAATTAATTCATTTTAATGTCATTATTATTATTTAAACACAAAATCACCTCGCTCTTAAGAGGAAGAAAAGCGCAATTAATAAATGAGACCCGAGGGACAGGTTGGAGATATCGAGATGGAAATATATCCTGGAATGAGTTTCCTCAGTAATTAGAAAAGTAATTTTCTAGGGAGCTCGCGGTGTGGTGCTCTATCGCGTCTTATGTTCCCCTTCAGATTAAGAGCATCCTTCTCCCTTTAGAGCCACTGATAAAATTTACCTTCCTGGATATTTTACGATTCAATCTCAACAGTGTATGAGGAAATTCATATTTTGCAGTCATAAAGTAGCACTAGTCTTGGTTTTACGCAGCTCTTGGGACGAATTTTGCCCATACGTATTCGGGGAAAATGTCTTTAATCTCCCAAGAGCCTTACTACGTATATTTCGCTTTTCAGAAGATGTTAAAGTGGAAATTTATTTTCTATATTTACATTTCCAGGAATATACACTGATATATACACATATTTTATTATTAATATCAGAGCAACATATTGCTAATGCTAATAAAGTAACAACATAATGAATGAAATGGGTTTTTATTTTTTAAATTAAAATAAATATGGGTTAAAATGAGTTAAAATGGGGAAGGGGAGGTGTCACACTTTCAATAAGATACATATTTTAAGGAATAACAATTTTTTTTTTTAATTTTGGTTTAGCTCAGTAGTTCAGCTTCAGGAGGAGATGTGAAAGGAGAGTATCCCCTTTCTCTATGATTGTGAGAAAAATAAATCGATATTGGCGTATTTAAAATTCTACAACTCCTACAAAATATCTGCTTGTACCAATTTCTCGTGTTATTTAGTACAATTAGCTTGTTTCACTTGATTAAAATTCTTAAATACCTCTTAACTTACTTCATGCCTACAAAGCAAAATTCTACTCCTCTGACAATGCTATATTGATCAATTGGCAATTTTAATAACCTCCTTGCTCAGCCGTTGGCGAACAGTACGAATCTTAATTAGTACTTAACCGGAGACCCTTCATATGTTTTAGTGGTACAGATTGTTTTGTTTTTCTCATATAGTGAAAATAAATATAAGCGAAATGACATAATAGACTGTGTATTTTAAGTCGAAATAGTTTCTATGAAAGCATAGCTAGTTGAAAGAAGTTGAACATTAAGTGTCCATCCATACACTTGTTTCAAAATTTAATAAAATAAATATATGTTTGTTGTACAGGAAAATAACCGATATTATATCAATGTCCAGAAATTGATTTATAATTTTCAACAAGGGGCTTTTGTAATCGAGGAAAGAAAAAAAAATTACCACCAATAAAAATTTGAGCTCATACGTTTCAAGATACATAGAACCTGTAATCTGAAAATTTGGCTTAAATTGCATTAATGATTGGCATTTTTGGAAACCGTGAATATTTCAACCATTTTAATTATAAATTTGGTTAATCTCTAGACACTCCAATTAAAGCAAATTGCTTTAGAAAACGGAATAATAATAACTCATAAAACTTTTACAATACCTCATTTGAGAGAACTCCGAGGGAGAAACTGTGAGAGATATTAGCTTGGAACAAAAAGATCAAAACTGGATCAGAGCCCGGGACCTGGCTTAAGAATAATGAACGAGCGGGGCTGGATAATCAAAATTCGACTTCAATCCACTTATCGCTCCCTGGATTTGGGGGAACAGGCTATTGTCTTCCCATCAGGGCTCTATCTTTCATTTTTACGACAATGGCGTATAGTAATTACTTTTCTGACTCCGTGAAAATCATAATTTATAGAAAAAAAAATGATCACATCACACTACGTTCACTTACCTCTCTTGTTAAATTCAATCTTAGAACACTTAAATACAGATAAAGTTGAAATTCGAGGGATTAAAAAATAAATATTTGTTTATTTTATTTAATGTCCCTTTTTGCTTTGGGTGCTTGCATTGGGAGTCCTAAATGTTGTCTATCCAGGTTTAATTAGGATAGGGATCTTTAACGAGTACCTGACATCGCACAGGGTCGGGACCACCTTTGAACGTCCCCTCCAAAGGACGGCATAACTAAGGATTTTTTACTCCCTTAAAAAAATCCTAGGGCCACCTTGAACCCGGGACTTTATGCATAGTAGGCTGTTATGCTAACCACCATGCTACCGGCAACCGCATTAAGAAATAAATTAAGTTTCCATGGAAGCATTCTTTTAAGGTTAAAAAAAGTTTCGATATGAATTAGCTTTAATTATTTACTGTGATAATAATAATAATAATAGCTTTTTTGCATTATTTGCAGAACTATACGTCTCTCTCTTCTGGGAGATACAAGTCTAAAAGAATTAGAACATTTTTTCTTTTTTATTCATTTTGCTCTTTTTGCAATATTTAATCTTTTGGACTAAGTTTTTTTTTTAATATTTAATTATGATAATGGCATCTTTCACACATAAGTTCACTTTATTAAAAAAGGTTTTGAAATAGTGCTTAATCCAGTCAGTCTATTCAAAATGGATAAAATCCTATATAATTAAAATAGTTGAAACAGTTTTCGAATAACTCTTTAAATCCATTTACATAAAGTAGCCGTTCTGTGAGATATCGCCCTTTCTTAAAATAATTTCTATACTTGTAGTTAGAAAAAACGTAATCGAGATTTTCTGTATTTTTGCTAGCTTTGAATGTGATGTAGGATGAAACAGCGTTTGGAAGGCACGGAGTTCGAGGGCATCCAAGAGTTACTTTGATACATGAAATACGATAAAAGAAAAGTAAATAAGATTGCGTAGAAGCTTAAAAGGGAGTGAACCGAATTTCGAAGAGGCTCCGAAGGGGTGGAATCTGTGGTTTGACAAACTCTTTTTGGTTGCACGTCCTTTCCGGAATAAATTACATCGGGTTGTGAAAATTAAACCTATTTTATGGGTATCATAATTTCATGTATTTTATTTACCCTTAAAATAGATTGAACTCCTTCAATTAGGTAGTAATTTCATTAAAATATTAGACACAGGTAGAGCTAGACAAATATGTTAGAACAAATTTACATATTGAAAAAAAAATATGGCATTTTCATGATCATCCTGAATCACTATTCACGTGACCAAAAAGTTGATTAACCAAAGGAATTGAAAAATGAATTTTTTTGAGTTTATCAATTAAGACGTTAATTTCCAAAATATACTACATCCATTTTAGCTAATTTTACAGGAAGCGAAAAATCTATCATTACAATGATATTAAACCAGCTTATTTCATTTTATCTTCAATCTAGGATTTTATTTTTACAATATTAATAAAAATATATTTAAGATATTCAAATTAAATGTTTTAGTACGATTTGGAACGAAAGAAAATGTGTCATTAGTACCTTTAGAAAAATATTGCAGTTTTAAATCGTGTTTATGAAGGACTTGAGTGATCATCAGATGAAATTAAATAGCAATTTTAGATAAAACTAAACTATGAGAATACAACAATATCAAAAATCAATTAAAAAAAAAATGTCCTCTAGTGCTTGTTGGAACTCTGCATCTCAATTACAAAGATGAAAATTGTGTTATAAGGACAAAGAAGTTGTCAAAACGTTGGCATAAATGTTTAGAGTATTTTCATAAGATAAATCAGCTGTAATTAAAAAAAAAATCTGCATTATTTTCTGGACAGCTCAATATATATTCTTTTTTTACATTAGTTATGCATGTTAATTCATGATTGTAACAAACTATTATTATTATTATATAAGATGTAAATTTTTAATTAAAATAGTTCAAACTCCAATTTCATGTAACTATTTTCGCGTTTATTAAAATAACAGTGGTTTGTTTCATGGCCAAAATGAACATGAGGCTACGTAAATACAAGTTAATTTAGATGCAAATATCGCCGAGATAATCTGGAAGTTGTCTATTCCCCTTAACAAATTTTCTCTTTTGTTCTATTTAACAACGGAGGCGATGAAACAACGTGGTTATTTCAAGCCTCATTGAGATAAATTGCAAAGATACTTCAATTAAGGACTAATCTATGCAGATGGTTCTAAAACCCTAGAAAGAAGTAACCTTAAATGTCTTAGACTACTAATACGTGTTTGTAAAACCTTTATGATAAGTATTTCGTACTCCAAATTTTTAAATAGCGATATATTAAATTTAGTTTCGTCTTAAAAATGGTCTCTTCACTGATATTAGTTAAATATATACAACGATGTATATAAACAAACTTAACTGCCATGGATTTTTTTTTTTATTATTTTAAAACAAACTAACCTTCCACTTAAATATTGGGTTGATGCAAAATTAATGCAGGTTTTTAGTAGGTATTGTAAATACGCCATATCTTTACTTTAACCATATATATTTAATCAAAATAATTTCCATCTGAATCAATGCACTTTTGCCAACGTTCAACAAGCTTTCTTATTCCACCAAAAAAAAAATCCGAATCCCTGGACTCAATGAAATCACGAAAAGAATTTTCAATGTCGTCCTGGTTTTTAAAATTTTTCTCCCTCAAAAAGTTGTCCAGATGCCTGAAAAAGTGGAAGTCTGTAGGAGAGAGGTCAGGTGAATAAGGCGGATGTTGGAGAACTTCCTAGCCCAACTCGTGCAGTCGTCGAAGCGTTGGTTGTGCAACGTGTGGTCTGGCGTTATCGTGGAGCAGGATCGGCCCCTTCCGATTCATCAATGCTGGGCAAAGATGTTGCAATTTTTGAGTTCCGAGTTCCGCCGCCATTTCTCGTGTGGTTTTGGTTGGGTCTTCTTCCACTTTTGACCTCATCTGGTCGTTGTCCAGAGCAAGATGACGGCCCCGACCTTCCTTGTCTTCGAGGTCGAAATCTCCTCTGCGAAACTTCTGGAACCAACGCTGCACCGTGCACTCATTAATAGCCCCCTGACCCCACACTTCATTAATATTACGAGCCGTTTGCGCAGCGCTGCGCCCTAATTTAAATTCGTAAAAATAAATTTGACGAAAATCGCACTTTGACATTTTCGATTCAAGACCTTTGAACACACTGAACAAAACGATTTTACTAAACAAATTCATGGTGAAAGAGAGGGTATTAGTTAAGGTTTGTTTTGGTATAATAATGATCAATGTTAGGATTAGCTTTGTTTACACAATTGGAATTAAGATATTGCAATAGAGGAAACCTGCATTAATTTTGCATCAACCCAATACAAAAGACTCCTCTACATGACTATTATTAGGCCTATATGGGCTTACTGAGTTGAGCATTGGGGCTCTACTAAACCCTGGAATTCTTCCAGGATCTATTCCTTATAATCCAAAATTCTTCGTAAAATCCTCAACGCTCCTTACATTGTCACAAATAAACTTATCCTTAAAGACCTAAATATTCCATTTGTTGCATCTAGCCCGAACCAGATATCATTCCTTACATAACGAACTCCTCTCCCACTCTAACCCACTAGTTTCAATCCTTGTTTCCTCTTCCAATCCTGACAATCCTGTGAGGCGTCTAAAAAGAAGATGGCCTCGAAACCTTCTAGTTTAGAAAAGTTACAGGAGTGCTACCATTGGGTAGTTCTTCTTCAACTCTCTTTCATGTCATTTATCTTTTGGCTTATTTACTTGTTGTATTATGAAGTACAGTTGTAAATTTCAATAAATGATGTTAAAAAAAAAAATCTAAACTTCAGCATACGCGAATACGAGGCTCGCATCGCAATTTTGAAGCCATAACTTTAATGTACTGTTTTATTAGCATTCCTGTTTTTGGAAATTAATTTTATAATTTCAGCTATCCCAAATAACCCTATTTTATGTTAGGATTTGAATGATAATATTTAATAAATAGTGCTCCCAAGGCGAAGATATTGCTGGAATAAAGGAAACTACAATGAAGGAATGGGTAAATCGCTATAAAAAAAAAGGACGTTTGGAAGGAGAAAATGTCCAAATTGAAAACACTCAAACGATTATAAAAAATGAAGAACTAGTTCGATAACTTCAAGGAGAGAGAGAGGAAATTATTGTATGCAGGGTAAGAATTTGGGCACTGACAGTTTTCATATGGCTACCTTTTGAGACGTCTGAAAGCGCCAACCTGCGAAAAATGCAACGTTGCACCTCTTACTGTGCAGTACTTGCTAATTGAGTGCCCGCTTTTCGAGCAATCAAGGAAAAAAGTACCTAAAGAAATCCATAACAGAAATACTTCAAGATGAGAAAGAGAGTATAACCACATTAATAGAATTAATAAAAATAACAGGATTATATTACCATCAAACATAATTATTTCGATCACACTGACCATTAAGGATAGACGCGGATGATATAATAAAAAAATAGTGCTCTCAATATGTAGTTACAACAAAGTTGTTAACAAAAATAGATAATGATAATGACTAGACTAATTTTATTCCATTACAATACTATAGTCATAGCCTAATGTTAATCAGATTTTTTAATTTTAAGGGGTTTCCGTTTTTTGGGGATACAACTAATACTACTTTTAGAGTGGTCATGCTGGTTTTTATTAGTGTTAGTAACTGTATAAGACTAAATAAATTAATAGAAATTATTACATTGACCGTTACCATCTTACTGAATTCTATTTACAATTAGTATTATTATAATGTATATTGGTAGATATATCATGCAGATAGTTAATTGCGGTTAATTTCCTTCTCCCTCTCCAAGTCTGCTCCCCCATGTTAGCACCTTTAATTACTCCTGCATGATTACTATAAAAAAAAAAAAAATCTTGTTGACTGTTAACATTAACTGTTTTCTGAGCGAACATACACCACCCTGTATTCTGCCAGTACAAGTACTTGTTTTATCCAATTTAATTTGTTTCATTGTTGCTACCACGTATGTTAGCACAAAAGCCATGCTTTGCTGAACATGAACTGCACATAAATTAGTTCATGAGTACTAAAACATGAATGCTTGAAATCTGAATATCTGTTCTGTAATCTGTTTAATTTATAAGGATTTTTAGTATTGATTATTTTTAAAGAACCATGATAATTTAATTGGTTAGGAGCATTACGGGGAGAAAATGAATCTGATCTCTGATAAAGAAAAAAAAAATCTATTATTTATATCTAGTAAAAGCATTAAATATTTACTATCTTGGCCTATTGACCTAGATGAAAAATTCAAAACAGTGATATTAATTTTTTATACTTTTTAGGATAGAAGTGCCACTAAATATTGTATGCTCATACCTTATCCTATATTATTATATCATTATCCTTTCTCCGAATACCGAAGACATTGGAGATCAATGGCCGCTTTGAGGAGCCTCACTGCCCTACCCATTCATTGTTGACCTCTTTGCCCAACTGAGTGAGATCATGCAAGCCGTATTCATTATACCGTATTCTTTACTTTCCTGCAAGATCTCGATTATGTCTTACTTATTTAACAGAGAATTTTCAAGACTGTTAACTGTTAAATGTTTTATCTTTTCTTCGAACTTGATGAATCCGCATACTTCATATCAAAGAGCAAAATCAGAAGAGAAAACGTATGCGGGAGAACTATATTCCGAATCGAATATGCTTTCAAATAATGAAATAAATGTCCATTTTGCAAAACCCTAATACTTTAAATATGTTTCTGGGTACTGTTGATTAATTCTTGGCTAGACCTAACTTAAACGCCTTTTTACTTTCACTTATCTATATATGAAATATAGAGTAAGGAAAAGTATTGCGATCGTTACAATTTTTGAATTCAAGTTTTCTAGGGATATACACGTTTTAGGGTTCCCTGAGTCCAAATAACCAAGTCCCGCAAAAAGGTCTGTGTGTCTGATTGTCCGTGTGTATGAGTGTGGTAACTCTAGCGCAAAAAACAAAAAGTCGTACGGAACTGAAATTTCATTTTTAAGACTACTATACGCCTGAAAAGTGACAGCAAGTTTTTCACTAAAATCGGCTTACCGGAAGTCCTACTTTATCCTATGCATTTAGAACCTTTTGACGATTTTCTCATAAACGGCTCTAACGTTTTTGATTAAACTCGATGTATAATTTAATGGGCTTTAATTTTATGTAGGTTTCATTTTGATTAAAATAGTTTTAAGGACCCTAATGCAGATATTTTAAATTTTCTTCTTCTAAAGTACCTTTAATTTTGTATATTTTATAAAAATAAGCATATCGTCTTATTAGATTACTATAACTATTGATAAAAAACAGGTAAATATGTAAGTTGAACGAATTCGATATCCAACTAAAGGAGAAAACTTAAATAATATTTGTTTAATGCAATTGTTTCACCGCTTGGTCACTGGATGGCGCTGTCATCGCCGGACGCTCCAAGAGATCTACGAAGTGATGAAAAAAAAAAAAAAAAAAAAATCATACTGAGTCTTATAGATAATTTTATTTTAGTAAAACACGTCTTTATATACAAATCGAATGTAAATAATTGTGTAACAATTTAGTTTCGTTACCGATCAAACCAATTTAAAAACGGCTTTCATAAATGATTTGTTTTAAACTTTACTTCAAAGTTTCTGTATAACTCCTAGATTTTACCATTGTCGAAATATTCTGGAAAACTTAGAAGTATATTTCTAAATTCGGAGGGCCAGGATGAGTTTTTTTTTATTATTACAGCCAGAACTAGCAACTTATTTTTTTTTTTTTAGTAGCGATCAGCATTTTTAATTTCTTTCAATATATATTTCATTATTGAGTTTAGGAACTGTGTCACTCTCACTATTTTATTAGATTTTCTTGGCGTCAGTTAATGTCCATAACTATTTAATTTATTGTGAATATTTGAAAAAATCCAGAAATTTCTTTCTCTCGTTCTTATAAGCTGGGCGCTCTAGAATTACGTGCTGCAGAGTCTAATTCTTATAAACTTTATCACACTTGGGCGAGGTAAGGACCCCGATGCGATGCAGGTACACATTGCACCTTGGTTTGATCTGAGTCGGGAGAAATTTTTGACGGTGTCTTTTGATAGGATCATCTTGTAAAACCACGGCTTGTCCTGGATACGTTGTATGTTCGATTTATAAAATCTCCCTGTGACGGATTCTTCATAAATTTCTGACCACTTATTTAATTAATATTTTTTAATCATACGGAAATAGTCGGAGTACGGCCGTCGGATGTCTGTAATAAGATCTAGGGTATCGGTAGTTTTTGTCTACATTATAATTTTCAGGGATTCCTACATGCACCTTGCTCCAAATAAATATTATTTTGGCCTGTAAAGTTGAAATACATGAATAATGATATATAGTTGAAATCGATCAAAGTGTATTCATTAAAAGACAAAACCACGTAGTAAAAGTATTAAATGAACAGTGGGTGTTGGATGGAATTTGTAGAGAAACAAATGAATGTTTCATAGTAAAATTTAAGGTGGAAAATTTTCCTTTATTTGAATCCCCATTAATTTGGAACCGTGTGTATTATAATAAACACATTACGGAAAAGTCATATTACGTACAGGAATTAAAAGTGTCATCTGCCAATGTTTTAAGTGTTCAGTTTTTTGCTTGTTGCTTATAATTTAAAAATGTATACGGTTTCTTTAGTTACAAAACAAAGATTTTTGGATAAAATGTGAACTTTTTTTTTTTTTCAATAACAAAAGTACACCATAGGTCTTTTATCAATCGATAACAATTATAAGAAAAATATATAGTTCTGAGGAAGGTAATCAATACACCTAAAATAAATTTATAATGAGTAAAATAATAAATAATTAAACTGTAAACACTAATTGATAATTTGGAGCAATTATAATCATATAAAAATGTAACACATTGGCAAACCAATTTTACGTAATTTTTGGCGCCATGTTACACCGCTGCTACAAGTTTATAAACAATAGCCGGTGGCACTAGGCGTGGCGTGCTAACGATGCATAAGCACAAAACTGTTGTTTTTTCCAGTGGCGCGACAGGCCGTGTAGGCCCTAGGCCTCGCGGTGTATGCATGTTGTAGTGTAGGGTCATCGTAGTGTATCGAGCACATCATTTTGTGAGTGGCCACCATTTCGCTTAAGGGTCTCAAATACCCCGGGGAGAGGCTGTTAGTGAATCCTATTAATGATTGAAAAAGTCTCTCTGAGACTGGGATTCGAATTCACAACCTTTAGCATGAGAGACTAGCGCGCTAGCCACTCAGCCACGGGCTCCCCCTTCCTTTGTTTTTGTACTTAAAAAAAAAAAAAATTGTTAATCCCAGCAACACCAAGAAAGCTGGTGAGTGACAAACTGTTGTGAATGTTACATAAATAAAGTTAAAGACTCCTATTGAAAAGACACCCATCCATATCCATTTCAAAAGAAAATTCAGATTTACTCAATACATCCAGATTTTATAAAATATGGAATAATAAATGACAAATAGTATTAGTTTATAGATATAGTTGACATACGGACAGTGACAGTACGTGCCAACCCTAGCCACTATATGGTACCACAGGAGCCTATATTCCCAGTTGGGGTAAGAAGCTAATTGCCCACTAGCTAAGCCGGTGATTGGGAAGGCTGTGAGGTGTAATAGGCAGATAGTGACTGGCTCAGGATTCCTTCCTCCGCTCCAATCACTCCTAACTACATCGGATTAACTCATTCCCAACCTATCCCCTCGCCCTTCCCACATTCAACTGTACCTCAGGCTTTATCTTCAATCAGCTGCCTTTCGGGTTCAATCCCAAAATCCTATATTCCACGGTAATCTATCAATGATTTATTATTACTTCCCGAAGCATGGTTAGGTGCGATTACTGTTCATTTTTTTTTTTTTTTTGTCATGGTTTATTGTGTAATAATATAATACATATGTTGACACATTTCTAAGAAATGTAGTATCATTTTGCATCACAATGTATAATTTACATAATAGAAAGTCAGAATGATGCCAGTTATTGAAAACTTATCTTCTACGATTTGCAAGGTAAAAATGTAAATGATATAGAGGTAGTTGAAAACTGTTTACAGAAGAAATAGTCATTTATTAAATGTCTAACGCTGTGGTTCCCAACAAAAAAATTTCGCGGACCCCTTTATACACTCATTTTAAATCTAAGGACCCAAATCCTAAATATTACATATATATTTAGATTCTATTGGACTGCACTGTATCACGTTCATTGCATGCGAAATACCTCTACCGAAACTCGGTATTTTAAAAATTGCCTAGTAAGTCCTATATATTAGGAAATAAGAATGAAGAAAAAGAACTAGGCACTGGCAGTTTACTTTAATCCGCGAAAAATTAAATAATTAAAAGTTACTGTTGAACATGGCAGATGATCCTAAAAATTTTTATAGGAATAAAAAGTCATTCGTTATAATGTCATTCATAGGGAACGTAAAATGGTGGTCCAGAGCCTGTGCTAAGTCAGGTCCTCGTATAAGATTCCTATCATAATAAACCCTGAATAAAAAAAAATTAGGACTTCCACTTTAATATGCATATGTCACAGTAGCATAAAATGACCTTAAGTGAATAAAAATAACCTCAAATGTTAAACTTATAGAAGAAGGAATTTATTCAAATACTCATAAAGAAATCAAATACAGTTCATCATCTTATCATTATGAAACATCTGCTCGTTAAGCCCATTATTTTATAAATGTTAAAAAATGACCAATCAACAGTCAGTAAACATAAGCAATCGTATCAGTTAAATTTTAAATTTGTCCATGAAGAGCGTATGGTTCTTATTTAAAGCCAAGGTTTCACAAATATTTTATGTTATTTTTTTAAATTTTATTTAACTCCCTGCCCTTCCTGTTAGGCAATACGGGTATTGCAGCAGTGGGATGGTAAGCATGACTGCATAACAACCCACTGCTACTATAAAAGCGGTAACAACATTATCCTGTGCTCACAGGCCGAATCATTCTTCAGATCAGCCGCCGTCCTGCTCCGCTCCTCCTCCGTCCGGCGGCCTGTCTGGAACTGGGCCTTCCTCTCTCCTCCTCCGGTCCATGTGGGTAGCAGCTCCTCTTCTTCCTCGCCTGTCTAGAGGTCCTCGTAGGGCGGGTCTTGAGGCACATCAAATATTGAAGTGGGCTGGCCCAATAGAGGTTTTCCACCCGTACACAAAATTTTTGTGGTACGGGTAGTTATGCCTATTGACCAACCGGGGAAAATCGTTTTCTGTGAGGGCGTAGAGACCTGTATCCCTCGATAATTTAGCCCTTAATGAATCGAAGGCGGTGCAGTCCATGATGACGTGCTTAGCAGTTTTCGGGACGTTGCAGCTAGGGCATACGGGGTCAATGTCTATTCCATGGTGATTAAGCTTTGAGCGGAACCCCCCATGCCCTGTGAGGAATTGCGAGAGCCAGTAGTTATGTTCAGATCATTACAATAATTTTTCAATAACACCTCGCGGACTCCCTGGACATCGTCTGCGGACCCCCGGGGGTGTGCGGACCACCAGTTGGGAACCCCTGGTCTAACGAAATGTTTCTTATATTTCGTCTAACTGAAGATATCCGGATTCATTGGGGTTGCTCGAATTACGTAAGAATTTTATTATTATTAGCATTGATCATCACCATCTACAAAATGAAGATTTTCTGAACTCACAATACTTTAAAAAATATATAAACATAAATAAATTTTCTTCACTTTTAAGATGAACTGATGCAATCCTAAACAAAGTGACAAGTTATTAATTTGTTTTTTACTATTTTGTTTATTAAATTATATATATTATATATATATATATATATATATATATATATATATACAATATACATATTATATATTGTAAGGTCTGTTTGGAGTTACATTTCTTACGGTAATATTATCTGGAAGGCTTATTAGAAGAATATACAAACATTTATCACAGTATTAACTTATTATAGACATGGAATATGTTATCGTATCTTAAAACAATTATTGCTAATTTATTACTAATTACAGTTTGAACCCAATCTTGCAAAGGAAATTAGAAGTGAGATAAGGGGCTTATTATTTACTGGAATCGGGTCAATGGGGGCTGGGAAATGGACGTTTCTGAACATAGCATAATTTATGATTTACTCTGTATGCGGTTTTGGGGTTTTCCCCGAGTTAGTCACAGATACCCAGTGTTACTAAAGCAGATATTTACTGGAGTATGAACAATATTTTATATATACATATATATATATATATATATTATATATATATATATATATATATATATATATATATATATATATATGAAATAGATAAATAAAAAATAATGCTGTATTTATGTTTGGATTATTCTTTATTCTAAAATAATTAAATATCTTCCGTTTTTCCCTTTTTTCATCACGACCTTCATATTCTATTTATTTTAGACGTGGCGCTATCCAAATCTTAATTAATCCAAAGATTGAAACGGTAGTGGCTCCGAGGCGTTTAGTAAATATTTATCCTGGAGTTCCGACACAGGTCAGATCATTCTGTTGTATACTATGTGTTTGTAGCTATAGCACCCCCACCCAGCTACCACTTGCTCACACCAGTGAGAGACGGGTAGAGAGAGAGAGAGAGAGAGAGGGAGAGAGAGCCGCTGGGATCTTTAGGATATACATTTATTTGTTTACTTCATATTTATTTCAATTATGGATTGTTTATTGAGATTATGTTTATTTATTTATTTTATATTTTCATGCAATTTGATTTCAGCAATGTTTTTCTGTAAATATTGTATGAATGTGATTTAATATCATTAATACCACAATACTCCTTCGGTATCGTTGTCGATAACACTCTTAAGTCATTAAAAAAAAAATTATTTAAATATCAGTATTGCACCGCCTTATTTCTATAGGTTAGACATAAATTACCAGAGATATACTGTGTGTATAAACATTATACAGCTGTTTTGTAAAGTATTTGGCTCTTATTTTATGGAAATTCGGAAATTATAAAATAAATAAAAATCTGTTTTAAATAAGATAAAATGTGACAAACATTATGGATTTGGGGAATAATCAATAACTGCGGGATAGCATATTATTAATGTAATTAGAAAGATAGATTAACTGTGTTAATATCTGTTAAAAAATTGTTACTTTTTCTTATGATTTACTTGGTGTATTAGTGGCTTATAGTATCTTGTTTCGTCATCACTTTCTTGTATGACCAGTAGATGGAAACTTGCTCTTATCAGAAACATGTTTCAACAAGTTTCTCGAGACTATCTTGTCAACTTCCAAAGGCTGATAAATCATCATTATACCCGCATATCCTTTGTTAAAGTCAGATATAAAGATAATCATTTTTAGAGGAAGTTTTACAATCTTTATAATCGGATTCGATAAATATTGTTTGATATCTAACGCCTCAAAATATATTACTTTAGTTCTGTTCACGTTTTACTAATGTTCTTTAGATTGCAGCTAGCGCTATTTCATATGAACAGACTTTTTGACATAATATGTTTTAACCATGTTGTTAAAAAAAAATATCTAAAACTGGCATTTTTTTTTTTTAGGTCATGCTGAAAATGTTGGCATTCTGTGGGCTGCCCTTCTCTAGAGGTAACAAAATATGTAAACAAAATCTGATAAAATCATCTATTTGATAGATAAAATTGGAGGCTGATGTCACTTCACCACTATTTTATTGAAAATAATATATTCGCACTACGTTTCGGCTAACAATGCCATCTTCTGGTGCAGTGGAACAACTTAGATCTAAAAGTACAAAATATTGTCAAGTTACAAATAATCTTCCATACAATTTGTCATGAAACCATACAACTATGTTAGATTGTATGATAAAAGAATAAATAAAATATATATATACACATCATACATACATGCATTCATACATACATGCACTCTATATATATATACATATACCCATATACAACACACATACACACACACACACACACACACCATGTTTATATATACAGTCAAAATAAATTAATAATTTATGAGATTAACGTTAACAATCTTAAAACTTTTATCATAACAATTTAAAACTATAACTGAACATGACAAAACCTGAACCATGAAACACATTCCAATATAAAAACTATATATAAATAGACTCAGTTGATGTACCATGTTCATCATTGCACAAATCCAATAAAATGATTAAACTTTAATTAATAATTATGAAACCAATAACTGATAAATACAAAAATGTACCCTTACTTAGTGTGGGTAGCTGCTTCCTAGTCAAAACCACATGACCAAATCAGGTGTCCATGAAGGGGAGGGGGAGGAGAAGGGTACTACTATAAAAATGGCTAATCATTTAAAAATTGAATCAAATTTAAAAGAGAAAGAAAAAAAAAATGAAAGGTATGTTTTATGCAACTACTATTATTATATATTTAGTTTATGGATGATGTTGGTATATGCATTACATAATGTTTGGGTGTCTTGTTGAAAATTACATACCTGTTTGATGTTTTTAGTGATGTGAATAGCCTCTAATATTCTTCTTTTTTTATTATTGTTCTCTATTTCTAAAATTTCTGGGTTGTTGAAGTCAAATTGGTGCTTATATTCTGTACTATGGGTTGATAAGCCAGTGGCTTTATTATATTTTTTGATGGTGGATTTGCAGTTACTGATATGTTGAGTGATTCTGCTGTTTAGATTTTGTTTCGTTTGTCACAATGTAGATTAAATTTTTATTGTCGATTCTGTTGCAGTCGGAACACTTTATTTTATAGATGACGTTAGTTTTTTTGAGTTTGTCTATTTTGTCTTTTTTATTTGTGTAAATACGAGCTAATTTATTGATCGGTTTTTTTGCAAATTTAATATCTGTTATGTCATATTTTTTAAAAGTTTGTAACAGTTGGTCAGTTAAATTATGTATATTTGTTATTGAATAATATTTAGGTCTATTGGTGTTATTACAGTCTGTGTCCCTATCTAAATTATTAGCTGGATTATTACTATTGTTGGTCTTCAAAACGGTCGGTGGAAAATAATGTGTGATGAGTTTTCTATTGTTATTTTGTAATTGAATTATAGGTTTGTTAACTATATTGTTACTGTAATTATTATGTGTATTAATACTATTATTAAGGTCAGAGAAATCTATTGCTTTATGGTTTAAACCCTTGTGCCATAATTTATGTATTAGTTTTATTGGATAAAAATTTTCTAATAGCATGTTATAAATTCTGTCTTTTGTTGTCTCTAAATAATTCAAACTTGTTAAGGTGATTGCACGGTATATTAAATTGTATGCAGTATTAACTATTTGATGTTTGCTGTGGTTACTGTAAAAATTTAAAATTCTATTACTGGTGATTTCCTTCTTAGTCCATTCTGTGGTTATTCTGTTGTTATTACTATGTACATCAATATCTAAGAATCTTAAGTGGTGATCTATTTCTGCTTCGTATGTGAATTTAAGGTTGGTTATCGAATTGAGGATATCTAAAAAAACCTTTATGTCATCATGATCAATTAACGTCAAAATGTCATCAATATATTTGACGATGATGGGTAGGGGTTTATTATATTGTGCTATTGCATTATCTAAAGTTTTATTCATGATAATTCCTGCTAGATTAACGCTCATGGAACCGCCCATAGGAATACCCTTTATCATTCTGTAATATTCTCCTTTATATGAAAAATAACAATTTTCGCAACAAATTTTAATGCCTTCAATATAAGTTTTTTTATTCTTTATAACTGTGTGAGGTTCAATGTGTTCCCAATTTAAGTCTATGATTTTAATAATATCTTGTATTTTTACATTAGAAAATAAATTTTCCACATCATAACTGACTAATGTTAAATTATCATGAACAAAATGCACTTTTTCAATGATATTCTTAGCTTCTAAGGAATTCTTAACGTCATATCTATTCAAACTATTTAAATAGTTGAGTGTTGGATTTAAATATTTAGACAATCTCTCTGTGATGGAACCTGTATTGTCAACTATGGGTCTAAGTGGATGACCAGCTTTATGAGTCTTAACTAAACCATGAATTCTAGGATTGATATAGTTCGGGTTAATAAGTTTTATTTTATTCTCTTTCTTAATAAAGCCTTCCTTAATTAATTTATTAACATAATTCTCAACTATTTTGTATGTGGATTTGGCTGGATCATGTCTAACCTTCCTATATGTGTTTTTATCTTCAAGTAATAGTTTGAGCTTAATATCATAATCCTCCTCCTCCATGATTACTGTTTTTTTAGTTTTATCTGTTTTAAGTACAATCAAATTCTTATTGTTTTTAAAAAACAATTTTGTAGCTATTAAGTCTTTATTAATTTGTTGATGTAATTTTTCTTTCAGGAAATGTAATGATTTATTATTATATTTATCAATGTTTTTCATCTTACGGTTATTATCTATGTAATTACTTATATTATTGTTCACCTCATTTCTAATACATGCCTTGTGGTTGTCAGATATTAATATGTCATTAATAATAACTTCTGTATCAGCTATTATATTTATTATTTCTTTGTTTATGTTGGATGGTATGGTATTAAAATTGCATCCTAGTGAAAGTATATTCTTAATGTTATTAGGAATTGTTGTGCTGGTTAATATGTCTAACCTGTTACTTTCATGTAATCTATTATATTTATCTAGCAAGGTATTCTCATTGTGAGTGCTGTGATCAATGTGTGTGTCAATTAAGTTGCTTGAATTAAAAGAGAGTGTCTGTGGTTTATTTTTAAAATAATAAGGTTTGTTGAGTTTAGGTTTATATTTCCTGTTAGTTTTAGTGTTAATTTTATCCATGTTGAATTCTAACATTTTAACTACAACATCATCTATTCTACTCTTGATGAGCAATACTATCTCTTTATTATTGATTTTTTTGAAATATTTTCCATATTATTATTCAACAGGTGTATGTACCAATGAGTCTGTTTAATTTCCATTGTTAATATGAACTTGGCTATTGAAATTATTTTGTTTCTATCTTTAAATCTGCAAGAGTTTAAGAATTTGGTGTTGAATAAATTTTATATGGGCATAATGGCTTTGATGATGTGAATAGGTATTGTATCCTTAAAATTCTTAAATGAACATAAGTACCTCAACTTTATCCTGCCTCTAACAATTTTGTCAGAAATATTCATAATACTGCTAATGTCTCTACTTTGTACTTCACTTAAATCATTGATGAACTTCTTAAAATTGTTCCACAATTCCACAACAATTTTAAGAAGTTCATCAATGATTTAAGTGAAGTACAAAGTAGAGACATTAGCAGTATTATGAATATTTCTGACAAAATTGTTAGAGGCAGGATAAAGTTGAGGTACTTATGTTCATTTAAGAATTTTAAGGATACAATACCTATTCACATCATCAAAGCCATTATGCCCATATAAAATTTATTCAACACCAAATTCTTAAACTCTTGCAGATTTAAAGATAGAAACAAAATAATTTCAATAGCCAAGTTCATATTAACAATGGAAATTAAACAGACTCATTGGTACATACACCTGTTGAATAATAATATGGAAAATATTTTCAAAAAAATCAATAATAAAGAGATAGTATTGCTCATCAAGAGTAGAATAGATGATGTTGTAGTTAAAATGTTAGAATTCAACATGGATAAAATTAACACTAAAACTAACAGGAAATATAAACCTAAACTCAACAAACCTTATTATTTTAAAAATAAACCACAGACACTCTCTTTTAATTCAAGCAACTTAATTGACACACACATTGATCACAGCACTCACAATGAGAATACCTTGCTAGATAAATATAATAGATTACATGAAAGTAACAGGTTAGACATATTAACCAGCACAACAATTCCTAATAACATTAAGAATATACTTTCACTAGGATGCAATTTTAATACCATACCATCCAACATAAACAAAGAAATAATAAATATAATAGCTGATACAGAAGTTATTATTAATGACATATTAATATCTGACAACCACAAGGCATGTATTAGAAATGAGGTGAACAATAATATAAGTAATTACATAGATAATAACCGTAAGATGAAAAACATTGATAAATATAATAATAAATCATTACATTTCCTGAAAGAAAAATTACATCAACAAATTAATAAAGACTTAATAGCTACAAAATTGTTTTTTAAAAACAATAAGAATTTGATTGTACTTAAAACAGATAAAACTAAAAAAACAGTAATCATGGAGGAGGAGGATTATGATATTAAGCTCAAACTATTACTTGAAGATAAAAACACATATAGGAAGGTTAGACATGATCCAGCCAAATCCACATACAAAATAGTTGAGAATTATGTTAATAAATTAATTAAGGAAGGCTTTATTAAGAAAGAGAATAAAATAAAACTTATTAACCCGAACTATAAAATTGGAGGCTGATGATTTCCCACTATTTTTTGAAAAAAAATTTTCGCACTACGTTTCGGCTAACAATGCCTCTTCGGTGCAGTGGAAAATTAGATCTAAAAGTAAAAAATATTGTCAAGTTACAAAAAATTTTTCCAAAATTTGTCATGAAAACCATACAACTATGTTAATTGTATGAAAAAAGATAAATAAAATATATATTACACACATCATAATCATTATAATACGCACTCATATCATTAATTTAACCCAATACAACAACAACCCCACACACCCCACCCACACACCATGTTTATATATACAGTCAAAAAAAATTTAATAATTTATGAGATTAACGTTAAAAATCTTAAAATTTTATATAACAATTTAAAACTATAATGAACATGACAAAAACCTAAACCATAAAAACACATTCCAATAAAAAAAAAATTATAAAAATAGACTCAGTTGATGTACCATGTTCATCATTGCACAAACCCATAAATGATTAAATTTAAATTAATAATTATGAAACCAATAACTGATAAATAAAAAAATGCCCCTTACTTAGTGGGGTAGCTGCTTCTGTCAAAACACATGACCAAATCGGGTGTCATGAAGGGGGGGGGAGGAGAAGGGTACTACTATAAAAAGGGTAATCATTTAAAAATTAATAAAATTTAAAAGAGAAAGAAAAAAAAAAAAAAATTTTTTTTATGAATTTTTTTATTTATTTTTTATTTTTTTGGATGATGGGTATATGCTTTACATAATGTTGGGTGTTTTGTTAAAAAATTACATACCTTTTTGTGTTTTTAGTGATGTGAATGCCTCTAATATTCTTTTTTTTTTTATTTTGTTTTCTTTTTCTAAATTTCGGGGGGGTTTTGTTGAAGTAAATTTTGGTGTTATATTCTGTCTATGGGTTGTAAGAAAAG
The DNA here is from genome assembly GCA_023052935.1 of Piezodorus guildinii. Lineage (NCBI taxonomy): Eukaryota > Metazoa > Arthropoda > Insecta > Hemiptera > Pentatomidae > Piezodorus > Piezodorus guildinii. Next base: position 66,180,234 of record CM041292.1, read on the forward strand.
TGGTTTATTATATTTTTTGATGGTGGTTTTGAGTTATGATATGTTTAGGATTTGTGTTTAGATTTTGTTTGTTTGTCCAATGTAATTAAATTTTTATTTGTTCTGTTGCAGTCGGAACACTTTTTTTTTTAAGATGAAATTTAGTTTTTTTGAGTTTGTCTTTTTGTCTTTTTTTTTTGTGTAAATAGAGCTAATTTATTTACGGTTTTTTTGCAAATTTAATATTTTATTTTTATTTTTTAAAAATTTGTACAGTTGGTCAGTTAAATTTTGTATATTTGTTATTGAATAATATTTAGGTCTATTGGTGTTATTACAGTCTGTGTCCCTATCTAAATTATTAGCTGGATTATTACTATTGTTGGTCTTCAAAACGGTCGGTGGAAAAATAATGTGTGATGAGTTTTCTATTGTTATTTTGTAATTGAATTATAGGTTTGTTAACTATATTGTTACTGTAATTATTATGTGTATTAATACTATTATTAAGGTCAGAGAAATCTATTGCTTTATGGTTTAACCCTTGTGCCATAATTTATGTATTAGTTTTATTGGATAAAAATTTTCTAATAGCATGTTATAAATTCTGTCTTTTGTTGTCTCTAAATAATTCAACTTGTTAAGGTGATTGCACGGTATATTAAATTGTATGCAGTATTAACTATTTGATGTTTGCTGTGGTTACTGTAAAAATTTAAAATTCTATTACTGGTGATTTCCTTCTTAGTCCATTCTGTGGTTATTCTGTTGTTATTACTATGTACATCAATATCTAAGAATCTTAAGTGGTGATCTATTTCTGCTTCGTATGTGAATTTAAGGTTGGTTATCGAATTGAGGATATCTAAAAAAACCTTTATGTCATCATGATCAATTAACGTCAAAATGTCATCAATATATTTGACGATGATGGGTAGGGGTTTATTATATTGTGCTATTGCATTATCTAAAGTTTTATTCATGATAATTCCTGCTAGATTAACGCTCATGGAACCGCCCATAGGAATACCCTTTATCATTCTGTAATATTCTCCTTTATATGAAAAATAACAATTTTCGCAACAAATTTTAATGCCTTCAATATAAGTTTTTTTATTCTTTATAACTGTGTGAGGTTCAATGTGTTCCCAATTTAAGTCTATGATTTTAATAATTCTTGTATTTTTACATTAGAAAATAAATTTTCCACATCATAACTGACTAATGTTAAATTATCATGAACAAAATGCACTTTTTCAATGATATTCTTAGCTTCTAAGGAATTCTTAACGTCATATCTATTCAAACTATTTAAATAGTTGAGTGTTGGATTTAAATATTTAGACAATCTCTCTGTGATGGAACCTGTATTGTCAACTATGGGTCTAAGTGGATGACCAGCTTTATGAGTCTTAACTAAAACCATGAATTCTAGGATTGATATAGTTCGGGTTAATAAGTTTTATTTTATTCTCTTTCTTAATAAAGCCTTCCTTAATTAATTTATTAACATAATTCTCAACTATTTTGTATGTGGATTTGGCTGGATCATGTCTAACCTTCCTATATGTGTTTTTATCTTCAAGTAATAGTTTGAGCTTAATATCATAATCCTCCTCCTCCATGATTACTGTTTTTTTAGTTTTATCTGTTTTAAGTACAATCAAATTCTTATTGTTTTTAAAAAACAATTTTGTAGCTATTAAGTCTTTATTAATTTGTTGATGTAATTTTTCTTTCAGGAAATGTAATGATTTATTATTATATTTATCAATGTTTTTCATCTTACGGTTATTATCTATGTAATTACTTATATTATTGTTCACCTCATTTCTAATACATGCCTTGTGGTTGTCAGATATTAATATGTCATTAATAATAACTTCTGTATCAGCTATTATATTTATTATTTCTTTGTTTATGTTGGATGGTATGGTATTAAAATTGCATCCTAGTGAAAGTATATTCTTAATGTTATTAGGAATTGTTGTGCTGGTTAATATGTCTAACCTGTTACTTTCATGTAATCTATTATATTTATCTAGCAAGGTATTCTCATTGTGAGTGCTGTGATCAATGTGTGTGTCAATTAAGTTGCTTGAATTAAAAGAGAGTGTCTGTGGTTTATTTTTAAAATAATAAGGTTTGTTGAGTTTAGGTTTATATTTCCTGTTAGTTTTAGTGTTAATTTTATCCATGTTGAATTCTAACATTTTAACTACAACATCATCTATTCTACTCTTGATGAGCAATACTATCTCTTTATTATTGATTTTTTTGAAAATATTTTCCATATTATTATTCAACAGGTGTATGTACCAATGAGTCTGTTTAATTTCCATTGTTAATATGAACTTGGCTATTGAATTATTTTGTTTCTATCTTTAAATCTGCAAGAGTTTAAGAATTTGGTGTTGAATAAATTTTATATGGGCATAATGGCTTTGATGATGTGAATAGGTATTGTATCCTTAAAATTCTTAAATGAACATAAGTACCTCAACTTTATCCTGCCTCTAACAATTTTGTCAGAAATATTCATAATACTGCTAATGTCTCTACTTTGTACTTCACTTAAATCATTGATGAACTTCTTAAAATTGTTCCACAATTCCACAACAATTTTAAGAAGTTCATCAATGATTTAAGTGAAGTACAAAGTAGAGACATTAGCAGTATTATGAATATTTCTGACAAAATTGTTAGAGGCAGGATAAAGTTGAGGTACTTATGTTCATTTAAGAATTTTAAGGATACAATACCTATTCACATCATCAAAGCCATTATGCCCATATAAAATTTATTCAACACCAAATTCTTAAACTCTTGCAGATTTAAAGATAGAAACAAAATAATTTCAATAGCCAAGTTCATATTAACAATGGAAATTAAACAGACTCATTGGTACATACACCTGTTGAATAATAATATGGAAAATATTTTCAAAAAAATCAATAATAAAGAGATAGTATTGCTCATCAAGAGTAGAATAGATGATGTTGTAGTTAAAATGTTAGAATTCAACATGGATAAAATTAACACTAAAACTAACAGGAAATATAAACCTAAACTCAACAAACCTTATTATTTTAAAAATAAACCACAGACACTCTCTTTTAATTCAAGCAACTTAATTGACACACACATTGATCACAGCACTCACAATGAGAATACCTTGCTAGATAAATATAATAGATTACATGAAAGTAACAGGTTAGACATATTAACCAGCACAACAATTCCTAATAACATTAAGAATATACTTTCACTAGGATGCAATTTTAATACCATACCATCCAACATAAACAAAGAAATAATAAATATAATAGCTGATACAGAAGTTATTATTAATGACATATTAATATCTGACAACCACAAGGCATGTATTAGAAATGAGGTGAACAATAATATAAGTAATTACATAGATAATAACCGTAAGATGAAAAACATTGATAAATATAATAATAAATCATTACATTTCCTGAAAGAAAAATTACATCAACAAATTAATAAAGACTTAATAGCTACAAAATTGTTTTTTAAAAACAATAAGAATTTGATTGTACTTAAAACAGATAAAACTAAAAAAACAGTAATCATGGAGGAGGAGGATTATGATATTAAGCTCAAACTATTACTTGAAGATAAAAACACATATAGGAAGGTTAGACATGATCCAGCCAAATCCACATACAAAATAGTTGAGAATTATGTTAATAAATTAATTAAGGAAGGCTTTATTAAGAAAGAGAATAAAATAAAACTTATTAACCCGAACTATATCAATCCTAGAATTCATGGTTTAGTTAAGACTCATAAAGCTGGTCATCCACTTAGACCCATAGTTGACAATACAGGTTCCATCACAGAGAGATTGTCTAAATATTTAAATCCAACACTCAACTATTTAAATAGTTTGAATAGATATGACGTTAAGAATTCCTTAGAAGCTAAGAATATCATTGAAAAAGTGCATTTTGTTCATGATAATTTAACATTAGTCAGTTATGATGTGGAAAATTTATTTTCTAATGTAAAAATACAAGATATTATTAAAATCATAGACTTAAATTGGGAACACATTGAACCTCACACAGTTATAAAGAATAAAAAAACTTATATTGAAGGCATTAAAATTTGTTGCGAAAATTGTTATTTTTCATATAAAGGAGAATATTACAGAATGATAAAGGGTATTCCTATGGGCGGTTCCATGAGCGTTAATCTAGCAGGAATTATCATGAATAAAACTTTAGATAATGCAATAGCACAATATAATAAACCCCTACCCATCATCGTCAAATATATTGATGACATTTTGACGTTAATTGATCATGATGACATAAAGGTTTTTTTAGATATCCTCAATTCGATAACCAACCTTAAATTCACATACGAAGCAGAAATAGATCACCACTTAAGATTCTTAGATATTGATGTACATAGTAATAACAACAGAATAACCACAGAATGGACTAAGAAGGAAATCACCAGTAATAGAATTTTAAATTTTTACAGTAACCACAGCAAACATCAAATAGTTAATACTGCATACAATTTAATATACCGTGCAATCACCTTAACAAGTTTGAATTATTTAGAGACAACAAAAGACAGAATTTATAACATGCTATTAGAAAATTTTTATCCAATAAAACTAATACATAAATTATGGCACAAGGGTTTAAACCATAAAGCAATAGATTTCTCTGACCTTAATAATAGTATTAATACACATAATAATTACAGTAACAATATAGTTAACAAACCTATAATTCAATTACAAAATAACAATAGAAAACTCATCACACATTATTTTCCACCGACCGTTTTGAAGACCAACAATAGTAATAATCCAGCTAATAATTTAGATAGGGACACAGACTGTAATAACACCAATAGACCTAAATATTATTCAATAACAAATATACATAATTTAACTGACCAACTGATACAAACTTTTAAAAAATATGACATAACAGATATTAAATTTGCAAAAAAACCGATCAATAAATTAGCTCGTATTTACACAAATAAAAAAGACAAAATAGACAAACTCAAAAAAACTAACGTCATCTATAAAATAAAGTGTTCCGACTGCAACAGAATCGACAATAAAAATTTAATCTACATTGGACAAACGAAACAAAATCTAAACAGCAGAATCACTCAACATATCAGTAACTGCAAATCCACCATCAATAAATATAATAAAGCCACTGGCTTATCAACCCATAGTACAGAATATAAGCACCAATTTGACTTCAACAACCCAGAAATTTTAGAAATAGAGAACAATAATAAAAAAAGAAGAATATTAGAGGCTATTCACATCACTAAAAACATCAAACAGGTATGTAATTTTCAACAAGACACCCAAACATTATGTAATGCATATACCAACATCATCCATAAACTAAATATATAATAATAGTAGTTGCATAAAACATACCTTTCATTTTTTTTTCTTTCTCTTTTAAATTTGATTCAATTTTTAAATGATTAGCCATTTTTATAGTAGTACCCTTCTCCTCCCCCTCCCCTTCATGGACACCTGATTTGGTCATGTGGTTTTGACTAGGAAGCAGCTACCCACACTAAGTAAGGGTACATTTTTGTATTTATCAGTTATTGGTTTCATAATTATTAATTAAAGTTTAATCATTTTATTGGATTTGTGCAATGATGAACATGGTACATCAACTGAGTCTATTTATATATAGTTTTTATATTGGAATGTGTTTCATGGTTCAGGTTTTGTCATGTTCAGTTATAGTTTTAAATTGTTATGATAAAAGTTTTAAGATTGTTAACGTTAATCTCATAAATTATTAATTTATTTTGACTGTATATATAAACATGGTGTGTGTGTGTGTGTGTGTATGTGTGTTGTATATGGGTATATGTATATATATATAGAGTGCATGTATGTATGAATGCATGTATGTATGATGTGTATATATATATTTTATTTATTCTTTTATCATACAATCTAACATAGTTGTATGGTTTCATGACAAATTGTATGGAAGATTATTTGTAACTTGACAATATTTTGTACTTTTAGATCTAAGTTGTTCCACTGCACCAGAAGATGGCATTGTTAGCCGAAACGTAGTGCGAATATATTATTTTCAATAAAATAGTGGTGAAGTGACATCAGCCTCCAATTTTATCTATAAAACATTTGACCTTCACCTAAAAGAATCTACACCTTATCTATTTGATATGATAAAGAGTTATAAAATATAACAGTAGATTATTTTGCGTTGTAAAATAAGTTCGTTGCGTTTTTAATAGTAATTTAAAAAAAAAAAACTTCAGATACTTCTAAATATTTTATTTTTACATTTAGCCCATTTCAATGTATCGCAACAAGCCATCTTACAGGTAATTTTTGAAATTTGGTCATTAACAACAGTTAAAGGACGTCCAAAGCGCTTTGCGTCTTCAAAGTCAAGATTTCCGGTTTTGAACCGAGCAAACCACTTATGAACGACGATTTATGCCACATCATCGCCATACACACTGCGAATTTCGTTAACCATCGGTGCAGCGAATTATCCGTTTCGTAAACAAAAAAATTATTAAACGACGGAAATCAATTGTTTCTCTTCTATTTTGATTAACCAAAATACCAGATTAGGAATCTCGAAAAACACCTTAACTGATCCTTTTTTTAATATATGTAACAATATTTACCAGGTAACCAAGATTTTTAATCTTATTTTACAAGCCAATATCGACCTCAAGATTTCTATTTTTATATGTTTTATTTTATGTTTCTCCACGAAACCAATTAGAAAAAATTAAGTCAGTTGGAGAAACGTTCCTCTTAAGGTACTCCATCTTCTTGAATGTTTCGAAATCCAAACCGGCACGGTTGCCTCTCTGATTAAGGAACTGCTGAGGTAACAAGGAACTAGGAAAAACGTTTACCCTCCCGTTTACTTGACCCCTGTCAGTGACAGATCGTGATGCGGTCGTTAAGATTGATGCTGTCTCCGTGACTTTGGAATCTAGTACAAACTGATTGATTGCTTTAAGTAATTCTACATCTTTGAGCAATCCTAGTTTCGAACAAATAAATAGAAAATAACTCCTAAAAGTATGCTACATTTTTCCTTTTTTTTTTTCTAACTTGAACTGAAATGGAAATGGTAAAATATTATTTAATATGCATGATGATGAGTTTTCTAGTTATTAACAAAATTTGATATTTTATGATTAAGGATCCAGTAACCTACACTAGCATATTTGGAAAAAGAAACAATAAACAAGACATGCATTTTAAACTTCGGTAATTTAGATTCAATCTAGACCATCAGATACGTATTTTTTTTAATTGTAGGTGCTTTTTGGTATATTCTGTTTTCATTATAAGACCAATGGTGTATTCTGTTTGTTAGAAAAACAACCGGTCGACCAGTCCTACGTCACTCTCAGCCCCCAGATTTTTTCAGATAACTAATGTAAAACTAGTTTTTCACTGACTCACTTAAACCTTTATATAGATTTAGACTAGAGTTTAGTAAGTAGTATCTAATGAAAAATATAATAAGCGAAGAAGCATAAAGGATTATTGTTTGTAATAATAGAAAACTAGAAACTAATCGGCAAAGTTCAACCAAAAAAAAAAAAAAAAATTGAAGGAACGAATCTGTCCTTTGATGGGAATATGATATAAATCACTTTTTCTAGAAAAGAGAGTTTTTCACATTCTGGAGCGCCATAAATTTTATATTTAGAAGGTGGCAAAATGTCATAGGTGTTTTTCTTTAAGTTCATTTATAGTCAACTATGCCTTGTATACCCAAACGACCTACCTTTAGATATAAACGAATCGACACTCGTTTTTAAGACTTTTGTGACATACCATTTTGCCATCAGAGCACATGAAGTACTATTCAATATCAGAAACACATCGACAATTTTTAAATTAAATTAAATATTCATTCTGTCGAATAAACAATGTTTTAGAGGAGTATCAACATTTTTATTTTCACTTATTTTATTTATAATAGTTGTTGACAAATATTTTCCGGATACTGATCCCGGCTGTGGCAACATTATTATTTCTGTTATTCCACCATGGGCTATGGAGACCCTCCTGGGGATCTCCCAGCCTTTATAAAGTGGGTTCTCAGAAATCGGTAAAAAATCTGGTAGCTGAGCGTGATCTAGGACTAGTCAACCGGTTGTCTATATACTCCCATTTAAGCACAACTTCCCGTTCATATTCCAATCTAAGCACAGATTTATTCCTTCAATTTTTTTAGTCGAACTTTGGCAATTGCTTTCTAGTTTTTCTATTATTATAAAAATTAATCCTTTATGGATCTTTGCTTATTATATTTTTTATTGGTTAAATATACTACTTACAAAAATCTAGGCTAAATCTATATAAAGGTATCAGTGAATCAGTAAAAAACTAATTTGACATTACTTAAATCCTGCACCTCTACATCCCATGAAGGGTCTCTGGTTTAGTATTTATAAAGATTTATATTTTTTCATGACCAACTACCGTAAAAGGAGGTGTATAATTCTGAATAACACTCGGCCGCCTGGTTTTTCCCGATTTTTGGTTACCCACTTTATAGAGGTTGTTCTGAAATAAAAGAATAAATAATTCTGCTTCGGCCAGGATTCGAACCAGGGGACAGTAGCCTATTGCTCTACTCACTAGACCATGCATGCCGCTCCATGATAATAAAGATAGGCCCACATTAATTAGTTATCATTGTAAAACTTTTTACCTTTTTTCATTGTATTTACATACGATTTAGATGGTTAATTTTTTTTTTGTTGTTAGTAAAACATGCAAATGATATATGAGGATACTCTTTTTAGATACTCTTTCCAGGAAGGAATTAAATAATAAAAAAATAAAAATGTTCTTTATTCCATACAATAACAAAGGTCCATTATTAATTTTTTTTTCTGCTGGAATTTGAATAGTATTAAAAAGTTTTAATGTTTTCGGGAAACCGTTTTGGGACTAAAAACTTTCTAACGATGAATTAAAAATGAAACAAATTCCAAATCATTTCACAGAAAATCTGTTGGTTGGTTGGTTTTTTAAAATTTTAATGGCACAAAACATCGCGGTCATCAGTGCCAGATATATTTATTTTATAGAAGGTTAATTTAAGATAAAAGGTATTAGTTGGAACATTAAAAGATATATTTCATTAAAACATATTATAATATATGTAAACAAAAATAATAAAAATAAGTAAATAAATAATTTTAAAAAAAAAAGAAAAAAAAAAATATATATATATATATATATATATATATATATATATATATATATATAAAATATATATATATAATAAATATATTAAGATTAATTTTAAATTTTAGTTATTTTTTAAATTTAAATTCATTATTAAAATCAATTAAGTCAAGATGGAAACAATAGTAGTTCAAATCTGCTTGTAAAAATCCATTTGAGAGAGAAGACACATTAATTCATCAATCCTTTTCTCATTATTTCCCAAAGCGTCTGCGACGCTGCTTGGTATTATATTTTTGTTTAGCTGTCTGGTTAGAAGGAACATTCTTCAAAAATGTGAGCTATGGTCAAGGTTCCCCTACAATGCTTGTATCTTGGGTTCAATTCATTTGATATTATGTGTCCATGCGTTAGCCGTGTGTGTCCGATTCTCAGGCGGGCCAGGACCACCTCCTCTCTACGGTCGGTGCGACTTGAGGTTTTCCAAGGTTTTACCTCTTTCTTAATCGCTTTGAGCTTACTAGGATAGCTGTTGTCCCAAGTTTCTTCCCATTTCTTAAATACATTTTCTATTAGTGGACGTGCTAGCTCTGATGGTGTCAGTAGTGCCCTACCACGACCTGGGAGTGTAAGGGCTTCTTTGAAAAAAGAACAGAAAACAGATAACAGAAAATCTGTTATCTACAACTACAGGTAAGAATAAATTTATATATTTATTAATCTATCTTTTTTGACTGACCAAAGACTAATAATATAATTTTGAAATAAAAATAATAGCATGAAATTCACCTGATGAATAAAATAAATGATAACTAATATTTAGGCACATTTATCTGGGGAAAGTAATAATTTTCACTCCTTTGTGCTAGTAGTGACGAATTTTCAAGTGAGTAAATTTTCGCCATGCCCTTTTAGGGTCTCACCGACTGTAAAGTGCTCCAGCCGATCCTTTACATACCAATGAGTGGTAGAGAGGGGTGGCTAACCTAATAAGTTGAGTCACTATTTTATGCGGCTCATGCATCCTAAGCACTTAATAAAGCTATTGAAAACAATTATAACGAAAATTGAATTTCTCAGTTTCACTTATTTATTTAATATCAAAGTTTATGGTTTTTAGATACCTAAAAAAATAAGAAATTATAAACTATGTATCGATTGTGAATTAAAATACTTCATCTTGTCTAAATTAATAAACAATATTAACTGAATGTGGTTAGTTTTTTTGTCTTTTAAAATTTTTTAGAAAGTTTGTTTAATATTTCACAATAAAAATCACTCCTTAACTTCCTTTTCTTACACCTTTATTTTTCTTCTTGATCTATTAAATAGTTTTTCTACGTTTCGGGGTTCTTTCCCCATCACCAAGACTTTTTTTAACACACAGAACATTATGTTAAATTTCTAGCTTACTGCTATTCGTCCACTTTGATATTTATTGGCTAACTGTTTCTATTATTTCTAATTTTACACTTAGTTGTTTGGTGAAAAAAAAGTCTTGATAATGGGGAAAGAACCCCGAAACGTAAAAAAAGTCTATGTTATAGATTGAGAAGAAACATAAAGGTGTAAGAAAAGGAAGTTAAGGAGTGCTTTTTATTGTGAAGTGGTTAGTTTTAGATTTGATGATATTTTCTAAACATAAAAAAAAATTAAAATAGATGTTTTTATTTTTTTTTTAAGGCTCGCAAATAATTGAATTACCTTCTGTATTAGATACAAGGAAAAACAAAATCTAGTTTCATCTATAACCCACATATTGTACTCAAATATTAATAAAAAAATTAACATAATAAATAACATTAATATTAATCATTACAATTATTAACATAAATCCGCAGCTATCATCATTAAAAAAAAAATAAAATAAAATAAAAAACCTACAACCCATGAAGGGTCTTGGGCTCAGTACATTACTGCAATGAGGTTATGAGGCCTTGATCACGCTCAGTCGCTATGTTTTTCCTACATTTTTTTTGTACCCACTTTATAGAGGCTGGGTCGCCCCCTCCTCTCCCTCCCGGACTGAATTAACTGAATTTTCCTATTTTATTTTTTGTATTTACTTCTTTACTAAAGAAATCATGAAAATAATGAGTTGCATTTTATATTATTTACTTTATGTATCAAGAAAAAAAAATGATTATTCTATTTTGATAACTAATTGTAAAACGAGTATGGTTTGTTCTCTTTCATATAAAATTTAATTTTTACTATTTACAATATATTTATTCTCGTATTTACAATGTATCATATTTGATTTAGTTAAAAGAAATCTGCTTGAACCAAATTAACAATGTACTGCTATAAGAAATGAATTAATCTTTTTACGTTTTAAAATAAAATATTTATTCGCTAAACATGAATATAAAGACTTATAATAATTTTCTTTTTATTCATTTGAATCAATAAACGTATGCTGTGTTAAACGAATGTATGCTTACTTTTTTTCCATTTTTAATACTCTAAATGTAAAAAAAATTCGCGTACAATAATAAAAACCAAAATATTTGAAAAGATATTTTTATTTCATTTTCTGGGGTCATCTAGTAGATTTTATTCTTTCTACATTTTCATCTCCCTATTCCCTTCTGGAGTTCTAAACATTTTGATTCCGTATTCACACAATCCTAAATGTACTGCAGCAAAACTGCCCGTCCTGTGTAAACTTTCCTTAACTTTCTCACCATTTCAATTACTAATTCGTTGGCTAGGTCACGTGATAAAGAATCTTAAATGTCGTCCATGATGTATCAGCTTTTGAAAAAAAATAACTTGATACTATTTTCCTCCGTGATGCTTGTTAAAACTCTTCTCCTTAAAAGTGTCAAGTGAGGAATTTTATTTTTCCTATTCACAAAATCTGTTTATCACCACTTCGAACCTTCGTGACTCTGTTTCAGCTAAGCTCGAAATCGACTTTCATCCAGATTCAACCATCGACTTTCTAAAATTCTAATACCTTCTTGTTTAAATTGATTTCGCTCAAAGAACGGTAGAGCGGCCTAAGTTTCTCTTAGCTGCAAATATTCTTTAGTAATATCGTAAATATTATGGAATTAGAATATTTTTTGTTATTGATATACAATAGTTGAGGATTTTTGATTGTGAAGATTGGATACGGGAAGAATTCGATGCTTTAGTAGAGCATCAAAGCTCAATAAAGTCCCAGATAGGTCTTACGATGATCGTGTAGATGAGCCTTTCATAGTTAATTAAAGTTAGTTAACTATCTTACTTGACAATGTCGACGTCTGTCATACTTGTGTTCAAGTATGATTTTTTATGTTTTGTATTGTTTTAACGTTTATGATCATTTTACATTTAATATTATTTTTGTTCCCATAATTTATTACTGTCATATTATTATTATATACCTAACGCATTATTAAGTCTATAATTACATTGGTTGTTATCTTGTTTCTTTTAGCCCTGATGAAGGCCCACATTGTAGGCCGAAAAGGTCGGCACATAATTAAAATAACGCTTATTTTTAATTGTGTGTTTTTAATTTATGACCGCACCCCCAACCATCTTCCTCATATAAATTTTTTTAAACCATTCTTGTTTGCAAAATGACGAAATTTCCTTCACAATTTATTTTATCAAGTAATAAAATGTTTTTTTATAGGATAAAATTTAACAAAAAAAAAACCTTTAACGATCGTGCAGCCCAAAAACGACGGCACTGATAAAAACAGTGAGGAATAAAAAATAAATAAAAAACCCAGCGGTCGTAACCCTCAGAGCTTGAAAGTTATCTTTGTGGTCAGTAAATGCAAAGGCAGAGAGAGGAAATAAAAAAGAAGGGAAACAACTAAGTGCTCAATAAGCTGTGCGGGCTTCAACCAAAGGAAAGGGGGTGGGAAGGAATGAAGAAAGGAAGAGGCTAGAGGAGAAGAATGAGGTAAATGAAGGGACAGTAATGCTCATCGCCGTTCCAACAGCAGCTCTATGACCGCCCGCTCCTCCCTCTTTTCCTCTATATTGTGGGGGGTAAGTAGACCCCTCCCCCTCATGACAGTCCCTCTGTCATTGGAACACTTGTCCTAAGTAATGAACTCATGGAAGATACAATGCTTGTTATTCTATATCATTTTTTTTTATTTATTTATCTATAACATTTCCAAGTCAATTGTAACCTTTTCCAAGTCAAATGTAACTTTTTCCATTTCAAATGTAACCTTTTCCACGTCAAATGTAACCCTTTTCATTTCAAATGTAACCCTTCCCAAAGCAAATGTAACCATTTCCATTGCAAATGTCACCTTTTCCATTTCAAATGTTACCTTTTCCAAAGCAATAGTCACCTTTTTCTTCACTTCTAGGCTTAAATATTCCGTTTTATTTATTTATTTATTGAAAAATAATTATTTTAATTAAAATTATGATTTTTTTTAATGATTATGGCATATCCTATCGCTATTTTTTTTTTTTTTTAGATATTTGATATCAAGTTCTGTTTTTTACGAACTAATATTTAAAACATTAATTATAGTCTATTTATTTTTAAAATAGTTCTTGATTTTGAATTTTGAGAGGGGAGGGATACTTTTTGGTAATAATTTTTGTGTTTTCGGGTATTATAATTACGTTTTTCGAGATGTATTTTTTATCGCTCGCGTGTATATTAACTCGCATTTACTTTTAATGTTTTTTATTGATGTAGGCATTAATTAATGTGCTTTCGGGGGTTATGATTACGTTTTTCGAACTGTATTTTTTATCGCTCATGCGCATTTCAACTGGATTTTACTTTTAATGTTTTTTATTGATATGGGGATTAATTATTGTGCTTTCGGGTGGTTATGATTAAGTTTTTTTAGCTCTATCTTTAACGCTCATGCGTATTTCAACTCGCATTTACTATTAATGTTTCTTTGTTTTTTTATACAGGAATTAATTAATGTGCTTTCGGGTGGTTATGATTAAGTTTTTTGAGCTGTATCTTTTATTGCTTATGCGTATTTCAACTTGCATTTACTTTTAATATTTTTATTGTTATAGGGATCTGTACTTCTGTTTTAGCGGGGTTTTGAAAACGTTTAAGAGCTTTTTTATTATCAGTCGTGTGTATTTCAACTGGCTTTTATTTTGGATGTTTTTTTTATTAATATTGGGATTCATTATTTTCTTTTTGGTTCTCATTATAACGTTCGTAAATTTGAGTTGAAATACGGATGAGCGATAAATATGGAGCTCAAAAAACTTAATCATAACCACCCGAAAGCACAATAATTAATCTCTGTATAAATAAAAAACATTAAAAGTAAATGCGAGTTGAAATACGCATGAGCGATAAAAGATAGAGCTCAAAAAACTTAATCATAACCACCCGAAAGCACAATAATTAATCCCTATATCAATAAAAAACATTAAAAGTAAATGCAAGTCAATATATTTATCGCTCATGCGTATTTCAACTCAAATTTATGAACGTTATAATGAGAACCAAAAAGAAAATAATCAATCCCTATATTAATAAAAAAACATCTAAAATAAAGGCCAGTTGAAATACACACGAGTGATAATAAAAAAGCTCTTAAACGTTTTCATAACCCCGCTAAAACACAAGTACATATCCCTATAACAATAAAAAGATTAAAAGTAAATGCAAGTTGAAATACACATGAGCGATAAAAGATAGAGCTCAAAAAACTTAATCGTAACCACCCGAAAGCACAATAATTAATCCCTACATCAATAAAAAACATTAAAAGTAAATGCGAGTCAATATGCACGCGAGCGATAAAAAATACATCTCGAAAAACGTGATTATATTACCCGAAACACAAAAATTATTACCAAAAAGTATCCCTCCCCTCTAAAAACTCAAAATCAAAAACTATCTTAAAACTAAATAGACAATAATTATTTTTTTTTTAAATATTAATTCGTAAAAAACAGAACTTGATATCAAATATCTAAAAAACAAAAAAAAATACTGATAGGATATGCCAAAATTATAAAAAAATTCATAATTTTAATTAAACTAATTATTTTACAATAAATAAATAAATAAAACGGAATATTTAAGGCTAGAAGTGAAGAAAAAGGTGACAATTGCTTTGGAAAAGGTTACATTTGAAATGGAAAAAGTTATATTTGACTTGGAAAAGGTTACAATTGACTTGGAAATGCTATATATTAATAAAAATCTAAAACACAACATCCCTTTCTTGAAATCAAGTTTTAAATGATATTGAAAAAGTGAACAAAATAATTATATTATGTCAATGGATGTATTTATTTCGGATTAAATAATATCTATAAAAACAAAAAAAAAAATACCGATAGGATATGCCAAAATTATAAAAAAAGTCATAATTTTAATTAATTTACAATAAATAAAACGGAATATTTAAGGCTTGAAGTGAAGAAAAAGGTGACAATTACTTTGGAAAAGGTTACATTTGAAATGGAAAAAGTTATATTTGGCTTGGAAAAGGTTACAATTGACTTGGAAATGCTATATATTATTAAAAATCTAAAACACAACATCCCTTTCTTGAAATCAAGTTTTAAATGATGTTGAAAAGGTGAAAAACATAATTATATTATGTCAATGGATGTATTTATTTCGGATTAAATAATATCTATAAAAACATTATTTGCAATAATTGCTGAAGTTTGTTCTCAGTTGATTACTTGTCATCATCTAAAATCTTTAGCTTTATTACTATTTTTATTTGGGCAAAAAAATATGAACAATTATTTTTGTAGTTTTCTCCCTCAGTTGGCTATTCGTTATGAAAAAATGATTTGAAAACGTCACTTGGATAGTTTTAAGAGGTTTTTTTTGGCGAAACTGTACGAACACGACAATAGAATTATAAACGACATTTAATTAACTGTAATGCCTGCTATAAAAAGGCTGAAAAGAAGCCGAATGAGAGACCTCCTCTTCTAAATTAAAGCCTAGGAAGGGCTGCTGCAGGGCACTTTTCTTTCCCATGCCTATCATGATTGCTGCTTATGTTTATTGTATATAGCACATTAGCTTAATGTCACTTATTGATCTTGACAGATACGATTAAAAAATATGAAGATAAAAAAAAATGGTTAAAAAATGCTGTAACTTTCCAACCGTACAGTATGTTTTAAAATATATTTATTGATATTTATAACTGTATTATGAAATTCATCTAGTAAATGTAATACAATATTAAACTAATTCATGATTCGCTAAATGTAATAATAATAGGTAGAGATAATGCCCATTGGTAGCTCTCTAAAGACTATGCTAAACTAGGAGGTCACGAATCCATTATCTTTTCAGACACCTCATAGGATTATCAGAGATTGTAGAGGAAGCAAAGATTGAAACTTGTGGGTTAGATAGGGATGTAGTTTATCATTGTGGTACCTGGTTCGGGCCAATTCAGCAACATAGGGGACCATATAAGCTTAAATATGCAATTCCAAATTCGTACACATTTTTATAATCGTGCTAGGCTCATCTTATACACGCATTGACCTTTTTGCAAGTTTTGGTCATTAGGACTGAGGAAACCCTAAAATGTTTATTTCGATTGAAACTTGGACCTACCACGTTCCATTACTATTTATATCAGTGATAGTAAAAAATCTAGAGGCTGATTTAAAATAAGTTTATTTACTTCCCTACTTTATGTGATTTTTCATGCATTCAAAATAAGAATAAAAGTTCTATTGCAATTCTTATGATTTGTTTTCATCTGAAACTAAAGATAATATATATATATATATATATATATATATATATATATATATATATATATATGTATATAAGTAGTTTGTGTACTCTTTCATCATTTTTTATCTCTTCGTTATCTTGTTCGACTACTATTGATGTACCATTTTTCTATTATTTTTGGATTTTATTCATATAGACATTATTGCTGACAAGTAATATGGATATAACACTTAAATAATAAATATAAATTTCATACAGCGATACTCGATGACATTTTATAGGGTAGGGTCATCACTCCATACGCCTATTTTTGTGGGCGGCTATTAATTAACTGACGGGTCCCACATAACCGGGGGAGATTGTGAGTGAATCCCCATTTATTTGTATACTTGAAAAAAGTCCTAAGAAAAAAAAAAAACTCCTGGGACTGGGATTCGAACTCAAAACTACACAATGGTAGCACGCTAACCACTCAGCCGAGGGCTCCCTCCTCATACACTTATATATATATATATATATATATATATATATATATATATATATATATATATATTATATATATATATATATATATATAGCATAGAATAGATACTATAGATACTACATATACAATGCTAATATAAAACTAATCATATTCTCTACAATGTTTTATAAATCATTGATAGCGTAAAACGCCAAAATAAATAGAGACATTTATCAAATTTATTCCAAACTTTTTTTAAAACAAACAAAAAAACAAGCCGGTATATTTAGTATCAGCTAAATCAATTTAAGTGGAAAATATGAAATAAAAAATAATAATGCAGTTTATAAAATTATTGTCTCTATTGATTGTTTGCAGTATTTTTTTCTTTTTTTATATATATTTAAAATAAAACAGGTAAAGGTTATCAATTTAAGTAAATGTTCCAATTAGCTTTACTCATAGCCATGCTATTATAAAAGTAAATAAATAAATGAAAAATATACTTTTTTTCTAATAACCCGTTCGGTTTTGATCACAAGCCACGCTAGAAACATTTTCTGCGCAAATGACTAATCTATGTTACCCGGACAATATCAATATTTTTATACATTTCCACTGGCTCTACGTTTATCCTCTGTGTCAACATCCAATGTTTGGTGGAAAATGTTTTTCTTAAAATGGGGCGATCTTAGTATCCTAACGAACACATTTTCCACCATCTTAGTAAATTCCAATAATCTTATATAAGTCAGAACGATTCTGATAATTGAATGTGCATATTTTCTCGAAATTTTTTTAGATAATCATTAAAGATTATGAAGCATTTTCGTTTAATTTATTTTTAAAAAAAATTAACGAAAATGGTTATGCTACGCAACAATCTGAGGTTCTATTACTGTCTAATCGATAACAATTTTCTATTTTTGCCTACTCTACTAAAATGTACGCTAGAAACTAGAACCCGCATTTAGTATGCATTCGCGTGTTAGTAGCTCCTTCAATATGCAAAACCAGGTTACTCTGACCTTTGCCTAATATGTTTCATTCGTAGCTAAAATCTTTAATGTGCCATATTAAGACAAAGTTTACTAAATTGTGATGAGAGACTGCTAAATAAGTTACTATCACACTTCATGGTTTCTAGGAGGCGATTTAAGATGGCGATAAGAAAATGCTTTTGGTTCAATCAATAAAAAAGTTTAATGTTCAAACTTTAAAAAGATTTAAGCGTTTAACATTCAAGAACTTGTCTTCATCTTTTATTTTTTTTTTCTTATATGTGAAAAGGATATTCTCTTTAAAAAAAATAACTATCTTTGTGGTTAAGAAGGTTTTGCGTAATTATTTTTATTTCCAATATCATTTTATATTAAAATAATAATCCTCAGACCAACTCTGTACATTACCTACGACTGACACTCGATCGAATGATGACTTGGGGCCCACATGTCAAGATGAAAATACAGACTCAACCACCTACTGTAAGTATCATACTCTCATTTGTCTAAATTATCAAAATTAAAAATGATACAAAAACTGAATACATACACATACCCACTTAAATCAATATATATTTACGCTTCACAGATTTTTGGTTCAGCAAAAAAGACTCACATAAAAAAACTGCAATCATTTCAATCAAAAATTTTAAGACATAACCACAGCTCCTTGGTATGTAAAAAACAAAACCGAACACATACGTATACGAACACTCTATTATAGATTTCACAGTAAACCTAAAGGAATCGACAATTGAATGATTAACAACATGTTAATAGCTGAAATGCCAGTCGAAACAAGGCTAAAGAGAAGCTGGAGGGGAGACCTCTGGTAAATTAAATCCTAGGAAGGGGTGCTGCTGTGCACTTCCCTCCCCCATGCCTACCATGGGACCATGTCTGATCTCACATTCGTAATCACATTTGCTGATTATAAGATAGCTTCTGATAGGTGTACATAAAGATACAAGAAGAGAAAGATAAATAAAACTTCTTTGAAAGTATCAAAGTCAAATTAGTTTTATTTGTATCTATTACATTTCAATAATGGTTTTTCTTTTATATTGAAATTTACAACTATAGTAAGTTCATCTAGTAAATAAGAATGAGTTCAAACAGGCATACTATGAAAATACCCAAAGGTAGCACTCCAATTTTTGATAACAATTTATTATCCAAACTTTCTTTTTACAAAGAACACCTGCGGATCGGGCATACATAACTCTATCCAGCTATCCCGTGGGGCGACGTGCATCATAGGGGAGTAACTTATTTTTTAAAAATAATTTTATTTTATTTTCTCAACATTATATGTTGTAGGAATTTAACAGGCATAAGGGTTTATTTATTAAATATTTTATAACTTTCAACTCCCAAAAAGGACTCTTAGCGGATAGTTTTACTTGATTACTCTTCTATAAGAATTTTATTTGCTCGTGCGAGATTTCTTTTCATATTTTTATTCCCATAATATGATATAAGAGTATAATATATAATAATAATAAAATAATCATTTCAATTATAAATAATAATATAAGATTATTTTTTTAAATATTTCCATAATTACTTCTTCAAATTATATGTGTGTGTCAAAACTTTTACAATCTTGCATAGAGCGCGTTAGAAGCCTGGAACTGTTGTGATCTCGCATTAAACACATTGGAACTTGCAGCAGTGTCGCCCCGCACCACGAAGCTTAAGCAGCTAACACAGTCCCGCCCCACGGGGATAAACGTAGATATTCGCCCCGGCGTGAACATGTTAAAATGATTTTGTTCTTTCAATAAAGAAAAACAATATTAATTACTAAGGCATTTTTTTTCATATCAAAAAGTTAGAAATTTGCCATTGTTACAATTAAGGAGTATTTAAAAAAAATAAATAAATAAAATTGCTACATAATTATGAATTTCAATACCCATCTTGTAAGATTATTGGACATATTACATTATTCAAAATTAACACATTTTTGTTCAGAAGCTATGGATTACGATTTTATGCAATAACGAACATTAAAACACGTTTGAATAAATAATATTGCAATTGAGGCGGAATATTGAAATTCACAAATGTATAGCGTATAAGAAAGCTTGCGCAAAAGACGGATAAAGGATTGCTATTGAAGTTAATACGAATAATAGCGGATTTTTAAAAGGAAGTACTTTTATGAGTAGGTATACAGATTGCTAAGTAGGGATCTTGTATTCTTGTGAAGGAAAAGGAATGCTGGTTGGAAAGATGGTAGGAATGGTATTGCGAACAGGGTGAAAAGGTACCAAGAGAGAAGTATCAAGAATCTCGGTACCCTCAAATTCAAGTGAATACCTGTTTAATTAGTCATTAATATGTCCCGTATAGTATTTTATGTGTTAATACAGTTGTAAATATTTCTATAGTAAATAAATAAATAAAAAATAAATATGTTCCTTTATTCTCATGAGAAACTTTTGAAAGTTTTTTTTTTTTTTTTTTTTAAACATAATTTATTGAAATTTACAACTGTACTAAAAAAAATACATCAAGTAAATATGATATTAGAAAAATGACATAAAGAGACTTGTAGAAGAACTACCCAATGGTAGCACTCCTGTAACTATTCTAAACTAGAAGGTCTCGGGGCCATCTCATTTTCAGACGCCTCGGAGGATTGTCGGGAATTGAAGAGGAAGAAAGGATTGAAACTTGAGGATTAGGGTGGGAATGGAGTTTGTCATGAGAGGAATGGTATCTAGATCGGGCCAAATCAGCAACATACGGAATATTAAGGTCTTTGTGGATCAGTTTATTAGTTACAAAATAAGGAGCATTGAGGATTTTACGAAGGATTTTGGATTGTAGGTATTGGATACGGGAAGAATTTGATGGTTTAGTAGAGCCCCAAAACTCTACTCCGTAAGTCCATATAGGCCGTATGATAGTCATGTAGATGAGCCTTTTGTAGTTAAGTGGAAGATTGGAAAGTTTGTCTCGTAAGTGTTGAAGTAGTCGAAAACGTCGTGCAGTTTCTAGTCGTTTTCAGTCTTGTATGAGGGTTCCATGACGTTTGTCAAGGTGTAGTCCTAGATATCGGATCTGTTCAACCGGGACAAGAGGAGTATTATTGAAGGAGACAGTAGGGCAGGATGTCATTGGTTTACGACGAAGGGTAAAGGTAATTTGGCTGGATTTGTTGGCATTTATTTTAATTCTCCAGTTCTGACACCATACTTCAAGGTCTCTGATGTGGGATTGGTGAGTTTGAGAGGCAATAGTTGGATCAGCATTGACTGATAACACACATGTGTCATCAGCATAGGTAGAAAGGAAAGTGTTAGGATGGGATGGGATATCAGCTGTATAAACTGTGTAAAGGATGGTTCCTAGGATACTGCCTTGAGAAACACCAGCAAACTGACTAAAAATGGATGAACAGGAATTATTATGATTTACTTTGAAGGATCTGCCAGTGAGGTAGGACTGGATGATAAGGAAGTATGTAGGAGGGAGGATTTTGCGGAGCTTGTAAAGCAGTCCTGGGTGCCAGACATTTTGTAAGTTAGGTGTAATTTATTTAGTTACAGAATAAGGTATTATAAATAAGCACACAGGCTAGAGGCAGCATTTAGTACTAACAATTCAAAGTAAAATTTATTCTTTATCAGGGATACGATATATTTTTTTTTTTGTTTTCGTGTTCCATTGATGCCTTGTATCTTTGGCGAAGTAGGAATTTCCGGCACAGACTCGGGCCCATCATTTTACCTCCCATCCCAAGGAAACAATAACCAAGGATTTTTTACTCCCATTAAAAATCCTAGGAACACCTGTAAGTTTTAATCCTAGTACATACCATTTGTATTGTAATGTTGGTAGTTCATACATAATACAATTGCTTGAGAAAATAAAAAAAAGGAGAACATATATATATATATATATATATATATATATATATATATATATATACATATATTTATAAAATGACCAATGATAACGTTTGTAATGATTTTACGATTTATAAAATAAATACCTTATTCTGTTATTAAATGTTTAATCTAAATAGTTATTGAGTTTTTACGGTTCGAAAATCATTTCATAACAAATGACTGTCCTACAACTCAGCAATTGAGGGCTTTGAATCATGTACGATTAAAGGATTATATCCCAAAAGAGAATTTAATCAAAAGGGATTATTGACTTATTAATATTGCTTGGGTTTCCCATTTATAGTAGAGATATTAAAATATATTCTAAATTGAAATGGTTTCGTTCTGATTATATTGAGTGAGTTCAAAGGCTCTAGAATCTAAGCGTTCTTAATAAGTGATTTTTATAAAAACTTGCAATTCTTTTAAATATATTTAACAAATTATTATGGCCCATTTTGATATATTATATGTTGTCATCCTTCAGGTAATTTTCAATTCCGTCCTCCCAGAACAATTAAACGGCGACGTAATTGCTATTCTTCTTCTAAGTCAAAATTCCGGTTCTGAACCGAGCTAATCACTTACGGATTACGTTTTCTCTTAAGCCATCATAGAATCATACACATTGAAAATATTTTATCTGTCTGTGCAGTGAATTTATTTTTTCGGAAATAAAAAAATTATTAAATTACAAAAATTAAATTTTTACTCTTAAATTTTGAGTAAGCAAAATACCACTTAAAAAAAGGCACCTCGGTTGAACCTGATACATAAAAGCACCTTAATTAATCCTTTTTTTTCGAATATGTTAACACTGTTGTCTAAGTAAACATGATTTTTTAAATATAAAGAGGATTAATTTAAAATTTTATCATTTCACTACACACATAATAAGTTTGCTTATCCCTAAATAATTTAATATATTTTTCGATCAAATAGTGTTTCATATTTTATTAAATTACAGTTTTACTATTGCGATTCAGAGGCAGATAAGCTACAAAAGGGCTCTGTTATCCCACGATAAATATTAAAGGAATTTAATTTGCTCATTTCTGAATAGGCACAAATAAAATAGTTAGATAGCGGGAAAATTAAAGCAATTTAATTTGAAAAGGGAAAATGAGATTAATAGGACTATAAGAAGGAAATCAGTCCAAGTTCCAACTTGGTCAAGGGATCCTTTGTCCCTGATTTGAGAAAATTGACGCAATCATCCCTTACAATTAAAAGTGAACAAGGGCCATTGTTGAAAAGGGCTGGTTGGGAAACTAAGGCTAGGCTTCTTTCATGTTCTCCCCGCCCTTTCCCTTTCTTACTTCCCATCATTTTCTTTACGTCAGAGTGATCACCTCCTTCCGCCCTGTCTTAATGTATCCCTTCAGTGTTCTTATCTCCTGGCTACATTGTTTCACTATTTGAGTTTGATGATCAACCATATCTATTATCGTTTTTGAATTACAATACCCAAAGTGTTTCTAATATTTTATTAATGGACAAATATATTCCTTAATAAAAACTTTTAGGGTGCTTACAATTGGTAGTGCCTCTACATGTATTTCATGCCAATTTACTATATTTCCGTCTCATTTACTTGATGTATTGCTTATTACAAGTATAAATATCTATGACTTTATGTATAAAAAAAATAAAAAAATTCTACTAAAGGTACAATTAAGAATACGTAGTGAAGAAAAACATCATTATGTTTAATTTTGTTTAATATTATTTATTTGAAGAAATTTACAACTGTATTAAATCAATACAACAAGTAATAGAATTGATATCTGGTTAGAACACATGATAGTCCTGTGAAGAAACTACCCATTGGTAGCACTCCAATGTCTAATTTATGGTAGGAGGTCTCTTGGCCATCTTTTTTTAAGGCGCCTCGGTGGGTTGTCGGGAATAGATATGGAGGAGAGGTCACGGATAAGTGAGTCTAAGTGGACAGGGAGTTTGGAATGAAAAGAGAAATATCTAAATCGGGCCAAGTTTTCAACAAATGCGATATTTAGGTCTTTGTAGATGATTTTATTGGTAACAAAGTAAGGAGCATTCAGGGCTATATGAAGGATTTTGGCCTGCAAGAATTGGATGTGAGAGGAATTTGATGTTTTAGTAGACCCCCATAGCTCAATGCCGTAGATCTAAATTCGATAATTGTTATATAAATGAGTTTTTTGTAGTAAATAGGAAGTTTTGAGCGTTTGTCGAGTAAGTGTTGTAGTAATATGAACCAACAAGCAGTTTCCTGTCGTTTCAGTCTAGTATGAAGATTCCATGTTAGGCGTTTTCTAGTTGGAGTCCTACTTGTTTAATTGAATGGATATAAATATAAAAAAGAAGAATTGTGCCTTATAAACATAACTTGATTCTTAAATTTATACCTGAAGTAAAAAATGATGGATTTTTTGTTGACCGTTGGATATATAACATAGAAAGATGGTTGAGGATGCGGTTATCAATAAATAATACACTTATAAGAAACACTTATTGTATTTGTGTGCCGACGTTTCAGCCTACATTGTGTGGGCCTTCATCAGGGTGCCTTCAGGAAGATATATAATTAGTAAATAATATTTACTGTCAGACAAATAGTATTTTATTTATTACAACAAAAAAACAAAACATTTAACATGCATTCAATGAACTTTGCGATTTAAAATTTCCTTAGCGGTTGCTCATTTCAGTAAAGCACCTTAAGCGATCAGACTGATGTTCACCGCTCATGTGGGAGGCTCAGGGTGGATACCATGGACAAAGTAGTAAAGCATTTTAATTTGGTATATCAAGGTAGTCTAATGTTAAACGTTTTAAAATATAGAGTTTTTTTTTGTTTTGTTTTTTGTATGATTTGAAATAATATTTAGACAGACAATACTGTAAATACTTCTAATATAGCATAATACTAATTAGACGGTATTACATTAAAATCAGGAACAACAAAAAAATAATACATTCTAGTGCCATTTTTTAAATTAATTTAATGTTATTATTAGTATAACTCAAACCTGGGGCACCGGCTTTCGGCCTGCAATGCCGAAAAGTATCAATTTGAGTTATTACGGGGGTATTATTATTGGATACCTGCAGTCCCTTCCGAGTGTCAGTTACGGTTAAGCCGCATCAGAAGTAGAAGGATCTGATGCAACAGAAATAACATGCAGACAATTAGTCCAAAATACGCTTCATATTCAAAGCAACAAATATTTACTGTACGGGCCACCCAGTCCTATCTCTGGTGTGACCCTTGAAGTTGTTTCAAATTACACGCCCATTTGACTTGGTGTTCATGGTGCACTGTTTCTCTCACAATGTTCAGCCATTTTCAGCTCTCTTCACCTAAGAAACTGCCTTCCACAAACGACTCTGATCTTCTTCTTTGCTACAAGCGGTAATCTAATTATGCTGAAACTTTCGAATATGCAAGCAAATCGAAAACCAAATTCTTCAGCTTCAAATCAAAGCAAATCTCCTTGGAAATTCGTGCTCAACTCTTTTCTCCACAATCCATTCAGAATTAATATAAATATGGAAATATGAATCACATAATTATGATCATAAGTACGCATAAGTGAACACATAATAAAATATGTCAAACAATGCATGTAGTATCATGCATTTAGATATAAGTGCATTTAACGTTATCACCATACCCAAATTAGAATTAAAAGACCGTTGCAAAGAGAAAAACATCTTCAAATGGAATACTATTTGGCCTGCAATAGTAGAATCTTAGATATTCTTAGAATCTTGTCGGTAAATATAAGACTTTTATTAAGATAGAACATCTTGGTGTGGATCGCAGATCTCTCCTTGCAGTTAGTATGGAAATTATTTTCCTATCGATTAGAATTTGACATATATATATATTTATATTCGTAGAAAATCAAAGTTTTAATAAGCAAATGTGAAGAGTAGATTTTCCAAGAAGATTTTCCATTGAAATAATAATAAAGTTTCCTTTTTTTTTTATATTCACTACAAAAAAAATATATTACTAATATGAAATCTTCCAAGTAGGATACTGGAAATATTAATGTTTATTTTTATTTTGTATTATTTATAACTCAATAAAACTCCTTCTTTCGCCTACATTTAAATGAAATCTTTGGATTGAAAACAGAGAAGTGATGATAGATGATTCCCTTTCATTGCTAACGATCGCATATATCCTACATAAGTGGCCTTGTCACATTACAAAGGCATTCAAGAGGCATTCCCTCTTTGGGTTGCCATGAAAGTTAAAATTTATGTCGCGAGGTTGATATTCTCACCCTCTTGTATCTATTGTTCATACACTCTACATTCTTCCCTATATATTGTTAATGTATTATATTTTGCAAAATAATCCAAAAACATATCTTCTACAACCGGTTATCAATGGGTTATGTTTTTATGTAAGAACGCGCGCCCTTAACTATCAGTCTATATGAATGAGAAATTTAATAGCCTTCTAGATGAAGCAATTAAAGAATTGTCAAGTTGCCTGTAAAGGAGAAAAAGAGGTGTTAGTTTTAATCTTGATTTTATCACGAAGTTTACTTGATCTTGTTGACTCTTATTCCTTAGTGGACAGGCAGGACAGTTTACGACGTTGTCACTCTTGTTAGAATGGGTTGGTAACTACCGGAATAACATCCACCCTCCCTGCCTTAGTTTAAGTATAAGGGTCCTATAAACTCAACAACAAAGTTCTTTGTACCTTAAATAAAGTAAACTGTGAGTAAAAAAATACTATACTATTCCTTATCACAATTACAAATCTATGGATTATTTTAGTCACTGCTGTTTAGAAAGAAATTATTCAGTCTCGGAATGGTTGGGCATTTCATGTATAGGTCTATAAAGAAATATCGAATAAACTCCATAAAAAATAGTATTGGTTTATTGTTACTTTTGTTAATCTTTTAATAATCTTTTGTATAAACAGGGGATAAGATGAAATTCTAGCGGGTTATTAAAAACAAAGAAAAACTAACAATATCCAGTTATGCCACCACAAACTGTTACCTCCAAGAAACTAGTGGTGTCTAGTGAAAATTAAAATAAAATCAGATGATTACTGTTTTTGATGTCTCAAACCCTGTATTTATGGTTTTAAAGAAATATGGAATTAAGTCTAAGGCAGTGAGGATAACTGCGTAAAGACAACAAAACTAATTTAATCTGTAAAAATTAACTGGAATTCTCTGCTTTGATATTATCGTCCGTACGACGATTTCATTTTTGGCAAACATTCCTTAAGTGTGACATGTTTTGACTCCGTCCGTCATATAAGAAGAATTAAAGAACAAGATAAACATATTTTAAATTTTCAAGACAGTTACAGTATAAAAAAAATCTGGTGCGGGCAACACACGACTTTCACTTACCTCGATTTTTAAAATCAATGAAAGAATTTTCAAATACAGTTAGAGATAAAAAAACGTGAAACTATTAAGGAATTAATCAAATTGAATTTATATATAAACATGTGTTTTATTAAAAAATCTATTATATTATTATCTAAAATAATCAGTTAGTTTTATCTTCTTCTCATCACTCTCTATTAACTTCTAAAAGCTTGTGTATGAGATGATATTTTTTCTAAAATCTTTAGCTTTCCAACGGTATATCATACATGTATATTACTGCTCTTATGTTCAAAAACGAAAAATTTCATTAAAAATATATTTTTTCTGTTTTCTCCTTTAGTTGGGTATCGAATTTATTCAATTTATATATTTACCTGTTTTTCATCAGCGCTAACAAGATAATCTAGTTATTATTATTGAATCTAAAAAATTAAAGGTACTTTAGAGGAAGAAAATTTAAAATATCGGCATTTAAACCCTGTCAGACCATTTTTATCCAAATAAAACCTACATGGTATTAAAGCCCATTTAATTTTACATCGATATAGCGAGTTTAATCAAAATCGTCGGAACCGTTTTTGAGAAAATCGAAAAAAGGTGCAAAATGCATGGTTTAAAGTGCCTCTTCTGGTAAGCTCATTTTGATGAAAAAAGTTTTGTCACGTCTCGGGCGTATAGTTGTCTTAAATATGAAATTTCAGTTTCATAGGACTTACGGTTTCCGCCCGGGAGTTACCACAGACACACACACACACAGACACACACACACACACACACAGACCTTTTTGCGGGACTTGGTTATTTGGACTCAGGGGACCCTAAAACGTGTATTTCCGTTGAAAACTGGAATTCGAAAATTTTCACGATCGCAATACTTTCCTTACTATATATAGTAAGTGAAAGTAAAAAGAAATATCAATTCTTCTACGTATTTGATAATTTTCATTTCTGAAAAACTTCTATTTGGTATGGGTATGCTGATGATAGCTCTTTGTCTGTAGAACCTTTGTTCTTGTTTTCCTAGGAGACTGGATTGGAAAATTATCTTAAATCTTTTCGGTGTTTTCTTGCAAGGGCTTACGTCTCAGTATTCTCATTAATATTCCGGAAATTCTAATTCCTTTTTACTTTCACTTACCTATAAATATAATATACAGTAAGGAAAAGTAATATGATAGTGAAAATTCACTAATTGTAGTTTTAAAAAGGAAATAAACTTTTTAAGATTTTCGGAGTCCTAATAATTAACAAAAAAAAAAAAAAAATCAACTATTTTGCAACCTATCGTGCATTGATTCCGTAGCAGTTTGTGGAAACTGACGTGATAAAAAATTTACCTTGTTAAACGAAACCTTGTCTTTGTTTTGATGAGTCACAATAAGAAACGATTTTTTTTTATATTTCCTTAAAACTTTAATTTAAACTTAAGGGTCTTGACCTCAGTACATATAAAGATTCGTATTGTTTCTAGGCCAAGGATGTTCAATGAGGTGATTAACATCACGCTTACCAGTCAGGTTATAGCCGTATTTTCGGGTACCCACTTAATAGAGGTAAGCTTAAGGGGTCTCCAAAACCCTGTGTCGCTCCACGGATATTATAACAGAATATATAATATTCTGCCACTTGCGGAATTCGAACTTATGACCTGGAGAACAATAAGCTCGTGCTCTCCACTAGAAACACGCTTCACGTATATAAGAAAATTAATTAATAAAATATTGATTTTTAATCATTTTAATTATTAAAAAATATTTATATTATTTTTTTGGAATAAAAAATAAAAAGAGATGAGATGGAAATGGGGTTCTTGTCGTGTGGCTCCCTCCCCCAGCGCCCGCAATACCAGCTCCATTAGTGACCGATAAAGTTTATTAATCTAGTTTTGAGAAGTTTCAAAAGTTTGATTGGTCTAATGACCCCTTCAAATCTATGTTAACTTGGTTTCGCTATTGTGCAACTTTCCCGCTAAGTTCTCGCCAAACTGAAATTAATGGCTCTCTCATAACGACCGCATTTTTTTTTTTTTTTTTTTTTAGAAAATATTTTTTCTATAAATCAAATTACTATCATGCTGCATAGTAAACTTATAGCTTTATTTGTGAGTTTGGCCCCAATTGGCTTTAGTCTGAATGAATTGCCTCTTTTAAGTTTTAAAATGAAATGGAACGTAAATAACAAAGTTTGATGAGGGTTTGAAGATATACGGCACTTGTATTGTTTCTATACTTCTGCTAATCATATATTACTATTTATAGCATACATGTATTGCTAACTGTCATTAGAGTATAGATCGATTGATATTTATGAAATAGGGCATTTTGAATATTTAAATGGTTCAAAGTTTAAAGATTTTGAAATGTCCTAATTTAATTGGGTGCGGCGTGGTCTAGTGGGTAAACCACTAGTCAACTCCTGGTCCTGGGTTTGAATTCCGGCTATGACAGAATATTATTTACTCTGCTGATTCAACCAGGGGTGATCCTAGGATATGGAGACTCTTCTAGGGCAGACCCAGTCTCTCTAAAACTGGGTTCCCAAATCGGGGAAAACCTGAGGGCTGAGCGTGATTAAGGTCTAATCATCTCATTGCAAGGCTGCTGGCCTAAAAACAGTACGAATCTCTGTATGTACTGAGACCAATACACCCTTCATGGGTTGTAGATGTTATTATTTTATATACTAAAAGGAAAAAATCTCATTTCTACAAATTTAATTACAGATGTTTAAGGCTATATTTTAAACTGTCTAGTTCTTACCTAATCATCTCATTGTACGGCTGTTGGCCTAGAAACAGTAGGAATCTCTACAGGACTGAGCCAAAGACTATGGGTAGTGAAGGTACAGTTTTTTTTTTTCTCATTCCATTGATTTATCCGAGGATATAAGCGATAAGCTCAGCTGGAAATTCCTCTGTCTTCTTTCTTTATTGGCTTAGTACAACTACCTGAAGGAGATAAGGAAAAGAAGAAAGGACTAAGAAACGTAAAAAAAAAGGAGCTTCAGTACTTTTCTTGTCTATATCAACGTTAAGATATTCCAGTTTACACTTGTCATTAATGTTCGCTATGAAACGGATGATCAAAAAGGCTAATATATTAGTTATAACGTATGTCAATAATCAATTAACAATGTAAAAAATTTCAACATTTTTTGGAAAGTTCATATAATTATCATTGCTATCGATTGAAGCCAAGGAGAAATCTAATCCGATCGGAACTTAAATCGCGCAGGTAAACTGATAGGACTTTAGAAATTTATCACAAGAACTGCCTTGGTACTTAAGTTCAATAAATAAAGTTTAATATCTCCGCGGAAATCTTCCAGCCTAAACAATGTATTTGTCAAGAAATACCATAGTTCTTTGCTGTTTTTCGTCCAAGAAAACAAAGTAACCTGACCTAAACTACTATAACTCTCCGCGTATATTAAAATAATATGGAGTATGATGAAATGTACTTCACTATGTACATCAACTTGCCTTAGAATTGCTCTTCTCGAGACTACTGACCATGTTAGTGTAGGACCCCTAAGGACTGTTTATTAAGGGCTTCGCCTGGAACGGACACCACTCGACCTAGTGAGGGTAATTGAATAGACCTTGGAGTAAAGTCATAGTGCTCCGGTTTAGGGATCCTAAATTAATTTCAGAAATTATCTCCTAACTACAGAGTGCTTTTTTTTACAGTGCCAAATAGAATTTAATAATATTAACTAAATTTTAAACATAAATTATAAATACGTCTTAACCACAAATGTTTCATCTTTGATTGATATTTTTTAACATGACTGCTTATAATTTATGCTATGTAATATACTTAATATTTAACTAAACAATGGATGAGTTGGAATTGATAAGTTAGTTACAGTTAATTAAATATTTTTGTCATATGAATCTCCTGATATTGAATTGATTATTTTAGTATTGTAATTTGAAAATGTTCTATTCTCTGTAATTAGGACCAGAAATCACATTTCAAAAGAATTTGAGACTACACTGGGTATCCGACAGGGCTGTAGCCTGAGTCCTTTGCTCTTTCTTCATCATGGTTCTGGACTTGACACTAAGGAGAACCAAGCCTATAATGAGGAAATTCCAGCTGGGGCACAGGAACTTGCACCCTACCAGATATTCCCTGATGGCCTTCGCTGACGACATCGTCTTGCTAGCTGCCAACGATCGAGACCTCCAACACAACATAAATGTCCTCCAAGAGGAATTATCCGCAATAAATATGAAGATCAATCCGGGGAAGACGAAATGCATGCGTATTGGAAAGAAACCCCCAAGGATAATGAGAATACTAAGGGTTGGAGTAGAGAGATTAGAGCAGGTTGACAGTTTTAACTATCTGGGAGCTCATCTTAATGAGAGTGGCTACATAGACGAGGAAGTGGCCCAAAGAATTGAAGCAGCAGGCAAGATGTTCTGTATGGTCAGACGAGGTTTCCTTGGGAGAAGAGAAGTGACAAAGCGGACCAAGCTGGCAGTCTATAAATCGACATTCCTCCCTATTCTATCGTACTCCTCAGAATCGTGGACCCTCACCACAAAACACAGGAGTCAGATACAAGCGATGGAAATGAGGTATCTACGAAAAATAGAGAGGAAAACAAGAAGAGATAGAATAAGGAACGCCACCATACGGACTAATCTCGATGTCAAACCGGCAGAGACCATACTGGAGGAGCAAAAACTGAGGTGGTTTGGACATCTTCTTAAGATGGATACAGACAGAAGTGCCAGGAAGACCTACGAGACCCGCACGGAAGGAAAAAGACCCAGAGGAAGGCCGCGCTTCTCCTGGGAGGATAGTGTAAAGGAAGCATGCTGGAAACGAGGAATAAATTGGGACAGGAGAGCAGAATTGGTGCAGGAGAGAGACAACTGGACCAGGCTCTATAAGCAGGATCCTCACACCGAACAGCGGTAGAAGGGGGAATGATTATGATGATGAATTTGAAATGTAAAAAAAGACTCCAAATGAAGATATTACCCGTTTTACAGTTCCTCAAAACTCCAACGTATGGATTGTCTATGTAAATAATGCATAATTAATTAAATAAATAAATTAATTAATAAATAAATAAATTACAGTTTTAAAACAAAAAATAAAGAAACTTATTTCTGTTTTATGATCAAAATAGTCTGCATATATTTCCAAACATCTCTGAAAACGCGTTACCAGCAAAAGATAATTTTTTTTTTTTTTTTAAAACCTCGACCTCATCTTAAAATCCAAACTCCAAAGACTTATGCTCCTTTTGAAATCACAGTAGTTCAGAATTTTCGAACCAGTATACTGTTGTGGCTGGTGTTCCTCAAGGCACCGA
This sequence comes from Piezodorus guildinii, assembly GCA_023052935.1. Taxonomy (NCBI): domain Eukaryota; kingdom Metazoa; phylum Arthropoda; class Insecta; order Hemiptera; family Pentatomidae; genus Piezodorus; species Piezodorus guildinii. The sequence continues at coordinate 66,213,189 of CM041292.1, forward strand.
CTTGGGACTAGTCTATTATATCCCATAAACCGCTTCTCATTCCGGTACCTTTTTGACAACATTTGCAGATGATGCCGATATCGTATCATTCAGTTCCCGTCCTGAAACAGCAACATTAGAACTATAGTAGTACCTTTTCATTATCGATCTTAAGCGTAATGACGAAGGTAAACGAAACTATATGGAAACACATCACATTAGCCCTTTAACGAAAATCTTGCCCGCCAGGTATAGAATGGTATTCAAAATGTCGTGCCACTGTCCAGAATATTTGCTACTATTGCAAAAGATTCAATTTTCATCAAAAGTGGCAATTTTGTACGGAAATCTATCGTTGTTGAAGTGTAAGAAGTTAGGCAGAAATTTAATGAGTGAAAATCCGAACATTCGAATTTCACCTTTCCAAATGCTCTGAAATGGTGATCGACGGCTGATTTGCTTACATCGAGTTTTCCTGCAGTTTTTAAACAGTTCTTGCACCAAATTTCTCATAATCAAAGGAATATGCTCTTCCACGACTTTTTATCTTACAGACTGATGTCTTCCTCTCGAAATTGTTTGAGCCACCGTTAAACGCTGCTGTTCTCATATCCTACACTTCCATGATCTTACAGCGCGTTTGGCCTGTGATATGTCCGAGTTTAAACTCGTTAAATAAAATTAAACGAAGAAGACGATTTGAAATTTTAGTAAGACTGGATTATTTTCAAGTAGTGAAACTCAAGGGAGGTAATCAAGAATTTTATTTTCGTTGAGGCTTAACTAGAAGTTTTGGTATAAATACATAAAATAATACAGCAAATGCAAACAGTTTATTTTATAGAGGGACATTTAAAGAAAAAAGAAAAATCCTGGATTGTCTTCCAGATGTTCTAATCATATGTTTAATTAATTACATGCCAAGTATACGTAAATGTTTCCTTTAATAATTTAGCACGCCTTGCTAAACAAAATTTCCTTAGAATGGCAGCCTTTGATAAATTAGGTTCCCTCGCTAGGAAGAAGGTTGCCCTTAATTTTGCATTAATGGATTACATCAGGTGAGCAGGTGCTTCACTTTCTTATTCAGGAAACTAAGCCGGCAGGAATGACCTGCACCATCTGCGTTTCTCCTACGCCACAGCTGATACTCTCAAGGCTGCGAGGCCAATATATTTCTAAGGACTATTTATTTTATTTTTATTTTTTTGTTAATGTTTTTTTACATCATACAAGATTTTATTCAATATTTCTTTGTTCACCTCTGTATTTATTCTCTTAGCATAAGCGAACTGTAATAGTTGTTTATATTTACATTGTACGATATTCTGAGGGGATTTTCCGTTTTAGAATTTCTATGAAAGTAAATCATAAAACTTGATGTTTGAAAGATTGGAATCTTTTTTTAATATAGTTTAGACAGATTTCAATGAGAAACATAAAATCTGAAGATTAGTTAACAACATTTACATCATTGAAATAAAAAACAAAGCATAATCTTCAATATATTTCATTTAATTTCCACAGCACATTTAATAAATAAATATAGTCGAAAAATTCAAATTAAAAAAAAAAAAAAACACCTGTCCTTCTACAACCCATGGAGGTCGTGGGCTTAGTACATAGATTCGTACTGTTTCTAAGCCGACGGCAGTGCAATGAGGTGATTAGGCCTTGATCGCGCTCAGCCACCAGTTTTTTCACTAATTTGGGTGCCCACTTTAAATAGGCTGGGTCTGCCCCAGGAGGGTATAAATAAATAATATTCTGTCATAACCGGGATTCGAACCCAGGACCCGGAGAACAGTGGACTAGTGCTTTATCCACTAGACCACAACGCTTTAAAAATTAAAAAATAAATCTTTAAAAAAATTAACCTATGTAAACATAATATAATCATCCTAAAATAATTAATAAAAATAATAAATACTGCCGTATTTGTTATTGTTCGATTCTATAATATATTTTAGCGTAAGCTATTTATTTTATTTTTTGATAAAAATTAGTTTTAGTTGTACGTGAAATAACGAATTGTAGAACTATCATATTAATAAAAGACAATATATATATGTTTCTCCTGAAAACATTTTTTGATTATTATTAACTATATTGCAGGTGTTGAATATCCCGAATAATATAATCGACTGATAGAATGACGACTAAATTAATAAATACGCCATATTTTAATAAACAGTACAAAGCACCTTGTCGATTAAAAGGTATATTTATCAAAAGAACCGTTCCCTTCTGTCCGCAACATCCGATGTAAGATCTATCGATTTTAACAACCAATAGATAACTGGAATTCAATGGTGAGAGAGAAAAAGCGTTTGGGGTGGCACAAAGCGTTATTTCAAAGAAATATCAGTCCTTCGACTTTAGTATTGAAAATTGTATTTAATTAATTTATTACTAATATATTTATAGTTATTTTAACCTTATAACATACTTTATATTTAATTATAATATTATTTTTATGTAATTATTTTTTCCAATACTCAAGGACACAAAACAAATGAAGAAACCAATGAAATATCTAAAATATATAATCGTCATTGGAATAACTCCATAGCAGCCATCGAATCGACCTTAAATAAATGTCGCGGTCAGGATGCTATGAACAAAAACTTTATTATTTTAATAATTTACATAATATACTTTACAAATCTGTTGATTCAATACAACTAAATATGATAAATTAGAAAAAAAAAATTAAATGTTGTTGAACTATTCAACATTTACATTTTCATGCTCTTAAAATTCTTTTCTATGTAAAATTATTTTCTCTAAATAGTTTTATATTGTTTACTAGATAAAACTACAAATTAAAATTTAAAAACTTTAGTTGTAACAATATTTTTAATAATACAATTAACTCCCAACCCACATAAACCCTCTTGTCCACAACCTATCAACCTCACATATTCTTCATAGTCCTCCGAGGTGATTGAAATGAAGATGCCTTGGGATTTACTTACTTTAATAAACATGGAAGTTCTACAGCTGGATAGTTTTTTTACAAGCCTTTTCACGCCCTTTATTATAATTCAACACTTTTACTTCTATTTATGTTATATACATTTGTAAAATATAAATAAATAAAACAATGATACTATTGTTTATGAACAAAAGGGATTAAAGTTGGAAATGTTTACCACCCTATTTTAATGTTATTTAAATTAATTCCCATTACTGTAATAATTGATCTCTTAAAACTAAAAAAAAAAAAATAAAAAATAATAATAATAATGGCCAATCGAAAAATGGTAACAAATTTAAAACACAATTTAACTTTATTTACAAAAAAATAATTATGAGTACCTGAACAAGAAATATTTAATCGAAATTGTAATTTCTAACTCTGATTGTAAATAAATTTTCATAAGATATCTAATCAATTGAAAGAAAAAGATGAAAAGTTGAAACATTGATTAAACCAGGCAGTTTGTGGTTAGTGGAAAAAAAATAACAATGAACTTTCCATAAAGAGGTTTGTGAACTTTGAATTTTACATGCTGATCAAACAAGTCAGAAACCAAATAGGCGTGAAGATAAACTAATATGAAATAACAAGCTTGTTCAGTCAGTTAAATATTTGCACCATAGAAGTCTGCCAATCCTAAAAGGCTATTCTCTTGTTCCCGATCAAATCCTTTATGTACCGAGGTATTTAGGAAGGTTCTTGCTTTTAGAGCTTGGATAAATATCTATAAATAAATAAATATGGAGAAAAGCATTTGCCCCTTGAAAATTAAAGTTAACATTTTGGAAGCATCGGCAGCATGTGAAAAATAGTATTATCAGAAAGTATGTGGTTGCAGCAACATATGCAAAGAATTAAGAATGTTCGACTTAAAAAGCCTCGGAAGGTTCTGAAACTTTACTTGTGCAATGTTTATGTTTACATCTAAGCTGTGTTACACAAAAAAGAAAATCTGACCACATGACCTTTACTTACCTCAGTAGTGTGTGTTTATTCGTTTAACACGTCACTTTTATGCTGCTATGGCTAATCGGACGATGCTACAGTGGGAGTCCTAAATTTTGCCTATCCAGGTTTCATTAGGATAGGGATCTTTAACGAGTACCTGACATCGCACAGGCTCGGGACCACCTTTTAACATCCCCTCCGAAGGACGGCATAACTAAGGATTTTTTACTCCCATTAAAAAATCCTAGGGCCACCCGCGGGTTTGAACCCGCGACCTTTCGCATAGAAAGCTGTTATGCTAACCACTACGCTATGGGTGGCTCCCCTTACCTCAGTAGTTAAAGTTAACATAAGAATTTTTAAATACTTAGAGATGGAAAAAAATCAAAGAATTAATTACGTAAAGTTTCGATAGATAAATGTGTTTTTTTTTATAATCTATTATATTTCTATCTACAACAATCAGAAAGTTTTTTTTCGTTTTTTCATCACTCTCTATTAATTTATACAATTTTGTGTATAAGATTTTTTTTTTCTAAAATCTTTATCTTTTTAACGGTATATTACACATCTCTTCTTGTGTTCAAAAACACAGAAATCGCATCAAAGAATATGTTTGCCCTTTTCTCCTTAAGCTGTTTATCAAATTCGGTCAACTTACATATTTAGCCGTTATTTATCAATGCTAACAAGATGATATGTCTATTTTTTTTTTTTTTTTTTTTTTTAATCTATGAAATTAAAGGTACTTTAAATGAAGAAAATTTAAAATATCGGAAAATTTAAGCCCTTTCAGACTACTTTAATCAAAATGAAACTCATCAAATTAAACCTCATTAAATTTAACATATGTATTGCGAGCTTAATCAAAATCGTTAGAGCCGTTTTGTAGAAAACAGTAAAAAGGTCCAGAATGCACGGTATACCATAAAGTGGCTCTTGTAAATATGAAATTTCAGTTTTGTGCGACTTTTCGTTTTTACACTAGACTTACCACAAACACTGACCTTTTTTGTGGAACTTGGTCATTTTGACTATAAAGACCCTAAAACGTATATTTATTTCCGTTTTAAATAAGAATTGGAAAATACTTCCCCTTACTATATGTAAGCAAAAATAAAAAAAATTTCATTCTCTATTGATTGCATTGCTGTGCTGTAAATCGATATGTAATAATTTTATTAAGCGGTATAATGGACTAAGAGCCATAAATTAAATAAAATATTTTCCACATGTTTGAGGAGTTATGTAGTAATAGTCTATTAAATTTAATATCAGGTTTACTAGTGAGTCTTAATAGTTGGTCACTAAGCTTTTTAATCTGCTGGCTTAATAAACTTTATATCCCTGACCATTAACCTAGTTTAGAAAATTATCTTTAGTTATATGTTTATTTTAAAAATTAACTATCAGCATTGACTTCTTTTAGTTTAAAGAGGCCTTACAGAGTATAGATTTTTATTCCTCTTACAAAGGTATTTAAATTTTCATAGTGAATATAATAAAATTTATTGTTTAATTAACGAAATATTTCTTGATCTAAATTATGTTATTCTTATCGAAATACCATTAAAACAACTATAAATGTTCTCGTAGATATTTTCAATATAAATAATTCAAACTTTGGGCTCTTCCGATTAAGTCCTTCTTAAAATAACTTGATTAATTTTTTTTTCAGTGGCGCGACAGGCCGTGCAGGCTGATCTTGGCCTCGCGGTGTGATCCCCATTTAATTACATCATTATAAAAGTCCCGCCGGGACTGGGATTCGAACTCGCAACCTGTAGCATGAGAAACTAGCGCGCTAGCCACTCAGCCACGGGCTCCCCTACATGATTAATTATTAACTTGAATATTTTTAAGTTCCTTCTACATATCTTTAATTGTTTAATTTATTGGCATTAGCTGCAAAAAATATTGAAAAGAACTTCTGATTCAAAGTTTAACTCTCATTTACTTAATTTATGCCACATCAACCATTCCCGAGTCAACATATTCAAGTATTTGAATAAAAATATTAATAAACGTAAAATAATAACTCTTAATACTGATCTAAAAGTAAATTATTTGAGTTGACGATAAAATGATACATTCATGTAAAATGCAATTGAAAAAGTATATTAAGTAGACAGTTGACGCTTAATCCAGATCAGAGTAGAAATTACCAAAACTAATAATAATACCTTGGATTCCCTATACGATTTCTATAATACAAAAATTATTTTAATTATAAATTATTAATTATATAAATACTTCTTTTTTAAAAGCATCATATTTTTTATACCTTAATTTTTTATACACTTCTAATTCAATGAATGCGAATTGGAGAGACAAAACATTGTTGTCATCAAGATGTTTTTAATGTTTAGAAGATTCAAACTTATTAATATTGTTCAAACTTATTTATATGACTTGAAAATAGAATATTGTTACTTATAGCATTTCAAGTCCCTTATATTTTTTAGATGGTAACATCCCCAATGCGTATCTTAAGGCGCAAGTGAAATATTTTATAAAATGAAAGCAAATAATTCTCATTTATACAAATTTTAATAGTAGATGCTGAATACTATATTTTAAACTGGCTCGTTCTTATATCTTATAGGGTTCTGATATTTTTATACTGTTTAAATATACATATATATATATATATATATATATATATATATATATATATATATATATATATATATTTGTAAATGATAATTAAAAAGTTATTCTTAACATCATTACTTTATAATGTTTTGCGTTTTCTTGAAATATTGACAAAAAAATATTTTACCTTACTAGTGGAAGAGGAGAAATCTGAATAGAACACGAAACGTTAATATAATTTCTAGATTCTGAAGCTTCGGATTTGGGAACTAGAATTTAAATATAGGTGGAGTCGCCTAGGTATTCATGTTCATCCTACAATTGAGACATTGATTTCCAAAAGGTACTGAAGGACATTTTTTACGAAATTGATTTTTTGTCATATTTGTATTCTCATCATTTAGTTTTATTAAATATTCTATTTGATGTTATCTAATGAATTCTCAAGTCCTTAAAAAACGCGATTTAGAAATGCGGTCATTTTCTAAAGTACTAATTACGCATTTATTTTCGTTCCAAATCATTCTAAAAAAAATCATTTCATAACTTTAATATGATGTTATTATTATAGTAAAAAAATATATCTAAATTTTAAGGCAAAAAGACCCTAATTAGCTAGTTTAATAATATAGTAATGAGAGATTTTCGCGCTTCTTGTAAAATTTCCTAGAATGGATATAGTACCTTTTGGAAATCAACGTCTCAATTGCAGAAGCACAATCTTCTTATGCTGTTATCAGAAATATTGCGTTCTATTTGAAATAGTTCCATTTAATAGTTTCGACCATGGTATTTTACTCATTTTACGTTTATTTTCGAAAGGTACTGGAGAACGATTTTTACAAATTTGATAATGTGGCTGATTTTTATTGTAAATGCTTTGTTGTTTCTAATCTATTGTCCAATTTTATCTAAAAAAACATCCATTTCCTTTAAAAAAAGCATTAGATTAATTCAATTACTTCCAAATAGTACTAAATACACATTCAATTCCCTTCCAAATCATATTAAACATATTTTCTTCTCTAACGTAAATAATGTTAATAATATATAAAAAATCGCTGCAAATTTTAACAAAATGGTTTATTATTTCCAAATAAATATATTTAGGCTTAACTGTTTATATAGCTGTTGAATTAGGAAATTAGCTTAAATGAAAAGCAATAAATAATCCACAGGAAATTGGTATATCACCACTGTTAATTTCAAAACGCAATATCTCTTCAAGTTCAGAACCAATTTCAATGTTCTTTATTCGTTTTGTATAATTTTGGTTTTAGTGGAATTAAATCCCAATTTGTGCGTTAATTATATAAATCAATACTTTTTTTTCTTTATGATTTTCGAAGTCTACACCCATTTTTCTCTATCTCCAAAGAAAACTGAGTTATAGGCGTATTTATGGGTAAATATTTCAATTATTTTCCTTTATTTTTTATAATTATTCGCAGATTTTGGTTAAAAACACCTATTAATTTTTCTCTATCTTCAAAAATAACTGAGTCTATCAATATAAATGAGTGAAATAGAAAAATAACAAAAATCACTTTTAATCGACTGGCGTTTTAAGAATAACCAGCTATCAATAACTAGGTGTATGCTGCATGCCCTAGTATTTTGAAGCAAATTTAATACGCGGACGGCATAAGACGTACGACGTACGACAGACAAACAGATTTTTTGTATTCTTTATTCTGATTCTATGTATCTTGAAACGTAAACCCTCAAATTTTGCGGAAGGGGGGATAATGTTCTTTTATTTGTTTTGTCAATCACAAAGGCTAATTTTTAAAAATAATAAACATAAAAAAAACCGTATGGTTTTATGTGACATAAATCAATTAGTAATAAATTTAATTTAAAATCCTACTAACAAAGCTAATGATTTTGAGTAGATAATAATAATTCACGGCTTCATCTCAATAAAGATGAATAAAGAACTCAATATCTCACAAGAAAAACTGATCAGAAGAAGTGAGGATCATTAAAATATACCAGTGGAACAAATCTTTAGTAGTTTGCGATAGAGGATTAAAAGGAAGACATGGTCAGAAGATGGCTCAACAGGTAGCCAAAAGCTGACCTGGCTGAAAGATGGGCAGGTTAGTTCCGTTACAGTTCAATCATCCGCGTACACCAATTTTTATAAATATTGAAAATCACGTGACTGCACATGAGTGATAAGCCAAACAGGTAGATAGCTATGTAATATGGTTTAATATGTAATTTCTAAGACAATTAAAAACTTCTGGATCAGTAAAATTATTTTGATTTATAATTTTCAATATTAAAGCTTTATAAGCGACCAAACCAAAAATACCCCCTCAAAAGTTATTTTGTTTCAAGATACGTAGAAACCGAATAAGGAACAAAAAAAAATCGGTTTGTCTAAATCAATAAATAAGTAAAAACAATGCTAAAAGTAAAAATTTTTGCTGTTAGTGATATTCGATTGAGAATTAAATTTCCTACTAAACGAAAAAAGATCATTAAAACCGATATGAAGTTTTAAAATAAGTAGTTGTAATATGGGATTTTCCTTTGAATGATTTAATGCTTTTCATATTAGTTAATTGTCTTTATGAACAGTTATATCCTAATATACTTACTTGGAGATAATAAACAATCGTGTAATAATTTGAAGCTTGTTTTTTTTATGGCCCGGACCAGGTATCAATCCTTTCACTCTAACCTACTAGTTTTCATACGTTTTTCCTCTTCAATTCCTGATAATCCTCTGAGGCGCCTGGAAAGGAGATGGCCCTGGGACCTTCTAGTTTAGAATAATTTTAGAGTGCTTCAAATGGGAAGCTTCTCTACATGTATTTCATGTCATTTTATTATATAACTATCATATTTACTTGATGTATTTTTTGTTTTAATACAGTTGTAAATATCAACAAAAAAGTTTTTTAAAAACATTGTTTTGTACATATAGGCATAGATTCAATTATTCACTTTTCTTTAACCTGATCGTCATACGATCATTTCCCAATGCTGTAGATATGATATACCAAGAGCTTCTTGGTCTTTATTTTCGAATAATCTAAAAAAAAAAAATTAGAAAGTATTTAAAACTTTTTCTATGGACTTTGCTTCGACATTGGTCTTTGTTTATTGTATACAAATATTGTGGATATAATTAGTTGACCGTTGAGAATTACTGAAGGAATTAGTCCGGGTGGCGGTCATTAAATGAAACAACTGAATAGTTTCAACTATTTTATTGTTTGCCAACGTTTCGACCCCCATTGTGGGTCATCATCAGGGCGTCTGGTAGGTGAGTGGAAACCCACTCACCCAGAGTTTCCACTCACCTACCAGACGCCCTGATGATGACCCACAATGGGGGTCGAAACGTTGGCAAACAATAAAATAGTTGAAACTATTCAGTTGTTTCATTTAATGACCGCCACCCGGACTAATTCCTTCAGTATACAAATATTATATATCACATTACCATCTTTAATTAAAATAAATCGATCAGATTCGATCTTCAATGAGGAGGTGAAAACATCTTGGAACGTCTCCTTTTTATAAGACTTTCTATGGTAACATTAATCTTTAGATTAAATTACGTACATAAACATAATCTAATTCGATTTTTTTGTATTTTATTGATAGGAAATTCTGGATAACATGACGGATAACAAATTACACTAAGATTTAAAAAAGGAACAATGTCCATTTTAGGAAATTTTACATATATAAAAAAAAATCTGGGATTGATTTATTATTAAACCAAATCATTTGACCACTTTTAAAATTAAAAGCTACAATTGTTTTATTTTTATTTTTATTATATTAATAACATCATTAAAACGATATTAGTATAATTTAAAAGGAAATTGAATGTATATTTAGTAACTTTTGGAAACAATTTAACTAATCAATAGATTTTTTTATAGAGTTTGGATGCTTTGTAGATAAAATCGGATATTAGGTTCTGAAGAAAAAAAAAAAAAAAAAACGATTACCATATAAGTCAGTCATATTTACAATTTTATAAAAATTGTTCTATATATTCTATATTTTTAAAAGGTCCAAAAATTATCGTCTCAATTTCTGGCCTGTGTTACTACGAAAGTGAAAAATATCTTGGAACTATGAACAAATTGTAGGATGGACACGAATACCTAGAGGGGACACTAGCTACATTTAATTTCTAGCTCCCAAATCCGGAGCTTTAGAATATAGAAATTATATTTAAGTTTTGTGCTCAGATTATTCCTCTTCCAGAAGTCACGATATATATATATATATTTGTTTTTTTTCCTTCTCAATATTTCAGGAAAAAGCAAAACATTTTGGTGGAGGATTTTCTAATAAAGTGTTTTTGCTCTTCTTTTTTTTTTTTTTAATTTAACCAAGTCTTTCTGTTATGAATAACTTTTAGATTACGTTTGAAAAGGAAAAAACAAAGAATACTTAAACCATATAAAAAATATTGAAACCCTCCGGAAATAAGAAGTAGCCAATTAAAAATATTTACCCTTGCGCCTTCATATGTGTGATTAGGGATGTTAGCATCCAATAAAATAATTAAAATATTTAATGGACTTGGAATGCCATCAGTAACAGTAATTTTTTTTTAGTTCATAAATGAAAAATGACATTTGCTAACGATTTGATAGGTTTGAATTTTCTGTATATTTAAAAACTCTAGATGTCAAGAACAATGTTTTGTCTATCTTTTTTTTTCTTTTTCTTTTTTTTTAAAGTTAAAGTGAATTTCCTGATAAATGGATATTGAGAGGTGTGTCACTTTTCGATATCAATTTCAATTTGGATGGAACGCAGTGTCGCCCTCCCTGGGAGAATAATGTCTCTGGAAGGAAATGGAAATGGAAGGAAATGAAATTTCCCGCGCCCCTTCCAGGGTGGCCGCTTCCAGGCTTGCTCCGCCGAGTTATGATAGCCTTCATCGAGACTCTAGTTTTTCCTTGTGGACTTCGGCGCTGCATTCGATGATTAAGTTGTGTCTGCGTCTGATAAATCCAGAAGAATTTTGAAATCTGAAAAGTTCAGCAAGTCAATTATAAGAAACATTAATTAATTCTTACATGTCATTTTATCATCTTCCCTTTTTCCACGGTATGTTTGGATTTTATATTTCTTTATCCGTCTATGCATTTAAGGATTAATGGTCCTGTCAAAAGAATTATATTACTTCGTAGGTAGTACCTTGCAGTTTTTATGAATTTTATTAAGGAGACTACGTTCTATTTCTTCATCTTGAAGTATTTCGTTCATTGCTTTCTTTAGACCAATCCTTACGTTCGATTTCTTCGATTGGTGTGGAATGAATCAGTAAGGCGTCTTAAAAATGCCAATGTGTTAAGTGTCAGGACCTTATAACTTAAGTAATATAATTTAATATTATAACTTCTTCCCTCCTCGATGTTTTAAAACCCGCTTTCCGTTTATGGCAGTCGGATTTGATTATTCGGATTTGATTATTTCGATTTAGACGTTTTCTTTGTCCAACAGTCCTACTACCCTACCAGTAACCTTTTCTTAGAGTGGAGTACCGAATTATTCACTCTGGTTTCCGTAATTTGGTTATCCAACCTGGAATCCCGCAGTGGGCTTGGGTTGTAGTGTCAGTTATTCAAATAATAAATAATATAATTAAAATTTAACGAAAAGGTAAACTGTATAAAATCATAATTAATATTTTCAATTAAAATCTCAAAGTTATTTCATATTGAACTAGTACTGATGGGATGACCTATGGTGTAGTGGCTAGCATAACAGCCTTCTATGGGCAAGGTCTCGGGATCGGATCTGGCAGATGGTCTCAGGATTTCTTAAATATAAGTAAAACTTCCTTAGAGATGTTTTACCTCGGAAGGGATTTAAAATGTTGGTTTAATATCAGAAACTCCTTAAAATTATTTCTTAATGGGCAAAATTTAGGACTCCCACTGTAGTATTGTATGATTAAACGCTATAATATAAATTGACGTAAAACAAAACAAACTATTGCTAATAATCATTTTGAATAAAATATAACTAAAATAGATTTCGGAATATTTAATTTTTAATGGAAAATGTAATGAAGAATTTACACTGCCAAGATAGTTGGAAGAAGTATTTATTTTACTGTTTTAAAAATAAATATAGCCCGGTTTAAAGATTGAACCCCAACGAAATCGTTATGACTCATAGATTTTAAATGGATAAAAACAAGGATAACGTAAAAGATTTGACAATAATCGTCCAGCCGTAAGAAGTAAATGTTTAAATAATGAGACTGGAGAAAATAACACTGAAGAAACCCGGTAATTCGCGTAACCTTTTAATTGAATACCACACCGCTGACAAAATCTGACTAATGAAGAGCGTTGTTACATATTCAATGACGGTCGACCCTCACTGATCTTTAAATTACTGCAAGGGAATCTCTTTCAGTGCAGTTCTTTACTATGTGACTAATGATAGACAATAAATAAAGGTTCTTAGGTCTGCGGAATCTTAAGAATAAGTATATTTAATCTAAGAACTTATTTTGAATAACGTTTCCGGTTCAAACTTTTTATTACTCTTTTATTTATTAAATTCTATTAATATAATAACATCTATATCAACTGAGAGTAATAACTATTAAAGCTCTAAGCCTTAAACGGATTAAAAAGGAGTTTTACAAACCTAAACAAAAAACTATAAGAGATTTTTACCAAAAGGAAAATATAAATAAAAAACAATAATAGATAAGAATCGTTCGATAGTTATTGAATTGGTAGTTAAAAATAATTTTTAAAAAATTTCAATATCATAAAATGCAATACGTACCTCATTTATCTAATGAAATAAAGATAGCACTTTTTGAGTAATATTTACCACAAATAAAGTTATGCCAAAATAAACTTAGTACTTGGTTAGTGTTTTAAAATGTATAGTACGTTTTATATTTTTGTTCATATATATATATATATATATATATATATATATATATATATATATATATTATATATAGAGAGAGAGAGAGAGAGAGTGAGGGAGATAGAGATTCTGTTGTTTTCCTATTAAAATTATTTTTCTTCTATTCCTAAAATTGATGGTCGTTGAAAATCGAATTCGTGACTCAACTGTATACTACTATGTTGTGGTAATGTAACGGTGTTTATATGTTTTCAATTATTATTATTCTGTTTTATGTATTATATTATAGTAATTGTAAAAATTACCAAAATTCTAAAAACCACTACATTAGTATTACATAGTATATAGCTGAATCACAAACTTGATTTTAAACAACCAACAATTTCAAAAAGAAAAACAAAAAAATTAATCAATATGTATATATAATCAAAATTCATGTCAATGTGCAGATGGGGTACCAAAAATTAAATTGAGAAACCTGTCATTATTGTTCTATATCATAATAATATATTAGTGTGCACATTTTTACAGTTATATGACAGTGCTTAATGTGATGGTTTGTTTTCATAATGTTATATTTTTGTAAATTTTTAATGACTTTTTATTTAATTTACTATTGACAGAAAAAAAAAGATATCTACTTAACTTGTATATTTACCTGAAAACAAATAAAATGCATACTTACCTGAAAACAATTTATATTTACGAAACATTAGGTGAAATCATTATGATTTCCCGATTTGGTGCTAGTCCTGTGGCGGAAACTATCCACAGATAAAAAACAAAACAACCGTACTGACTAATGAATCATCCGTACAAGAGTGAGATGCGATCTTAAGAATCCTAGAGTACAGCGAAACAGCTACAAATTACTGAACAGTCTAAACATTAAAAATTATCTGTTTTTGAGATCATAATTATCAATAGAAAGACTGCAAAGTTCTATATAATAACGAGAAAAGTTGGAGACATTTTTCAGTAAACAAAGAATCTGGTTTATGCATCATCATCACCAGATTTCAATATGTTTTTTTTAGCATAATACGAGCCTTCATTAAGAGGAAAAAATAGGTCAGCTAAGCCCACAAGATCATCACTCATACTTATTCAGGGATATTATTATCTGAAACTGAGCCTTGGCGTTAAAGGAGCGGGTTCAACTTTCATTTTGGAAGATGTGACGATCGAGGAAAATTTATGATAGATAGTTGCAAGTAAACCATATATCATGATATCGAGTAACAGGTTTCTGGAACGCCATAAAAAAAAAATAAAAAAAAATTAAATAAACTTTACTTATCAAATTGATATAACAACGTTTATAAATCATATATTTGGTTTTTAAGGACTTAAAGTCCATTCCATAAATGCAAAACTATATTTTAGAAACATTTTATGATTTTTCTTTTACTGTCTCATATTTAGGTCCGAATAAAGAAAACTAATTTTCATAAAATATTTAGTAAAAATACATGTCATTGTAATTTCATACAATTTATTATTTTAATGAGTTAAGTGGATGTATTGCGAACAAGGTTTATAAAGTAACTAATTATTAACACAAGAGATTATACAAATTTAGCGCTATATATATATAATATATATATATATATAATATTATATATGCCCGGAGAGGGGGGAGCCTGTGGCTGAGTGGCTAGCGCGCTAGCCTCTCATGCTACAGGTTCTGAGTTCGAATCCCAGTCCCGACGGAGCTTTTATAAGAATGTAAAAAAAAATGTGGATTCACTCACAACCTCTCCCCCGGGTTTGTGAGACCCGTCAGCCAAAGGGTGGCCACTCACAAAATTAGTCGTAGGGAGTGATGACCCTACACTAAAAACTGCATCATGAAACGTGAGTGTAAACTCGCAGGAGTTTACACCGTGAGGCCCAGGGCCTACACGGCCTGTCGCGCCACTGGATGAATGGATATATATATATATATATATATATATATATATATATATATATATATATATATATATATATATATATATATATATATAAAATGAAGTTACATTTTTGAACAATATCTAAAACATAATAGTTTCCCAAGAAAAAGAGATGAACTTCTTTTACGAAAATCTGAAAAACTAGATCAAACTCCTCTCCTCACTTCACAAAAAATAAATAAATGTATCTAACTTAAATTTAAGTTAAATTGCTGTATAATACTAAAAAAACAAAACTGCTTATATTATCTTAAAACGTAATCAGGCTGTAGTTTTTTATTTAATGACTGATCCTTGAATGTATATTTTTAATATTTAAATAAAGGAATATAAATTTTATATTCTACATGCTAAACATAAATGTATGGTATCTTATATTTTCTACTGGGGTTAAAATTCGTTTCTTTTTTGAAGCAATTAGTCAATGTATTTTTTCTCTCAGCAATACAATTCAAACTATTGTTCGTTGACTTACTTTCAAGTTTAAAACCTAGTGTGGGCTTATATTCTTTTTTACTCTGTGAATGTGCCTAGCCTACTTTAGCTGCTTGTTTTGAAGAGTACCCTTCAGATCAATATCTCCCAGTTCCTTTCCTATCCTATCATCCTAATCTCATCTTGGTTTCGCTACCCTCCGTAGAAATCACATTTCTGAGTCTGTGGGTCGGCTTATGTTCACATCAAGAGTTACCAAGCTCAGAAAACGGTAAAGCTGTTTAGGAGCGTACCTCTATTTTGCCTAAGACTGAGGTACAAGTCATATGTTTTAACTATTTTTGGTATCCTATTTGGTATCTCTTGATGTGTATTTTATAATTAATAGTATGTGTATTAATATTAATATATATGATTTTCTTTAAAAGGTTGCATAATAGTTTTTATGAAATAATGATACGTGATTCATTGAATAGAGCACTAGCCTATCGGGCTCGGACCGCGACTGTTTTTGAATAATTATTTATTCTTGGGAGGTTAGCGAAAGGCTTAGAAACAGAAAAAAAACCTCTATATATACTAAACCTAACGCCCTTTATAGATTGTAGTGGCACAGGTTAACCTATTTATTACTAACATATTAAAAATTCTTACGTAAATGTATCATCTTACTTAAAAATATTAAAAATGTATAGAGGAAATTATCCATCACTAATATGAAAGTAAAAGTGACGCAGCTGAGATAGATGCGCTGGGATCTCTTGGGTTCTGCTTTTCCCTTCACAAGTGGAAGGAAAGCATTAGTTCAGAGTTTCTTTAGCAGATTGTAAATATTTTATATAGCTATAATTGTGCGCATGATCTTTGTATTTATTTTAATTATAGGTTGTTGTTTTTTTATCGTTTTTTTTTGTGTATGTATATGACTATGTATATGAATGTGGTCTCATATAACTAACTGTTACTACTGTTCATTTTAAAACAAATTGCAATACATCACAATAAATAAATAAAAAAAATTCAAAGTAGGAAAGTAAAAATAAATTTTAACTAATTGACAATTTTTTTTTTTACAAGAAATAGGAGAAATTTTTATCGAATAAGAGGAAATATGTATTAGGGATATAAGAATAATATAAATCGTTACTATACCTCCTAAGTTATATAAATTAAAGTAAAACATATATTCAAAAAATGTTAAAATATATGTTTATGAATTTTATTTTCTTAAAATAAAAATAATATATAATTTGGAACTTTTACAGAGAAGTGTACACTTTCAATGAAGGCGATATGCTGTTGAAATGCCTAAAATAAATTTTATTGGTCATTTTAAAATTTATTTTCGCTTAGGTTATAAGTTCTAGTCATTACACTTTCGATTGTTTAAGATGTATGACAATCATGACTCAGGGGTACTCCGTACCTCCACCAACCTGCCGCCAACCTGCAAAAAATGCAACAATTCTCCTCTAACTGTAGAACACTTGCTGATTGAGTGCCCGCTTTATGAGCAGTCAAGAAAAGGGTTGAATCTAAAGAAACACATGAAAGAAATACTTAAAGATGAGGGAGAAAGTATTAACAAATTAATAGAATTCACGAAAATGATAGGATTCTACCACAGAATATAATTATTTCGATCACGCTAATGACCCTCAAGGGTAGAGGCGGATAAGCAAATAAAAAAAGAAAAAAAAAAAAAAGTTCTAGTCATAAAATAGTTAATTTAAGAATAAAATTGGTTAATATAATATCAATTAATATAAATGGCTCTTAACTAATTTATTTAAAAATTTCGAATACTGGAACTGCCCGACGTTTTCGACTACTCAACACTTACTGGACAAACAGTCAAACCTTCCACTTAATTACAAAAGGCATACTTACATAACCATCATGAGGGCGACATGAACCTTCGGAGTAGAGCCTTAGGGCTCTACTAAACCATCGAATTCTGTTCATATCCAATCCTTACAATCCAAAATCCTTAGTAAAATAATTAACGCTCCTTGCTTAGTCACAAAAAAACTCATCCTTAAAGACCTTAATGTCCCATATGTTAATGAATTAGCCCGAACCAGATGTCAATCATTCCATGAATAACTCGATTCCCACTCTAACACACTAGTTTCTATCCTATCATCTCCTTAGATTCATGATAATCCTCCGAGGCGTCTGAAAATAAGATGGCTCCGAGACCAGCTTTATACACTTTTATACGCTCCCAGTTTAGACTATTTTTAGAGTGTTGCCAATGGGTAGCGTCTCTACATGTATTTCATGTCAGTTTACTACGAGTATGTCCATCACATTTACTAGATGAATATAGCACTGGTGTAAATTTCCAAAAGTCTTTAAAAAAAAAATTAAATTAAAGATAGAAAAAAAAACTTGAAAATGTAATGATATTTTAAATTAATAAATTTACATACAACATCTTTTTATTTTATCTCATTTTCATTATGCCTATAGACATCAAGGATAATTTAATCCATGTAAAATATCCATTGTGCGACAATAACATCAGGTAGAATATCTTCCCATAAAAAAAATTAAGCAACACGTAAATTATTTTTCGAAGGAGGTAAAGCTAATAATGTTTATATTGCAAAGCTTCCCTATATCCTGTAAGATTTTCAATATAGGAACAAAGGGTGAAATAAGTTTGTTTTAGGAAGTAAAGGAAACCCGTTTTCCATTATAGGGTGTCCTTCTTTCATTAGGGAGTCTTAGTTGTTCTCAAAACTTATCTGTCTTTATCCTCTCAGATAAGCTTGTGAAGGAGAATTTTTTTTTATTCAGTTGTTTTAATTAAAAAATTACAAATATTTGAGTGAATAGAGATACAATAAAGAAAAAGAAATAATAATAATAAAACCGAAACCATTCTGTAATAAAATAACAACTTCTACATTATTTAACATACATAGTCAGGAAAATCATCGCGATTAATGATTTATTTTGAATTAAAATTTTCCTTAAAATAGTCTGACAGGGCTTAAAATACCAATCCTTTATATTTATTCCACTTTAAATTTGTTAATTAGAAAATATTAATTATATTTTTATGTTTGCACTGATTAACAATGAGTAAATGTGCAAATTGAAAGAATTTTATAACCGACTGAAGAAAAGAACCTGTAGAAATATTTTTTTCGGATATTTTTACCATTTTAATAAGAATATAAATATAGATATACCATATGCTGATGGAAAACATAAGATTTTTATTTTAATTCTCCATTTATTTCATTATTATGTAATAATAATAATACTTCATTTAAACTAAGGTAAGCTATATGTATTATATACAATATCAAATTACATGTGTATATTTTATATAAATTATTATTATAGAAAAGTAATTTTAATTATGAATATATAATTTGGAACAATCTCTTCTTTTTATTTATATATTTTATTTACCATAACATATATAAACTATGATTATAACTCTGTAACGTTTCGAGGTACTTTTTATACCTCATCTTCAGATAATTAAAAATCATATGTTTTTCCATATTATATCATAATATAGGTCATATAATAATGTAATATTATTTTTATATAGTCCCTATATAGGAAATATCCTGCCAATCTGTTAAAATAATCTATTAATTCACCATCACTTAATAATTCTTTTAACATTTTACTGCCAAACAATTGCAACTATCAAGCAGGCTAGTTATGCTCCAAAAGTTGCATAAATAAAATTACTTATTTATTGACTGATCCCTAAGAAAAGTATAAAACTTATATAATTAATATATAATACATATACAAACATAGTGAAAATAAAATATATACAAAGGCTGTATATGCTTTTTGGCTTGATTATGGAGCGGTTTGGTCAAGTTAATAGAGCACTAGTCTGCTGTTCTCCTGTCACCGTTTAGAAAAAAAGTTTTGTTTATTTCTCATCCACTATTTATTTTTTAAACCAAAACATAAAAAAAGAATTATGTCATAAATATAACATTGATAAATATTTCCTTCTTTTGACCGAGGGTATTTTAAGGTGAATAAAACAGAAAAAAAAATCTCTAATGAGTTAGTAAAAAATGTTATATAACACTAGTTATACTAAGTTATACGATGTAGTGCAGAGTGTTGAAATGTGTATGACCATAAGTGATTATTGAAGATAATAATTTCTATTGTTATTTTATTTAATTGAAAAATGAATAATTCTATTGAAACAATATTTTATATTTTTATATTTTTATATTTTGATTTTATTTTTTTCAACTTTAAGTGGATGTAGAACATGATTCCAAGATAAGTAAAAGTTGTGTATTGTACATACTAGATTAGAAAAAAAAGAAGCTATATGCTAACATAACTGTAAAGTACGTACAATAAACACGAAATTGAAATCTTGAAATATAGCATTAATAATTTACTTTAATTGAACAAACGATATAAAGTTTTAACATGTTGACTAAATATCACCCTTATTACGTAAATTTTAAGGCTGAGTGGTTAGGTAACGATCAGAATGACCATAATATTTCATTCGAGTAAGTTTTGTCTTAGCGCAAAAGTGCTTACAATCAGTTTGATTAATTCAAGAAGAAATACTAGTTGAGATCTTGACACTTATAAATAAGAAAGCATCTGAACCCTGTAACAAATAAGTTGGGACGGTATGGTAGTCTAAAGCTACTAGAACTAACTTGGGGTAGTGTCAAGTTAATTTATGAGAGGAGGAATGCTTGGTCAGCTATTGCCGCCTTACAGCTAACACAAGATAGAGGAATATCCATTAAAAGCAGAGCGATACAAAATAGTGTGGAAGGGCCTATGTGTCTCGGGTACCTTGGTGTACCTCTTTCTTGAGACCCTCTTTGGGCCTGTTTGTAGTGAACGCCTTTTGGGAAGCACACCGATCACTGTAAAACACATTTTTACAGTGTTGAGCTTATGATACAGAGCTCATTTTGCAATTGACACTGACTTACCAACCGTTATACAAGACAACTTACAGACACCTGCAAAACTTTTTGACTTCATTCGAAAGACAGACTTGTACAATAGAGTATAATATTTAATCTGTTTTTCACAGTGATCTAAGGCAAAAATGATCCAAGTGGTTTGCGATTACGAAATAAAAAAATATTCATACTGTTTCATGGCCAACGGCCGTGCAAGGAGGTAATTAGTTCTAAATCATGCTTAGCCGCCAGGTTTATTCAACAATTTTGGATTCATGCTATTCAGAGGCTGGGTGTGCCCCATGAGGGTCTCCATACCCCAGGGTCGTTCCATAGCTGAAATAACTGAATAAAAAATTCTGCCTCAGCCGGGGTTCGAACCTGGGACTCGGAGAACAGTACCTACTAATCGACGCCACTCCCATAAACTAAGACACATCAACTTATAATGGATATCCATATAACTATGGGGTTCGAAAGGTGACCTACGTTACGAACTTATTTCACGAGCCAATAGCTGAAAAGAAAGTGAGTGGAAAGCTCAAAACCGTGCATCAGAAGACAAGACTCCCAACTTTAATCCATATGTACCTATAACTATTCCTGATTAATAATCCTCGACTAAGAATATGTCTGTTTGTTACTTGTAACATTTTCCTTTTTTTTGTTTTTTAGATTGAGGCGGAACGGGATGGGAGGCTGGTGGTGGTGGCTGGCGGTAGGTTCGCTGAGCGCGGTCGCCGGCCAGCGCCCAGCCGGCCTCAAACAGCGGCACGACCTCTACATCGCCGGCTTCTTCCCCTACTCGAGAGGGGTTCCGGAGTCTGCTATCGGGAGGGGGGTGATGCCCGCCGTCAAGCTCGCCCTCGACCACATCAACGACAACCCCGTCGTCCTCAGAAACTACAGGCTCCATATGTGGTGGAACGATACTCAGGTAAGTCCTCTATTTTATCACATCTTTTGCGAATTATTTCCGTCAGTAATTAACAGTAAATACTGATTTGGCCAATGTTCATTTCCTTGAAGTCATTATACAATCCAAACAGACCAACATTTTGAGTTCCAGATAACATTAAAATTCTAGGTAGTTATTTATCGTTTGCATATGCCCACTCCCACAAAGGGTAATTAGCATACTACATGATTTCGAAAATAAACACTGTTGACATTCCTTATGAATTTTTAGAGATCACATTGTTTAAAAAACTTATATCCAAGGGTGACGTCCATCCTAGTACTGATGTTGCAATCCCTTACGTACCGTCTCACAGCTCAGTATGCTGAGTTCCGACTTCAGAAGTGCAAGTCCTTCTGGTCGATAGGCAAAGTCATTTCAGGATGTAGGTGTATGCATTAGCCGTATGACAACTATGCTAGTATATAATGACAAGAAAAACTTCTTCACTATGGTTTTTCTTTTCTTCAGATTTCCAGACCACGTGGCTGTCTTTAATTTTCCTCAATCTGTCGGGTGCTTTGCTGCATTCAGTTCTCATGTTTTTGTAGGACCAGCATCTTCATTTCAATTAGCTTGTTCGTCACAATGGACCAATAGGCAACTTCCACGTTGGACAATGCACTAGTTCCATTGATTGGTCACCAGGTAACTGATACATTAATATCCATAGATTGAGGGACGGTGGTTTATAACTATCCTACTACTTAATATAATGTAATTCATTTCGGAAGTGGTCCCGAATACTACAAGAAGTTTATTTAAAACTTGAGGTCGCTTTGTATCCATATTTCTTTGATATCGACTGTTCAACTACAAACATTATATCCGGATTTATGTTTTCCTAATTTGATCAGTGGCTGTTTTTCGATCTGGCTAGATATGTCATTTTTGGTAGGGATGCCTTTAGCGGGATGCAGCTTTTCATCGTGAAAGACGTTCAGAGTTCTAGCGTCTTCGTGATCTTTGTCAATGCTATCTTTGTCTTTCATATCTCCTCAGCTATAAATAATTGAGACGTTGATTTCCAAAAGATACGAAAGGACATTTTTTACGAAATCGATCTTTTGACATATTTGTATTCTCACCATTTAGTTTTACCTAAATCATCTATTTGATTTTATCTAATGAACATTAAAGTCCTTTAAGAAAGCGATTTAGAGATACAGTCATTTTCTAAAGGTAATAATTTCACCTTAAATTTCGTACCAAATCATACTGAAACATTTAATTCTATAACTTTAAAATAGAGCTATGAATATAGTTAGAAAACTATTCTAGATTTTAATGCGAAAAGAATAAAATAAGTTGGTTTATTAATATAGTAATGAGAGAGCTTTGCGCTTACTGTAAAATTCCTAAAATAGATATAGTACCTTTTGGAAATCAACGTCTCAATGCTTCTCAGCTCCTTGAGTCGAAGACCTTAAATATAGAAACCCAAAAATACATTATACAGTAACACGATGTGAAAACCAATAAATCTAATTGTAGTAGAAGTCTTTGAGGTTTTTCATGTGTGTATGCTGCCCTGCATTATCTATTTTTAATATTTATTGTGGGAGATTAAATATTATTCTTTGGTTCTTTTTCTCCATGCAGACTGTGTAGCTCAAGACGCTCGAAAGTATTTGAAGGTCCGAAGATGGATGGCAGCGGCACAGAACAGAGACGCATGGTGTTATTGCTGCTTCGACTCTTTATGGGTTGTAGATCTAATGAAAGAAAGAGAAGAAACATTTTTTTTTCTCATGCCTGAGTTCATAAGGGAACTTAAATTTAAAAGCAAAAATAAGAAAAGTTACTAAGATTTATATATTATTTCTGGTTCTGCAACTTGCGTCACATGCCATAACTTAAAACGTCCACTCGCCAGTTCTTCTATCTTCTATCCCCATTTTTTGGAGTCTTCCTCGCCTTCGCCTCTTCTTCAAGCTGTACTTTAGTAATTTAAGTGGCCAACGCGTTTTCTCTATCCTCCTGATATGGTCGTATCACATGATTCTCCTCTTTGAAATTTCACTAAGATTATTCAGCTCAGCCCTAACCTAAATATGCCTCAGGTTCTTCTACAGAAGTCCATTTCCAGAGCCAATAACTTCTTTTTAAATAGTTTTGGAACTGTCTATGTTTCTGGCCTATATAAAGTGGCCCTATGAGGAAGGAGTGGTATATTTTTTATTTCGTTGAGAGCGACACCTGTTTGCTCCAGAGTACCCCATTTACGATGCCCGTGATTTATTTAACTTTATTAAAAAGGATATCCAATTAATAAGATTTAACTTTATTAAAGGCATTTCAGTATTCATGGATGTATAGAGATATTTTAGACAATGTTGATTCAAAAATAATTTAAGTTATACATTATGAAGTATTGTAAATGATGTAATAGTAATATTACATCTAACTTGTAGGTAGAGATAATTTGATCTGGGCATTGGCTTTAAAACCGTTCTCACAGAATCTCCTGAACTGTGGGATCCCCTTCCTATCGGCTTGGGGTGAACATTTGTCTTTATCGATTCACCTAAAGCAGTAATGCTTCCCTAAAATAATGCAAATAGGAAAGTCTTATATTACTTTCCCTGAATTTATTTTTTCCGAACCGCAGTGCTTATAAATTACCTGAAGGTAATACCTATTTGGGCATTAGGGAAAAATATAGATTGTATTTGTAATAATACATTGCTTTCGTTTTTAATATATAACTTCAAGTAAAATGAAAGACTATTATTTTTTTTCAGATCTAATAATTTAATTTACTATCACGCCAAATTATTTATACCTATTTTTCTAATTAGGATTGATGCAAGTTTTTTTTTATTTATTTATTTTTTTTTTTTTAAACTTAATAAAGGTTTGAAGTTAAGTTATGCAAAATTTGACGAAGTAATCAGATCGCAGGACGGGGAAAAATACAGTTTCTGTATATATTATTACATTAATAAAGAGAACTTAGAAGTGTGGTGTATTTATCTTTAACATTATGATACCGTAATACACGATATAGTCTTGCCCGTTGATATAATGAATTTTGTTAAATGACGTTGAGTTGTCTATTTCAATAAAATTAATATTTTTCCCCCAAAAAATTTAAATACATTTGGGAAAAGTCTTTTTGAAGCTACAAACATAATTTAATATTTTTTTTATTAAATTAATTAAGAGTCGCCAGCGCCTTGAATATAGCAATTAAATTAAAAGAAAATTTATTAACTACGGTGAAAATTAATATGTTCTCTTTATTATATTTACTACTCAGCAATGTATAATCTTACAAAAAAAAAGTTGTCGTGATAAAATAGTTTCTTTGGACTAAGGATAAATGAGTTTTTTTTTTATTTATTTATTTTTTTTTTTGGGAGGGGAGGGGGGAAAGAGGAGTGCATAAGAAAAATACTGGTATCGTGTCACAGTCATCCATTACTAAGCCAATAAAAATTACTTTTTCTATATTTTATTTTCAGTATTTAAATATTATAGCAATATTTAAAAACGTGTCAATTCTTAAAATATTCTAATTTTTCTCAGTATAATGTTTAAACATAATCTTAATTATTTCTACAGTATGTATTTACAAATATATAAACATTAAGAATAATAAATCACTCATATCACTCTTAAAATAATAAATTATTAACTAGATGGTGATTCACATATTTCATTAATTACGATTGATGAAAACGTTAAGAAATTTGCTTAGCATTCAAGTAAAAAAAAAAAAAAGAAATGAAAAATAACAGCATAAAATAAATAAATAAATAACAGCAAAAGAAGTATCTTCAAGGATTTTACAGCTCCAGATTAATTGAGGAAATGGAAAAATATTTTCTCTGATAAGTGTAATTTTTAAATTTTCTGAAAATATTAAAGTTTTTTTTTTTCTTACATAAGTGGTAAAACATCTCATACGGTGACGCAATAAACTGTTGAACAAGTATATTGAGTAAACAGTTTTTTTTTTTTTTTTTTGTTTTTGTTTTTTTTCAGAAAATCCATTTCGTGTAGGGTAAATCTGTCATGGGGAATTCCAAACCTTTAGTGGAAGAGTAGAAGAACATGTCGTTTTCCAACTCAGTAGAACAATTAATCTATATATTATTTATTCTGTTATTATTGTTACAAAGAATATTCTAAAATAGTAATCGGAGTAATTATTAGTATCATTTTAAGCTATATGTGAAATAGTTTTTTAATTTAAATCAATTAAATATCATTTAGAATTACATTTGTTCCTTATTTTTTTCTTATTTTCTTCTTTCCAACTTATGTTTATAAACAATAACGTAAGAGGAGAAAGAGTAATGGATAAACTTTAAGCTTTTTCAGATCAGTAAACTTCTTTTAGTTCAAGAATCTGTTGTTTTTTTTTTCATGTGTTAATTTATGAACAACTAGCGGACCAGCCCATACTTCACATGAATTTTTAAATGTTGTGTGAATTATGTTCAAAAATTTCTTCTCACCGTTTTTGAGTTTATCATGACGAGAAGTGCAATTAGCAAAGAGATATATTTTTTTTTAATGTGCCTATTTATTATTTTATTTTATAATTGGCAGACATTAAAAAAACAAATCAAAATTAGTTTAGTTTATTTATTTTTTTATTTTGATGTAAAGCAAATATAATGGAAAATTAAATTTTCTGATATGAAGAAAACTTGATTGCAACGTATGCATTCAAAAACTACTAAAATAGCGATTCGAACTATTCTATTATGTTCATTACTATTTTATATTTCTAATGAACTATTTAAATTAAATTTTAAAAGTTAAATTAAGTTTTCATAGGTATCGTTTAGTTCACAAGGAAAAATCTGTTTTCATGAAACAGTGTTCGATTTAAAAATATTAATAACAATGTTAGTTTTTAGATGTATATCAACTTACCTTTTAAGTTTACAATTTAGTTATTTTCCGGTACGTAATATTGTTTCAAAAACCTTGCGTACGAAATGCAGGAATAAAACTTGCACTATCCTGTACAAAGATGGCAACATCTAACTGTTATAACCTCCCGCTTTACCAGTAACATATGTTCATAAGTTCATAAGCTTACAAACACTTTAAATTTATTTTTACGATTTATTTTAATGCATATTGATTATGGTTGTGAATATTAATATTATAAATTGATATTATTGCTGAAAATAAATTGATTTGCAATATCACAGTTTACAACTGTTATTGTACAACTTGAAGACTTCAATATTGCAATATTAAAAAATGAGTTTAACTAGGTGAATCATATAAAATAACAATTTAAGGTAGGTCACTTCTTAAACTTAAATTGTTAGTAATTACAATAATTTGAGATTTTTGTTTATAAAAAAATAACAATCCTTGGTTTTCTGGTAAAATAGTATTTTCCTTCCATAGCAATATTTTTTTTCGGTAATAATCAATAATTTGGAACATAAATGAAATAAAGAAATTGACAATATGCAAATTTGTATTAATTTTTACCATGAATAAATTATATTTTTATTTTAGGAATATTCCTGGATATAAAGGCATCAATGCACGTGTTTTTAAAATTCTTCTCGGCTAGAAACGTCTATAAATCAAAATTTGAAAAAAAATAAATTTCGGAATAACCTCAAAGAAACGTGATTACTTACTTTCATCACTTCAATATGAAAATTATCCTTTTGCACGCGAAAACTCGATTCAAAAGATGTTACGGCAACGAAACATATTTAAGATTAAAAACAAATTGTTATCAGAATATTGCTATCTCTTGAATTGGAAAATTACTCAATATATATATATATATATATAAATAATAAAATGCTTTCGATAAAATTTGTATCCTTCTTATACAGATTTAAAGTATCAGCTCTTATATTTTTTTATGATTTACTTATAGTTATAGATATATATTGTAATGTTTTATTATATCATTATGTAATATTATATTCATTATTATTGTAACGTAACGAAATTTTCTAATCGAAGATTGTACCTTCATAAACCACTTATCAAGGAGGTAATTGGGAACTCGGCTAAAGAACATTAATTAATTAGAAACAGTCTAACTAATTAAATTTTAATTAAATAAAGTTCAATTGATCAGCAGAGGGTATAATAAAACCTTTTTAATTTGATTATTAATTCTAGGATGGTCCAATTGAAAACATTATGTTATGATCCTTAATTAACTTTGATTTAGAATTGGATTTCCATTTTTTAAATAATTTTTCATTTTCCTTATTTCTCCTTTGATCTTCCTTATATGCTGACTCTTTTAACAAACAGAACATTTCTTCATTTTAACAGTTAGAATGATTGATTAATTTAAAATATCGTAATGATTATTAATCCAGTTTTCTTAAAATTATTTGAGTTTATCAATTAGAAAATAATCTCTAATTCTAAGTCGCTTCAGTAATTAGATTCACACTATAATTAGTAACGTTGTGGAAGTAATTAGTTGACCGTTGGGAATTACTGGAAGGAATTAGTCCGGGTGGCGGTCATTAAATGAAACAACTAAATAGTTTCAACTATTTTATTGTTTGCCAACGTTTCGACCCCCTTTGTGGGTCATCATCAGGGCTAAAAAGATACAAAAGAATATAATTTCAATGACCTTACATACAATATTATATAACCTATTTAGCTAGAGAACGTCGGTATTAAAAAATAACAGAAGAACTGTATATGTAAAAAAACTTAATTAAAATACAATGACCATAGTACAATAATGAAAGTGTTATACAGAAAAAATAAAAATGTTCACTAAACAAAATTTACACACGTATCAATAATTTACATGAAATATAAAAATATTAAGTAGAGTGGAGATACGTACCGCATGGTGGGAGAATGGAAACTAGGTACTGTTTTGTAGATGGGGGGGTAGGTAGGATGGAAAATACCTAGGAAAAAAGGTAGTAGAATGGAAAATACGTACTGATTTATGGACAGGGTCTGACAACAATGACTAAAATTCTTAATACTACCATACAAAGAATACTATAATTAGTAACGTTTGTAACTTTTTTTAGTAAACAAAGAAAGGAAATGATCTTAAAATTAAAAAAAAGAAAACACACTGGCATATTTTATAGATTTTTTGTGTTTTTTTTTTTTTATGACAGGAATATTTTTTGTTGTATCAAAATATATTCCAATTTATTTTCAAAAATTATTTTAGATAAAATTTCTAGTTCGTTTCTGGAACTAATAACGGAGTTTATAATTTTAACTGTATTAATATATTCTAATATTCTTTTTTTAATTTAATTTGATCATAATTATTATTAAAGATAGTTATCCTAGTTGAAAGATGATAATCATGATGAGTAACCATTAATAATTTTTCGTGTCTTTTTCAATGAAAGGACGACATCTTGAAATTCAGCCCATACATTTACTTAATATTAACTTATTTGTAAAATATGTAAAAAAAAAATAATAATAATAAAAAATAAGACAAATATGACTGTTTATTATATTTTAGGATAACTTGGTATATTTATAGACATAGTTTTTTTTTTTTTTTTTATATTTATTTATTGAGATTTATTACAATTTGTTTCATAATGAAAAATTTTAGTTGATCTTCTCAATCAATCTTTTAGTTGATGCTTTGGAGGACATCACTTGATGAAAATATTGCATTTCATGTGAAGAAGATAATGAAATAATAACTGGGAAATAAAACATTAACTAGAGAAAAGAAAAGCAATCCCGGCCTTGCCGAGCTATTGGAAATCAGCTGATGTGAAGAGATTACCCAGCATTCACATTACAATGTAAATTGTAACAAAACTTACTGTTGTTTGCTCCGATATTTACTGCTGTTGTTATCCTGAAGACTGGTAATGTTTTCAAGATTGTACTGAAGTGAATTCCAACTGAAAAAGCAAGAAATCCAAGAGCCGACTTGAAAGATGACTGCAATACTCAAGCGCATTCGCAGAACTAGACACATATTAAATTCAAAACCGTGTAATACTAAAAATTATGGCAATATTTAGAGCCATTTAATGCAAATACGTTTGGGCCTATAATTTGGACGAATTCAAATGAATTGACCCCTTTTCAGTTTAAAATCAAAAAAAATTAAAACAATGTTTTATTTATTGTTTGCCTTGATAGCTATTTCAATGAATAAGCATATTTCTAGAAACCAATATGCTACCATTGCATGGCATATTGTTATGTATACAAACTGGAGGGTTATCTCCGCTTTGTCCCCATCATTCAAAATATAGCAGACGTGTCCCAACACAAATCCTGGATGATTGGTTGTCATTGGAAAGAAACGTCCTGATATCCATGTAAATTTATGACTTTTTGATCTGGATTGGCGGAGGAGTGCTGGTAGAGGAGGGATGTTGGATTGAGATTGATGTAGATGCAGCTGCTGCGCTGGCCTGATGGCTCCATCATCACAGCTCCCTCATTGCCTCTATCAGCTCCCGCTCTTCAGGGCCCTAATACCCTCCGATACTCATGGAGTATCTATCTAATGTGATGGCTTCAGCCTTATTAATTATTTCCATAGTACATTAGTAATAAAGCAATGTAGTTAATATAAAATATTTATTGTTTTAGATTCGACCAGTCATTTTTATATTTATTTCTTTTATTCACCTAAATATGAAATATATAGAAATATGAATATTTAACTGAGGATTTTTTTGTTAATTTTCCATCTGTTATTCTTCTTATTTGTTAAATTATAACTTATTATTCTAATAGTTGCTTACATGTATAGTGTAAAAAAACCCATGAAACACCATTATATCTTGTACAACTTTAAGTTTTATGTAATCCGCACACAAGACTGAAAAGACAAGAAACTGCTCGCCGCTTTCGATTACTACAACACTTACTAGACAGACGCTCAAACCTTCCACTTAACTACAAAAGGCTCATCTACATGACCATCATAAGGCCTATATGGACTTACGGAGTTGAGCTTTGGGGCTCTACTAAACCATCGAATTCTTCCCGTATCCAATCTTTACAATCCAAAATCCTTCGTAAAATCCTCAACGCTCCTTACTTTGTCACAAACAAAATCATCCATAAAGACCTAAATGTTCCATATGTTGCTGATTTGGCCCGAACCAGATATCAATCCTTCCATGACAAACTCCTCTCCCACCCCAACCAATTAGTTTCAACCCTGGCTTCCTGTTCGATTCCTGATAATCCTTTCCGAGGCGTCTGAAAAGAAGATGGCCTCGAGACCTTCTAGTTTAAAATAGTTACTGGAGTGCTAACGTTTAGCATGAAAACGATAAGTTGTATAAAATTATAAATTGATATTTAAGAAGCGAATACGCTAGAGATTTTTATGCGGCTTTTTCATCGAAATCGATCACTTTATACAATGCATTTTCACGATTTGATTTGATTAACATCGCTGTATCGATGCATAATTAAATGAGCCTTAATATTATGTAGGTTTTTTTCTGGCTTAAATTGTGTGACAGAGTTTAAATTCCTATACTTTAAATTATCTTCCTCCAAAGTACCTTTAATTTTGAAGATTTGAATAAAATAACTATTTAGGATTTTTAGCATTGATTAAAAAACGGATAAATACATGATTTGATCGAATTCAATATCTAAAAAAAACAAAAAACAGCACAAATATTTGTTTATGCATTTCTTGTGTTTTTGAAAATAATAACAGTAATAGAGATGAATGATATACCGTAGGGAAGCTAAAGATTTTACCAAAAAATATTATTTATTACACGAAGTTAATAATAAATCCAGTAAAAGATAATGGAGAGTGATGAGAATCAAACAAACTCACTTATTGTGGCAAATAATAATATAATAGATGATTTAATAAAACATATGTTCTTATAGAAGACCAATGTTATTAATTCTTTAGCCTTTTTCATCTCAGACTCTATCATAAGTTATTACATTGATTTCTTCAACGGAGAAATGTTAAATTACAAATTTAAATTACAAAAAATGTTTAAAATATGTTACCAACTGTCTATTCGGTCTTCACACGCCACACTTCACGAAATACAAACAACACAGACTTGACTACTTTGCTGGGGCACTAAAAAAAGAGCAAAATGTAAGTGGGGTATTTCTTTGCACTGGCCTTCGAGGTGTGGCATCAGCTTAGGCTTCTCATTTAACTCAAGACCGTGCTGCGGTACGCTTACTCTCACATTATTCAATTTTCACTCTTGTATGGGTTTTTCTCTATTCGAATTTTTTTCAATTCCACCAGTCTTAGCAGGAGTGCCGCAAGGACCCACACTTTCTCCTCTTCTATACTTTATGTATACACAGACTTATATCTCCGCTGGATTGATTAATTGACTACTACTTATGCGGACGATACATAAATTTTAACAGTACACAAAGCCCCATACCGACTTCGCTGACTTCATAAAACCATTATAGCCCCTAACGAAATCAGTACTAACTTTACCTTTCAAAGACACCACAAATCGATACATGTAACGTTTACATTATGATGAGACACTTAAGCACTATTCAACGTTACTCCAATTTACAGTACCAATTTTTTGGAAATTCGCCACAAAAATACCTGGACACCCAACAGTGATCCTAACATCTAGACATGGTAATGAAGTCTAGTACAAATGCTTACCGTAAATAGAGTATTGATTTTACTACAAAATGAAAAGAGAATAATTGAAATTAGTTCAGAACTAGCAGAGATATAACGTTTTTAAATTAGCAGTGGTGATATTCCATTTTTACTTTCACTTACCTATATATGACATATTAATACTTAGTAAGGGAAAGTATTGCGTTCGTGAAAATTTTCGAATTTTGTTTTTTAACGGAAATTCACGTTTTAGGTTCCACTGAGTCTAAATGACTAAGTCCCGCAAAACGGTCTGTGTGTCCGTCCGTGTGTGGTAACTCCCGGGCGAAAACTAAAAGTGCTATGAAACTGAAATTCCATATTTAAGACAACTATACGTCCGAGATGTTACAGAATCTTTTTCATCGAAATCAGCTAACCAAAAACCCACATTATACCATGCATTTTGCAACTTTTTACGATTTTCTCAAAAATGGCTCTAAAGATTATAATTAAACTCGCTATATCGATGTAAAATTTGATGGGCTTTTAATATGATGTAGGTTTCATTCTGCTTGAAATATTCTGACAGGGATTAAATGCCGATATTTTAAATTTGATTCCTCTAAAGTAGCTTTCATTTTGTAGATTTAAAAAAAAAAAATTGGAACATCATCTTATAAGCGTTGATAAATAACAGGTAAATATGCAAGATGAGCGAATTTGATAAACAACTAAAGGAGAAAAGTGCAAACATATTTTTATGTGATTTTTGTTTTTTTAATCATTTAAACAAAAATATAGATGCATAATATACCGTTGGAAAGATGAAGATTTTCGAAAAAATATTACCTTATACACAAGATTGTAAAAGTTAATAAACAGTGATGAAAAGCCTATAAAACTAACTGAGTATTTTAGATAATACTATAAACGATTTTTGTGTTTCTATAGAAATTTAATTTAATCAACGTTGAATGGTTTCACTCATTTTTATCTCTAACTGTATTTGAAAATTCTTTGATCGATTTTAAAAAACGGAGGTAAGTAAAAGTCGTGTGCTGCCCGCACAGATTTTGTATTTATTATTTATTCCTTTGTATATTAGTTAATTGTCTATTAATAGCTATATAAGCAGTTATACCCTAATATAGTAATATGGAAATAATAAAACATTTTTAAATGATTTTAAGGGTATTTTTTCCGTAAATAAAAAAACAAGAGTCTCAATAAATAATTGAGTTAGTAGGTTAAAAGGAAAATGTCATATTTTAAACAGTGATTATTTTTCACCTGATTAAGAAAACATATTTATTATTATGTGTAATTATCACATATGTTAATGAAATTATCTATTTTTACTTTCATGTATCCCCATTCTTACTTTTTGCCAGTTTCAGGCTCGGTCCACGTGGCGGTGTAACAAAGGTAAGGGTGACCGTTAATGGTTCGGAAAATGGCCTACAATACCCATTTGCCGGGCTGGTTCCTATAGGTAGTATACGTGTTCTAGTGCTGTTTGTTTTACAAGAATTATAACTTATTTTTTATAATACTTTTGATATTTCTTCATCATTCTTCTCTTTCAAATCAGATAAATCGTGATCGATTTTGTGATATGTGATCTGGTTATCCCTCCCTCATAAACTACTAGGAAGAGGGAAATGTTGCTTAAAATAAGGTCTGGAATATCATGCACGTTCTACCATTACTCACCAGCCCGTCTTCTTATCTAGGATGGTTCAACATAAAAAGCCTAAGGATAAAGTCAATAAATATCAAGAAGATAGTAGGTGAAGTCGTTTGTCTTCAAGGATGGAGACGTATATTGTAGGTTATCCCATATTTTCTTCAACATTCTTATATTTAGCTTATGTTTCTTCTGATTTATTATTCTCTTTGGATACAGGTCAACAAGTCTGTGAGAAGACTTGTCTTTTATCTCCTTTTTTTTTTTTGTTTTTTTTCTACTTTAATATCAAGAATTCTATGACATTTTATTTGGCTTAAATTTTACATAAAAAATTAATGTCATTGAATTTTTATCGTGGTAAGCGCAACAGATGACTTCCACTTGCCTTACTATTTAAATATTGAAAGGACATAAAGTCAAATAATATATAATCATAAATTCAATTTCATTATAAATATTCATAAGTAAGTTTTAATTCTAATTTAATAAAACAACAAAGTGTATATATATATATATATATATATATATATATTTTATATATATATATATATAATTGACGATTTAAGAGGGTATGGAATGAATTCAAAATTATAATAGTGGGTGTCTCATTAATATCCAGCCGTATTGTACGAGCTGATACTAGACTTAAAAGAAACAAAACAAATTGAAATTATTACACAGTGATTTATTATTTTCAAATAACTATATTAGGGTATAACTGTTTACAGGAATTAACTAATCTAAAAAAACATATTATTCACGCTGCTTATTTCAAAATCTCTGCTAGTACCGAACCATTTTTAATGATTTATTTCCTATTTTGTAGAAAATTTAATTTTCTTTAAAAAGGAAAATCAATGCTTTATTAGGTTTTTACGTATTTTGAAACCTAAGCCCTTACATTTTGAGGAGGGTTATGTTTTTGGTTGATTAAAAAGGTTCATTATGAAAATAATAAACCGTAAAGCATTTTTACTAGACCTGTTTACTATTTCCTTTTGTTTCCATTGCATTGAAATACAATTTCCGATTCGAGAACACCTTACATTTTTTTTAACCATCAATAATAATCAATAAAAGTTATCAAGGAATCGCGATCCTTATAAGCTGTGACTTGACTATTTATGATTAACTCTTATCTCTAAATCTTTACATATTTTCCATCTTTCAAAATAACTGATTGATGGGCGTATATATAGTTAAAATTGAAATTGTTTTCCTGTTTTATAATTAATCGCGGTGTCTTAATTCTAAAACTCTATAGATTTTCTCTGTATTTTCTAAAATAGATGTGTTACTGAGTTATAGGTGATAATTTTATAGGTTAAATTTACCTAAAAGATTTATAGGTGAAATTTAATTTTTTCTTTTTCTTTTTTAATGATTGTATCTTGAAAAGTAAGCCCTTAAATGTTTAGAGGGTCTAATTTTTTGGTAGATTATAAAGGTTCATTATTGAAAATAATAAAGCAAAAGTTCATATAACCCATAGTGTAATAAACTCATAACACAATATTCAACAACAATAACAACGCTTCATTCCCTCGTTGAGGTTATACATTACTAACATATTTGTAACAAAAACATATGTTTTTTACAATAAATAAATACAGTGCTTAGTGTTATCACATTATCACACCTCCCCCCTTAAGCCTTCACCCTCGCCTTCATCTTCCTTGCTGACTGTACCAAATGTTTTGAGCATTTGGTCCACGTGCCTCTTCCAGGTAAGCTCGGTGCCTTCAGGATTCACCAGGTAAAGCCATTCTCCAAGCCTTCCTGTAACGATAGTTCGAATCCACTTGGTTCCCTTTCCTGATGGCGAAACCCTGTTGTCCCGAACGTATATTTCTTCTACAAAACCATATGTTTTTTACAATAAATAAATACAATGCTTAGTGTTATCACATTATCACACATAGATCGATTCCCAATGGTTAGGAAGAAAAATCAATATTTGTAATTTTTGTGTTATGCCACTATAATTATTTATGTTAACACTTAAAAGTAGATTTTATCTATCTTAAGACAAAATAAAATAAATAATTTCAGATCAACATATAGTTTAAAGACTATCTAAGAGGTAAGCCAAATTCTTGAGGTAAGTTAGAAATGTATACAATATTTCCCACAATTAGTGTTTAATTTATTATGGATACCTGCTGGTATGAAATGAGATATTTTTTTCTTTTATTTTATTCCTTTTATTAGAATTTGCTTCATACTCATGATAATTTTTTAATAAGCAAATCCGTACCGTATTATTCGAAAATATTCGCCCACCTTTGATAGGATCCGTTCCAGGGGTCTTTTTTCCCCTCTAAACGCACTATGAAAGCTAACAATAGAACTAGTAGGTTGGCTGCCAAAAGCACTCTCCCCATAAATAGCAGACCAATCAATTTTTAAAGCAGACAAACCTCACGGAGGGACATCGTACATTTTTTATCATAAATCGATTGCGTCCCTGGCACCAGAACAAAACCAGTCTACAAATCACATTCTGTCAACCGGTAAACTTAATACGGCGGATAAAGCGTACCGTATTACAATTCCAATTTGGGTATCAATTCCTTTATAAAACATTTTGTTTGTCCTTTTTGTTTTTTTCCCATTTCCTTCTGCACTTGGTTTTTCCTACTGAGAACATAATGGCAGCCATCGATCTAAACTTTTTTTCTTTCACTTATTCATATAGGAAATATGAATTGCGATCGTGGAAATTTTCGAATTTGAGTATTCACCGGAAAGGCACGTTTAATTATAACAAATGTTTATTGCAATAAACCCGGACTCAAATCAGAGATTTTTGAGATTATAAGCACTTTTTTGAGTTCATTTACCCGTATACGTAGAAATATAGAAAGCAATGGATATCTGTAGAAAAAAATGGTAAATTCAGAGATAATTTTAATTTATTGGATTATAAAATAAGTTCCTAGATTTTTTTTCAATAAAAATGTCTGATTCTTGTAACTATTCTTAACCAAATATATATGATGTATTTTGACCTTTTATATGTAGTCATCTTCCAAGTCAAAATTTCCAATCCTGAACGGAATACGCCACATACTGATAGTGCGTTCTCTTTAGGCATCAGCACCATACACAATGACAATTATGCTAACCGTCTGTACAGAAGAATTTCTTTTTCAGAAATAAAGAATTACTAAGTGGAGAAAATGATTTTTGTTTCACCCATCATGAGCAAGCAAAATACCAATAAATGATGGATTCTCGTGTATAAAAAACAACTAATCCCTTTCTAAGAATATGTAAATATTATTGACCAATATTAATGCCTATTTTTTTTTTTCTTGTGATGACCTATTAACGTAAAAGGAGGGTTTTATAGACTATTCATATCACTTTGATAACTGAGTAAGTGAATATCACACATAAAATGCTATCTCACGCCAACGCTTATCCCTAGTGTATACGTTTTCTTATGGAACATTCAGATAAATTATTACAATGCACTCCACTATATCTTCATCATGGAATATATTATATAACATATATCCGTTGGTTTTTACTTCACAAAAAATATCTGATAAGCCTTTATTGTTTTATTTATGTGTTCTTTATATTAGTATAAAATAAGATAAATGTGATTATTTCTTTTCATGCTATGTGATTATTCATTTATGATAATTATTAATTTTGGGTAAGTTCCATTTACTTGTTATTAAAATAATAATTATCACTATTAATATAACTCATTTAAGAAATGCATAAACAAATATTTGTGCTGTTTTTTGTTTTTTTTAGATATTGAATTCGATCAAATCATGTATTTATCCGTTTTTTAATCAATGCTAAAAATCCTAAATAGTTATTTTATTCAAATCTTCAAAATTAAAGGTACTTTGGAGGAAGATAATTTAAAGTATAGGAATTTAAACTCTGTCACACAATTTAAGCCAGAAAAAAACCTACATAATATTAAGGCTCATTTAATTATGCATCGATACAGCGATGTTAATCAAATCAAATCGTGAAAATGCATTGTATAAAGTGATCGATTTCGATGAAAAAGCCGCATAAAAATCTCTAGCGTATTCGCTTCTTAAATATCAATTTATAATTTTATACAACTTATCGTTTTCATGCTAAACGTTAGCACTCCAGTAACTATTTTAAACTAGAAGGTCTCGAGGCCATCTTCTTTTCAGACGCCTCGAAGGATTATCAGGAATCGAACAGGAAGCCAGGGTTGAAACTAATTGGTTGGGGTGGGAGAGGAGTTTGTCATGGAAGGATTGATATCTGGTTCGGGCCAAATCAGCAACATATGGAACATTTAGGTCTTTATGGATGATTTTGTTTGTGACAAAGTAAGGAGCGTTGAGGATTTTACGAAGGATTTTGGATTGTAAAGATTGGATACGGGAAGAATTCGATGGTTTAGTAGAGCCCCAAAGCTCAACTCCGTAAGTCCATATAGGCCTTATGATGGTCATGTAGATGAGCCTTTTGTAGTTAAGTGGAAGGTTTGAGCGTCTGTCTAGTAAGTGTTGTAGTAATCGAAAGCGGCGAGCAGTTTCTTGTCTTTTCAGTCTTGTGTGCGGATTACATAAAACTTAAAGTTGTACAAGATATAATGGTGTTTCATGGGCTTTTTTTACACTATACATGTAAGCGACTATTAGAATAATAAGTTATAATTTAACAAATAAGAAGAATAACAGATGGAAAATTAACAAAAAAATCCTCAGTTAAATATTCATATTTCTATATATTTCATATTTAGGTGAATAAAAGAAATAAATATAAAAATGACTGGTCGAATTTAAAACAATAAATATTTTATATTAACTACATTGCTTTATTACTAATGTACTATGGAAATAATTAATAAGGCTGAAGCCATCACATTAGATAGATACTCCATGAGTATCGGAGGGTATTAGGGCCCTGAAGAGCGGGAGCTGATAGAGGCAATGAGGGAGCTGTGATGATGGAGCCATCAGGCCAGCGCAGCAGCTGCATCTACATCAATCTCAATCCAACATCCCTCCTCTACCAGCACTCCTCCGCCAATCCAGATCAAAAAGTCATAAATTTACATGGATATCAGGACGTTTCTTTCCAATGACAACCAATCATCCAGGATTTGTTGTTGGGACACGTCTGCTATATTTTGAATGATGGGGACAAAGCGGAGATAACCCTCCAGTTTGTATACATAACAATATGCCATGCAATGGTAGCATATTGATTTCTAGAAATATGCTTATTCATTGAAATAGCTATCAAGGCAAACAATAAATAAAACATTGTTTTAATTTTTTTTGCATTTTAAACTGAAAAGGGGTCAATTCATTTGAATTCGTCCAATTATAGGCCCAAACGTATTTGCATTAAATGGCTCTAAATATTGCCATAATTTTTAGTATTACACGGTTTTGAATTTAATATGTGTCTAGTTCTGCGAATGCGCTTGAGTATCGCAGTCATCTTTCAAGTCGGCTCTTGGATTTCTTGCTTTTTCAGTTGGAATTCACTTCAGTACAATCTTCAAAACATTACCAGTCTTCAGGATAACAACAGCAGTAAATATCGGAGCAAACAACAGTAAGTTTTGTTACAATTTACATTGTAATGTGAATGCTGGGTAACCTCTTCACATCAGCTGATTTCCAATAGCTCGGCAAGGCCGGGATTGCTTTTCTTTTCTCTAGTTAATGTTTTATTTCCCAGTTATTATTTCATTATCTTCTTCACATGAAATGCAATATTTTCATCAAGTGATGTCCTCCAAAGCATCAACTAAAAGATTGATTGAGAAGATCAACTAAAATTTTTCATTATGAAACAAATTGTAATAAATCTCAATAAATAAATATAAAAAAAAAAAAAAAACTATGTCTATAAATATACCAAGTTATCCTAAAATATAATAAACAGTCATATTTGTCTTATTTTTTATTATTATTATTTTTTTTTTACATATTTTACAAATAAGTTAATATTAAATAAATGTATGGGCTGAATTTCAAGATGTCGTCCTTTCATTGAAAAAGACACGAAAAATTATTAATGGTTACTCATCATGATTATCATCTTTCAACTAGGATAACTATCTTTAATAATAATTATGATCAAATTAAATTAAAAAAAGAATATTAGAATATATTAATACAGTTAAAATTATAAACTCCGTTATTAGTTCCAGAAACGAACTAGGAATTTTATCTAAAATAATTTTTGAAAATAAATTGGAATATATTTTGATACAACAAAAAATATTCCTGTCATAAAAAAAAAACAACACAAAAAATCTATAAAATATGCCAGAGTGTGTTTTCTTTTTTTTAATTTTAAGATCATTTCCTTTCTTTGTTTACTAAAAAAAATTACAAACGTTACTAATTATAGTATTCTTTGTATGG
Source organism: Piezodorus guildinii (assembly GCA_023052935.1). NCBI lineage: Eukaryota > Metazoa > Arthropoda > Insecta > Hemiptera > Pentatomidae > Piezodorus > Piezodorus guildinii. The sequence continues at coordinate 66,253,498 of CM041292.1, forward strand.
TAGTATTAAGAATTTTAGTCATTGTTGTCAGACCCTGTCCATAAATCAGTACGTATTTTCCATTCTACCTTTTTTCCTAGGTATTTTCCATCCTACCTACCCCCCATCTACAAAACAGTACCTAGTTTCCATTCTCCCACCATGCGGTACGTATCTCCACTCTACTTCATATTTTTATATTTCATGTAAATTATTGATACGTGTGTAAATTTTGTTTAGTGAACATTTTTATTTTTTCTGTATAACACTTTCATTATTGTACTATGGTCATTGTATTTTAATTAAGTTTTTTTACATATACAGTTCTTCTGTTATTTTTTAATACCGACGTTCTCTAGCTAAATAGGTTATATAATATTGTATGTAATGTCATTGAAATTATATTCTTTTGTATCTTTTTAGCCCTGATGATGACCCACAAAGGGGGTCGAAACGTTGGCAAACAATAAAATAGTTGAAACTATTTAGTTGTTTCATTTAATGACCGCCACCCGGACTAATTCCTTCCAGTAATTCCCAACGGTCAACTAATTACTTCCACAACGTTACTAATTATAGTGTGAATCTAATTACTGAAGCGACTTAGAATTAGAGATTATTTTCTAATTGATAAACTCAAATAATTTTAAGAAAACTGGATTAATAATCATTACGATATTTTAAATTAATCAATCATTCTAACTGTTAAAATGAAGAAATGTTCTGTTTGTTAAAAGAGTCTCAACCATCACAGAAAACTCAACTACTGGAGTCGGAATATTTATTTGAAATACAGGAAAAATAATAGATATTTAACTAGGTGTAGATTATTTTAGGTAAAGGTTAAATTCTAAATATAAAATTGGAGTGCGATAATTAACTTCATCACTATTTTATTCAATTATAGTGCACAACGTTTACTACAATGCCTAAATCTGGTGCAAAGAACAATTGAGACGTTGATTTCCAAAAGGTACTAATGGACATTTTTTACGAAATTGTTTTTTTTACATATTTGTATTCTCATCATTTAGTTTTATCTAAATATTCTATTTGATGTTATTTAATGAATTCTCAAGTCCTTAAAAAACGCGATTTAGAAATACGGTCATTTTCTAAAAGTACTAATTACGCATTTATTTTCGTTCCAAATAATTCTAAGAAAATTCATTTCATAACTTTAATATGATGTTATTATTATAGTAAAAAAAAAATTCTAAATTTTAAGGCAAAAAGACCCTAATTAGCTAGTTTAATAATTCAGTAATGTGAGATTTACGCGCTCCCTTTAAAATTTCCTAGAATGGATATAGTACCTTTTGGAAATCAACGTCTCAATTTTTGTTTGCAAGTACAAATATAGTTTCTTTTAAAACAACCAATCTCATAATTATTACATAACAATATTTGATAATACATAAATTTGAATCATCAATTTACTAAATGACGAATTTCACATTCAAAAGTTAACCTTTCTCAAGATTTATTTTGCGTCAAATAGTTCCATTCACAGTTGTTCCTGTTTTTGTTGCATTGTTTAATTTTTCTATTTAGTTCTTTTTTAATGTGGTTTTATCTATTTTTAAGAATATAACGTTAATCTTTTTATAGATATTAACAATTTTATTTTTTTTGTTATTAAACATGTTGTATTGTTATGTAATTTTGGTGTTATAATAATGAGATTGATTATTTTCAAAGAAATTATATATGTACTTGCAGACAAAAATTGTTCTTTGCACCAGAAGATGGCATTGTAGTCGAAACGTAGTGCAGCATAATTAAATATAATAGTGGTGAAGTTAATTATCAGCCTCAAATTTTTTAATGGATATTTATTTTATTTATCAGCAAATTTCAAACTGCTGAATCGTAATATGAATACAAGAAATTTTCAATAATTATTTCATGTTACATTGGATCTAAAAAAAAAAAAACACCCCCCAAAATTGTTTTTTAATTACGGGCACTTAACTTTTATTGTCCTATTCCTTAGATAATGATTTTTTTCGAAAACTCCTTATGTTAAATAAATGAAGATTTCAAATTCCAAAAACTTTAAATTAAGAAAATATAGTACTTCTTTCTGTTGATTTGCCCAATTTCTTTTTCCAAGTATTTCGTGAGTCAACTTCTTGAGCAGAGGTTTGTTCCTTGTTAGCAGTTCTCCTCAATTCTACAACATTGCCACAAAACTTTGCTAATTAGATCCCTTAGTGAAATATGTTCGATTCAGCTTGTAAAGTGAACTAAATGAACTTTCTTTACATCCAGAAATGTTATAACTTGGAATATTCCCTATTTAAGGTGTCATGGAGAATATGTTTCATTGAGAGCTGTATTTACTGATAAATTTTATCGTAACGTTACGGGAATCATTAGAATTATTATTAGAAATTAGAATATTTTAATTCAAAATGCTATCAGGACAATATAATTGCGTATAATATTTCATTTTTTCTCCTTTAAATTTTCCATTTTTAGGCCAGTTACTGAAATAATTATCAATATTTTTTAAGAGTATGTCAAAGTACAATAGTAATTTAGATCCTGATTACCATAAGGTTCCTGTATCCATTTTAAGAAATTTAACAGCATTTATATATCATTTAACCAATTTATTTGATTCTTGGTTTGGAGGTTTCTTTAAGAAGCTTAAAACTATAAGATAGCCACCATACATGCATTGAAGTATGGAATAGTTTTACGTTGTTATGGAATTATTTTTATACTTAATGGAAGGCAATGTTTCGAGTATGATTTGTTTGTTTGTTTAACAAACGTCACTTTAAGCTGGTGTAGCTAATTCAACAAAGCTACAGTGGTAATCCTAAATTTCGCCTATCCAGTTTTTATTAGAATCTATATTTTTTTTAAAGTACCTGACATCTCACAGGCTCGAGACCAACAATTTACGTCCCCTCCAAAGGACAAGGAATAACAAATGAGATTTGTCCCCATTTCAAAATTCTAGGGAAATCTGCCTGATTTGAACCAACGCCCTTCGACATAGTAGACTTTTATGCTAGCTAATAAACAACATGTGACCTCTCAGTATGCTTTCAAATGTAATTAAATATTTAATAAGTTAAGTAAATATGCCGTAGAAAGTCGTTGTTCGCAGGTCCAGATCGAAAAAAAGTCATAGAGTCAACGTTGTAGAGCATCAAATTACAACCCGAAAAGCTACTTAAAATTCTAAATTTGTTTCTTACGATCCCTCAAAAAATATCTTTTAATAGATTTATCTCAACGCGCGTCTTAGCACTTGCGAGAAATATTTCGTTGATACTTTTTATTTAACACATTCTGCCGTAATTGATGAGTTGTACCATTTTAATAGCCTGTCTCGGAATTCAATTAAATATTTCAGTTAGTCCTGAAAGTACCTCTTCCATATTCTTAACTTTAACATATTCCCTAACATCTTTCTTTTCATCAATAATATTACTTATATGACACCTGTTACATTAGGTTAATATTATTTACTAACATAAATGTTGTAAGTGAACTCAGTTTCCCGAGTATATTTAGGAACTTCGGAGGGTATTTAAATCATTTCCAGCTTTTCTGAATTAATTACCACAAAGTTCCTTATTTCACTGGGCTTTGATTTTATTACAATGTAAATTTATGTGGATGTAGACTTTTAATTTCCATGCAGGATACTCATAGTAACATCATATAAAATATCAAACGTGGTGTTCATACGTCTCGTTAGAAAATTATTTTTATATTATATACATAGTTATAATATTATAATTTTAAGCCAAATTTTTAATAACTATTCTAAAATAAAACACAAAATTGTGTTAAAACTATTACTTTTTTTTTTTACTTCAATAAGATTATAATCGAAAATATTATTTTTCTGCCATATATAATATTAATATTTTTTTCAGTCTAAAAAAATATATTTCTAATACCTAAAAAGACTTAAAAACATAATGAAGGTTTGTTGGTTTATTATATTATGACGGCCATTTTATATGACGTTCCTTTGTGTTATATGATGATCACAATATACTATAGATACATATCTGCTAGGGCGACATCAAAAAAACTAAACCATATTTTTTTATGAAATCAGAACGCTCTCAATTTTCTTTTACAGGTTTTTCAACTGAGTACCACTTTTAAGCGGTTCTCTAATTATAATTGAAAAAAAAACATATAATATTATAGTTATAGTTATAACATTTTTTCAATAATTCCGTTAGAGGCATCTGGTTCAGGACACAAGGAAGTTTTTTTTGTAGTGACTGTGCAGTAATAGAAATTTTAACGTAGTGCTATATTATATATTATAACATAAAACTATTAATAAAGAAAAAAATTATAAAGTAAATTCATAATCTAGTAAGATATAGCAATACATATTTGAATGTTAAGAATCCTGTGTTAGATAGCGACTGTTTTGTTGTGTGCTATTAATTGAATAAAACATTTCTCTCAAGCAGAAAAAAACAACTGGGTTTTGAATTCAACTTCGATTTTATAAATCTGGTGCGGGCAACACACGACTTTCACTTAGCTCCGTTTTTAAAATCTTTCATATCTAGATAAGTTAAAGTAAAACCAGTGAAACGATTAATTAAATTGAATTTCTATAGAAACATGAGTTTTATTAAAAATCTATTACGTTATTATCGAAAATAATCAGTTAGTTTTATCGGCTTTTCATCACTCTTTATTATCTTTTACAAGCTTGTGTATGAGATAATATTTTTTCTAAAATCTTTAGCTGTCCAACGGTATATTACACATCTATATTAATGTTCTTAAGTTTACAAACCAAAAATTGCATTGAAAATTTTATTTTTTTTGCAGTTTTCTCCTTTAGTTGGATATTGAATTAGTCTAACATATACATTTACCTGTTATTTACCAGTGGTGATAAGATGATATGGTTATTTTTATAAAATCTACAATATTAAAAGTTCTTTAGAATAAGAATATTTAAAATATTGTCATTTAAGCCATGCCAAGCTATTTCAATCAGAATAAAACCTACATGATATTAAACCCTATTAAATTTTACATCGATGTAGCGAGTTTAATCATAATCGTTGGCTTCGTATTTGAGAAAATCGTAAAAAGGTACAAAATGCATATAATGAAATGGTTCATCTAGTGAACTGATTTTTAGGAAAAAGGGTCTGTAACATCCCCATCGTATAGTTGTTTTAAATATGTTATTTCCGTACCATAGGACTTTTCGTTAACACGCGGGATTTACCACACACACACACACACACACACACACATACACACACACACACAAACACACACACACACACACAGACCTTTTTGTGGGACTTGGTCTTTTGGACTCAAAGGGAAATAAAACGTGTATTTCCGTTGAAAACCGGAATTCAAAAATGTTCACGATAAAACTACTTTCCCTTACTATATATTTCATGCATAGGTAAGTGAAAGTAAAAATACAGGCCATGCATATTATTACAAATGATAAAATCGTCTTCGATTTAATGCTTGAAATATGGTGTATGCACTGGATAATGTGTCACGCAAAAGAAAAAGTATCCTATTATCCCTATAACTAACCCTATGTGAAATCTTACCTTTATTACGCAAGGTATATTCTCCCTTCAGTTTATAAAGGAGTATTTATTTTTAGATGCATTTAAAAACTGAATAATTTAAAAATAAATTAGCATACTAGCCTAGGATTGTCTGTAGACACTCAAAGTTCTATGAAATTCCTGGACGTGGCTAGATGCAGTTAGTGGCGGTAGGGGAAGTATTGGTTTCCTTATACCGATCCTGGTTTTATTACCCCAAGGAGCTGTCTTCTTTCCAATATCGAGAACACTTCAGGACGATCTAAACATTATTTCCCTTCTCTCACCATCCATAACATTGTATACCAAGGCAACTAAGAAAGTATTTGTGCCAGTGTAAGATTTAATTTTGATTTGTTAACCCTATTTATTTGATTCCAGAGATAAACTCAAGAACTTTCATAAATTGAGAGTTGATTCCCAAAAGGTACTATATCCATTTAGGAAATTTTATAGGAAGCCCAAAACTCTCTCATAGTTTAAGTTTAGAATTGTTCTCTACTTTCACTTACATATATGTGAATACTATATACTAAGGGAAAGTATTATAATTATCAACATGTTTTAGGGTCCCTGAGTCCAAATGAACAAGTCGTGCGAATAGGTCTGTGATGTCCATGTCTGTGTTTTGTCATAAACGAAAACGAAAAGTCGTACGAAACTAAAATTTTAAATTTTTAAAGTGTGTATGCCTGAGATGTTACAGCTACATTTTCATCAAAAACGCTTTCCAGAAGAATCTATTTATAACCATGCATTTGAACCTTTTTACAATTTTCTCAAAAACAGCTTTAACATTTTGGATAAACATTCTATATCGATGTAAAGTTTATTGATGTTAAATTTGATGTAGGTTTTATTCTGATTAAATATTCTGACAGGGTTAAGTGTCGATATTTTAAACTTTCTTCTCCTAAAACTTCTTTAATCTTGTAGATTCCTAAATATATACCATATCATTTTTTTTAAATTTATAAAAAGTGGCTCAATATAAAATTTGAACAAATTTGTTATTCAACTAAAAGAGAAAAGAACAGAAATATTTTTTTAATGTAATTTTTGGTTTTTTGAACATAAGAAGGGTAACATAGATGTATAATTTTCCCTTGGAATGCTAAATATTTTAGATAAAATATTGTTTAATTTACAAATTGTAAACGGTAACGGAGAGTGATGAAAAGCCGATAAAACTAACTGATTGTCGTAGATGGCGATTTTGGTGATATTAATATATCAGGGCATACTTTTGAACACGATGAGAAATTCAAGTATTTAGGTTCAATGATAACAAGAAAAATGAAATCCAGGAAGAAATAAAGTTCCGGTTAAAGATGGGAAACGCGTGTTATTATTCTTTTGCTAAATTACTTAGCTCGCGGCTTCTGTCTAAAAAACGTAAAGGTTAGAATTTATAAAACTATTATTCTTCCGACGGTTCTTTACGGATGCGAAACGTGGCCGCTTACTTTGAAGGATGAACAACGGCTTAAGGTTTTCGAGAATAAGGTACTGCGTAAAATATTTGGTCCGAAGAGAGATGAGGCCACTGGGGAGTTTAGAAGTTTGCACAACGCGGAATTGCGGAGTTTGTACCCTGTGAATATAATTGAGTTGATAGCATCGCGGAGACTCAAATGGGCGCGTAAAGTTGTTGTGCTTAGTGAGGAACGGATTCCGAGAAAGTTGGTATTCGCTGAACCGACTGGTAGGCGTCCGAAAGGTAGGCCGAAGCGTCGATGGGAGGATTGCATTAAGGCTGATCTCGGGGCTTGGGCTTGACCGGTGAACATTGGACGAGTCTGTGCAGGCGAAGTTTGGTGGTATCGGCATCGAACCTTCGGGTTCGGTAAGCCTATTATTATTATTATTTATTGTCGTAGAGATAATGTTAGATTATTCAATAAAACGCAGTTTTTTATTGAGCTCAATATAATTAATTCTCTAACAATTTATTTTCATCTCTAAATGTATTAAAAAAATCTTTAATTGATTTTAACAATAGTGGTAAGTGAAAGTTGTGTGTTGCGCGTAGAGGCGTTTTAATATATTAATGTTATGGAATGAAATGTTTTAGGATGATTTGGATCGAAACTAAAATGCGTAATTAGTACATTTTAAAAAATAACTGCATTTCTAAATCGCCTTTTTAAAGGACTTGAGAGTTCATTAGATAAAATGAAATATGAGATTTAGATAAAACCAAAATATGATAATACAAATATGTCAAAACATAAATTCGTAAAAAATGTCCTTTAGTACCTTTTAGAAATCAATTTCTCTATAAGTAACCGCTTTAAAACTTAAAAACGAAACATAGAGTATTCATTTTCATATCTAATGGAATAAAGTTGTCAAGAACATCATTTTTTGATGTTTAAAACTTGATTATCAGCTAAATATAAGCGCATATAAACTCAACGCATATTCTACTTAGATCATTTAGTTTCTGATAAATTTTTGTTAGTCAATGAAGATTCATTGATTCTCAAAAATATTAGATATGTTATTAAATTGGACGTTGTGATTAAGTTTTAACTTTCATGAAGCATCATAGTTTGACTTTGATCATTACATGCCTATGTCTTATCACTTTCTATTAATAGAGATTCATTATTATGTTTGTAGAATCAATTACACGTTGTTTGTCGGGTTACTTTTAATATTTTTTATATCTGTATCTATTTATTTATATTTTTCTAAACTGAAATTTACTACCTTATTTGACAATAAATAAATATGCTTTAAGAATACGTGATAAAAAACACGTAGAAAAACTGTCCATCTATCCTAGCAGCATCTGTCGTAAACCAGAAGGTCACGAGGCTAATATTTTTTTTCAGAAACCTTGAAGAATAATCGTTAATCCAAGAGGAGACAAGGTTTAAAACTAGTGACAGAGTGGGAACGTACTTTTTCATGAAAGGAAAGAGACCTGGTTCGGGCCAAATTAGCGACATATAGAACATTAAGGTCTTTCTGGATAAGTTTACTCCTGAAAAATTAAGAAGTGTATAGGATTTTATGAAGGACTTTGAATAGTAAGGATTGGATAAGGAAAGAACTCGATGATTAGTAGAGCGATAAAGCTCAATTCCGTAAGTCCACATAGGACTGGTGATGGTCAGGAAGATGAGCCTTTTGTAGTTAAGTGGAAGGTTAGAGTGTCTGTATAGTTAGTAATCAAGTTACTGAAAGTGGCGATCAGCGACTTATTATATGAGTCCTTGATAGAGAATCAACCGAGAAGTGTGTTCAACTGGGACAAGCTGAATGTTAATAAACGATAATTAAGGAGAGTACGTCAGAGGTTTCCGATAAAGGTTAAATGTTATGGGATGTTTTTATATTTAAAGGAAATTTAAACTTTATTTGCATAATTCTGTGGCTTGGTTTCCCTTCTTGATAGTTCACCGTAAATAAGATTTTTTGTTCGAGATGAGCTCAAATATAACTCTTAAACTTCTTTGATTTTCTTCTGATAGCCATCCTCTCGGAACAATAAAGGATCAATTATCGATAGTCAAACAAACGGGCATTTTTGCAGACTAGCCATCGATCAAGCTAATCTTCCCAGATAGGCCCAGTGCCCCTCAACTCCTCCCACACTAGGTCACTTCCCACCGACCCCTCCTCCATCACGGCCTGTCTTACTTCAGTCATCTCATTCTTCAAGATGATTTTTATAGAGCTTTTTCCGCTATAAACCTTGTTATTTTCCTCCATGTAATTTCCTAAACTCTCTAACGTTTATTCGAATCACGATATCTTTCATTTTGTTTTCACTTTCTACATATGAAATATCCGGTGAGGTTGCAAGGATACAGTCAACTATCTGTCCTCTCTGTCTCTTTGTCTGTGGAAGGAGTTATTTCTATAGGAGTTATAGTTATTATTTATAGAAAGACCATCCTGAGGCAGTTATAGCTATAAATAATAATTATGTATATATAATAATAGCTATATATATATATATATATATATATATATATATATATATATATATATATATATATATATATATATATATATATATATATATATATAACTAACGTTTGTAGTTAGAGATTATTTCTTTCAATTTTCTATGATTTCGTCGGCCAATATTTTATTATTTTCTATCAATTTTGGGAGTTGATTATTATTATGACTGTTCAATTACGATCACAGTAGGTATTCTTATGTTACGTTACGAAGAAAATAAATTAGTTCAAACTTTGTACCTATGGATTTAAAAAACATTATTTTGAACCTTTGACCTCTGTTCCAAAACCAATAAATCATGCCACAATATGTTTATGCACACACACACACACACACACACACACATACACAACACACACACACACACACACACACACACATATATATATATATATATATATATATATATATAGATATAGATAGATAGATAGATAGATAGATAGATAGATAGATATAGGTATAGCTAGATAAATATTATTTTTCGGAATGACAGAACCTTCATTGCCTAAAAGACATCTTTCAGAAACTCAATCGGCTAAGATGAATGTCTGCTTGATAGTAAGTATATATCAATACTTGACAATATATAGAATTGAAAAAAAAAGAAAAAAAAAGCATTTCTTAATCGTTGGTTAGTAGTTTTGACTAATATCAGAATAAATTTTTAAATGTGTCGAAATGTTTTATTTTTAAGCATTTCGCTATGAGAAAAAAATTAACATTCTAAGATTACATAAAGTAAAACAATATTCAAGAAAAACAGCGGTGACACAAAAGAACAGTGGCCATAGTATTGAAAATTCATATTTTAATTCATTTTATGAGAGCACTTAAACCTTCTAAAATCTTTTGTACTAAATGGAAAAATACAACTTACACGATCCTGTACGACGGTGGCAACATTTAAGTATCATAAACTCCCTTTAACCAATAACATATGTTCATAAGTTTATATGCATACAACTTTATATTCGCTTTTTTTTATTGCATATTAACTTTTATAAAATCTTGCTTTTTCCGACAGTATATTATATGTATGCCATAAGTGATAAAATACCCCGAATAGTTATAACCGTATCAAAATCCGTTCAGTGGTTGAAAAGAAGTTCACGGAGCCTAAGAGTCGTAGCATCATTTATATATATATATATATATATATATATATATATATATATATATAGCCAAGAAAAGATATATTATTTTTTTGCAATAATATCCTAGGAATGGGGTGTCATACAATACACTGTAGAATACTTTATAATGATATTCATTTTTATAATACTTTATTTAGCAATCAAATCATTATTTTTGTATTTAACTACTTATTTATATCATACGATTAATGAAATATAGATATAAAAAAAAAAAAAAACTAAAAATAAACTTAGCATTTCTTAGACGTTGGTTAGTAGTTTTCACTACTACCAAAATAACATTTTCGATTGTGTTAAAAAATTTTAATTTTAAGCATTTTACTATCAGAAACAATTAACACTGTGAGATAACATAATGTGAGACAATATTCAAGAAGAACAGCGTTGACGCATATCAACAGTGGCCATAGTTTTTAAAATGAATATTATAATTATATTTTGTGAAAGAAGTTAAACTTCTATATTTTTTTCATTGATTTTTATTTGCATTTCTTAGATTTTGAATATATTGTGTAATCAACTTCTTTCTTTTTTTCAAGTGCGGTTATGTTTAATTTTAGAAACATTTCTTTAATTGAGTGATGCAATTTATACGATAACGACTGTAAATATAATTTTATTCCTTGTAATGCCCGCAACTTATATATCACATATTCGAATATTTCTTCGACCTTCAATATAAATTTTTTTAATGGTCTGTTACATTTATATTTTATAATTTTATATTAGAGACTGTACTTTTTGCCTGTAAATAATTACTATTTGAAAAATTTAGAAAGCTCTAAGAAGATAATTGTGATTTCTTGCTGCTACACTAAGTGAGTTAGTGCGGTCAGAGGAAAGGAACTACGTGACGCACAAGTCAGGAGTACATCAATGATCTAAATATTTAACATGCTGAATTTAGCAGCTTCCTCGGCGTCTCCTACTTTTAAATTGCTAAAGAGCACTTTACAGCCACACTTTCAAAAATTAACAGCCTCACTGCCGATCTCATGACCACCGTGAATTTCTCGCTCCTGTTTATCTATTGAAGCCTGGTAAGCAGTGGAAGGGAATATGCATGTTGTAAACATGGTAACCTGCAGGAAATTTGGGGGATGTTGCGTATTACATTGCCGGGGCAACTAATAATATAACAATGTTCTAAAAATACAATATTCTTTGTTCCCTAACTAATTCTCGTATGTTATTATACCGTCATCAACTGCCAGCCTGATATTATACCTGCTGTTTTTTTGTTTTTTTTTAGATTAATATTTTGAACTATATGTATTCTATAAGATTAATTATATCGCATGAAACCATTCGATTTCACCTTAAGTACAATAAATTCATTCCAAAACAGCGATCTCTAAAGTTCTAATCAACTTTTGTCTAATTCATACTAAAACATCCTCTTTCATAAGACAAAAGAGAAAAACAAAGTTGTATAATAATAATAATGTTATAAATCATCATAGGGTGTATCAACACCAAAATGATGTTAAGAATAAAGAAAAAGATAATAAAAAGACTGCTTTAGTACAGCATGTGATAAATAAAAATCATCAATTTGACTTCGAAAATACTATAATAGTGCATGAAGAAAGCAATGATTTTAAAAGGAAAATTTTAGAGGCAATATATATTTCAGAACACATTGACCATAGTACAAATTACAAAACAGACACAAAGAATTTAAATGATCATTATGCTGAGATTTTGAGTAAAATTAATAAGTAATATAAATTAAGTAAATTGAATTTCTTGAATAAAGTTTAAATAACTTAATATAATAGAATAACATTTGGAATTTTGTGTTTAAGTGATTTATCTTGTTTTTAATTGTATATTAATATATTTGTTTATGTGTTTATGTATATGTATGTATGTGTGTGTGTGTGTGTGTGTGGTGTGTGTGTGTGTGAGTGTGTGTGTGTGTGTGTGTGTGTGTGTGTGTGTGTGTGTGTGAATGTGTGTGCATGAATATATATGTGTATGGGTATATGTATGTGTGGATGTGTGCATATGTATATGTTTATGTATGGTAATAATTTATTAAAGAATTTTAAAAGAAATATTTTGGCTGTGAAAACAAATGTGGACTTGACAGATTAGAGGATGAGGAAATACAACAATATATGTGTATATATTGGTTTTGATATCAATAGTTAAGAGTGAGGGAATACATTTCTTTAATCCAGTGGATAACAACCAGGACAGGGCTGGTCAGCCTGTTATATTTTTATTTTATGAAATTATGACAAAATATATATTTATATATTATATATAGAGTGCATGATGGAATATAAAAAGGTATGTAAATTGCTTTATAAGAATGTAAAAAATAATGTTGTTTATCTTTTAGTTTTAAAATAAATGTTTTTTGTAGATCCCTTGAAAATGGCAAAAGGCCGAAACGTAGGGAGAAAAAAATAAGAAAATAAATGAGTTGAATGAAATGGATCATTTTAATTAAAGGAACCTAACAATACAATTATTCATTCAAACAATTTTTAATTTTAATAAAAATTAATAAAATACGATCTCAGATCAATCAACAATATATAAAATCAAAACTGTTACTCTTACATATAAAAAAAAACAAAAAAAAAAAAACACAATAATACCTGTATATGTTGACATGGATATAATAAACAAAAAGGAACTGAATAAATACAATGAAACAATCTGGATCCAAAGATTGAAAGGGTCTGTAACAAAGTATTTATCGCCCTATAAATCAATTTACATCACAGGCCACATCTGACAGAAACCGATACACTTTCAGCCCCTATAGTTTGTTGATTTTCTGAATATAAAAGTAGAAATATGTCTGCCTGTGTATATAACTTTTTCCAATGTGCTTATGTGCTAGTTTGCAATATTATCTGCTACATTATTTTACAAAATAATATGACGAAAATATTTCTTCTTTATCATTTTACAGATAATGTAAATACACCGAAATGTATTTGCCATTGTATTGTGGGCTTTGATCTCAAAAAAATGTATATATATGTTATTACTATTTTGTATATTATGTAAATAAAGCATTTATTCATTCATTCATTCAATACACCGAAATATATTTGAAGTTAGAAGTTCGAATTAATACATGCCTCTCCATAGTATGAACACTTTCGTTGGTCAGCAAAGCATCAACAAGGACTTGGTAGCTAAGAGCTTAAGATTACTTTCGTCAATGGAAGCATTGCCATATTTGCTATAACTGAATAGGAAAGGACGTACAATCTCAAGGAAAAAAAAAATCTGATGCGGGCAACACAAGACTTTCGCTAACCTCGGCTTTTAAAGTCAATTAAAAAACTATTAAGTAAACATAAAATTTAAATTCTTTAATGTTATTTTGAATAAAATGTTGTTGTTTTTTTTTTTCAGTTTCGCTGGAAAATATGGTTTAGATTTAATAATATAGCAATATATAATTGTTAACCATATTTATCAGTAATAATTCAATGTCATATTTGTCACTTTACATTACAATTTACACTTTTGTACATAAGATAATATTCTTTCTCAAAACTTTAGCTTTCCTTTAGTAAGATGATATGAGTAATTCTTCTGAATATATAAAATTAAAGGTACTTTAGAGTAGGAAAATTTTAAATATCAGCACTTAAGCCTAATTAAGTGCTGATATGCCCTGTTAGACTAATTAAATCAGTATGAAACTTACATGTTATTAAAGAAAATTAAATTTAATCAGGATTTAGCGAGTTTAATCAAAATCGTTAAAGCCGTTTTGAGAAATTTGTAAAAGTATGTATAATGAATGGTACAAAGAGCCTCCTATATGAATATAACTTATACCTTTGTCACATACGAAAATATATTACATAAAATTATTTTATATTGATAAAATATCCCTAAAATTATCCTGATTACGACGTTACCTACCTCAAATATATTAAGTAAAGGATGATAGACTTGAAAATACGGTTGTGTATTTTTTTTTTCCTGGAACCATGGCTAGTGAAGTTTATGAATGGGCAAGGAGTTGGGGTGATTTATAGGCGGCTATGGATGAAGGAGTGGGTTACCCCCTGCCACTCAGTCCTTGCAATATGTCAGTCCTGGCTGATCTGTCGCCCCTTCAGTCCACTCCTTCAGTTTATGGCTATCTTTTTCAGCCTCTCCTCTCGCTCCAATAGGATTAGTTCATATATCAAGAATTTTGAGCTTTTTTCTTCTTCAATGAATGTTTATTTGAATGCACCTCCAACCTAAAAGAAGCGAAAACAATTTGCTCTTTATTCTATTTATTTTTTATCTCCATTTCTGATTCTATACATTTCTTTGAGGAAAATGTCATCTTTTCAGTTTCAATTCTAACCACCAAAACAATTTTCTGTTTCCTATAAGGTCTTCGGTATGTTATGGTACACACTTATGGTATGTTATACAGCTTTGAGATTTTACTAAACCTTCCAATTCCTTCTTCGAATTTGCCAAGTCTCAAATGATATTTATCTTCTTAATAATTGATTTAAACTTTATTTTCTGATAATTTGCATATCTAATAGTGTCTTGAAGAAACCCGAAAATCAAACGGAATGAAAAAATGAGAAATCCATCAGAATATGATGCACTAGAACCGATCAAATCGTTAAATAGAATTTTGTTTAGTTGAGTGTAATTGTTTTTCCGAAACACGTCAAATGTAAAAGAAAAAGAAAATGATCTTTTTTTTTTTTTTTAATTTTGCAATTTTTATGTTGAAAAGGTCTTGCTGATCTTTTCATTACAACCCAATCAATATATTCTCGCCTGTCATAAAAATTGTTCTTGGTTTGTGAGGTCTTTTTTATATTATATGTTTTAGGGGATATGTGATGTGTTGTCATCTCCTTCCAGTTAAACGAGGGACATGTTTGAATCATAAAAGTAACCATTAAATAAATTGTTTTTTAAACGATTTTCCGTAATTTGTGGTAGAAGTTATCGCGTCCGAGGCAAACAAACCTCACGTACCCCTTGGATAGCCAGAAGGTAAACTCAATGATTAATGCTGTCGCTAAAATAACAGCCCAACGTCGAAGCGACACCGTGATTTCTGCTGACAGAACGTAGCTATCTTCAGCAGCATCACTATAAAATCAATAAAATTGGTTTACAATAAAATAAAATCAATGCAGTATATAAATTAGATAAAGAGCAAATTATTAGATTTTCATCTATTTTTTTCTTATTATTCAATTTTAACGTCATTATACTTATTTATTTGTTATAAAAAAATCAATAAAATCTTTTACTTGGCAGTATCTATTAATTTAATATTTTAGTGGATCGGAAATTATTTTATTTGGATTTATGAACAATCTAGAAAATTGGGTTTTGTTTGTCAGACAGCTAGACAGTTTCTTTGTGTAAAACTCTGCAGTTATTTATTGTAAGGTTCCTTAGGGAAGATTTCTAGTAGGGAAAACGATACCCTGTCAGATGGACCTTTTCAGAGAGCAAACACTACAGGTAACCAAGGCCAGGAAATTGGTATTCTGACATACCCGTTTGAGAGGCAAGTTCCCGTAGCAAATGTCGTATTTGTGAGGAAAGGATCCAAAATAAGTGATTTTCTTTTCCATAAAAATACGATGGAATAAATCATCAAAAGCTGAAAAAAAAAAAGAAAAGATGGGCTATATGAGGATAGTTTTAGTTATGATTGGTTCTAGGAAACTCTAAATTTTATTCATCTGAATTTTTTCAGTTGTAACTATAGAATTTTCTACCATCAGTTAAATTTTAACTATATAATTCTCTACCATCAGTTAAATTTTAACTATATAATTTTCTACCATCAGTTAAATTTTAACTATAGAATTTTCTACCATCCGTTAAATTTTAATCATAGAATTTTCTACCATCAGTTAAATTTTAACTATAGAATTTTCTACCATCAATTAAATTTTAACTATAGAACTTTCTAATATCGGTTAAATTTTAAATTTTGTAACACGAAAAATTATAATACGTTTGAAGAAATAAAATATCTATTAAAAATAAGCTTTAAAAACGTCAGAAATTAAAAATAATTATATTGTTGATATCCGTTCTTCGATCATCTTCTTAAATTTTTAAAATGAATTATTTTATATTTTATTCTTACATTAACTTAAAAATAATTTATGTGACTCATGATAATAATGTATTAAGAATAAAGACATCAGTATTATCTCAGGTAATATAATACGATTACAGTAGTCTTTCAGAAGCAAATAAATTAAAAAAAAATCTTTCTAAGAATATTTATAATATTTTCTAAAGTACCTTTACTATACCGCCGATAAAGTTACTCTCCCTTTTTATAATGTTTTAAAAACTCTCAATCTTTTACTTCCATAAATGACAGAATGGAAAACATAGTATTGTATGACAAATTAAATAATATTGACTATAATTTCGATTACAATCTGCTACTTGTTTACATGAACTGATAAGCCTATAGCGATTTTTTAAAATTATAATTTAATGATTTTTTCTAATTGTGATTACCTCATTTACTATACATTTTTCATATACAACGTTTACAGAATTAACATTGATTAGTAATAATAGTAGACAATATCATTTTTTACCGGACTATAAGCATCAATATTTGTTGATTATTTTAAAATTGTTTTGTTTTTTAATTTTGATTGATCAATGCTATTCATTCAGAGATAACTCTGCATTGGTATTGCTAATAAAGGACATAATTATCGACTGGATGTAAATAAAAACATCAATGATAGGATTAATGAACCCGAAGGTTCGATCCGGGTAACCTCAAATGGAAACAAATAAATTAAATATTATTTATAGCTTCCGCTATGATTGAACGTATTCATTTTTGAAAAGTTAATTTCCATAATCTTTCGAGAGGCAGTCATTAGCGAAATTACAATTTCTAATAGCGACGGAAGGCGGTGGCGCCATCTGCCCTCCGGGGTGTGGGGATTTCATTTATGTAATTGTGGAAAGATGAGGGGGTCCTATTTCGAAACAATAGCTCCCTCTAATTCTATGGCTCGCTAACTATTTACTTTTCTTTTAAGTATATTGGATGGGATATATTAAACTTCTTCCAGACTCGGGGGAGTAATCAATAGAGAAATAGGGACTACTCTCGGGACTTTTTCCGGCCAACTTTTATTGTTCTGCTTCCAATTAATTTTCAAGGACTATTGGAGGAAAACAGGGGATACCTTAAAAATAAATCTTAACAGTTTGAAAGCCATAAATACAATTATTCGTAGATTATATTTTTCATAGATTTAAAACTTACAAATCTTACATCAGAGTAAAACATACATTGCACCCATTCTTAGAAGAGAAATGCTTTATTTTATCAAATTTACAACAAAAATAAACAAAACAGTACTGCCCAACTGTATTGGGTTGCTCTCACAAACAGCGTACTTATCAATCTTGATGCATGTAATATTGACTTGAAAATTTATAAATTTACCATAATTTACTTTATTTATCAATAGCTTTCTATGTTATGCCTTATAATATGTATTATAGTTTACAATTTAAAGCATGATCCATGCAAAAAAGAAACAAATTTGACAATGCATACCTAAAGGACCAACTGTATCAATGAACTAATGACAAAATATAGGCAAAAAGATAAGACGACTAAATAAAAACATAAATATAAGTATATAAATAAGATTAGGTAGAAATCTTAACCCAACTAATATAGATGATGATGAATAATCCCCAGACAGTCCAATATTATGGACAATTCACTATTACTAACACTGAGTTCTTCTAGAAGGCTCCTTGTTCTACTGGGATAGTTCCGCGGGATCCGAACCAGAGGTCTCTCAACTCCTCAAAAATGAGTGACAATAAGGAAAGTTATTGTTATGTTTTATAGTTTATAAAAAGTGATTAACATTCCTACTCACACATTTACTTTTATCGTCTCAGTTAGAGTGTCTTTTATTATAAGAGCGATAAAATGTAACTCTTAAACTCTGCTGAAAGTACTGCCCTCTTTTATTTTTTTCCGATTTAAGGGATAAAGAGGAAGATAATGACAAATAACTTATTGTTTTTTTTTTTTGGAAGATCATTTTTAAAATTTTAACTAATCACATCTTTAAGTGTTTTTTTTTTTCATTTCTGTGAATGAAATTTAACTAAATTTTAATTCTGTTTTTTTTGAAGCAGGTTTATAAATTGTTTAATAATATCTTTTAATTTTTTTATTTTTATTTTGTGAATGAAATTTATAATAATTTTATATATTTTTTATTATATATATTGTATGCAGGTTTATAATATAAAGCTTTGAAATTATTGTTACGAAAATGTTGAGCTTGATAGTTAAATTAAGTAAAATGGAAAACAACATGGGCTTGTCCATAATATTTCAGTGAAAGAACGTTAATTAATAAATAAATACACAGTTTTGGATAAAAAAATTTAAGTTTACATAAAAAAAAAACAGAAATGAAATCTCTAATATAATCACTAAGCTAAAATGAAAATTATCTTTAATATTAATCTGTACAGAATACGAAGAGTACTCTTCAATTGTAAAAATTATAAATTAGGCAGAAAGTAAACAAACAAGCATACATTCCTAGAGTCTTTTGGAACTAGGCCGCATATATTTACATATTAGCTTAAATGGCGCACTTATTAAATATAAAACCATATTCATTAACAATTTTCGACACAACTGCATGACATGTAAACAAGAACTTACATAGTGGCTCAAATCAAACAAAAATCATTCTACATTAAGTTATTCATCATTTGTTTTTCAATAATAAATTGCTTTTTTATTTTAGACAAAATACAACTTTATTTCAGCTTTAGCAGGGCCGAGGAACCTTCGTGCTTAAAATTTTAATTGGAGTTCTTCTATAGTTTTTATACACGTTTGTTTCATGTCATTTTACTATTGTAAATATTTACGTATTGTATAATTAATACGGTTGTAAATTTCAATAAATAAAAAACAAAACAATTTAGTGGTATATTGCCTAATGTTTTAGTAGTATTAGCGCTAGTTCCGCCTCGTACATAAATTTTTAAAAAAATAAAAGAAATTTTAAAAGTAAATAAAAATATCACCAGGTAAACAAAATCTAAATTAAGTAAGTAAAAAAAGAATAAATTAAATTAGCGCACTCACACCTATTCAAGAGGCATATCAACTAACAGTTTGTTGGTACAGTTGAGATGTAATCTACTGATGTTAAAAAAAAACTTGTATGAGAGATCTTTCCTGAATTAAAGGCTGATGATACTTAATTCTTATGCCTAAAATGCCCTGATTCTCTTATTTATAATTAAGTGAAAAAAAAGGGGTAAGAAAAATAAGCAACTAGCAAAATATCTGTATAAATAAAAAATAATATTCGTGCATTGTTATCAAAGCAGATTATCAATTTAATGAAGTTTCCAAGCATTCTAATTTTTTGAGTTTGTGTACATTATAAATGCATATATTACTATGCTATTGTATGTTAAAAAAAAAAAACTATTTTAGAATTCAATATAGTTGTATCATGACAGGTGTGAATAAAAAAAATTAAGAAATTTTATTTATTTATCTGTTTTTTGCCCTGATTTATCAATTTTTCATGAATCGTTTATATGTATTACCTATTAGCTATCCTATCTAAGTTATATTTTATAATTTCGTTGGTGCAAAGTTTTGGAAGTATGTAAGAAAACTTCCAGATATCTATAAACATTTGGATACAGTAGTACTAAGTAACCTGTCATCGAAAGAAGCTGACGAACCTTCATAAAAAAGAGTATTAATTTATGTTAAAAAGATTTTTAGTTTTTAGACAAAACTCTTGGCGAAATAGATTTGACTTTTTATTGTCTTTGAAAGGATAGTCCAATTTATTTAATTATGAAATGAATTCGTATTAATAGTTTTCTCTAACAAAAAAATATTTTTTCCTATATTGCAATATTCAGTGACTTAGGAATATTTATTATTATATATATTTTCAGATTAACAATGACTTTTCTTAAGCAAGCTAGACTCGATTTAGATAAGATTTGACTGATATTATAATTAATTATTAAGAAAAAATAGATTTGTTATTGTTGTATTTCATCTTAATTCCCACGAGACTGCATATTGGTATGTGCACCAGACGGGTGAAACAATCGCTAATAATTAAATAATTATTCTTTATATTTTTGTAAAATAATAACCATAGAACAAAATGTGATTGAGATGTGTACAGCAAGATGTAAAGTTATTGTTCGTATTTATTTGATTATATTGACGTAAGCATTTCCAAATATTATATTCAAAAATTATTTAATAAACTTGGAGTTACCAAGAGTTTTAGCTCATATAAAGGTGGAAAAGGGCTTAAAGAAGTGGAAATTATACAATCGGCAGGTGAATCTGAAGAGACGGCTAATTCCCTTTTCGAAAAACTGGTTAAAGACATTGTCGTTGTAAGATAACTGCGAGAACGAAGTTTAGTATTTGTTCCGTAAGATAACGTTAGCGAGGAATCTGGCGGCCAATTGGGCTATGGAAAGGAGGGAGGGAGAAGAGTATATAAGGAAGGAGGAAATTGGCATAACTCTCTCTTCCCTTATCTTACCATAATTCTACACCAAACTTCAACACTGATCACAAACAGGTGATATTGGATATTCAGGTGATAGGCGAGCTATAGTCTTTACTATTTACGATACGTCACAAAAATACAGAGCACCGACCAACTAAAATAATATTTCTTATTATTCCAAAAAATACTTGTTATACTTTTTATCATAAAAAATATCGTTGAGGAAGTATAAATTAATGATAATCTCTGTAATAATAATCATAGCTTAATTGGCATGATAGTATTCTGAATTCCATAAAATTAAAGTTAAATAGTTCATTTGAAATATAAAATAGCAATAAAACGAATAAAATAGGAACAGTTGTTATTTCTATAGTTTTTGGGGATCACTTGTAGCTGGGTGGCTAGCGTAACAGCCTTCCATGCCAAAGGTCACTGGTTCAAACCCGCAGGTGGTCCTAGGATTTTTTAATGGGAGTAAAAAATCCTTAGTTACGCCGTCCTTCGGAGGGGACGTTAAAAGGTGGTCCCGAGCCTGTGCGATGTCAGGTACTCGTTAAAGATCCCTATCCTAATAAAACCTGGATAGGCAAAATTTAGGACTCCCATTGTAGCATCGTCCGATTAGCCATAGTAGCATAAAGTGACGTTAAATAAATAAACAACAACAATCTATAGTTTTTGAAAACATGTATTGAGATTTATTTTTCTTTATATGGGAAAATTTAATTTTCTGTTATCTATGCTTTACTTTAAGATAGCAAGCATATAAACCGAACCAATTTTGATTTTTGTTTTTTATTTCTGCCCATGATTATAAATAATAACGAATAGACGTTATAAAATATATACGTTTTCTTTCTAATTGCACTTTTTGTACCGGTGATCTAAAACTCCCAAAGCGATAAACTCTAAATAGGTTAGACAGAGATTTTTTCAACATAAATGACTCCTCATTCAAATTGCACCCGTTCGAAGCTGGGGCAGGTCTACTAGTTGATATATATATATATATATATATATATATATATATATATATATATATATATATATATATATATATATAATTCTTTTCAACTCTATATACGATATAACTAAGAGGTAAAAAAAGGAACTTGAGTTTAAACTTGAAAGGTAGAGGTAAAGGGAGCAAGGAGAGGAGAATATAAAACAAACTTGTTTATGAGAATGTTTCCCCTCTCTACATAACCCGGAGGCCTGCAACGCTATCACCTCCAAGTAAAATTTTACTGCTTGGATTCGTCCACCTAATAGACTTTCTTGTCTTAGCTATGTCAGGGTATCTTGATTTTTTTTTTCATCTCCGTAGAAAGGATCACATGGTACTAAAATAAAAGTTTATAGCTTTTTGATGTGAGTAATAACTTGAAAGATTTATCTTCTCTTTAATATGTACTTTATCAAGAGCAGTAAAGAGCCTTGTTGCTGACATAAAAGTGTAACTAGTCCTATGTTTCGGCAATTATAAGGATATGTTCTACCGCAAACAAACAAATATCATTTTGTTAAGAAAATGTTTTAAAAAAATATGATTTTGGAATTTAGTCTATCTCTTCTCAGATAACAGTAAAATATTGTAATGTAATGTAGTTCTATTATGTATTACATTATGCAACTGTAGCAAAACGACAGCGATGGTTATCAACATATTTCCATATAAAAGTGGGGACGTGGGGTATACGGTTTTCCAACGGACTTTCAAATGTTTCCCTCGATTTGAAATGTTATCTTAAATTTTTTTTTTACTTTTTCCTAAAATCAATAAAAATATATTATACAGTAAAATTTATTTATCGATTATAAACATGAAATAATCTCTGGTTTAGGCACTCAGTTACCTCACTTTCTTAAAAATCTCTTCTAACAACCGTCAGAGTTTTGAAAACTAAGATTTGATTTTTTGTTTTCAATATATTTTATTGACCTCCAAACCGAATATTAATGCAACTAGTAAATGTTATAAATTATAAATTATATAAACACTGGACATAAAATGTCTTGTTAAGAAACTACCCAGTGGTAGCATATCAAGGCGTTTTAAATTAGTAAGTCCCGAGGCCATCTCATTATATATTTTGTTAAATTAATAGTAAGCATAGTAATAACAAAATAAGGTTGCAGCAAAAAGACCCACATTGTTTCAATAATAATTTTTAAGATTCATGACGACAGCTCCTTGGAACTTAAACAACAAAACCCTATACACAGAATTACAACAACGAACAGTTCATCAAAACACACGAACTCTCTATTCGCATTTTCATACCAAACTTCACAAACAAGACAACAGGCTTAACGAGAAAGTGCCAGGAAGAAAAAGGCTGAAAAGAAGCTAGATGAGAGAATTCTTCAAATTTAAAAATCCATCTTCAAAACAAAGATACAGTAGATATATGTTTCTTTTAAAATAAATGCTGTATTTAGATAATTTATAATCGTCTTGTACATGATTCTTGACTTTGTTCGCCATTACGCAGAAATTTGTCGAAAGTTGATTACTGTGAGTTTATAATAATCCAATCTTCTACTATTATGTCATGACGAAAATGGCTTACAATATTAATAACCATTATTAGCATTAAGTTAAGTAGGTAATATGCTGAACTAGGGTAATTGCTAATTTCGGAAACTACCTGAACACGGAAATGTATGGAGAAGGGCTTGGATAAGGAAGATATATCCCCTATTGGAATTAGAAGGTTGGATTAATCCAATAAATCTGGTATAGTGGAGGGGGAATTGAAAACTCTCATTTAGGTATTCTTCCCTTGTACAAAGTTCTACCAATCTCTTCGATATTAGCATCGCGCTCGTCCCATCCAATCCCTGGAGTCTTTGTTGGAATTTATTTATGCCAAAAATTTCAACATAGATATAAATTCCATCTTTCTTTCAATCAGTCATCGGATTACAAAGCGGCGACATTAAGCTAAGGGGAACATTGAGCTATACATCTCAAAATTGTATTATGTAGAATATTAAATGCAATTTATGAATAAACAAAAATAAAAAAAAATGTTTAAAAGCGACAATGCAATATAATAATAAAATATTTTGTTTAAACTTATTTGTTGATTTTTAAAACTGTATTAAGAAATATATGAAAGAAATTATTAACATGAAATGGAATTAATGAAGAGACACTATCCATTGGCATCGAAAAAAAAATTCTAATCTAGAGTAAAAGGGGAAGCAAGTGGGATAGATTGGGATTTGAGTTTGTCATGAAAAGAAAAAGGATAGGATGGTAAGGTCGTCAATGAAACATTAAGGTCTTCATAGTGAGTCACAAAATGGTGAAAAAGTAAGAAGGATTTTACCAAGTATTTTGGATTCTAAGGATTGGATACGAGAATAATTCCATCTTTTAGCAAAGAATCTAAAAGAAGACTCTCCTCTAAAAGTTCATATCGGCCTATAATAAAATGTATAAATAATTCCATATTATATCAATACTAATATAGATGTGGTATCCTTTCAATAAGTTTTATGTTATAATGATACAAGAAAAAAGTTTAAATTAAGCTTACACCAACAACAAAATATTTATATTTTGAGAAAACAGCCATCAAAGATTAGTGTTATATATTTTTTTAAAACTTTCTGCTTGAACATTTCTGTTGTTAGATTTGATTGATGTGTTGTTGTTAATAAAAATAAAACTTTCAATAAAATAAAATTACATTTTTAACACACAGGAATTCCATAAGAATGTTTTTTTTTTTTTACAAAAATAAATATACCAGAATCACCAATTCGGTTCATTGATTTAACTTATTTTTTTAAAGATTTTCTCTGGTTATTTCAATGAATTCCTCAAATTCTTGAAAATATTTTAATCAGTTATATATGACCTTTTACATTTTGCCATCTTTCAGGTAATTTTAGGAATTCGGTCATCATTAATAGTTGAAAGACTACCTAAGCGCTTTGCATCTTCCAAGTCGAATTCCCGGTTCTTAATCTAGAAAATTACTTCCACAGCTTTATCCTAAGGGATCACCGCTATACACACTGAAAATTTTTTTAAGCGTCTGTGCAATGGATTTTCCTTTTCAAAAATGAAAAAAATTATGCCAAAAATTAATTTATTTATCTTTTATTTTGAGCAAGCAAAACACCACTCAAAAATATGGAATCTCGGTTGAAACTGATGCATAAGAGTACCTTAACTATTTTTTTTTTTTTTGCTTATTTAAGCATTATTTACGAATTATTTATGATTTTATAAACACAGAGAAGAATAAGTTGAAACATTGAAAAGTGATACGAACTTTTTTTACAACATTGTGATATTCTTATGAATAAAATTAGAAATAAATACCAAAATATATGGCCTCAAAGGGAAATAATTTTTTGAGAAACACATTTATAACAAATTAAGTCATAAAAGCTAATGGACTGGAACAAAATCATATGATCTAGAGATATTGTTATTATTAAGAATATTCCTTTAAAGTAGGATCGAATATAACTTCAATGAAAACATGGTGTGACTTTTGAAAATTTAATTTAAGAAAGATGGTTGCGAGAAAAGCGCACCAAATCTTTATATAGATACCAGTATACAATTTAATTATTTTTAGTAAGGATATTATATAAAATATGTTTACAAACTATATAAAATCTATTTTTAAACTATATAAAATATATTTTCAAACAATGAAATTCCCCACAGGACATAATGTAGAATGAGAAGCCAGCCTAGCTTCTACCCAGGAGTTGTTCTTTCTTACGGAAGCCATTAAGGATAGAAGGATAGCGAGAACACTACGAGGGACACTTGGTACGTGTTCCAGCGCCCCCCGAGGGTACAACTCCGGTTCAGTTTCGTTAATTGGCGTAGAATGTTCCTCCTCACTAGCTCTTCTTTTGTCCGGGTCTTCGTTAGCCACCCCCTGGAACGGCTCCAGCGGCCTAAATCATACATGTGACTCCAGTAATTGCTTCCTCTTGGATATGGCCCTCGCCTCTTCCTAATTTACAGCCAACAGTTCTTTGTTTGAGTCTATCTAGCGGCTCAAATATACTGGGAAATTTCTATAATCTATCCTACTCTGAACGAACAATTGTCAAGAATTTATTTATATATTTTAAGCCTGAATTTAAATCTTAATGATGAGAATGCATCTAAATAATACCTTGCATTTGTATCATATTTAAAAAGACGAAATATTGCTTAGAATTTATAATAAATTACTGTAGAACACACAAGAGGAGAGGGTGAAACTCCTTTATATTTATTTATTAATACGTATTTTTACAATCTAATACACTAAGGCAATAGGTATTAAAACTGTATTATATTATATGTTAACTAGTGACCCACCCCTGGTTTGCACGGCTACAATCCGAATGCGTTGCTATTAGTGTTTAAAAAAAAACACTTCTCTATACAATCAAATAGTAGAATAATAATCTAAAAGCAAAAATAATCAATATAAATGTTAATTGCATGTTTTCATTTATTTTAACAGCTTATGTACTACTTGGTACGTAATATTTTTTCTAATATCTTACGTATTGTATGTAAGAATAAAACTGGCCGATACAGTAGGGTGGTAACATTGAATTACCATGAACTCCTCATTACAACATCACGAACAACACATGTTCATAAGTTTTGGAATTATAACAATATTTTATTAACTTATACGACTTATTTTAGTGTATATTAAATTATCTAAGATATTGCGTTTTCCAAGGATATATTATACGTTTATATTACTACTCACTTCAAGGATAATATATTGGTGGCTTGACTACAGAAAATTTGTATGCATTTTCTATATAAATCTTTAGGAAATAATTCTCAAAATAATAGTGAAAAATGTATCAAATTCTATCGCGTAGTTGAAAAGGAGTTCATAAAAATCTAGAATCTCGATTTCATTTAATACATAGAGAGATTATGAAAGCTATTTTATATATTATAATGAGCCTTTCATTCTATATTCTATAAATTTGAAAACTCGCCTTTCATACTTTTGTTTTCTTCAAACTATTGGATCTATAAGTGTCGTTCTGTGCCTTTTTTAATCGTTAACAATATTTTTTTTTCCTATTATTACTTTGCTCCGTTATCTTTCCTAAATATTTTGATCGCCATTCTGGTAGATGAAGGTATTTAAGTAACCTGAACATTTCAGTTTAATATTTTTCAGTTTAAGAAACTCTTTTGATAACAATAACGCTATGTTTCGAAAAATTACTAAACTAAAATCAAATCGGAATAACGGAGAACAGGTGATGACAGTGTAGTAATAAGCACGTGCTATGAATGTGTCTGTTCGAAATATGATTTATTCTTTTTTATAAATGATATTTATGTGTAATTCTTATCTCTAAAGGACCAGTTATTTATCTAGTTCAGAAAGTTATAAACGTTATAGGATTTATATGTAAGTAACAATTAAAAAAGTGCAAAAAATGTGAAGTGGTGGAAGGTTATAGTGCTGAGGTTAAATTGGATAAATAATTAAGAACCATTTCTTTTATGTTCGGTTGTTCAAAACAGTGCACGGTACTTTTATTTATAAATAGGATCAGTGATTGTATGTGAATAATTACTAATAGTAAACATTTATACTAGTGGATATAAGTAGTGTGGGGCTATGATGCCCGAAGAGGACAGAAGTATGGAACTGCTACAAGAGGCAGGTCCTTCTGCCTCTACTGAGGAGAACAACGAATGGGAAGTGGTGACGGGAAGAAAACGGCCTTGTTCTTCAGGAGAGCTAAGAAAAACCACCAAAAAAATAAACAACATTGAAACTACAAACAGGTATGACCCACTTTTAAAAATCAATAATACAGAAGCCTACAACCAACCAAATGAAACAGACAGTAAAAAAGTAAAACCGCCTCCTATATTTTTAAATGGAATTCAAAACATAGAAGCCTTAATTTCATTTTTAAAGAAAGAAATAGGCCAGAATCAATTTAATATTAAATCAACAGTTAGGCATGTGATACTTTACCCAGCCTCGCCGGAATCATACAGATCGGCCGTACGCAGTTTAAAAAAAGTGAACGCCGATTTTCACACTTATCAGTTGTCAGAAGATAAGAACCCGAGAGTGGTTATTAAGGGTCTCCATGCATCTACTCCAGAATCGATTATCAAAGAGGAATTAAAAACATTGGGGTATGACGTTTCCAACGTTACCAATTCCATATCAGCCCGAACTAAATTGCCACTTAACATGTTTTTTGTTGATATAACCAAAAATACATATAATGAAAAAATATTCGAATTAAATTATATTTATTATACCAAAATAAAAATTGAAGAGGTCCGAAAAAAGAGAGAAATTCCACAATGCTTTCGGTGCCAGGGCTTTGCTCACACCAAATCTTACTGCTACCACCAGCCACGTTGTGTACGATGCGGAGAGGCCCACGAAACATCGGCATGCCTTAAAACTAGAAATACTCCTGTCAAATGTGCCAACTGTGAAGGGGCACACCCAGCCAATTACCGGGGATGCCAGGCCCTCAAGAACCTGAGAGCACAGCGAACCCAGAAGTACCGTCCTCCGCCGGTGACTGTCGAACCTCCACCAGACTTGGAGCAGTACCCACCTCTACCAAACAGCCCTTACCAACAGCAGCCTTCGGAACCTTTCACTTTACTTCCAAGAATAGAGCGCCCGAACTGTCCTAGACCGAACTTAGAGACTCATCAGCCTCAGCCATATCAGAGATCAGGTATGAGGGAAGATAGTAGTCAGCTGGTGCAACCAGCTGGGTCTTTACCTTCCCAACAATCAAATTTATTAAATAATTTAAGTGCCCTCATCCAGCCCCTTTTGACCCTAATGAATCAAATATCACAACTAACACAAGCCCTAACTGCTACTTATGGACATTAGTTCTCTGACTGTTGGCTCCCTGTCAATCCTTCTTTGGAACACAAACGGAATACTTCGACATAAAACTGAACTGGAAATTTATATGCAACAAAAACGTATTGACATTGTACTTCTGACGGAAACACATCTAACTTCACGTAACAAACTTTACATACCAAATTATACTTTGTACAGAACAGACCATCCAGACAATACTGCCCACGGAGGGACAGCCATACTAATTAAATCTAACCTTAAACATTATCCAATACACGTAAACTCGACGGCTCAAATACAAATAACAGGAATACAGCTACAAACCAACCACAGAAACATAACAATTGCTTCTATCTACTGTCCCCCTAAATATATTTTAACAGAGCAAATGTTCGTAGAACTCTTTCAATCATTTGGTAGAACATTCCTTGCTGGAGGCGACTTCAATGCGAAACATCAACACTGGGGTTCACGTTTATGCACACCAAGAGGCAGAAGACTCAAGTCTGCTGTTACCCAGTTGTCATTAAATGTATTTGCCCCCGACAAACCAACTTACTTACCAAATTCTCAGTACAAAAAACCTGACGTACTTGACATATTTATAGCCAAAGATTTGACAACTCTACCAATTACAATTATTACCGAAACAGATCTTGGCTCGGACCATTTACCGGTAACCCTGATGTTGGGGGTAGAAAAATTCTTTGCAGAAAGGAGACCATCACTCACTTACGGCGTCATGAATTGGGACATCTTTAATGAATGTATTAATGACCAGCTTACCGTGCCTAAAGCATTAAAAACCGAAAAGGATTTAGAAGAAGCGGTTGAACTTTTCACCTCAACCATCCAAGAAGCTGCCTGGTCCTCACAAGAAATAAAAAGAAGGCAAGGAGTAAGTTTACCGTCCTACCCTCAATACATCAGGGACCTAATAAGAGCCAAGAGACGATCACGAAAACAATGGCAAACTAACAGACTTCCTTCAGACAGACGAACCTTCAACAAACTTAATAATGAACTGAAGCGAGAAATACGAAAATTTAAACAAACCAACTTTGACAAATATCTGGAAAACTTGACAACGGACGACAGCAGTCTTTGGCGACATACCAAGCCCCTCCTAAAACATCGCGAAGTATCCGTCCCATTGAGAAAAGATGATGGTTCTTGGGCTGTGTCGGACAAAGAGAAATCTGTAATTTTTGCTGACTATCTTTTAACTGTTTTTAAAACTCACACAGACTTAACAGACATACAACACGAAAATTATGTGCAGAAAGTCTTAGACTCACCTCTTCCTATGTCCTTTCCGCCAAAAACCTTTACTCCTTCTGAAGTATCAAGACAGATTATGAAAATGCCAAAAAAGAAGACTCCTGGTTATGACCTTATCACTGCTGAGATACTACAAAAAATCCCCAGAAAAGCTTTAGTCTTCCTTACAACACTGTACAATGCTATACTTAGGACAACTAAATTCCCTATTCAATGGAAATATTCTTCAATTTCAATGGTACATAAACCTAACAAAGACAAACACAGACCTGCCTCTTATAGACCTATTAGCCTTCTTCCGGTATGTTCGAAAATATTTGAAAAACTGCTGTACGAACGGATTATTAACATACTGACAGACCACGACATATTACCAGATCACCAATTCGGATTTCGCTCTTCTCATTCCACAACACAACAGCTACACAGAGTTACCGACTACATTACTACTGCACTAGAACTAAAACAGTACGCATCTGGGGCTTTTTTGGATGTTACTCAGGCTTTTGATAGAGTATGGCACCAGGGTCTTCTTTTTAAACTAAAACCTATACTTCCAAGTACATATTACTTAGTTTTACAATCTTTTCTCTATGACCGTTTCTTCTCTGTCCGACAGGGTTCTGAGACCTCATCAATAAAACCAATCTCTGCAGGTGTACCCCAAGGTTCTATCCTTGCCCCTCTTCTCTACTTAATATACACATATGACTTACCAACAGACCAAAACATCTTAACTGCGACATATGCCGACGACACTGCAATTATTACGAGAAACACAGACCCTATACAAACCAGTATGATATTACAACACCATTTGGACAACGTACAAAACTGGTGTAAGAAATGGAAGTTAAAAATTAACCATGACAAGTCACTACATATTACATTTACACTTAGACGCGGAATCTGCCCTTCAGTTTACA
This sequence comes from Piezodorus guildinii, assembly GCA_023052935.1. Classification (NCBI taxonomy): domain Eukaryota; kingdom Metazoa; phylum Arthropoda; class Insecta; order Hemiptera; family Pentatomidae; genus Piezodorus; species Piezodorus guildinii. Next base: position 66,284,828 of record CM041292.1, read on the forward strand.
TAGACAATCACCCTCTACCGCAAACAAATACAGTAACGTACTTAGGACTAATATTTGACAAAAGATTGACATGGGGCCCACACGTCAAGACAAAACGTAAAACGCTAAACTTTCGACTTAGACTATTATATTCAATATTACATAGACGTTCTAAATTATCCACCAGACAGAAACTAAATGTTTACACTTATTTATTAAAACCAATATGGACTTACGCTTGCCAAATATACGGACCCGCTAAAAAGACACACATACGAAAAATACAAACCTTTCAATCACAATTTTTAAGACTAGCAATGAACTCACCACCATATGTATCAAACGATACCCTACACACTGACTTACGTATTCCAACTACAATAAACCACATTCGACTGACTTACAAACGATTTCACGACAAACTAAATGGACATAGAAACAAACTTGTACAAAACATGGCTACAACTGACATACCATACATAACTCGGCGTAGGCTGAAAAGGAGTTGGATGAGGGACCTCCTAGCCTGAAAAAATAGTTTGTTTTTGAATGTCAGGAGGATGCACCACTGGGTACTATCTCCCTCATGCCAACCCATGCTATGTTTATCAAACATAACTCATTTGCTGATTGTAACATATACAGGTGCAAATAAAAATATTAAGTTAAAAAAAAAAAAAAAAAAAAAAAAAAAAAAAAAAAAAAAAAAAAAATCGGAATAACGGCAGTGGAAATTATGTCTTTCTCAGGAACATGAATAAGGGGCAGTCAAACCAGGAGAATAAATTCGCTCTAGGTATCCAAGTAAAAAAATATATATTCTGAAAATATGCAAGAATTTGATAATTATTGCGTTGCTACAAAGCTTCACTGCTCACTGAAAATAGATCAGTGTTTACCTACGATTTAACCTCAATACATACTTATTTGTGTATACATATCTAATATATGTGCGCCCATGTGCCTACTATAATCCAACTTGATGCCAACATTCAAAGGCGACATACAAGACACCAAGGTGTTGCGGGTTATGTAGGTACCCAGCGCCGGCTCCTGGCAGTGTTGAAATCATGTTCTATTTGTACTATACCATACTATATACATTGTATGTTATTATATTGAACCTTTTAATTTGACTTACGTGTATATAAAATATATATTAAGAGAATATATTGTGATCGTGAAAATGTTCGAATTTCAGTTTTCAACAAAAATACACTTTTTAAAGGCACATGAGGCTAATGACTAAGTCTCGCAAAAAACGTCTGTGTTTGTCCGTACTCAGTAAATCTAGTTCCAAAACTAAAAGTTTGTGTTTTATGATTTTAAACTATGAATTTTACCCCTTTTTACGATTTTCTCAAAAATGATTCCCTATCTCGATGTAAACCTTAATGGGTTTTAATATCATATAGATTTCATACTGATTGAAATAATCTGACATGGCTTAAATACTGATAGATTAAAGTGTCTTCCTCTAAAGTACCTTTACTTTAGCAGATATGAAAAAATTAACTATACCATCTTGTTAGCATTGATAAATAAACAAAACCTATATATAAATTGAACGAATTCTTATCTAACTAAAGGAGAAAATAGAAAGAAAATATTTGTATAGTAATAGCACTAATAGATGTACAATATACTGTTGAAAAAAACAAAGTTTTAATAAAAAAATATTTTCTTATTCAAAAAATTGTAAAAGTTAATAAAAAGTGATGAAAAACAGATAAAATTAACTGATTTTTGTAGATAATAATATAATTGATAATTTAATAAAACACATGTTTGTTTGGTTATTTATTTAACGTCACTTTATGCTGCTATGGCTAATCGGACGATGCTACCTACAGTGGGAGTACTAAATTTTGCCTATCCGGGTTTTATTAGAATATTGATCATTAACGAGTACCTGACATCGCACAGGCTTGGGACCACCTTTTAGAGTCCCCTCCGAAGGACGGCATACCTACGGATTTTTTACTCCTATTAAAAAATCCTAGGACCACATGCGGGTTTGAATCCGTGACTTTTGGCATAGAAGGCTGTTATGCTAACCACCCAGCTACAAGTGATCCCAAACACATATATAATTAATTAATTAATTCTTAGTCAATTCAATTGACCCTTTAACTTTTTTATTTTTCTTACATGTATAATTTATATCTAACATAAAAATTCGTAAATTGATATTGAGAATGGAAGCAAGTAAAAATCGTGTTTTGTTTTGCTCGCACCAGATATATTTTTTTTTTTTTTTTTTTTTGTTGTTTTGTGGGATTTTTGGAAAAATATATTCAATATTTTCTTATCAATTTAAAAGTTAATAATAACCCTTTTCTATTCAGTTGTACCTAAAATAAATATATATTTTTTGAAAATTACAAACTTGCTGGATTTAGTTTTGCAGTATAGACGGCTAGGAATCTACTTGGCACGCTTACATTCTTGCTATAACGAAGGTTGTGTTTATATCATAGCTCCCGATAAGGCAATAGCTTTGACACTTTATTTTATATATCTATCGGAGATACATAAAACATCTCTGCTTTCCACCAAATAGATTTTCAATTTTTTTTTTTTTTTTTTTTTTATATTGAAATTTTGAGTTCTCAGATATTATTCTTAAATATAGAGATAATAAAAAAATCAATAAGATAATTCACGTATATTTTCTTTCTTCCGATTATAAGTTGTATTCTTACTGAACTTCTATCTTAAATCAAAAGAGCAAGATAGCATTTTTTTACGATGTTTTTTTTAATGAGAGTTCAATGCATTATTGTTTTTGTGTATTGTATATATTGTGTTGAAAGTATGTTACTTCAACAAAATGATATAACAACAGTATGAGCCTTTTAAAGAATTACAATTGTAAGGGAGCCACATACAATTTATTGTAAATGAGTTTGTAGAGGATTCATTTTCGCAACTATTATATATTATATAGTATACATATTATATAGAAAGGAAAATCATCAGGAAAATATTTTCATTTATGATAAATTAGTAAAGAAATGGATATCAGAATAAAATACCACAAGAAACATTATTGTATAATAACATTGCGACAAGGTACCCCAAGAATAACGCATTTTAACTAATTAAAAATTAAAACCCGCCAAAAAATAATGATTTTAATAAATGTATACAGTTTACTAAAAGAGAGAAGAAACAAAACATTTACTTATTATAGAAAAATAAAATAGTATTGGGAATTAATAAAAAAACAATTAAAGTAAATACAAATTATCCATAAGTATTTAAACAATCATGGTTTGAAATATACAGTTTAAAATTTTTATTCATAAAATCAAAAACACTATTGTAATAATAATACCAGCATACAGTTTGGTAGCTAATTAAATAGGGCGCTGAGCTATGAATCTCAAGGTAATGGGTTGGAGTCTGGATGTGACAATATCGCAATTTATCCTTTAATGCATCTATTCCTCTGTAGCTCACCTAGCCTCTACTAAGTGGGTAACGAAAAGTTAGATAGGAAAGCCTAGTGATTGAGCCTGATTTTGATCTTTTCACCTTGTACCGATATAGTCCTAGAAACAGAAAATTTTTAACTCAATCCTAAACCTTTTGTAGGCTATAATGGTACAGATTTATCAATTATTTTCACGTTCATAGTAAGATCGCATCCATTCCGATTATGTTTGAAAAATAATACTTAAATAGCTTATGAAAATCTTGCATATGAATACTACCCGATATGCTAAACATTGTTTCCTAAAGTTGATGCAGCTGGATAGTGATGCTAGATTGAGTATTCAGCATAACTAGGCCACGCAGTTAATGAAATTCCTCGAGAGCTTCGGGATGATTGATCCGTTACGACTTAATGACCCAGTACGTATTAAAACCAGGTGGAGGGAGATTTCGGAGGGCTATTGCAAATACGTAAAAGTGAAAGATATAGCCAAGCTCTAAGAATCGGTCTTACACTGATCTTCCGTAGAGCTACCTAATGTTGAGCTGTAACGTCGCGTTTGTCAGGACGTTACCCAGATAAGGATCTCTTCGGCCCGCAGAGTTATACCTTGGACCAACAGACGCCGTGCCCTGCTTGTTATATGGACACATCAAAAGGATTGCTTCCAGTTTCTAGTTGAATGTCCCGGGTGCCAAGAAAATAAAATTCGTTACATGTATTTAGCAATATTTCTCTGAGAACCTTTTATGAAGTTCTCGCGGATCCTCTGATAATAGACTTAATATTTTTATATGCTTTTGTAGTGGGGAATCTAAAAATCTGGTCTACACACCTCGCATCATAAAGCCATTAACAGGATATATAGTAATAATTAAACTTAGAGCCTTAACATTATTATTATTTATTCTATTTATTACTTTAACTTACCTATATATACGAAATAAATAGTAAGGAGAAGTATTGTGATCGTGAACATTTTCGAATTCCAGTTTTAAACGGAAATACACGGTTTAGAGTCCCTTGAGTCTAAATGACCAAGTCCTGCAATAAGGTCTGTGTGTGTGTGTGTTTGGCAACTCCCGAGCGAAAACTAAAAGTCCTATGAAACTGAAATTTTATATCTAAGACAACTATACGCCCGAGATATTACAGAAACGTTTTCATCAAAATCAGCTGACCGGAAGATCTACTTTATACCATGCATTTTGCACCTTTTTACGATTTTATCAAATACATTAGAACAGTATGATTTAACTCCATATATCGATGTACAATTTGATAGGCTTTAATATGATGCTGGTTTCATTCTGATTGAAATAGTCTGACAGGGCTTAAATACCGACATTTTAAATATTCTCCTTCTAAAATACCTTTAATTTCGTACATTATGAAAGATTAACCATATGATCTTAATGACATTGATAAAGGACAGCTAAATATACAAGTTGAGCGAATTTGATAAACAACTAAAGGGGAGAAAAGCAAATATATTATTATATGCAATGCAACACAAGAATATTAAGCCTCCTATGCCAAAGGTCACGGGTTCAAATCCGCAGTTGGTCCTAGGATTTTTTAATGGGACTAAAAAATCCTTAGTTATGTCGTCCTTCGGAGATGACGTAAAACAGTGGTCCCGAGCCTGTACGATATCAGGCACTCGTTAAAGATCCCCATCCTAATAAAACTTGGATTGGCAAAATTTAGGACTCCCACTATAACATCGTCCGATTAGCCATAGTAGCGTAAAGTGATGTGAATAAAATAAACAAGAATATTAATATAAATGTACAATATACATAGGATAGCTACACATTTTTGAAAAAATACTATCTAATATACGCAATTTTAAAGTAATGGATAGTCATGAACAGCCGATAAAACTAACTGATTGTTGAAGATAAAATATAATAGATTATTTAAAAAAACACATGTTTCAATTGAAATTCAATATAATTAATTCTTTAGTCATTTGTTTGTATCTTTAAATGTATTTAAAAATTCTTAAATTTATTTTAACAGCAGAGGTAAGTGAAAGTAGTGTGTTGCGCGCACCAGATTTTTTTAATTTATAATTTTAAAAAAATCATTGTGGTATATATTAAAATATTTAGTTACTATAAGCTATTCTTATTTGTTTCAACGCGAAATCGCGGAGTTTGTACCCTGTGAATATAATTGAGTTGATATCATCGCGGAGACTCAAATGGGCGCGAAAAATTGTTGGGCTTAGTGAGGAACGGATTCCGAGAAAGTTGGTATTCGCTGAACCGACTGGTAGGCGTCCGAAAGGTAGGCCGAAGCCTCGATGGAAGGATTGCATTAAGGCTGATCTCGGGGGCTTGGGCTTGACCGGTGAACATTGGACGAGTCTGTGCAGGCGAAGTTTGGTGGTATCGGCATCGAACCTTCGCGTTCGGTAAGCCTATTATTATTATTATTATTAATATTATTTGTTTATGTATATTTAAATGTATATAATTGTATTTCGTAAAATAATTTACCAAATTTTTAAAGTATGCCGGCTATATATCTAATTATTTGTGCTTTGACAGCACATTGTATAGGGAATACCCTAAAAACAAATAAATAAATTATTATTACTAAAGAGAATATAATGTATGTTGGATTCATAACTTTTGTCTACTCATTCAAGAGCAGTAGGGCAAATGGTACAGCTTACCGAACCTAGCTTTCACAATGAGAATGTCAAGATGATTTTTGGTCGAAAGTTGCCGAAGATATGCAGTAATTAGTGAGTGAAATAGGAATTATAATTTTTATAACTAAATATTCTCGATCTACTATAATCAAACGGCCTTATAATATTAATGAATAACTGATGTCAGATTTGGTCTACTGTTGATATTCAAGATATTTTAATGAACCGATAAATTATTCAAACTGAAAGTTAGTCCCTGGTCCTTACCAATACCCATGAACTAATCTAAGATACAAAGAGATCCAATTATGTACTTGTAGTGAAGAGGAAATGGAATGTGTCAAGTCTTTTGATTAGTTCCACGAATATCGTCATAAATAATATTGCTTCTGGATAAATATTTTTAATAATCGTTGAGAATAAGTGTTACCATTTCATCATCATTGTTACAAAAAAATAAAAAAAAACTAGTGGATATTTGAATAAAGTTTCTACTAACAATTTGACAAATTATATATTCTCTCCGTCTCAGTAGTAGTTAAAGGACGGTTGTGAATTGCACAAGTTACCAAGGAAAAAGAAATTTTTTACTCATTTACCGTCTGGACGAATTAAGAGAAACTGTAAACAGAAGGGTGATGTAATTAACCATTTTTTTCTCCTCGAAAAGAAACAAAAGTTCTATGGTATTAAATGTTTCACTGGAACTGATTGCCTCAAGAAAGTTTATAAACTTTTCATTCGTTCATTTTTTGTTTTAATTATGAATGAAAAGTAATTTACTTTACATGACTCTTTCTTAAAGTAACTCTAAAGTTTTTAAACCTCAATGATCAAATCAACGTAACGCATCTTTTAAAGTTTTTAAGGGTTATGAAATACCTTAACATTCCCTGTGTCAACATAAATATTTAAACGTTACCTGATCAGAATGTACAATACAATATTTTCCAAGTTTTTTTTTCTTGTAAATTATTTATAATAATTTCTTATTCAGCGTGATGCATGTTTGATCTCTTTGTGGAATGAATTATGTATGCGAAGAATATTAAGTTATCTCCTTATTTTGGTTTTATAAATAAAATAAAATGCTTTCCAAGTAAATTTGGTAAACTTTAGGTACCAAGCAAATTTGAAAGAAAACTACTCAAGATAAAATTATATTAAATAATTTTCCTCCTTTCCCGCGAAATAAATGATATTTTCCTTTATATGTAATGTACTTACGCTTTTGTAAACTTTTTTCTTCGCTTAATTTATTGATTCGCACCTATCAACAGTATTCTGACAACCAGCAAATAGGATAAAATAATTTTTAAAAAATAATAAAATGTCAGGAATAACAAACGACATAAACCAGCAGCACGTCTTCTCGTCAAGTTATTTATGTAGGTTTGTCCAAGATTTTTTAAATAATTGAAGACTTTAGTGCTGTGTTGGATCATTAATGAGCCTCTATTTGATTAAGGGCCATTTTGAGAGATCATAGCTTAAGGTAACTGAGCGAGGTCTTGGAGGAGGCTCAAAAGTGGCTGGATAAGATTATTCAACCCTCTTATTACTTTCGAAGTATTTTTACCTTTATGACGGCTGCTGAGAAATTTCTCCCTTCACACCCGAGCCTTTTGGTTCATTTTGGAGAGGCGAAAAAACATTATTTGGTAACATCTGGAGTGCTGATGATTCCGTAGCTGTGGGGGGATTGGTGGTCCAAATGTCTAGAGTGTTGGTTTCTGTTGTCGAGTCGGAGCTCTCAGCTGTTGAACAGGCAACTTTATCTGTGTACCATTAGTCTGAGCTGGTGGCTCGATTGATGTATTTTGACGAAGATTCCTTGAAATTCAGTGGTGGAGGATGAGATCGTTCATAAGGTTCGGTGTTCATGAAATTCGTTGAACCCACACTAGCTGGAGTTTATCCCTGGCAGTTGACGCATGGCGCTGGTGTTTGGCCTGTAGAAGTTGTACTGTCGTGAGTAACATCACATCTTACACAACGTGGTAGATGGCCACCGTACAACTTCGTGTGACCGAACTGCTGGCATCTGATACACAGTAGAATGGCTTGAAAAGTTCTTCTTATTTTTTTATAAAATATAGATTGAATTTCGAAAATTTTATCATTGTAATTTGATTTGGAGATATCAATGAAAAACATGGGTAGTGGGTTTTTCAACCGAGAAATCAAATTAGTTATGTTTGCAACTTTGTATCTATATTTTTAATACATTCTTTATTTCCACAATTCTGTGGTTTTTGTCTGCGGAAAGTTGATATGTATAAAATCAGCTTTGGAATTCTTAAGGCTCGCTACTAGTTTTCGATTAATATCTGAGGTGGATGGGTAAACACTTACCCCCTTCAGTATAGTTTTAAGATAAAGGAATTTAGAGACGATATATTTTCTAAAAATGTGACAAAAGCTTGGCAGTCTTGTATGCCGTAAATATTCATTGGAGGCGGTTTGTCTTTGGGGGGTTCAGCATTATCGGTAGGCTGATCTACTTCAATTAAATTTTCCAATGGAGCAAAATTATTACTTACTGGAGTGGAAATGTCATTTCCTGCTAATATTCTGTTTGGCCTAGGTGGATCCCTGAATTCAGCTACCAAGTTTCTTCTTTTCTCTTTTCCTAAAGCTTAGTCATCACGTAATGTTTCACCACAATTTAAGCCTAATACATCTTCCTGACTTCCCCAACACACTACGTTGTGAAGTGGGGTGAATTTCAACTGTCGTTCTCACCTTTAACTTAAAGTTGTCACTGAGGCTCTTCAAGAAATTTAATTTTCAAACACGAGAATTAAATTTAGTCAAAAGAATTGACTGAATTCGAATGAACATTTTGAGGAAAAGTATTTTTTATTTATAGTAGGTAGAAATAATCAGGAGTCAGCCGTTTTTTTATATTTTAACTTACCGACGTTTTTAAAATATAATAACGTTAGTAAAAAGATAAAAAAACAAGCTGACTCCCTTTTATTTTTACCAACGATAATTTCAACATTCGACTATGAATCCTCAATTTTATTATTTATTGTTATCAAGCACCATTTGGTAACTTGAAATTAAGAATGTAGTTGTGAGTATTTAACGAAGATTATCAGGCCCCATTCTATTTTATCATTATGATAGACCTTAAATCCGAATCCCTTAAGGACCAGTTGATTAGAGGAGAGCTATTGAAATATTAATATGGCGGTGGACTTGGGGCTACCCTCATCCCAGATTAGATCCTCCTCTCTTCCTCCAAGCCTTTGAATAAATTAAGGCTCGCTGAAGAAGATGGACCGCTCAACAAGTTACGGCTTACTAATAATCAGGAATACCCTAGATCTATAGATCTATTAACAATGCCCTAATACAATTGCCTTGCTATATATATATATATATATATATATATATATATAATATATATATATATATATATATATATATATTTGACTTATTTACAATATTTTAAAGTTTTTTTTTATTGGAATTCACAACTTCATTGTTTATACATAAAGCTAATAACCATAAAGATAATTAACATTTAAAAAATCTGGTGCGGACATCACACGACTTTCACTTACCGCCGTTGTTGTAATCGATTAAAGCATTTTTGAATACAGCGAGAGATAAAAATTAGAGAAACTAATAAAGAATTAATTTAATTTAATTTATAAGAAACGAGTTGTTATTTGTTAATTAGGGTTTAAGGCGTAAAATATCAAAGGTCATCAACGCCTATACGAACGCACACATAATTGTTAGACTTTCAGAAGAAGGAGGAAATAAATAAATAATAGTAATAAACTGTATAAATAGAGAAATCAATTAAGTATGAATGACAAAATTAATTTATAATGATAAGTGAAAAGTTGCGAAAAGCTAATTAAGAATAAATAAATAAAGGTTGTAACAAAAAAAAAATCTGTGTTTCAATGATGAAGATAGTAAAGTTTATAATTTAGACTTAAATGAGCACACCTTAACTTCCTTTTGTGTTTATTTATTTTATTTCATAACCATTCACATCTATCAACGTTTCGGGGTTGTTTCCCCATTCTCAAGACTTATTCCTTCAAAAACATTTTCTCATATATAACTCAATATTACACTCCATAGCTTACTGCTATTCGCCCACATGTTCATTGGCTTACTGTTAGAGTGTGCTCATTTAAGTATTAATATCAAGAAAAACTTCCAGAAAAATTAAAAAAGAAAAGAAAATTTATAATTTAGGTAGTAAGGAGTTTTTACGAAGGAATTTAATTATCAATTTAATTAAATCCTCATTATCTCCCAGAAATATCGATGTATCTGGAATAAGTCCCATTCTGTGAAGCTGCGACGTATAATACGGGCATTCTTGAATGATATGATTAATCGAGAGGGCTCCATTGCAATGTTGGCACAGGGGTACAGGCTCGCGAGCGAAAAAGTAGGAATGTGTCAGTCGGGTATGACCTATCCGCAGTCTGGTCAATGCAACTTCCTCTCTGCGGCTGCCACGGCTTGATGTGGACAGGGCTTTACAGTTTTTTTTATAAGCTTTAACATGCTAGCCAGACTTTCGTCCCACATTGCCTGCCAGTTGTCCGCTACTTGTACCTTGAGTGGTCGACTAATCTCAGACGGGGTTAAGATGGCTGTTCCTCGCCCTGGGAGAGTGAGTGCTTGTTTTGCTGCTTTGTCCGCAAGTTCATTACCATCTAATACACATATAGAAACAAACAACTTTTTATTAAAAAATCTGTTATATTATTATCTAAAATAATAGTAAGTCAGTTTGATCGGCTTTTCATGACACTTAATTAACTTTTACAAGCTTGTGTATTAGATGGATTTTTTTATAAAATCTTTAGCTTTACAACGATATACTCGTATTATACATGGGTAATTCGTTCTTATGTTTAAAAACAAAAAAATTACATTACAAATATATATTTGCAGTTTTCTCGAATTCGTTCGATTTATATTTATATATTTATCTGTTTTTTATCAATGGTAACAAGGTGATATGTTTATTTTTACAGAATCTACTAAATTAAAGATACTTTAGGGTAAAAAAAAATTAAAATATCTGCATTTAAGCCTTGTCAAACTATTTCAATCAGAATTAAACCAACATTATATTGAAGCCTATCAAATTTTACATCGATATATAGAGTTTAATTAAAATCTTTAGAGCCGTTTTTGAGAAAATCGTAAAAAGGTGCAAAAGTCATGGTATAAAGTAGATCTTCCGGTCAGCTGATTTTGATAAAAAAGTTTCTATCACATACCAGGCGTATAGTTGTCTTAAATATGGAATTTTAGTTTCATAGGACCTTTCGTTTTCGCCCGGGAGACCATACACACACCTTTTTGCGGGACTTGGTTATTTAGACTCAGGGGACCCTAAAACGTGTATTACCCTTAAAACCTGGACTTCAAAAATTTTCACGATCGCAATACTTTCCCTGACTATATATTTCATAAATAGGTAAGTGAAAGTAAAAAACATAGGATTTAAAGAAACTGCCCATTGGCAACACTGCAGTAGGTAATCTTAACCAGAATTTACATAAAGTGTATTGCATAATACACTTCTCTATTAGGAATTTTCGAACTTTTCTTACCGTGAGTGGATTTTTATTAATATAAAACACTTAATTTACAACAGTCAGTTAAGTTTAGCAATTTTCCATTGATCCTCTTCAGTGACTTTTTAAGGACAATATTTCTTTTGAAATTATTATCCTAATGATTTATATGATTACTCATGTTTTCAAACAATAATTAAGTACTGTATAATTCAAACTGTGGAAAATCCATGGAGATTTCATTATAATTATAAATGAAAGGATCCTTTTACTCACTTTTCTGGTCATCTCTGTATCTCAAAAATTATTATGGTTGTGAAGCTAAAATGGTTTCTAGAGGTTCGTCGTACCATCTTGATGTGGAATATTGCTGAAATTGAGAAAATTCGTCCTCTTAAGTTTTACTATTGTAATTTTACATTATTGGCATTGGAATAAATAAATGAATAAATCAAATAACTAAAAATCTCCTTAAAATTGTAAGTACTCATTTAAAAGATAATAACATTTCTAAAAAAAATAAAAGAAAATTCGTCATTAAGTGGCATATATGAGCAAGCTGGTTTAGATTTAAACATGTAAAATTTTCATTGATTTTGAAAAAATAATTTTAGTGATGAGCTCGATAGCTTTATAATCGATAAATAACCGCTGCAATAATTATTATTTAAAATACCACATATTTTTTAAATAATGGACGGCAACATAAAATAGTGAGTCCGAAATCGATTGTGGATCGCAGCCTTATTAAGACATTTTATTTTAAGTTATGAGTTCATAATAAGTTTTATGTTTATTACCTTTTTTTTTTTTTTAGTAAATGTGTATGATATTTTCTTTTATTTATTATGTTTTCTTTAGCTAATATCTTTTTGTTTGTATTCTTTCCTTTTTTATTTAATTTGTATTCGTTAAATTGTTTTGTAAAATCTGAGTAACTATTTTTTTTACACTTAACCCGCATACCAAGGCTAACATTTAATTTATTAAAAGAAAATAGAAGAACATTTTCTAAATCTAAAAACATTTGTGTGTTAAATTATTTATTTGTGTAATAAATAAATTCACAGACGTTGCGAATGATTCGTGATGAATTACATCGATTATGTTAACAACCTAATACTTATTGAATAAATATATGTAAAATTATATAAAGACAAAATAAAATATTATCAAGCAAAGCTGCGCGTTACAGTTAGAACTATATATTAAATATTAAGCTAATGCTAATCAAACATTAACCTATGAGATTTATAATTTCCTCATTAATAGTTCTTGTATGTTGGCAACAGTGGAGGTAAGAAGAGGGAGTAACCTCTTTGAGTGTAAAGACAAGGATGGCGTGGAGTAGCTTGAGCTCTTAGCTCACTCAAAGCCGCAACAGGCAATATTGATTGATTAATGGAAGTCTGCGAAAACTTTAATCATCTTATTATAAATTTTATGACTTTGTAAAACTTTTCTTTATTAAATTTTAATATAATATACTTCATGTCATTTATATTTTTAAATATAAACACTGTTCATATACTATATAAATTATATATTAAATGTGGTAAGTATAGAGCGAAAACGAAAAGTCGTATGAATGCGAAATTTTATAATTAAGACATACGCCCGAGATCTTACAGCAGCTTTTTCATTTAAATAAGTTAACCAACAGAGACACTTTATACCATGAATTTTTCACCTTTTTACGATTTTCTCAAAAAAGGCTGTAAATATTTTGATTAAACTCGCTACATTGATGCATAATTAAATGGGTTTTAATATAGTGTAAGTTTCATTCTGATGGAAATAGTCAGACAGGGCTCAATTGCCGATATTTTAAATTTTCTTTCTTTAAACTACCTTTAATTTTGTACATTCTGAAACATTAACCATATCATCTGAATGACATCGATTAAGAACGGCTAAATATAAAACTTGGACGAATTTGATGATCAACTAAAGGATAAAAGAGCAAAACTATTTTTAAATGCAACTTTTGGTTTTTTGATAATAGGAACATTAATATAGACGTATATATAGCGTTGGAAAGAGAATGATTTTAGAAAAAATATTATCTGATACACAAAGTTATAGGAGGTAATATAAAGTGACGAATAGAGAATAAACTTATTAATGTTTTTTTTTTTTTTTTTTTTTTTTTTTTTTCGAGGCGACAACCACCAGGGTCATGTTCGCCTTTACACCGTTAGACACAGGTTACATGATTATAGGAGTAGAGTGAGAGTATAGTTTAGATCTGAGAGTAAAGATGGTTTGACTTTAGGAAGCGAATGATGTTAGTTATATGAGGAGAGGAATCAGAGAGAAGAAGCGACAGATCGGTGGGGAGGTTGAAAAGAATACGTGAAGCGGTATATTGTCGGCATTCTGTGAGGATGTGGAGTATTGAGAGAGGAACCTGACATGATCGACAGAGAGGCGGATGTCCACGGGCCATGAGATAACCGTGGGTCAACCTAGAGTGTCCTATACGAAGTCGCGCGAGCACAACCTCTTCGCGTCGAGACGGCCGGCAGGAAGACCCCCAAGGGCCAACGCGGGGCCGAATAAGGCGAAGCTTATTGTTCTCGAGGGCCGCCCACTCCCGCTGCCAGCAACCCAATATGCTAGATCGAATTGAAGTGACAAGGTCAGGCAGGCTCACACCTTGAAGTTCAAGACCCTCGGAAACCGCGTGACGTGCCGCTAAATCAGCCCGATCGTTCCCCAAGATCCCACAATGTCCTGGAACCCAGAAGAAAACAATGTTGACCCGGGAGGGAAAGGATGCAAGTGTGGTATGAATTCTTTGGATGAGATAGTCAGAGGAATATATGTTACGGATAGAGGAGAGAGTGGAGAGGGAATCGGTGCATATGATTACTTGAGAGGAAGATTGCTGGCGAAGAAGGAGGGACTGGAGGATGGCAGTTACTTCGGCGGTATAGCTACTCGATATAGAAGGGAGGGCAAACATGTTAACTTGGGCCTCACTCACAACTGCAGCTCCAGCGCCTAGTTCTCCCCTAGAGCCGTCTGTGTAATAAACATTAACATTATGGTACCTTTGGATAAGCTCTAAAAATTCTTGCTGGTATACTTTTGGTGGAGTCGTGAGTTTTGGAAGTCGTGTGAGAGACAGTTGACAATGGATAGAAGGGACGGACCAGGGAGGTATAGGGGACGGCCCGATGGGGTATAGCTGCTCTAAACTCTGGCGGAAAGGCAGAATCGCGTCGTGGACCCGAGAGGGAAGAGTAGGCATCAGCGGCCGTTCTCGCAAAGAAAGAAGAAATTGAGGTTTTAGTGGGTGATGAGGGTTTGCGAGAACTTTAAGGAAGTATTTAACCTCCATTTGTTGTCGGCGATAATGGGATGGCAACTCCCCGGCTTCGCCGAAGAGACTGATAATGGGGCTAGAACGAAACGCGCCGATGGCTGTCCTCAGCCCCGTAGTAACGATCACTCTAAGCGCATTTAGACGAGTCGGATCGGCAGATCCGTATGCACATGCTCCGTATTCTACCCTATTCCGTAGAACCACTCTAAATAATCTTAGCATAGCCATACGGTCTCCCCCCCAAGCCGTGTTTGTGACCATCCGAAGTAAGTTGAGTGCTCGTATACAAGAGGCTTTGACCTCACGGATGTGCGGGCCCCAGGATAGGCGACTGTCAAACGTAACCCCCAGGTACTTGACCTTTTCTACTACATTTATCCTTTGCCCGTCTATTAAAAGAGATAAAGGTTGAGAGATGTTTGCTGCCCGTTTTGCGAAGATGATTGCTGTAGATTTGGCTGAGGAAATTTTAAAACCGTTGTTTGAACACCAGTTCTCCACAGTATGGAGCGCAGACTGCATCGATTTGGTGAGTTCAGTAATTTGTTTGCCTCGAACACAAAGCAATAGGTCATCCGCAAATAGCAGTGCCTGGACTGGTGGGTGAATATTACCTAGGACGCCATTGAAAGCTAAACAAAATAGAATAGGACTAAGGACACCTCCTTGGGGAACACCATTCTCTTGAACAAAACGAGATGACATTGTATTTCCGCAACGCACTCTGAACGACCGGTCTCGCAGGTAATGCCGAATAAAGGAAAGAATAGGACCATGAATACCACACTTCTGTAGAGAGGAGATGATGAGCCATCTCCAAACTCGATCGAAGGCTTTTTCAACATCGAGCAATACAGCTAACACTCGTTCGCGCTCTCCAAATGCTGTAAGTATTTCTGAGGAGAGGAATACAAGATTGTCTTGAGTGCTTCGTCCTTTACGGAATCCACTCTGCCAGGCTGGTAGCATATTTTCGGTTTCTAGGTACCACTGCAATCGATTGGCTATTAGCCTTTCGTAAATTTTACATGGAATGCTGGTCAAAGAGATGGGTCTGTAACTAGAAGCAATATCGGGGGGTTTATTTTTCTTGTGAATCGGGATCAGGATAGCATCTTTCCATGATAGTGGAAATTGCTCTCCTAGAAAGAGCTTATTGAAAATATGAAGGAGTGCAATTTTGTCCTTAGCTGAGAGGCTGGTTACCATACTAGCGTGAATGCCATCTGGCCCTGGGGATGCTTCTTTGCACGAGGCTAGTGCTACCTGGAATTCAGCTTCCGAAAAGGGGTGGTTGAGAGCCGTACTTGTGCTGCGTCTGGAGGGAATAGATATGTTGCACGGAGTTGTTTCACGGTCGTTCTTGAGCCGCTGGAAGTGTAGGGGGTAATTTTGTGAGGCCGATACATCGTAGAAGTGCTGTCCAAGTGCATCAGCTATCCTCTGAGGGTCTGACACGACCTCTTGGTTGATTTGAAGCAACTTAGGGGGTCCAGGTATTAACCGACCGTTTAGTTTCTTAACCGTGTTCCAAAACAGTTCTAGAGGGGTATTGGAACTGATGTTATCAAGAAATTTTATCCAGGCACGTTTTTTCTGCATTTTTATAACGTAACGCGCATGAATCCTTGCATTTCTGTAGGCTTCCAGGTTGAGTGGAGAGGGCTTGTGAGACAGTTTCCTTAAGGCCTGTTTTCTCTTGCGTACCGCCAAGCGGCACTCCTCAGTCCACCAAGGGACTGGCTGCATTGAGATCATGCTCGGTTCTCGATAAGGGATGGCAACTTCCGCGGCCCGAAGTAATGCAGCCTCGAATTGTTTATAAGCTCCACACCCGTCGAGGTTCACATCAAGTTGAGAGATTTTAGCTGACTCCTGGAACAGCGACCAATCAGCCTTCTTCACCAGCCAGCACCCTGGGCGCGCCACGTTGGCTACTCTACTAGCTGTGTGAATATATACGGGAAAATGATCGCTGCCGTGAGGGTCATTAAGTACTTCCCATGACAGAGTAGTCTGAAGGCTAGGAGTACATAGACTCAAGTCTATACATGATTGGGCTCCAGATCGGGGACACTGATAAGTGGGGTTACCGTTATTAAGCAAGTTAAGGCTAAGGGTGCCCATAATCTGTATTATTGTTTCAGATCGAATGTCATTTAGTTTACTGCCCCAGGCTTGATTATGAGCATTAAAGTCCCCTAGAAGAAGAAGTGGCGATGGAAGCTGTTGGCATAACTGTTCGAGCTGCTGTATCGTGACGTGAGTTCCTGGAGGGAGGTAAATGGAGCAGACTGTCAGTGCCAATGGGCATGCCAGAATTCTGATGGCAACTGCCTGGAGATTACTGTTGATTTGGACCGGGAGGAAAGGAATATCATTTTTTATTAAAATGCAAACACCACCGCAGGCTATCAGTCCAGTAGTAAAATCTTTCCTCATTACGCTGTACCCAGCTATCTTGAATATTTCTGAGGTTTTCAAGTGCGTCTCCTGTATACAGACAACGTCACTTTGGCTATTACGAAGGAGGATTTCGAGGTCAGGTTTCCTTACTTTAATCCCATTTACATTCCATTGCAGAAACCGTAGTTCACGTGAGGATATTGTCATTTATTAGAAGGATTTTTTGTCCTAGGAGCCTTTTTTTCGACCTTTGTCTGCCGCTTATTCTGAGGCGGCTTCGTCGAAGCATAGGATCCAGGATTTGATTCAAAGTTGGGTAAATCATTACCAGCCGATAGTCGGGATGCTGGACGTTTAGGATTTCTATGTCCACCTGCGGAAGAGGCGGATGATTTTTCACTCTGGTTGCGAGTTGAAATGTTTCGAGGAGGTGGTTCGGTCATAGTGTGAAGATCACAGGACGACGGAGTATGGACTACATCAGCGGATGAACTGGTATCTCGGGAGTATTGCGCTGAGGGAGTTATAGTGCCTGCGGAAAGCGGCGGCTGAATTGGAATTGTATCACCTGGTAATATGTGCCGCTCCAGTGCTAACAACCGGCAGGAGATAGTGTCTATAAGCCCTGCAAGTTGTGACAGCTGCTTGGTTAATGTGTGCTCAGGGACTGTCGATGGAAGTAGGGATTCAGCCTCATTAGGTGGTGTCGCCGAGCCCATCTTTGCAGTCAGAGGTGGAGCATCGGAGACTGGTGGAACAGCAGCACGAGCCACTTGGGATGCGACCTCAGGAGGAGTCCCGTAATTAGAGTTGGGATCTGCTCTCAGTGCCTGAGAGAATGAAACATCAGGCTTAGGGGGAGTGAATCTTTTATATATCTGCTCCGCCCTCTTGTAGGATACCTTGTCGGTCTCTCGAATTTGTTCGATGGCCTTCTCTTTGGCGTAAACAGGACAGTTTCTGCTAAAGGCAGGGTGTGGACCTAAGCAGTTTACACACTTCGGTCGACTTGAACATGTGTCAACGGAGTGCTCCTCAGCACATACGCCACAAGCTACAGTCATACAGGTTGCTTTGGTATGCCTAAATCGGTAACAAGACCGGCACTGAATCGGATTAGGTTCATATGGACGGACCCGTAGTGTTAGAAAATCCAATTGAATCCTTTCTGGAACAGTTGGTCGGAGAAACTTAAGGATTACTGTGGCTGTTGGGGTTCTGATGCCATTTATGGTTCGGTGAATTCGCCGAGCTTCCACTACACCCATTGGAGCAAGTTCCTCCATCAGTTCCTCCTCGGAGCAATGAAGCAGCTCGTTTGCGCGAATGACACCTCTAGTGTGGTTTAGAGTTTTATGGGGCAGAATTTCTACTGCTATACCATCGTAGATTTTAAATCGTTGTAGATTAGCAAGGTCTTTTTCATTGTTTACACTTAACATTGCTGATCCGTTTTTGAGGAATTTCAGTGAAGTTCCTGGACTCCAAGATTTGACAGCTTTTGCCACTTTAAATGGGCTGTATGAGGCAAACGTTTTCCGTTGGTCATTTTCGGCCAGAGTCATCACCATATAGCACGGAAACCACTTAGTGCGAAACGGGACTGTATTTTCTATTTGCCCGTGAGAGTTTGGCGGTTGAAGAGAAGTGGAAGGAGATTGGGATGAAGTTGAGGTTAATGGTAGAGGTACGAGTGTAGCATCGCTACTATGTGATTCCATTGTGAGGGAGGGTTGTTGATAGGGCGGGACATTCTCCACGAAATGAGCTTGGGAGGTCTCGATGTTGGATTGAGTAAAGGGAGTTGAGCTGAGCTGCTCTACTTGCGCGCTGTGCACCTGAAGCGCTGTATTTTTATCTGGGACGTTCATCATATTAGAAAAAAATAAATAAATGTGTAGATCTATGGTGTGTTAAAGGTGTATGAGTTCAAGAGTCCGTCCCAACGCGCGGCCCACAGACGAGCCCCCGGAGCGAATTCGGTTCCACCGACAGCTGCAGTGGCCTCGGGCGTTCCCCCTTAACGCACCCGCGGGACTCAATACCGGGTGCCACCCGGCTCCGTGGGTATGCCTCGGATTTTCGCCCGTTACTCTAGGCAGCTTCCCACTGTGGCTAACAGTGGGTTCAGGCCCAGTCAGCTACCGAGCAGCCGGCGGTGCCCACCGTTTTAACTCTGTACCCTCTGCAGCCCGTTTCCCCGAGACCCCAGGAACAGCCAGCGCACCACCCGCGGAGACGGACTCAAGTGTGTAGAGGTGGTTGAGTGAGAACCTAAGACTGTAAGTGTATCCAATGTCAGAGGAATGTGTGTGTTAGACTGGGGCCGCAGGGACGTCCAAACCCCTGAAAAGTGGCTAATCCACTTCCCCCTACGGGGTTATTAATGTTTAACAATTTAATATAGTTATATTATTTAATCTAAATTTAATGATTCCAACGAAAATGAATATTAGTTTTATTAAAACAACTTAAAATAGTTTTCGAATTTAAGTATATTTAATAGTTTTTTAATTGATTTTAACATTCTAGGTAAGTTAAAGACGTGTGTTACCCGCACCATATTTTTATTAGATATGTATTAAACTAAACAAGTATATATATTAAATACACAGACCCTTGTTGTTTATGTAATTTATATTTACGCTTTATAGTGTTTACTAATTAGTTTGTATTCTGTGGGTAGTTTTGATTGAGTAAATCAGCGATACTTGATGTTTACGAGTAGGGGATTAGGAAGCAGGCGAAGCATAAAGTAGGCCATTACTGAAAGTAGGCCCAGCGTAACCGTCCAAGTTTGGCAGTGTGCGGGTCAGCGCTGGTTCACCGCCGCCCAACTCAATGTCTCGCTCAACTGCAACCTACTCAACTCTGCCCCGAGCCAACCTGAAACTATTCTGTCCGCTTGTCGTGGCTAGCTGGAACTTTCGGGGGAATAGCAGATGGCGTGTTTAGTTGCAAAACTGGATCCCCGTTCAATCATACTCTAGATAAGAATTATAAGATCTTGAGACATCACATAAATATATCATATCATATCGTATGTTATGCAACAAGCAAGGAAAGAATCAGATTGAGCTCATTTTAGTATAACATTAATTTTAAGTTTTACTTTCACTTACCTATATATGAAATAAATAGTAAGGGAAATTGTTGAAGTCCCGCAAAAAGGTCTGTGTGTGTGTGTGAAATTTCATATTTAAGACGACTATACGTCCGAGATGTTACAGAATTATTTTCATCAAAATCAGCTGACCGGAATATCTACTTTATAACTTGCATTTAGCACCTTTTTACGATTTTCTCAAAATTGGCTCTAACGAATCAATGTAAAATTTAATGGGCTTCAATATCATGTAGGTTTAATTTTGATTGAAATAGTTTGACAGGGCTTAAATGCAGATATTTTAAATTCT
Source organism: Piezodorus guildinii (assembly GCA_023052935.1). Taxonomy (NCBI): domain Eukaryota; kingdom Metazoa; phylum Arthropoda; class Insecta; order Hemiptera; family Pentatomidae; genus Piezodorus; species Piezodorus guildinii. Next base: position 66,305,637 of record CM041292.1, read on the forward strand.
CTTGCTTTAAAGTACCTTTAATTCAGTATATTCTATAAAAATTACTATATTATCTTGTTAGCATTGATAACTAACAGCTAAATATGCAAGTTGAGCGAATTAAAAAAACAACCAAAGGAGAAAACTGAAAAAAATATTTTTTTTAATGCCATTCTTTGTTTTTCAACATATGAACAGCAATATAGATCTATAATATACCGTTGGAAAGCTGAAGATTTTAAGCAAAATACAGTTAATTATCTTATACACAAGCTTGTAAAAGCTAATAAAGAGTAATGAAAAGCCGATAAACCTAACTAATATATTTATTATATATTTTAGATAATAATATTTTTATTAAAACACATGTTTCTATAGAAATTCAATTTAATTAATTCTTTAATAGTTTCACTCATTTTTAACTCTATAATATTTACAACTGTATTGCTTAATACATCTAGTAAATTTGCTTTTAGAAAAAAGATATGAAGATAATCTGCCCTTTAACAGCACTCCAGTAGGTAATCTAAATTAGTACGTCTCGAGGCAAACTTCTTTTCAGACGCCTCGCAGGACAATCAGGAATGGATGATGAAGCAAGGAGCGAAACTAGTGGGAGTGGAGTTTTTCATGGAAGGAATGAGACCTGTTTCGGGCCAAATCAGCTACAAACGGAACATGTAGGTCTTCATAGATGAGCTTATTCGTGACAGAGTAAGGAGCGTTAAGGATTTTCCGAAGGATTTCGGATTGTAAGGAATGGCTAAGGGCAAAATTTGATGGTTGGATAAAACCCCAAAGGTCATGTAGAAATTTAAAAAAATATTATCATTGTTCTTTCAATGGCAAAAAAAAAAATTCTGGTGTGAGCAACATAAAACTTTTACTTATCTACTTCGGTAAAATCAATTTAAGAAATTTGAAATAAAGTACAAGACGAAAAAATAATTACGACTACATTGATATTCGATAGAATCATGTGATTTATAAAATAACCTATTAGATTATTATCTACGAAAATTATTTAGTTTTATCCACTTTTCATCACTCATCATTACATTTTCCATTTTTATACGAGTATATATGATTATATTTTTTTTTAAATCTTCAGCTTTTAAGCGGTATAATGTTTATCTAAATTACTGTTCTTAGGTTCAAAAATCATATATTATATTTAAAATATCTTTTCCTATATTTTTCCCATATTTTATCAATGCTAACAAGATAATATGGTTAATATATATTTCATGTTTAAAAGCCCCGATTTTATGTTGTGATTATAACAGCTGTTTTATTTGTAATTATCGAATAATTTTAAGGAAGGTGATACTATGATTCGTTTAAATGTCTTCTTGAATATCTGTTGAGAGTAACAATTAAGTTAACGGAGGAGATTGAAGGTGAGAATGAGGAACAGAATCGCGAAGGAAACCGCAAGGGGGCCCGAAAGACAATAGGCAATAAAGCAGGCCTCAGGAGCAACTTTATGGGGCTCTTAATGGCCAACCATCCTAGTAGATAAAAACCTTCCCTTTTCACCATTCCACATTTTTCTAGCTGATTCAGTCAGAAAAAAAAACAACAGTAAAAGCAGAGTTCTTCGCCATCAGGCACCAATGTGAATTTCTTGTTTGAATTTTATGTGCCAGCAGATGGATTTCATCCCTCTAATAAGAATATTTCTACTTATACTTTTCTAATTATTAATCGATTTGACTGAGCATTGGAACTATTTGTGTTTACAAATTATTTCATTATTTAAATTCCATATAATATCAGTGACTCGCACTTACTTTACTCGGGTGCAATTTAAAGTTTATGTTTAAAAAACTTCATTTTGACCAATTAGAAGTTTATTACTTTGGGATTATGGGTCCATCGTAACGAAAAGTGCACTTAGCAAGAAAATATCTTTATAATAAAACGTATATTTAATTCTTATATTTAATCTTCGGCAGGCATTAGGAATACAAATTGGTCAAAAAATGGTTTAGTTTATTTGTATGTTATGTTTAACAATTTTAAATTTCATAAGCATTTTTTCTAAATGCATTTTAATGTATTGAAGTTTCCATGGGTGTCCCATTTTGTTTACAGTGGAAGTACTATTTTTTGTGAAATGATCAAAAATTAGAAATAATTCTTGACAGTATTAGTTTATAACAACTTGTCATTTATTTTAGCAACATACGTACGATTATTTGTTACGATAATATTATTTTCTAATATCTAGATTACTGTATGAAATATATAACCTGTACGATTACCATGAATCACCATAACCTCTCTAATCCATTATAAATTACATTGGTTCATACGTTTATGCGCTTATAACATCTTTCTATTAAATTGCCCGACTTATTTTATTGCATATTAAATTTTTTTTTAATCACGCGCTTTCTAACGGTCTATTATACAATTTTGGTGTTCGTGCTCGTTATTGTAAAAAAAAAATATTTTATTTATTCAAAAGTTACAAAATATCGATAATAACACTTTAAAAGACAATAATGACAATCTTGATAATAACAATATGGCTATACTAGATCTGACATAGATTACGTACCGTAATTACTGCGAGGACTTGAAGAGAGTGAGTGTGTCTGTTCCCTGGGAGAAGGGACAGGGTATATATAGGTTAATAGGACTGCTGAATAAGATTCAAGGAATATGGTGTGATCTGCAGGTGCACTATGGCCTCATGGTGGCGTGACTCCTCCGTCCTTATGAGAGTGAAGCCCACTGAACTCTAAATTTAAGGATTTGGGACGGTTTGTCTATTCTGTAAATATTGAAACCAAGCTCTGGCTCTGCCATCAAAATATTCAGGTGGTTGAGGATGGGTACTTGGATTATCATTTGAAGGATTAGAACACAGTAATTCCAGTTTACAATACTGACGATAAAGATTATAGCATAAAAGATATAAACATATTACATAAAATATATAAGAAATAAATTGGGATACAGTTATATCATAAGGTTCTAATTCTTCTATTTCTATATTACTTAAGTCTATTTGTTGTAATTCCTCAAAAGTAAAATTTGTTGATACAATAGTTTTATTATTAACAGAATGATAGGAAATAAAAGGAATATTTACATTGTCAACATAAGAAAGTGGTACATTTATATTTACAAATTTCTCATTTTCATTAAGATTAAGGAGGCTAGTAGATGGTAGATGATACATTTGTGTGTTTGTTACACTAGTTGTTACATTGCTAATATTAAAGGTTAAATATTGGTGTAATGTGGGTATAAGTTTGATTATAGGGTTTGTTCTTATTTCTACAGCTTTACAATCATTTAATTCTATATTCTTACATAATTCTAAAATACATTTGTCCTTAATCTCTATCATGTCTTTACAGTAATGATGATTATTGAATTTAATACAATTTCCATTGTAAAACGAATTTTTAAATCTAATGATTAGTTGTTCTTTAATCTTTAGAGTAATGACTTTATTATTCCTTGTAACTGGATATGACATAGCATAATAAGTTGTTTTTGGCAATGATTTCAAAGGGATTTTAATAAAATAATAAATTAATCCTGTATCTGATAGGGAACAAAATGTGGAGCTAAGTAACCAGTTTAATTCTACATTTTCTGTGATTGGTTCTCCGAACGGTATGTTTAATTGTTCTAGTTCTCTAGTCGTTAATATGCTTGGATGGGTAATTCCTAATTTACATTGTTCTAAGGAAAATTCTATATCATTTAATTGATTTTCTACTAAATCTAATACGGCTAATAAATCATGATACATTAACTTAGTAAGAGCTAAATCTGTAAAATTATTTATTTTTTCTATACTATCCTTATATTTATTTAAAACAATTATTTCTTTATTAAGTTTAGATGTTAATTCTTTATTTAATCCTAATCTAACATTTTCATTATGCTCTATGTGATACATATTTCTCTCGATTTTATTTAAAATATTATCATACTTTTCTTTGTCATCGGCGTCCATATTGCCGGTGAGCCAACTAATAGCATTGCCTAGTCCGTTAATTAAACCTCTTTTTGATCGGTTATTCCGATTTATATTTACAATATGATTAATTTTTTCTAATATCTTGTTATATTTTTGTTCAATAATATTATGCAAAGTTTTATATTCATTACTAATTGTTAATACGTCAATGCTAATCTTAAGGGTTTGAATTTCTCTTGTTAAATTTGTAAGATTCTTATAATGTAAAAATGTGTACCAATCTTCAATTATAAAAGATGGATTAATTTGTACGATGGATGCTCCTGGTCCGTCAGATAAATCTTGTATTAGCAGGGTCTGTATCTGAACCGTAAGCGCTGCGATCAGAAGATACTTGAAACAATTCGTCGTCGAACTCAAAGTCATCTTGGCTGACTCCTGTAACATTAGACGTTTCTATTTCTTTTATGACATTCTCAATATCTTCATCAGTTATTTCTGGGTTTTTTTGACTTGTACTAGGTTTATTATTATTATTATTTGATTTCTTTTTCTTAGTGACCTTTTTCGGTCGTTTGACTTGATCAGGGTGGAGTTTTTTCTTTCTACCTTTATTTCTATTTTGAAATCTTTTATCAACATACTTTCCTTTTTCGTATTTAGGATCTATTTTCTTTTTCTGTTGTCTCTTTATATACACATCTTCCGGGATTTCTATGTCTTCTCTATTTTCATTTAACTTGCCTATTTTTCTCTCTTTATTTTGTTCTATACCTTTCTTAGTTATTTCGAAAAGCTGCTTCATTTTCCGATGGTACTCATGAACAAGATATTCTTTTATTTCCGGGGATTCATTATAAGTTTCATTAGTGATACCGAAAGTTATTTCGTTAGGGGTCATTTTAAGATCTTGATTAAGGGAATTATTATATGCTGTCGTTGCTTGCTCTAACTTATCTTCCTCTTTATCATCTTTGTTTTCTATGTTTATAAGTCTTAAAATTTCTAATAACGAAGAGCTTGCTCGATTAAGCAATCCAAGAGAGTTAGGGTGATTGGGGGTAGTATAATGTAATTCAATATTTAAGTAGTTTAGAAAATCTTTAAACAAGTTATTGTCGAATTCTCTTCCGTTGTCACATGATATTTTTTGGGGTTTTGGAAAATATGCTAAATATTTTTTCAATACTTTCATGCTTTCTATGGCATTATAACTCGTTGCGTAATAAGAAAATATTCTTTTGGAAAAAGTATCTACTATTAAATAAATGTAATAATTACTCATGTGTAAGGTATCAATCATTAAATCTGTAAAGGGTTTCTCAGGTGTGGGAGTAATTTTAAATTTTTGTTTTATAGGTCTTCTATCGTATTTGCCTTTTCCACATGTGTCACATTTGTTTATAATTTCTGTGATATGATCTTTCATATTGGGCCAATAAAATTTGGTTTTCAAAACTAAATATGTTTCATTTATACCTCTGTGGCATGTCTTGGCGATATGATAATCAAGGATAAGTAATTTCTGGTCTTCCGTGTTCTTTACATCTGGCAATAGTTTATAATATCTTTTAATTCTATTTGTGGGAAATTTTTCTCTAATGAGTGATGCAACTTTATTAAATAATGCATTATACCAATTATTTTCACTTTCTATAGAATCTGATATGGGTGAGCAGTATATGCCGTAAGTTATATTTGGTCTTAAGATTTCTAAAAGTTTTTCTTCTATTTCAAAATCTTTTTCATGATAAGGCCAAGTAAATTCAATTGTTGTTCTTTGCTTATTATTGAATATTGTTTCGCGTTGAATTTTCGCGTGTCCCTTTTTTATTATTATTTGATTTTTCTCAACATTTACTGGTCTAGATTTATCATCAACTATTAAGATTCTGTTATCGGAGGATTCTGTGGAGTGCTGCGTTGCTAAAGAAGATATATCATCTTGAATTATTTCTTGGTGTTCACCATTATTATTTTCTTCTATGTTTTCATCATTATTAATTCCTTCTAAGTTTTCATTGTTAGCTTCTTCTTGGGTTTCTTCTATTCCCATTTCTTGTAATAAATCTACGATTTCTTGTGAATAGTTATTAGGAGAATTTTCTGTATGAAAAATATCAAATTCTGGTTCTTTTAATTTCCTTTCTTCAATAGGGTAACGGGATAAATGATCGGCGACTTTATTAGCCTTTCCTTCAATGTATTTTATGTCATATTCGAAATCTTCTAACAATAATTTCCATCTAATTAATCTGGCGTTCTGTGTTTTACACGTTCTTAAATATTCTAAAGGTTTGTGATCTGAATATATGAAAAATTTTCTACCGTATAAGTAGGGTCGAAAATGATTGCAAGCCCAAATAATGGCTAAACATTCCTTTTCCGTTGTTGAGTAATTTTGTTCTGCTTTATTAAGTGTTCTAGATGCAAAACATACAGGGAGTTCTTTTCCATCTTTCTTCTGTGCTAATACTGCACCAATGGCGAAATTACTTGCGTCAGTTGTTAAGAAAAAGTCCTGATTGAAATCTGGAATTTGCAAAATGGGGCTACTACATACAAGTTGTTTCAATTTCTCAAAAGCGTTTTCATATAACTCTGGTTTGATTTCTTTTTGATCTTTTCGAAGACATCTCGTTAATGGGGAAGCTATCTTTGCGTAATTTGGTATCATTTTCCTATAGAAACCAGTTAATCCTAAAAAGCTTTTAATTTCTTTTTCATTTTTAGGGAGTTTAAAATCTTTTACTGCTTTTATCTTTTCTGGATTAGGTTCTATGCCGCGTTCGCTGATAATATGTCCGAGGAATAACAATTCTTTCTTGCAAAATTCTGTCTTATCGAGCTGAATCTTTAAGTTATGTTTTTCTAACTTTTTAAGAGTTTCTTCTAAATGTTTCCAATGATCTTTGTAATTTTCAGAAAAAATTATAATATCGTCCATATAGACTAAAACGTTAATAGAATCTGAAAAAATGATATTCATGGCTCTTTGAAACGTTGCTGGGGCATTACTGAGTCCAAATGGCATGCGAAGGAATTCAAAGTGGCCTTGATCTGTAGAAAATGCTGTTTTTGGGATAGAACTTTCTTCGACTTTTATTTGATGGAAGCCTGAGCAAAGGTCCATTGCTGTAAATATCGTCGCTTTTCCTAATTTGCCTAAAAGGTCTTCAATATTAGGAATGGGGAATTTATCCGGGGTTGTTTCTCGATTTAATTTCCTGTAATCAATCACCATTCGTATTTTTCTTTTTCCTGATGCGTCTGGCTTTTTCGGGACAATCCAAACGGGAGAATTGTAAGGGGAATTGCTGGGTCTTATTATTTTGGATTCTAACATCTTTTTAATTTCTTCCTTAATATTTTCTTTGAATTGGTGGGGATATCTGTAATTTTTCGAATATATCGGGTCTTCGGTTTTTGTTTTAATCTTATGCTCCAATAAATCAGTGGCTGAAAGGGGATCATTTTCAGTCTTAAATACTGATGGATATTTCGATAATAATTTAATTAAATTTGATTTTTCTTGAGGAGGTATATGGTCGGTTCTGATTAGTTGGGGGATTTGTTTTATTATTTCATGGTTTCCTTTTTTATTAGAATCTGTTAATTCTACTTCTTCTTTTTGCAAATAGTATAAAGGTAAATATATGGTTTCGTTAACTTTACTGTCGATTATTATATTTTGATCATAGATGCCAGGTTTAATTTTAATCTTATCATCTTCATAGTCAATAAAATATAGATTTTTATTTTGTTCTACTTTTATCTGATTTTCGCCTTCTTTCAAAACTAATTTTAAAACTTCGTCTTCCATAATAAAATCAAACTCTGTATAGCGAGTTTTTATTTTGTTGGTTTCGAAATCGATATTAAATTTCATTTCCCTCATTGTCTCATTTCCTAGTAGTATTTCGTAATTGGGACTGAAATTAAATAGATAAAATTTTATTTTTTCGGGGTTTTTAAGAAAATTATTTCTGCAATAAACTGAAATAGATTCCGTGCCAAGTTCTTCTCCGGTTGCTGTTTTTATTGTAAAATTTTCTTTTTCTCTTTCAACATCTGGTGGTACAATGTCTGGTCTTATATAATTCTTCCAAGATCCGGTATCAATAAGCCATTTACGATTCGCGTGGTCTTTAACATAAGGCAGTTGGCTTTTATTCTCTTCTTTTATGTGTTTTGATTGTCTGGCGGGCCTTTCTCTAAAAAAGAATTATTTGGATCTAATTTTTCTAATTTCTCTCTTAATTCTCTGATTTCTTGGTCTTTCGGGTCTTCTTGCTGAATTTGGAAATTAGGCTGTTTCGGTTTATTCCCGAATGCGCTAACTGTTCTCATGGATACAGTTGGATTTTCATCTTTCTTATTATTATTATAATTTTGATTCCGGTATCGACCTGAACCGTTGAAATACCTTTGTTGTTCTTGACGGGGCCATTGTTGGTAATAATTATTATTATTATTATTCTGCCGGTAGTCTTGTGGAGGTTCTTGTTGTCGATATTGATGCTCTTGTCTTTGATTATGTGGGTTATACGGGTTATTGGGATTTTGCCAATTATTAAATCGTTTGTGATGTTTTTTATCGAACTTTTTCTTATGGTCGAAGCCTCTTTTGTAATCATGTTCTCCGGGTCTTCTCATATTTCCCGAATTTATGAGGTCATCGAAGAGTAGATGGTTCTCATTCTGAATTAAATTTCTCAAATCATCTAATGTTCTTAACTTTTCTGCTTTAGTCATAAGATATGTTCTTATGTGAAGGGGCATGTTAGTGTAAAAAAAATAAAGAATACTTTTCTCTAATGCGCTAATAATTGTTTCTCTATTTGGTGTGTTTTCTATCCGATGTTTAGAAATTATTAAAGTGCGGATCTTATCAATTCTTTGAAGGAAATCAAGAGGGTGTTCCTTATGATGTATTTTGTTATTAAATAATTCATGCGATAATTGTTCAATTGAGCGGCTGTCTCTGAAGGTTCTTTCGAGATAATTTAGTAATTCTTCAACACGACTAAATTCGCACGTTGTATTTATATAATCAGCTTCATCCGTAAGTTTTGCTAAAAGTTTACTTAATAATCTTTGTTCGTTTAGTTCCTTAAACGAGTTGTCCGGTTTACACACGATTTGGTAAACTTGTCTACAAACTGTCACGAATTTTAACAGATTGTGTGGATTTCCATTAAAATTAGGGATATGATCGTAGTCTGCCGATTTAATTTGAAAGCTTGCCATATTTGTAGTTAATATTAAATTATTTACTCGCAGGATTAAAGAATTTAAATAATCATCAGACATAAAATTACAATAGTAAAGGAAATTAACTTACAAAAATTGAGTACGCTGTCAAAATAATCTTCGACGGGGTGTGAAGATCTGTCCTTGAGCTGGATACCTGACGACAGTGAAGTCCGGCCAAGGTTGAGTGCAGATAAGAGACTTTGCCTGCGTTGCGAGATGCTCGGGGTGAGTGAACTCGTCCAGAATCTGAAGATCTCGAAGTTGGTAGTCCTCGGTAGGTAAGCCAAAATCTTGAGTCTTCACAGGTGAGGAATCCTAGGCGGTAGTCCTAATTCTGGATTTGCGGAAAAAGTTCGGATCTGCGGAAACTCGGTTCTTAAAACTGCGATAAAAATATGCAGTCCCTGTTCGGGCGCCAATTTTGGTGTTCGTGCTCGTTATTGTAAAAAAAAAATATTTTATTTATTCAAAAGTTACAAAATATCGATAATAACACTTTAAAAGACAATAATGACAATCTTGATAATAACAATATGGCTATACTAGATCTGACATAGATTACGTACCGTAATTACTGCGAGGACTTGAAGAGAGTGAGTGTGTCTGTTCCCTGGGAGAAGGGACAGGGTATATATAGGTTAATAGGACTGCTGAATAAGATTCAAGGAATATGGTGTGATCTGCAGGTGCACTATGGCCTCATGGTGGCGTGACTTACGTCAATGTTACTACTTATATTTCAGAATAATTTGTTTATGACTTTTTCACAGAAAATTTATTTTTCTCGTTTAAAGAAAGCCAAATTGCAATGGATTTTACATATAAACCTTCATGAAACAATGGCCTAAATGATGGTGAAAACCGTATCAAAATCCGTCCAGTGGTTTAGAAGGAGTAAGCGGAAACCAAAATCGCGTTATTATTATTATTATATATATATATAGAGAGAGATTATTGTTCAAAGTACTTGCCTATTTTTTTTTTTTTTTAATTTATAGCAATTTACAACTGTATTAAAGAACACAATAAGTAAATATGAGGAATGGAAAAAAAAAGTCATGAAAATGTCTTGAGAAAGAAGTACCCAGTGGTAGGTAGCACTTCACTAACTATTTTAACTCAGTAGGTCCCGAGGCCACCTTCTTTTCAGTCCCCTTGGAGGGTTATCAGAGATATCTAAGGAAGATAAATTACGGGCAAGTGGATTTGCCTATTTTAACAAAGCATTTCTATAAAAAAAAAAAAAAAAACCTTTATTTTTGCCTCTTTTTTTTTTTCACTAAATAACTATATAACCTGTTGATGTTGGTTGTCCAACAGAACTTTTATTTAATAGTTTGTCCTATACCCTTACTTATCTAACCCCAACTGTGGGGTACGTTGAGCATCTTGACATGCTGCATTAAAACACCTGTAGCTCTTAAATTCGACTTGTTAAAAAAAAAAAAAAAAAAAAAAAAAAGAAAACTGCCGATACTTTGCACAGGGATAAACTAGTAATCCAACAGTATGCGTAAAAAATTATTAAGTCTTAAAAAAAAATGCTCAACTAGCCCTGCCCTACTCTACTATTATTTCTATTCATTTGATGTTTTCAAAAAAACAAAAAAAAAAAACAAACTGCAAATTACTACACAATGGTTAATTATTTTCAAATAGCAATGTTAGAGTATAACTAATTATATGACTGTTGATAGGCAATTAAGTAATTTGAAAAGCAATAATTCAAAGGATAATGACATAGCACTACTGCTGATTTCAAAACGCCATACCTCTGCTAGTTTTTAACTAATTTCAATGATTCATTTTTCATTTCGTAGAACATTTAATTCACCATCAAACGGCTCTAAGTTGTAGCTTGACCATATAAGATGATTTATTTATTTATTTTGTTTTGCTCCTTGTTCATCAGGTTTTCCTGATCTCGAAAATCTTCAATAATAACCGATTTTTAATGGAATTACGTCTATTTTAATTCGTTACTTAAAAATACAGATCAACATTTTTTAATTTTTTTTTTTTTTATTGCGCTTTAACGATTCTAAAACTCTTAACATATTTTCCTCCATATTCAAAAATAATTGAGCTATGGGCGTATTTATGGATACAATTTCAATTTTTTTTTCTTTTTTATAATTATTTCCGGTATTTTAGTTGAAAAACACTAATAAATGTTTTTTCTATATTTGAAAATGACTTAGTTACAAGGTTATATTTAGACAAGATTTCATTTTTTTTATTGTTATTTATTTTTTTATCATTCTTTACTGATTCTGAAACTCTATACATACATTTCTCTATCCTCAACAATAACTGAGTTATGAGCGTATTTACGTGTAAAATTTTAATTGAATTTTCTTTTTTCTTTTTTATATAATATTCGCGTTTTTTTGGTTAAAAACAGTAATATATTTTTTCTCTAACTTCAAAAATAACTGAGTTATTAAATTAAATCACTTTTAATCGGCCGGCATTTTAGAACTAACAAGCTCATATCAACGTCTAGGTGTTTGGATGATTGTTACATGGGCTAGTATTTTTGTGGCGAATATCAAAAAAATTGATACAGTAGGTTCGGAGAAACGCCGCGGACAAAACACAGGGCAAAATCGCCAATTTAAGCGAACAAAAGTAAAGTCAAAAGTTTGGAATTTTCCAGTGTTTCACCTTTATATTATTAGTTGCCAAGACCCTTAGTACTAGTATATCTCTCCAATTTGTGTTTAGAAAAAAATAGTAAATGAGTGAATCATTCTTCTTTACACAAGTGTCTAATAACCGACAGTGGGATTATCTTTATTTGATGGCCATTCATTGCGTTCAAGGTGCGTTTAGCGTAAAGTCTTTTTGCTTTTATTTAACAATGGACATTGCTGAGACAGGTAAGAAATTATATTTCCAAACTCGTTATTGAACATACATTGCAATCTACCTGTAGAGTTAATTTAGCAATTTGTAAATGTATGCCTCTATTCAATAACAAAAATCTGTATAGCCCCCAAGGATTTGTTTCATTAAACATTTTAGTCTTTATATATTACAAAAAATGTTTGCGTTTTGGGTTATACATAATTTTTTGAGACATAACACTCCGAATCAAAAGTTTTACAATCTATAATTTGAAGAGTTTCCATAATGATATCAAATAAATCTAATAGCAGGTTTCAGCAACTCCAAGCCGTAATTAGATTTTTGTCCTATTTTTCTCGTATTCTGGGACTTCAAAAGTAAAATGTTGGGAAGTTTTAGATTTTAGCAAATAAATATGATGTTTGACCTCTGTGCGCTCGCCGATCATGTCAAGAAATCAATTAGTTTTTATAAATTTTACTTATAATTTCATACATATTTTATTTCGTAATCTGGGACCCAAAAGGTTAAATATGGACAAGTTTCTGAATTTTGTCCACCTAAATCGGTCATATTTTCGAATGTGTGGCGGTCGGTAGAGGGAGTTTTTTTAATTTGTTATTCGGATTCTACTCGTCTTGAAACGCAAACCCTCAAATATTGAGGGTGTATACTTTTTTTTGGTCGATTATAAAGTTCATTATAGAAAATAAGAAACCAAAATAACGAAATATGTAACAAAAATACTGTTAACAAGGCCAGGTGAAATACCTGAATTGATGTAATGTGTTATATAAAGGTACCTTTTATACGGTATGAGACAGATAAAGACGAGGACAGAGATGATACAGGTAGGGAAATCGAATGTACACAAGAGTTAGCCCGACGGGAGGGAGGGCACTCCAGCGAGGAGCCTAATCACTCGGTCCTTGTTATCCTCCTCTTTTTCCACCACTTCTCTCTTCTCTTCTTCTATATTGAAAGTCCCTACCCTAATAAGGAATCCTACCTTATTTTTCTTCTAAGGTAATATTTCTATCTAATATTAAACCTAGAACAATGTTGTGGCAACTTTTATTTAAAGGGAATTGAATTAAATCCTTTAACCGTAAATGTTTTTAACTATATATAATTTTTTATTTTTAATAGAAAAAATTCTTTATTGAGTAATATTACAATCTGTCCAATTTAGGACATTTTTAATAGTGATAAAGTACAACATTCATACTACATTCACACGATATATACAAAACAGTAAATTTATATAATAATAATACAATATACATATAATATATAATTTATAAATAAAAAAAAAAAAACTGGTGTGCGCAATACACGATTTTCGCATACCTTCTAAGAATACCTATATTACATGTCATAGGTCAGTAAAATGGGACTCGTCCTAAATATATATTTCACTTACCTCAACAGTTAAAATCCATTTATAATAATAATAATAATAGGCTTACCGAACCCGAAGGTTCGATGCCGATACCACCAAACTTCGCCTGCACAGACTCGTCCAATGTGCACCGGTCAAGCCCAAGTCCCCGAGATCAGCCTTAATGCAATCCTCCCATCGACGCTTCGGTCTACCTTTCGGACGCCTGCCAGTCGGTTCAGTGAATACCAACTTTCTCGGAATCCGTTACTCATTAAGCCCAACAACTTTACGCGCCCATTTGAGTCTCCGCGATGATATCAACTCAATTATATTCACAGGGTACAAACTCCGCAATTCCGCGTTGTGCAACCTTCTAAACTCCCCAGTGGCCTCATCCCTCTTCGGACCAAATATTTTGCACAGTACCTTATTCTCGAAAACCTTAAGCCGTTGTTCATCCTTCAAAGTAAGCGGCCATGTTTCGCATCCGTAAAGAACCGTTGGAAGAATAATAGTTTTATAAATTCTAACCTTTAAGTTTTTAGACAGAAGCCGCGAGCTAAGTAATTTAGCAAATGAATAATAACACGCATTTCCCACCTTTAACCGAGACTTTATTTCTTCCTGGATTTCATTTTTTCTTGTTATCATTGAACCTAAATACTTGAATTTCTCTACGTGTTCAAAAGTATGACCTAAAATATTAATATCATCAAGATCGCCACCATTTCTGCAACTAATCATATATTTCGTCTTATCGGTATTTAATTCGAGACCTATTTGTTTACCGGTTTTTATTAACACACTCGTATTAAGTTGTATAGTTTCCGTGTCTTCACCTAGTAGTACCAGATCATCGGCATACCCAAAACCGGAATCTTGTCACCCACATTTAAGCCTTTCTCGGTACACATCACCTTTTCTATAACATATTCTAAGGCTATATTAAACAATACAGGTGAAAGGGAGTCACCCTGTTTCAAACCCGATCGCACCTCAAATCTCTCGGAGTAATTATGACCGATTCTAACTTTATGAAATGTTTCCGACAAACACATCTCTAATAGGTTTACTAACTTTTTAGGTATCCCCTGCTCAATCATGATGTTATATAGCTTCTGACGGTCTATGGAATCATAAGCCTTTTTAAAATCGATATAGAGTTGATGAACTATACCGTTGTATTCCAGCTTCTTCTCTAATATTTGACGTAAGGAAAATATTTGATCACTAGTCGAGCGATTCCGCCTAAAATCACATTGGTAGTCTCCGATAATTTCCTCAGCGTATTCCGTGATTCGGCTAGTTAGTATTGACGAGAATATTTTATAGCATACTGGGAGAAGAGAGATCCCACGATAGTTGTTACAATCCGTCCTCGGTCCTTTTTTGTGAATCGGAATAAGTATTGATTCTTTCTATTCTTTGGGTATTTTTTCATTTTCCCAGATATTTTTAACTAAAACATGTAATTTGGAAACGCCCGCTTCTCCACACGCTTTGATTAATTCACTCGTGATATTATCATTTCTTGCTTTATACCGTTTTAATTTTCCTATAGCCATTTCAACTTCCTCTTTACTCGGTGCGTCTACCCATGGTTCAGCGCTCTGGTATTCAGAGGGAGGAGATTGATTATTATTTTCCGTATTTAGAATGCCGTCAAAGTGTTGTTTAAATTTATTTAATATCTCAGTCGCAATTATGTTGTTATTCGCATCTTTAACCCTATTCAATAGAGGTTCAAATCTTTTACGTGATTTGTTTATACCTTTGTACATCTCTCTTACGTTATTTTCGCTTCTGTGTTTTTCTATTTCTATTATTTTGCCTTTAAGATACTCTCTTTTCTTATTTTTTAAGAATTTTGAAGTTTCGTTTTTTACTAACCGAATGTAAGCCACATTATTATCGCTTGGATTATTTAAGGAATTCAGTTTAGCGGTTTTTCTTTTTTCATACATATTTTGACAATCCCTGTCGAACCAAGGTTTGTTCTTTTTATTTTCGATTTTCCCAAGACATAAGTTACCGACCTCTTTAATATTATTCCTGATCCCTTCCCATAATTTGTTTACATCTTCGTGTTCCTCGTCTGAGGATTCCAAAGCATCGAACCTATTTTTTACTTCTATCGCGAATTATTTTCTAATTTCGGGGTTGTTCAATTTAACAACATCAAAATTCTCGGGATGAATATAGTTCGGTGTTCTCTTTTTTGTATTTAGTTTTTGTCGAAGTTTCGCGATTACTAATTCATGATCAGAACCGCATTCTGCACCACGGTACGATCTCACGTTAATTATGCTACTTTGCCATCTGTTTTGTACTAAAACATGATCTATTTGATTCCGAGTTTGTCCATCCGACGTATACTTATGAATGTCCTTATGTTTAAACGTAGTACTTTTGATTATTAGGTTTTTCGAAATGGCAAAGTTTATTAGTCGGGTCCCATTATCATTACTATATTCGTGCAAACTTTCTTTACCGATTGTAGGACGATATACTTCTTCCCTTCCAACCTTTGCGTTCGCGTCACCTAGTATTATTTTAAAGTAATTTCGCGGTAACTTATCGTAAACCGACTCTAGTTTATCATAAAATTCGCATTTTACTTCATCATCACTATCTTCGGTGGGAGAATGAATGTTTATAAACGCGATTTTAAACCAACGCCCTTGAAATATAGCAACCGATATTCTTTCATTAAAGAACTGTACGTCCCGTAATGCGGAAAGAAATCTATTCCTAATCAGAAACCCGGTACCTAAACAATAATTAACGCTCCCCCCGTACCAAATAGTATACTTTCCTTCTGTTAACGAACCCTCCCCTGGCTAGCGAACCTCTTGTAATGCTACGATATCTAAATGGTACCCCTTAACTTCATTCGCGACCGACTTTAACCCACCTGCTGTATTTAAACTTCTAACGTTCCACGTCTCTATTGTTAGATCTCTACTTTTCATCTTGCGCCTAGATTCCTCTGAAGCAGTCCCCACCCGGAGACCCGAACGGGGGACTAGTTTACTTCCGGATAATGGGCGTTTTACCTCAGAGGAATCCATGACTGTTTGTGGTATTTTGTGAACTAAAATATGTGAGTAAGGCGTTCGAACCTACGTCACACCCTCCAGCAAGCCTGGAGGGCCGCTCTCATTGTTGGTCAGCGAGTCCATCGGACTTAGCCGGGAGGAGCTTCCGAGGAAATTCCACCGACCATCCCCACATCCGCCACCCGTGGGACGCTCCCCATACGCGGTAATGAGATCCGCGCGAGGAAAAATCCATTTAAGAACTATTAAATAAACTTAAAATTGTATTCTTTACCTCTCCAAAGGTATCTTATGCGTCTATATTACTGTTCTTAATATGTAAAAGCAAAATATTACAACAAAAAAATGGTTTTGCTCTTAATCATTCCACAACTTGTGTATTTTACTGTTTTATATCTATTTTAATAAGATTATATGTTTTATTTTATGGAATCACAAAATTGAGGGTACTTAGGAGGAATAAAATTTAAAATATTTAAGCCCTGTCAGAGTATTTAAATCAGAATGAAACCTAATCATTATTTTAGGCATAAATTATAACACTTCTAAACTATCTAATCAAGGAAGTTATGGGAGTAATAAATAAATCGAACCATGGCAGATCTCAATCGAAGGTTCGAGAAGAAAAGGAGGTCTCATCACAAGATTGAGTATAGGCCACTCACGCCTCACCCTTGCATATTTAATAAAATGCGTAAGCAACGTAGGTACAAAATAAAAATGTCTTCATTCAATGCCGAGCATATAAAATCCATATGTGGTAATACTGTTATTGCAAGTTTATAATATCACTGTAGCTATATATTAAATTATATTTGTCTCCTTTCCAACCTTTAATTTTTTTTAATAAGCTATAGATATAGTTTTGAACCTAATTTCTCTCTCTTCTGATTGCATGTAACACTTGATAATAAATTTTCTAAAGTTTCTGTCTTGGCATGTTTTGAAGAACACATGTACCTTATTAAACATGTATATATAATCGTGTGCGTGTCATCAGAACACGATTCCATTATATCATTTTATACCATTATAGGACACGCTAGTAGAATCACTTTCCGACATTTATAAAACTATAACATAATTGCTAAAGTTATTACAAAAAATGTATTGTATGAAGAATGAGCCTAAAATATGGTAACATGTATAATGAAAATAAGATGTTTGAATTTATCCTAATTTCTATTGACGCTATTTTTTTTTTTTTTTTTTTAATAATAAAACAAGCAATATTTATTTAGTGATGTTATAATTTGTACTAGTAAAGACAATAGTTAC
Organism: Piezodorus guildinii; assembly: GCA_023052935.1. NCBI lineage: Eukaryota > Metazoa > Arthropoda > Insecta > Hemiptera > Pentatomidae > Piezodorus > Piezodorus guildinii. The sequence goes on from CM041292.1 coordinate 66,323,389, forward strand.
ATTGCTTTGATACTACATTTATAAAGTATTTACAGATAAAACGAGAAAAGTAAATTAACAATAGAAAATAAAATAGTATGAAAATATGTCCTTTCACAAGTGGAGGGACAAGCCCCGTCCGGTGTTCCCTAGCTGATTGTAAATATTGTCCATACGTATGAATGTGACATGTTTTGTTTTATGCTTATTTATTTGTTAACTTAATTTATTTTATCTACTAATTTTGTTATTTGTTTTTGGTCTGGTTTTTGGTGGACGTTTATTTAGTTTGGTTTCATTTTATGTAATTTGACATTTCTTTTGTTTATGTAGTAAATATTGTATGAATGGGGTCCTTTAGCAATATTATTATTGTCCATTGTGACAAACTGTAATACATACGAATAAAAAAAAGGAATAATATAGTAATAAACTACAATGAATTAAGAATAAAATAAATCAACATTTTAAACAACGGAAAGTCTCTTTAAAATATTTACTACCTGCCCGAGGAACCCCAGACCAGGTTTGTACCCTATGTGTGAAGGGCGAAATAGAATCAGAGGAATCCCAGCTCCTCTCTCTCTCTCTCTCGCTCTCTATCTCTCACCCATCACCAGCGAACTCCAGATAGGAGCCTCTATATCCATTGACTCTATAATGAAGAACTTTGAAATTACCTAAAAATTAGATATACAAAAAAAAATTCTTGAAAACTGAACAATAAAAGCTCTAATAACTATGAAATGTGTGTTAAAATAATAATAAATAATTGCTCACTGTGATCTACTTGTACAGCTTTTTCCGGTCTGTACTTCATTGACATACTTCAAAAGTTCTTAATATTAATCATATCTGTTATTTCATTAGTTCAATAAGGTATCGTCTCTAGGTTGTTTCAGTATATAAAGAACAAGGTATAGAAGTAATTTGTTTATAATACAAGAACGAGACATTTATCGTGCAAGTTAATGTCTAAGAGATTAGAAAAACAATTTTGTCTACATCAATGAAAATACATATTGCTATGTCTTTTAGATTGCTAATTTTTTAAACAGCTGAAAAACATTTTGTATTGATTAAATGTTTTATATATTTTTGTAACTTTTACACAAACCATACAGTTGGAAAATAGCAACAAGTGAAGAAGACACATCATTAACCTAATGTGGATTCATGTGGATAAGGAGATCAAAGGATGACAAAAGGATCACGGATCACAAAGTAGGCAAGATGGTTAGGATTGTTGGAAGAGACCCGTGATGCAGCACATTAAATAGATTAAAGCATTTAGGGGAATGGTATTAGTGCCTTTGAAGGGCCATTGTGTCTCAGGACATAAATAGATTATGCAATGTTTAAGTACAAATGGGAAAACAATAGCGAAGATCTATCTAAGTATAATAACCTAGGTGTAGAGTTAAAAAATGGCTTGGACGTTATGGAACTGATTATGGAAAAGTTAGGTATCGCAGGAACTATTAGAAGTTCAGACGTCTATTACCACGCTTACGCAACATGTAGTAGTCCACATTGATTATCTAAAAATTTGTTGTAAACTTCTGAGAAGTATATACATAATTATAGAACTTTAATAATTTTTTTTAAACATTATTTATTGAAACTTACAATTGTACTTCACAATACAACAAGTAAATGTGATGAAAAAATTACATGAAACAGAATTGTTGTTATGGAATGGTAATGATATCTGGTGCAGGCCAGATCAGCAACAAAGGGAACATTTAGGTCTTTATGGATAAGTTTAATTGTGACAAAGTAAGGAGCGTTGAGGATTTTACGAAGGATTTTGGATTGTAAGGATTGGATACTAAAAGAATTCGATGGCTTATTAGAGTCCCAAATCTTTTTTTTTTTTTTTTTTTTTTTTTTTTTTTTTTTTTTTTTTTTTTTTTTTTTTTTTTTTTTTTTTTTTTTTTTTTTTATCGAGCAATATTACAATCTGTCCAATTCAGGACATTTTTAATAGTGATAACGTACAACATTCATACTACATTCACACGATATATACAAAACAATAAATTTATATAATAATAATAATAAAATATACATATATACAAAATAAAATCAATAAAAATATATATAATAGTCACTCATACCTATATACAATTCACAAGCATACAGCACGTGAGTGGAGAATCTAGCCAATGCTAGAACTCCAATATACATGTTACAAGAGGTCACGAGGCCACTGCCGTTTCAACCTTCTAGGTGGGTTGTATGGATGAGTGGAGCTGGATAGGGATTGAGCTAGAGGATTAGGATGATGAATGAGATTCTGGTGGAATTTGGAAAATTTGGATGGAATCAGGTCTGAAATAAAAGGAACATTAAGGTCGTGGTGCAAGGTATAGTTGGAAACATAATAAGGAGCATTTACTATTGTACGGAGGACTTTGGATTGAAAGGATTGAATGCGTTTGATGTTAGTACGTTTAGCTGTCCCCCACAGTTCAAGTCCGTAGGTCCAGATGGGCTTCAGTATTGTCCTGTAGATTAATAATTTGTTGTAAACTGTAAGTTCAGATTTTCTGTTGAGTAGTCGGTATAACTGTCCGAATCGTCGGTTGAGTTCTTGTCTTTTAAGTCTTGTATGTGGGTTCCAAGTCAATCTTTTGTCTAACAGTAAGCCAAGATACCGGACTGTATCTGAAGGAGGAATTGGAATGGAATTGAAGTAAACTGGCGGACAGGAGTTTCGTCGAAGAGTGAAGGTTACGTGTTTGCATTTGGCTTCGTTCACCTTTATACGCCAAGCACTACACCAGTCTTCGATAAGAGAAAGGTGTCTTTGCAGGTTTAAGGATGCTGTTTCAGGATTAGAAATGGATGATAGGATGGCGGTGTCGTCTGCAAAAGTTGCCAGAAAGGTATCAGGATGTGTAGGAATATCAGCAGTGTAAAGGATGTAGAGGACGGGTCCCAAGACGCTGCCTTGAGGAACACCGGCCTCAACGGGATAAAGGTTAGAAAATTCTACACCACAGCGAACGCGGAAGGAACGGTTTGAGAGATAGGATCGGAGAATGAGGTATAGGGACTGGGGTAAATGGGTTTTCAGCTTGAAGAGTAATCCAGTGTGCCATGCCCGGTCAAAAGCTTGCGCAATGTCCAGAAACGCACCAGAACAATACTCTTTGCATTCAAGAGCTGAGGAAATATGGTCTACAACTCGGAGCCCCTGTTGAACTGTGGAATGGTGAGGACGGAATCCAAACTGATGGGAAGGAAGATTTTGAGATTCTAGTATGGGTAGGATACGTTTAAGAAGAAGCCTTTCGAAGATTTTTGAGAGGATGGGGAGTAGACTAATAGGCCTGTAGGATGAAGTGTTGTTGGAAGGTTTGCCTGGTTTTAGAAAAAGAATGATAGTGGAATGTTTCCATAACAGAGGAAAATAGGTGGTGCGTAGGATGCAGTTGTAAATATAAGTAAGGAATATAATAGCTTTCTGCGGAAGTTGTCGGAGGATCTGGGGAGTAAGGAGATCGTGTCCAGGAGATTTACGGAGGGTAAGTTTTTGGAGAAGATATTTGACCTCAGATGGATTAATAGCTTTAGGAGGTAGGGAAAGTGAAATCGGTGACAAAAGAAAGTCTTGCACTGTTGCGGTGTGATTGGCTTGGGATTCCGGGTGAGGAGTGAAAACTTTGGAGAGGTGTGTGGCGAATGCCTCGGCTTTATCTTCATCAGACGCAGCCCAGGAGTCATCACCACGTCGGAGAGGATGGGAAACTTGATAGTATTTTAGGATCTTTTTCGTGACATTCCACAGGGAATTATCACGAGCTGATAGAGAGGAGAGGTAGGAATTAAAGGACTGGGAACGGAAGGTTGCCAACTCCCTCTTCAATTGTCTACAATAGAAGTTATAGGAGCGGCGATCTGTTGGGTGTCGGGTGCGCTGCCATAATGATCTTGCTCGGCGTTTGGTATGGATGAGGTCTATAATATGTTGTGGAAAATGATTTTGGTGAGGATTTATATTGGGATGTTTAGGAGAGGAGGCAGTCCAGACAGCTTGTTGGATGGCGGTGGTAAAGGAATAGACGGAATTATCTAGGTCATCTGGGGTTTTGAGGGTTACTCTGAGGTCAATATTATCGGTCAGGATTTGGCGGAAAAGGTTCCAGTTAACAGGACCTCGGATGAATGATGGTGGAATGGGTTTTGGAATTGGAGTGAGAGATACTTTTAGGATCAGTGGACTATGGTCTGAGGATAGTTCATCAAGGCGAGTTACAGACAAGTTGAGGGAGCCTAATCCGCTGTGGATAAAGAAGTCGAGGATGTCAGGATTGCGGTTAGGATCGGTTGGCCAGTAGGTAGAGGAGTCAGGAGGCAGGATATTAAAATTTCGGGAGTTGAGTGCAGACAGCAAATTTCGTCCCCGAGAATTCGTGGTTCTGGAACCCCACTGCTGATGCTTGGCGTTTAAGTCTGCACCCAGAATGAAACGATTTCCTAAGGAATCCAGGAAGGATACAAATTCGGAATTGGAAATGGAATGTTTAGGAGGGCAGTATGCAGATGTGAGGGTTACCGGAAAGGAAAAAGTCTTGATTACTATGGCTGTGGCTTGTAGGAAATCATAGGTGGGAAGTGGGAGTAAATGATGAGAGAGGGATTGGTGGACAATGATAGCAGAACCGGCATGGGCTTTGCCGTCTGGGTGGTCAGTACGGTATGTCATGTATTGCGGTATTTTGAAGTACTGTTTAGTCGTTAGTCTTGTTTCAGTTATAAGTGCAACATCGATTGTTTTGTCTTTCAACAACGCTGTCAGTTCGTCAGTATGATTTCTAACACCATTCGCATTTCAAAGGAGAATGGATAAGGAGTTAGGTGAATTCATTTAAGGATTTTTCAAGGCAGGGATTAGATTTGATACTAGATTTGTAAGGAGTGATATAAGCGGCATAACAAGAGATTTGATTTCGGAGATGAAAGATGTCATTAGACTGGTAAGATCTGTGACGTTTGATGGTGGAGGGATATGAGAAATTTGATGTTGAGGAGTTTTTTGAAGATTAGGTAAACTTTGAGGGATAGATTGTTGTACAATAGATTGAGAATGTTGAGGAAAATGTTGTTCCGGCAGTGCCTCGACTTCATGACTCTGGCTTCCACCTCCAAGCAAGTGGGCAAATGACACATTAGAATTTACAAGTTTAGATGGTTCTCTTCTGCTTCTGATTGGTATAGCTGTTTCATTCGGATCCTGAGGTTTTTGGTATCTGGTTCTGAGTTTCTTGTAGATTTCGCATCCCTTGTAGTTAGCCGGGTGGTCCTTGAGGCACAGGGCACATACAGCGGGTGTTGATCTTGATCTTGTACATTCTTCTGATTTATGCTGTTCACCGCATTTCACACAGCGCGGTACGTGATGGCAATAACTTTTGGTATGACCATATGCCTGACAGTTATGACACTGAACTATTTCCCTCTTTGTGTACGGTTTTTCAACTTTTACACGGGTATAGTACAGTCTACTGAGGTCATAGATTTTTTCGACTCCTGCTGATGGTTCCAAGTCCACGAAGAATAGAGGCAGTGGACTTTTGTCTTTTAGAACGTTGGTGACTTGCCTCACTTGGAATCCTAATTCTGTCAGTTCTTCTTTGATAGCTTCTACGGGTGTTGAGGAATGCAGGTTTCTGATTACGACCCTTAATGCTCTCTCCTGGCGCAGCTGATAAGTATGAAAGTCGGCTTTGGTCTCAGTCAGATATTTTTCAATCTTTCTGTAGGTTTCAGCAGTAGTCGGAGATATTTTAGTATCATTGGTTCTACTTATACAATAATAACTATTAGGATCAGTTACTTTGTTTAAATGCGCACACATCAGTTTAAAATTTTTAATATTTTTAACAAATATTGGTGGAGGTAGTGGTTCCCTTGGTATAGGAGAAGATTCCATGGTTTCTTTTTCATTTTGGAGGATCTCAAATGGATTCGGTGTAAAAAACGGGGATTCATCAGTTATTCCTTGTGATGATGTGCTGGGCTGTGGTTCAGATCCTAATGAGGTAGCTGACGCGATCGCTGGTGGAATTATTTTTTTATTTTGTTCACGGCGGGGTCTCTGTTTTGTAGAAGACGAGTTAGAACCTGCAGATCTAGATCTTTTACTTGCAGACTTTGAGGACATGACTTGATGGAAATATCTCATTGATTAAGAAAATAATAATAATAAATAAATAATGAGATAAGAATTAAAGATAAAAGAAAGATAAGTTAACGAAAAGAAAGCCCGAGCTTGCCGAGCTAGCGGCAATCAGCTGATCAGTGACCCTCCTTTCACTTTTTCGTGATTGTACAAAGTAAATTATAACTTTGCTTACCGAAATTACTCCAATATTCACTGCCGTAATATTCCTGAGGTCTAGTGATGTTCTCCAGACTGAATTCAAGCGAATTCCTACTGAAAAAAGCAAAAATCTGAGAGACGATGTAACGTATGACTGTTATCATCGAGCGCATCAGCTGATCACCAGAGTCCCAAATCTAAACTCCGTTAGTCCATATAAGCGTTATGGCAGCCATGAAGAGGAGTCTTTTCTTTCTAAGTGGTAGGTTAGAGTGTTAGTCAAGTAGGTGTAAAAATAATTGAAAGCGGCGAGCAGTTTCTTGTCGTTCTAGTCTTGTGTCGAAAAATAAGAACCTAAATATTTCTAAGCATTATTGGTAATATATTTTGATTGATTAAAATGCTTAATCCGCAGGAGTAACTGAAACTCTACCTTAATATGTTTCATAAAAGTAGCATTGTAAATTAATTATTATAATTGTTAATAATGTATAAGTAAAATAATCGAAATCTGATTTTATATTATTATATTCAACAATGAACCTTTGTGAAGGACAAACAAAAATTACACCTCTTCAAAATTTGAGGTCTTACTTTTCAAGATACGTATAATCCGAATAAGGAACGAAAAAAAACAACATTTTTTTCCGTCGTGTGGAAAACGCTGTACCCTTGATATGATAATAATTATTTGAAAGAAGCATATATTGATAATAAATGGTCCTTAGCTCTTCCTCAAGAGTTTATTTTTACACCAGTAACAATTAGGAGTCAACGTTTCGAGCGCTTTCCCTATTTTCACGACTTACTGACAGTAATGTTTAACCCAAGTAGGTGTTCAATTTTTTCCAATTTTGTCTATAATACATTACATAAAAAGTCTTTAAAAAAATTGTTAAAAAATATAACTTATAAGAACCACCCATCGCAGCCAGCATATTCTTTGGTTCCTAATGGATTATATTATGTACTGGGGCGAATGAGGCCTTAGAGATTTAATATTTTTAATTAAAGTGCTCAAAGGTAACTTTTTGTAATATTGTATGGCAAAGCTAGTATATATATAGTACGACCCCCTCAGTATTCTCAGTCATATTTCTATGATCTATTGAATTATAAACTAATGGTATAGATAGATGGTACTAATAGATTTATGTTAGTTCTTTTTTTTTAATAATAACTGTATTTATTAGAAATTGTTTTTTATTTAAACATCCCTTTTATGCCTCCTGATACCATAAGTGAGATTAGGGAATGCGACACCTTTGGAGAGGAATCCCAATAGCCTCAGACAATATAATAAATAAATACGTTACAAACAGTAATTAATACTGTTTTTGAAGGTACCGCTGCCTTAGAAAAGCAGCCGGTCAAAAAAATATCAGTACATATTCCATATACTGTGTCAGACTGTTTCTCATATCTTATATTTTTTATAATTTTCTTATTGACTTTTTTTTTTTTAATTTATTATTGACAAAATTGATTAAAAAAGAATAGAAAAAACAAATATCTACTTAACTATACATTGCTGTCAGAGAGTCTTGAAGATAAGGAAAACCTCCGAAACGTCGACTCCTTATTGTGACTGGTGTAAAAATAAACTTTTGAGGAAGATCTAAGAACAATTTTTTATCAATATATGTTTATTCCGAATAATTCATTCTATTATTATATCAGAGTAGAGGGTACTTCATACGGTGAAAAGACGATATTTTGTATAGTTCCTTATTTGGATTTTAAGCATCTTGAAACGTAACATCTGGAATTTTGAATAGGTGTAATTTTTTTTTTTTTTTTAATCTATCACAAAGGTATATTGTTTAATTTAATAAACCAAAATCAGATTTCCATAATTTTTATGAGGCTGCAGACAAAAAAAAAATTGTATTAATATAAAAATAATAGAAAGCACTTTTTCTTCACCTGTTTGGAAAATGGTACGGAAGAAAATAGTGTAGGCATTAAGATGTGACACACTAATGGACTCTTACAGTAAATCATTGGACCTTTTAGGCCTCAAATCCTTCCAAGTTAATGGTTTGTTATATTAACTCTATCCGGCATCTGTACAATTACGATAAGGCCGATCTCGTTTCGGGAGATGTAGGTCGAGCGAGGAGGGTGCTCGTTTATAACGTCGGCCACGCCCTGGGACCATCCTCCCTATTATTATTGAACATACGGCTATTATTTATGTACTTTTATGATATAATTTCAAAATATGATGTTCATTCTAATAAAAATTAATCATAGACCTTCCTATGAACCAATGCTTAGAGAAGAAAATTAAGAGGTATAGGTATTAAATTTCATCTCGTGTGTTTAATCACTATCAAAGAAGTTATAAAATAAACCATGATTCGAAAAGAAATGATTGCTTTTCTGCTAATGAAGAAAACGCTGCAAATTATTACACAATACTTTATTGTGTAACTATATATTATATATATATATATATATATATATATATATATATATATATATATATATATATATATATATATATATAAAATAAAAATAACTACAATACGAGTGTATTAGGGTATACCAGTTTATATACCTGTTTAGTAGCAATTAACTAATATGAAAAACAATAAGTTAATAAAGGAAAATGGCCTATCACCTCTGTTCTATGACTACTTTTTCGTTTCATAGAATATTTAATTTTGTAACGAAAAGCACTTTTTTAGTAATCACAAATTCCTATAGTGGACAGACCAATTTTTTTTCTATTCGTTTGTTGTTGTTTTTATTGTTTGTTTATTTAACTTCCCTTAATGTTGCTGTGGCTCATCGGACGATGCTACAGTTGGAGTCCTAAATTTTGCCTATACAGGTAGAATTAGGATCTTTAACGAGTACCTGCACGGTTGGAGACCACCTTTGAACGTCCCCTCCGAAGGACGACATAACTAAGGAATTTTTAATCTATTAAAAAATCCTAGGGCCACCTGCGAGTTTGAACCCGGGACCTCGAGCATAGGAGGCTGTTATGCTAACCACCATGCTACAGGTAACCCTTTTTTCTATTCGTTATTTGGGTTCTACTTATCTTGAAACTTAAGCCCGCAGATTTTATATGGAGAAGTTTTGTTCTTTGTTTTTTTTTTTGGTTGATCGCAAAAGTTCATTATTGAAAATATTAAACCAAAAAATCGAAATGGGTAAATTAATTGAGCTCCTACAATTTTATAATAAATTATGATCTAACGCGATGTTTTCTTTTAACCGTATGGTTTCCAGCAAACAATTTTATAATAGAAATGGGTGTGATTTGATACAGTGTAACATCCTGAAATCATAACTTGATGCACTCTTGTGTTCATAGAACACTTTATAATTTAAAACTTGCATTTATATTATGTCCAATAAGTTTTTAATGAATTAGTAATAAATTTTATTGAATACAAAATATATAAAATATATATAAGCCCAGTAAGCCGTAAATAAAATAATTTATGGGTTGGGTTTAGTTACATTATATTGAAAGTTACAACTGTACTTTACATTATTACAAGTCATTATGCCAAAATTACAACAGACATTAAAAAAAAAAATAGAAGTACATATTATAAACTACAGGGTCCTGTGGCCATATTCTTTTCAGACACATCAGGGAATTATAGAAGAGGAAACAAGGATTGAAACTAATGAGTTAGAGCGTTATTAGAATTGGTCATGGAAAGAATTGTAATCTAGTTAAGGACAAATCAACAAAATATGAAACATTAAGTTCATCATGTATGAGTTTATTGTTTAAGAATCAAGAATAATTGAAGATTTTATGAACTACTATGGATTGCAAGGATTGGATATGGAAGAATTTCACGGTTTATTACAGCCGTAAAATGTTTCAAACCTCAACATTTGTAGGTCCAGACTGGCCTTTTTATACTCATGTAAATGAGATGATTGTAGATAGTTTGGGGATTAGAACGTTTGTGTAGTAAACGTTAAAGAAGTCGAAAACACACATGAAGAGGACTATCCAGTTCTAAAAAAAAATGTTATAAAACAGTAGGTCTTGGGCCATCTTCTTTTCAAACGCCTCGGATAATTATCAGGATTTGAAGAGGAAGCAAGGATTGAAACTGGTTGGTCTAGGCGGAATGGAGTTTTTCATGAAAATGACTATTGTATGGTACTAACTTGGTAGCAGTTTGGGCTAATGCATCTAAAAGATCCATCTGTTATCCATACCAGAGATGTTGTAATAGTGTTTTCACTAAGATCCACCTATTAAAATCGCGCTTTTTATAAGTATTTTTTTTACATAATTTTGTCTACAATTACAAGTCGTGACATTTTGCCAAGTTATACGATGTGATTTCAACATTTTTTTTCAAATTATATGTGGTGATTATACATAATAATTACATAATAAATTGATAAATAAAGTTTAAAAAAAAATATGATTACACTATATTTTAATTCATGTAATATAAGTTTAGAATTTCTTTTCTAATATATTTCTTATTAATTTACATGCATAAAAAATATTCGTTGATTCGTGGTATATCCGGTTCTCTCTGGTTTGTTACCTCTACGTGAAGTAATGCCATCTTGATTTGATGGTAAGCCACAGCATATCTTGGGAAAGTTAAATTGGACACCCGCTCTACCAGTAACTCCTCTGAAAGTCGAGAGGAAATTCATTCATCCTACACCATCTTGTATTTCATTTTAATAAAAATAATAAATTCACGTGTTTGTGTATGCTTTTCGGGTAATTTTTTCTGTTGCCTTTTCTACATACTAAAATTACTGATAATGATTGTAGGCTCCGAAATTCCTAAAGAAAATATTTCCTATATTCAGAATTTCTTAACAATTGATTCGATTTCTTGACAGATATTAGCATCTAAGCCATTATAGTTTCAATAAATAGTTTAATGATTTTAAATACTTAAATCATGCGATAAAATATGGGTTAGACTTGAAACTTAAAACATAACGATCTCAAATTTTAAGACATAAATCCTTTGATGCAATCAGATGAAATTTTTCAAGTTGGATAAGGGTGTGAAAAGTCGATATTTTAATGTTATTTTTAGTCGTAATGGAAGACCTGATACGAACTTGTCGACCAAAAATAGATGTATTTCAGCATCGGCCAATGTCCATCAATCACTTACTTTCTGATGGAATATTTTTGCAATCCTTTTTTTAAGCGCTTTTTCCAAAAATAGAAAGTTCAGTAAAATGTATATAGTCTTAAGTTACTTATAGTGTTAATTAGAAGTGATAAAAATGATTATAAACGATATTTTTAAAAATGCAATGACCTTTTTTTTTTAATCTACAGTGGCCACTTTCATGAACTTTCATTAACGGCCACAGGGCAATTACCATTTGACTGACATGAATATGTCAATCATGGTCACTGTATGTATATCATGTATATCATTCATTATGCACCATCATAATTTTAAATATATATTTGGGGTTGATTAAGGATAGATCGGTACTAAATTATTTATTATTATTCAAACATTTTGTTAATATGTGTTTAGTTTTGTTAATTAAATTTGAGTAACATACATTAATGTTTTGGAAATCCGATATTTTATTTATGTTTTTATTTTTCTATGGTAATTATTTCTTTAAAATTTCGTTTGAAGCTGTTTTTTTTTTCATAGTGATTAATTTTGGGTGCATACAATTTGGATGTATGTCCCGTTTTTCTAAAATGAGTTTTGAGAGCATTTTGATCTGGTTTCTTCTTATTTTTATTATGGCATGGCTTTAGTGAATAAAGCAGAGACGCATTTCATGTTAGAGTACGTGTTTTAAACTTAACACAGTAAAGTTTTTACAATTGTTGCGAAACTTGTACAGAATTCGGCTTGTAGGAATAGAAGAATTTAGGCGAAAGTTTGGTCAATATTGTGAGACCTAAGTGAGGTATTAGCGAGGAAGTTTGTGTTTCCTTTTGGAAGACCACTCAACGGCTCCAACTGTAATTTCTTGTTTACACTTGTCAACTGCCAACTGTCCATTAGACTGGCTAAAGTCAATATTGCTCCCTCCCCTTTACAAGCAGCAATTACACCGAGAACTTTTGCTCTAACTCGGTTTTAATTGCAGCACTCCAGACCTTGGCTCCTGCAAGTGTTACCTAGCACCTCGTAGTTTAGCAGTTACACGCAGCTACATAAGTTGAAGGCGCAATAAACGTTTACAGCTCTAATTATCTATCGTTGTTGGCAAATTTCATCTGATATAAATTTCATTTAACCTCTAACAAAAGCTTTGTTACCAGAGCATCCCTTAGCAACTGGATGTACCCTTTATCGTTTTGGTCGTATTATAATAATTACTAATTAGCAAATTAAACGATGCATATCACATTAACGATTAAATTAGGTTTATTAACTAGAATATTTTGGGATCTTCACTTGGTTCACACATGGGCGTTGGCATAAAGGGTTAGACAGGCCAACTACCACCTCTAAAGATTAGTGGGAATAATTAAGACGTTGGGTTCCAAAAGGTACTATATCCATTCTATAAAATTTTACAGCAAGCTTAAAAATCTCTCATTACTATATTATTAAACCAACTTATTTGATTCTTTTCGCATTAAAATCTATACTACGCTTTATTTTACTATAATAATGACACTATTTTAAAGTTATAAAATGAAAAGGTTTAGTATCTTTTGAAGCCAAATTAAATGTGATGAATAAGTACCTTTAGAAAATAATTTGTATTATCTAAATCGCGTTTTTAAAGTACTTGAGTGTTCATTAGGTAAAATCAAATAGAAGATTTAAATAAAACTAAATGAAAATGAATGAAATAGAAACATTTTTTTTAATTCTGGGATAAAGTCCCCTTAGAATAATGAACAACGAACAAAAGAAACCTCATGGTCTGGTTACTTGAAAAAAAAAAAAAAAAAAAAAAAAAAAAAAAAAAAAAAAAAAAAAAAAAATATATATATATATATATATATATATATATATATATATATATATATAGATAGATAGATAGATAGATATATAAATCAAAAAATGTATACATATAAAAGATCAAATTTTTTTTTTTTTTTTTTTTTGTTTATCCGCCTCTACCCTTGAGGGTCATTGGCGTGATCGAAATAATTATATTCTATGGTAGAATCCTATCATTTTAGTGAATTCTATTAATTTGTTAATACTTTCTTCCTCATCTTTAAGTATTTCTGTAATGTCTTTCATTCAATTCTTTTCTTGACTGCTCATAAAGCGGGCACTCAATCAGCAAGTGTTCTACAGTTAGAGGAGAATTGTTGCTTTTTTCGCAGGTTGGCGCTTCCAGGCGTCTCAAGAGATAACCATGCGTAAATTGGCAGTGCCCAATTCTTAGTCTGCATACAACAATTTCCTCTCTCCTTGAAGATCTTGCACTAGTTCTCCATTTCTGACAGTCGGATTTAATTGTTCTCAACTTTGATATCTTTTCTCTCCAACCATCCTCCCACTCTTTCAGAAGAACTTTCTTATAGCTATTCACCCAATCCTCCATTGTGGTTTCTTTTATTTGAGTAATCTCTTCGGCTTCACCTTTTCTGGCTAAATCAGCTGCTTGATCGGCTCTTTCGTTCCCAATAATTCCACAGTGGGATGGTACCCAAATCATATATATATCACTACTTTAGACATTATTTTTGTTTCCCACCATTCATTGATTACGTCTCCAATAATAATGGCGTTAGAACATGTTTGGCTGCCAATGGATCAAATATTTATTATATCTATAAATCTTTGCAAATTTACACTATATATTTTACAAGGAACGGAAGATTGAGATACGAGTAGGTTGTGGAAGAGTTGATGTTTGAAGGAATAAAGAAAGGTGGCTTTACGGATAAAGATTGGCAGCGAATTCCAGAAGGATGAAGAACGAATAGTGAAAGAATGCAGTTTTATGTGCTGGGGTATAAATATTGATTGACTGGGTTCTAGTATTTAACGAATGGATATCAGAGCGGAGGGCGAGAAGCTCAGTTATGTTGGAAGGTTTTATATTTTTTAAAGTTTGGAATAGGTAAGAACCAAGAAAATATTGCCGTAGAAAAATGATAATGAGAATACAAATATGTCAATATATCAATTTCATAAAAAATGTCCTTTAGTACTTTTTAGAAATCAACGTCTCAATATATAGTATCTAAAGATAAAAACTAAAGTTTGAAAAGAATGAAAAGCGTAGTTCGGAATGATTATTCTTCAAAGCAATTAATTCATTTTTACATTTATGTGCATATAATAATAATAATAATCAATCTTTATTTATTCTGGGACTAGTCCCTTTAGAATAACATAACAGGAAAATAACAATAAAAACTTTAAGGTCTTAGAGTATACAAAAACAATAAGAAAATTACAAACAATAGATTAAAAAGCAGTCTTAAATAATAATATTGAAAATTAAACTAGATAATAAACATAATAAGAAATATGTACTTATATACAATTTTCATTAAAAAAGCATTTCAGTGTTTTTTGTTTTTTAACAATATACTAATAATATAATAAGTGCAAAACACCAGGGAACATAAAATATAATAGGTATATAAACGTTTCTATCTGTTTTGTTATTAATTTTAATTGAAATTAAAAAACTAATTAGGATTCTTCGGAAATTGGAGGGACAGGAGATGATTGAACAGGCGAGATTTGAATGTCGGAAGAGTATTGGAGTCACGGATATAAGAAGGAAAGAGTTTCATAAGGATGAAGATCGAATTAGGAAAGATCTGTCGAAAGCTGCAGTTCGATGGGGCATCATATACATGTCCGAAGGCAGTGAGCGAGTGTGGCGAGAGTGGACTGAGGATTTGAAAAGAAACATATCTGTTATGTAAGACGGACGGCGGGATTGGAGAACTTGGAAGAGAAAGGAAGCCAGGAAGTACTTACAACGGTAGGAAGGGTAAAGCCACTTCAACTCTTCGTAGAATCGGTGACAGAGGTGACCCTGGATATCCCAAAGATGAAGCGGATAAAGCAGTTGAATAATCGTTTTAGTTTTGCTTCGAGATCTCCAGAGACACCCCCATACACCGCTCAGCAGTAGTCAAAGTGGGGGAATACTAAGGAACTAACCAAAAGCCTACGGGTTTCAAAAGGAAGAAGATGACGAAGGTAATTTAGGAGTTTTAAGGTGGAAAATGTGCGACGAGAGATTTCAAAGATATGGTTTTTCCAGGATAAGGTTTGATCGAGGGTGAGTCCTAAGTTTTTAACGGTTTGGTGAAACTTTATTGGATTGTCATTGAGAAACAGTATTGGGATTGGTGGAAGGTTTTTGAGGAGAGGATGGGATCCTATCACGATAGCTTTAGTTTTCTCTACATTTAGTTTTAGCTTGTTGTCGGCTGCCCAAGAACTAATTCGGTTGAGATCGTCTTGCAGCTTTTCGATTGCTAGTGATAGGTCCGAAGGAGCGAAGGATTGTAAATTTGGAAATCATCAGCATAGATATGATATTGGGAGTGATGAATATGGAGAGGTAGGTTATCAATGAAATAGAAAATAAAGTGGGAGACAGTGATGAACCTTGAGGAACACCACAGGATAAAGGTAAAGTTCTGGAAGGAGGTTGGCCTGGAACTACTACATACTGCGAACGATCTGAGAGGAAGGATTGAAACCAGCGCAGAGCACTATTGGATAAAGGGAGATTTCGTAGTTTGGCAAGGAGGATATTGTGGTCAACTGTGTCAAAGGCTTTAGAGAAATCTAGAAGGATGAGGATAGTCAGTTTTTTGTTTTCAATGGCGGATTGGAAGTCGTGGATTATTTTTAGGAGAGCGGATTGTGTGGAAAACCAGTTGGGAAGCCGGATTGGAGAGGATTGATTAGGGCGCGTTCTTCCAGGAAATTTGATAGTTGGTTTTGTGCAAGGCGTTCCAAGGGTTTGGAAAGATTGGATAGTAAAGAAATAGGACGAAAGTCAGATGGTGAGGAAGGATTTGGAATTTCGTTCAATGGACGAACTAAGGCAGTTTTCCAGGAAGTAGGAAATATGGAGTTTTGAAAGGAAAAATTATATATATGATAGAGTACTGGAATAAGAAATGGTAGACAGGATTTAATTAGTTTTACTGGTATGTTATCGGGTCCATAATCATTGGTGTGGGATTTAAGAGCAGTTGTTTAGCAGTTAGCAGCATATAGCCATTGTTTTGAAAAAAAACAACTTATATTTTCGATCAACTAGGCCCTCTCTAACGATTTTCGACCTCGTTGTCTCATTAGAGAACAATTCTTGAAAATAAGTAAAAAATAGAGTCTGGAATCTCACTGGCTCATTTTTTGCAGTAACTAAATAAATTTGGCAAGTATATATCTATTTAGGTCCAACGTTTTCTCAAAATGTAATGGAGCTGCCTAGTCTTTTCACTGGTCCTTAATAAAATGAATATAAAAAGACGGAATGCAAAAAAAAAAAAAAAAAAAAAAAAAAAAAAAAAAAAAAAAAAAAAAAAAAAAAAAAAAACAAAGGTGAGAAAAAATTGTACAGATGGTGGAATGTAGGAGGAAGGAACGTTTTCCAGAATTTAAGCAACCTTCAGTGATCACTCAAGAAATTTGTAGGTTCGTCAATGACTAAATAATAATTCAAAGATTAAATCGATGTAGTGTTATCAATAAAGTCTGAATGAAATGTCTTGTCTGAACTTATACAACATTCCAGCACTCTAATTTCTTTGTAGCGAAAATTGCAAAAAAAAAAAAAATCAAACCTAGTAAACGACTACCTAAATAGAGTTCCAACCATGTTGCCTCCTTCGCGATGGCTTATTAATAGTGCCGACTGGGATCACATCGATCTTTAGCAGTCTTTTCCGCCCTCCAGTCTTCCTTCTAAAACGATTTAAGTACAAAACATGATATGATCAAGCAAACCATTATTTACGCAGCTGGACCCATTTTTGATAGATACCTTAACACAATTGAAGACATTGGAGAAGGTTGGTAGGTCGAATAGAATATATATGGTTACCTGGTCACTCTGGTATAAAATGTGTAAATCATTTTTTAGAAAATTTTTTATTTATTTATTCAAAGAAATTTTCAACTGTATTTATTAAATACAACAAGTAAATAGGATAGATTTGAGATTAAGACACATGATTGTCCTGTGAAGAAACTACCCGTTGGTAGAACTCCGATGACCAATTTATGGTAAGAGATCTCTTGGCCATCTTCTTTTAAGTCGATTTTATGGATTGTCAGGAATAGATGTTGAGGAGAGGTCACGGATAAGCGGGTTTTTAGAAATTAAAAAAAAAAATGTTTTTAATTTTAAATTTTTTATAGAATATAAATAAATACAAATAACAAATGCAAAATAAAGTAAAAACAAAAGGCGAAAATTCCTAACACCTAACGTCATACATTTGGAAAATCCTCCATACCTGATCCATTCCTTAGCATCTTTTCTTAAGTATTGTTTTAAAGTTTATAGTATACACATATGTCTATGTAAGACGCTATTTTATCTCAAATTGTAAGTAAATTTCTAATAATATCTGTAATGTAAATTCTAATTTAAATATCTATTTGACTACTGTATGTCTATTCATTGTTCAATGTATTATTTTCTTCATCTTTAAAATAACATCATAAATTAATTATTGAATACAAATATTAATTTTCTGTTTTTTATTTTTCCACTCAAGACAGTAATATGAGAACAATAAATTCTCGAAACGTTGCATAAATAAAATTGTTTATTTACTGACTAAAATCTAAAAACAGTAGAAAACTTAAATTATCAACAGTCGAGAACTAATTAAACAACATATATATAATGAATATGTAAAAAGTGTTTATTGTGAAGCAAGTCAAAGTACTGTAATATAATGTTTAATATTAATCAGGTTCAAAATTATTGGTTCTTAGTAATATAAAATAATATACCTTGTATATCTAAAATAATATACATATATATATATATATATATATATATATATATATATATATATATATATATATACATATATATGAAATATCTTGCTGGTTGCTGCTTTAGGGCCATTGGGCATAATGAAGAGGTTATGCGTTTAGTCACGCAGGACGTGGGGAAGCATTTTAACCCCTGTCGCTAAGGTGATATCTCACTAACCTTATCGAACCCTCAACCTATAAAGTCCCTCGGCACTTACTTTCTTATCATGTTAAACTACCGAATTAAGCTGGTGAGAGCTTAACTTTCAACAGTCTTCATATTTATTATATGTGAAGCCGTTATAACCCCAAGATTCAAGGCGGCGTTAAAACGGTTACATGATAATGAGTATATACAAAGTTGAGTGAGTGTTAAAGTTTCTAAACAGTTTATAACTATTTATTGAGCTAGATGAATTTGTATAGTCTAAAATCTGGAGCACAAAGGGATCTACAATAGTATGTATCATATATTATTTAAGAAATTTAATAACGGTAAAAAAGAATTCCTTCATTGCTCACCCTCTCTCTCTCTCTCTCTCTCTCTCTCTCTCTCTCTCTCTCTCTCTCTCTGTCTCTCTCTGCGAAGAAGATGTAGCTTGGAGTATCAGTACGATCAGGTCCGGTGTGGTGGGAGATGATGGTATCTCGAAGGTAATGATCGGATTAATGGAGAATAACAATGTGCTTGTCAACGTACTAAATGCATCTCTTCAGCAATATAGGTTCCCAGACGCGTGGAAACGTGCAATTATTAGACCTATTCCCAAGAAAACAAAGCCTAGTGAACTATCGGATTATCGACCGATCGCTGTATTGCCGGTTTTGTCGAAGGTTCTTGAGAGATTGGTTGAGAGGGACCTAAGAAAATTCTTAGAAGATAACCACCTACTGTCTCAACATCAATCGGGCTTTAGACAGGGTCGTAGCACATGTACGGCGCTCCACACTATTCTGAAGGATATAAGGAAAGCTACGGACGATCGAATGGTAACAATATTTGTCTCGTTAGACTTCACAAGGGCATTTGATTCGGTCGACCATGTTACGCTGTTACGGAAATTCGGAAGCTTTGGTGTTGGGGAGCCGGTCTTGCAATGGCTCAAGTCGTATCTTAGCGAGCGGCCACAACAAGTAAGGACTCTAAGTGACGCGTCGGGATGGTTGGAGTGCAGTGCAGGTGTACCACAGGGTTCAGTTTTGGGACCATTATTGTTCCTATGTTACATCAACGACTTAGCAAATACACTCAGAAACTGCAGAGTACATATGTTTGCAGATGACGTATTTATTTGGGCTTCTACGTTTCCTGAAGACGTAGTCTCGACCTTGCAGCGAGTGAACAATGATGTAGAAGAAGTTCGGCTCTGGGCAACTAAAAACAGGCTTTACCTCAACAGCAAGAAATCAAGCTGGATGCTGATCGGCAGCCCTAAACTGGTGGTGAAAGCTGAAAAGGGTGCATTGCTGCCTCCACTGATGATACTTGACCAAATTATTCCGCGTTGTGTCAAGATGAGGGTCTTAGGTGTAATTATCAACAGTACTTTGTCTTGGCGAGACCACGCAAGTCAAGTCGTGAGCAGAGTCCATGGTGTGATGCATTCCCTCTCACGATGGAAACGTTTGTTACCAGTCGAGGTAAAAAGAAGGATAGTTTCGGCTCTTATATGCCCTATAGTATGGTATTGCGATTCGGTTTACTTGGACATTACTGACGCGGAGGACAGCAGGATTCAGAGAGCCCTTAACACCGCAATCCGATTTATCTTTAGCGCCAAATGGGACGAGCATATAACTCCATTAATGAAAGAATTAGGCTGGCTGCGTGTCAAAGAATATCGCCGAATCAACCTAATGTGCCTAGCACGTAAAATACTAGATACAGGGATTCCGGAGGCACTAAGAAGTGAATTCGTGGAGGTGCGGAGCGAGAGAATGCAGGGTCTATTCCAATTACCTGCCTGCAGAACCGAGACCTTTAGAAATGCTTTCCACGCTGCGGCCGCGAGAGAGCTCAACATGCTTCCGGTGGAGATCAGGTTCGCATCCTCCTTCCGCAGGGCATGCATTCGACTATTTCTAGACGGAGACTCGACGAGTGCACCTTGAAGCCTTATGCTCTCTGTAAACCAGTTGCCATTTCCTATCCCTTTCCTGATATTCCTTCTACTTTATTATTCCTATTCATTATCCTTTATTATTAGCATCATTCCTTTTTTTTTTTTTTATCTTCCTTCAGCATATTGCCTATATATTATTTCATATTTTTCTAAAATTTGGAAAAGATAATATGTAAAAATTTTTCTGTTAATTATAAACATAAACATTGTAAAATTAGTAGATAAGTAATTCAATTATATTTTAAATGGCACATTTGTACGTAAAAAGTTTATAATTTTGTCTGTAAGAAAGGGCCTCTGGCCCTATGACAATAAAAATCAATCAATCAATCAATCAATCTCTATCTCTATCTCTATATATGTATGTATGTATATATATATTTATATATATATATATATATATATATATATATATATATATATATATATATATATATATATATATATATATATATATATGTATAATGATGTGATTGTTGATTCCCGAGAACTCGTTCTGAATGTATTTGATACTGTTTTCATTATATTTTATAATGCATTTCTTCCTGAAGATTTATTATTAAATCACATTACAATTCGGCTTTTCATTAAAAGGGAAAATTGAATTTTTCTGTAATCAACTAATCAAAAAATTAGTCATGAAACATGAATAGTAATATAGAGGTATTATATCCCGTTTTTAAGGCGCCTGGTCGTTGATTCGAGCCGCTGAGTTTTCTTGTGATTTGTTTAGTATTGCTTGGTATAATATAAAATTACTACAATTATTAGACATAAGTATTGTTATGCATTAAAAATACTGAGTGGATTGAATCCATTATTAACTAATTATAATATTAATAATCCTTTGTCGGCAAAAGTAAAAAATACCTATTTCCCTGTATTTCCCATACCCTCCTACTACGACACCTTAGGAACTTCTTAGACTCCAGCTAGTGGCCTACAAGATTATTAAGGATGGACTAAGGCTGGACCGCCGACTTCGGGCACGTCCCAAATAAGCCTCGCCTCCCTTTGTCATGACCACGGATAGATATCGGTAATTTCTAAAATATAGTATATATGAAAAGAAGTATGGATAGAGGTGACGAGGGTGAAAACCGAGAAGCAGAAGAGGTCAGTCGTGTTCCATCCACAAGAAGAGGCACTCGTATTCCAGACATAGAAGAAGCAGAGGCGAATTCCATCTTCGCAAGCCAATTAAGTGTCCTAAGGTAACTTATTTGTAATATTGTATGGCAAAAATATTAGTAAAGAGTCCCTCATTAATAGTTCTAGGCATTGTAAAAATATATTGCATATGTATTAGCTAATTTTTATAATAATGTCATTTATTGAAATCTGTTTAATTTAATCTTCCCCTGTAGGCCACCAGAATCCCAATAGTATCAAAACATACAGTTGATAAATATGTGAAATATACTAATTTATACTGTTTTTGATGCTGCCACTGTCTTAGTAATGGAGCCGATAAAAAAACACAACGATATGACGGTGATCTTCGGGAAGACAACGAAACGACGTCCTAATCGAGAAATTGATTGAATGCGCCAGTCGATTAATACGTACTTTCAGCGAGCTGGTTCGAAAGTTACTGGCTTAAGAGCAGTGGGGCACTCTTATATGGTTAATCAATACAATATTAAAAATACTACAAACGTGAACCAACAAATAAAATATTTTCCTCATTTCAAAACTATTTTTGATTTGATTCAATTTTTAACTTCCGAACAAAAATACAAAGGCAAAAAAATAAAATAAAATAATGGTCACGTTATACGTTCCTCTTAAAAGGAATTGCCCCTTAAAGCGTATAATGATTCCGATAAAGAGTTTCATTCAATAACGAAAAAAATAAACAGAGGGAATATAGATCCTTGGAAGAGGGAAAGGAAAATCGGATTGAACGGAAAAGTCAACAAGGGAGGAAGGATTAATTAGTGACGCCATTAATTATGCTAAGCGGGGCTGGTCTGCCTGCCCTCCCGCTCTCCGCTATCTACACTCTATCCTCTCATTTTAATAATCAATCATGTTTTCCATTTTCCTAGACCCAATAATTTCATTTCCCTGTGTGTGCTTTTCATGCGTTTGCCTTTGCTGTTAAATTATCTTATACGCCTCATTATGTTTGGGGCCGTGCAATGTGGTTTAATTGAAAACGGTCTGTAACCGAAATATAGGATAAAGGTGGCTTTTGTATAGCCCATGACGTGATCCAGAAAAATCAATTGAAAACTGATTATTGCGGATGAAGAAAAGAATAGCATGTTTGTGAAGCATAAAAATATCACAAAAATTGGGAGATCCTACGATCTAAGATAAAGACATTTTTTACAAACCTACGGCTATCCTCAAAAAATGTATAAACCTTGAAATTAATCTTAGTTTTCTAAAAAAAAAAAAAATGTATAAGAAACAAAAAAATGTATAATGGCTGAGTAGCTAGCGCGCTAGTCTCCCATGCCAGATTTGTGAGTTCAAATCCCAGTCCCAGCGGGACTTTTATAAGAATATAATTAAATGGGGATTCACTCACAGCCTCTCCCCCGGGTATGCGAAACTCGTCAGACTACTCAACAAAACAAAGTGGCAACTCGCAAAAATAGGCGTAAGGAGTGATGACCCTACCCTAAACATTTCATCGAGAAACGCGAGTATATTCTCCCAGGAGTCTATACCACGCGGCCCAGGGGCAACACGGCCTATCACACCAGAGAAAAAAAAAACATAAAAAAAAAAGAATTCAATTTAAATACTTGGGAAGTAAAAATAATTAAACACCCTTTTTTCCCCGATACGTAAATTTTATTTTTAGTTTTCTAAGCCCCCTTCCCCCCCCCCCCCGGACGTGGTATCAACCCTCCCACGATAAACTCTACTCTCACTTTAACCCACTTGTTTCGATCCTTGCTTCCTCTTCCATTCCTGACTATCCTCCGATGTGTCTGAAAAGAAGATGGCCTAGTTAAGTTTACCTAGTGGAGTACTGCCAACGGACATATTCTTTTCATGTATATTATATATATATATATATATATATATATATATATATATATATATATATATATATATATATATTATCAGCTTATTTACCTGATTAATTTACTAATACAGTTGTAAATTTCAATAAATAGATAAATAATAATTATAATTTCTAAGCCCCTTGTGGTTTGGGTTGAAAATTTCAGGATATGTATGTTTGTAGGCTTTTATTTTCTACTGTACTGGGTATATTTTAAGAAATGGATGAGGAGGCGGGAAAAATATAGCACTAATATTCTTCCTGTGACGAGTCCCACCGGATTTTTGATTTATTGATTGATCCCTCAGTCAAGGCTGAGGCTTCCCACATATTGTTGCTAGCTTTGTGGCCTTCTTGTTGGGAAAATGGTCTGAAAAATAGGGTTCGCACAAAAATTTAGTCTGTCAAAGGATTTAATCCGTCTTCTAGTGATTTATTCAGTCACTGTCAGGAGTTTGGAAATATATGTAATAATTTTATTTTTTGTCGTATTTTTTACATTATTTATTTGATCCGATACGTTTTATAGGAAGGGAGTAGCTAGATAGACTGTGTACTAATAGAATAATTCTAAGAAAATCTTTCAATACAAAGAGGTAGAAGGGACAGAATTTAATAAATAAATAACTACTAAAATATGGCTTTTGATTACTTGTAGCACATCAAAGAAGTTGGTTTATTGGAAAAAATAATTAAAAGTTAATGCATACAATTTTACTACTGTGGAGATCATACAAGGCGAAATTGTGTAAAAAAAGATCAATAAGGTATTTATTAAGAAATCTAAAATCCTTCTATTTATAAACTAAATAAAAATAAATCGCAGTAAATTTGTCTCTGGTTTTCAATATTATGCATAAGACTACTCATAGCTATGGTGTAAATCCAGGAAATAAATATTCAGAAATCAATTAGTTAAACATTTTATTTTTATGGCCAACTTATACTGGAGCCTTCTACATGATATAGACACTCAAAACTGGATTTCTCAATTATAGAACAGTGATAATTGCACGTAAAGAAATAATCTTGATAAAAGACACTTTTCAAAAAAAGTCCGTAGATTCTAATTAGGAATTTTTATAAAATTATAAGAAGAGAAAACAGAATTCAAGTTTAAAATTATTTATTATTATTTAATAACTTTTTTTATGTTCTTCTTATATTTCATAACTCGTTCCATATATCAATTTTTTGGATATTTCGCTGCCTTAAAATCCTATACATAAAATGGTCATCTAATTGCACCTTTATAGAAGGACCCCATGATTCTTTCTTTCGTGAAGTTCAATAGATATTGTAAATTCGGGAAAGCACTTGAGTTTCTTAACGGTTTACTAAGAATAGTTCTTGACTTACTTCGCGGTTTTAAAGAAGTTCAGTATTTTAGGAATCATGTCCGTAATTACCCTCAATACATCGTCATAACGAATATGACTTTTTGTTTGAGTTTATTTATATTCACAAAAATATGTTTATTCTTCATTGATTAGAATTAAGTTGGTTATCTAAAGAAAATCTGTTTAAGATAAGAAGGACAGTTTAAGACACTTTATCCGAGAAGTAAATGCTATTTAATTTCATAAATAAATATTAATTATCATAAACTGTAAATATTAAGTCAGTTTTAAAAAATAGAAAATGATTTTATATGTTATTTTTCACATAAACGATAGTTACTGATATACCTAGAGTCTCTTGACTAATTCAGACTCAATTTCTAGAGTTTACAGACAGGTCATCATGGTGGTCGATACGTGGTGAGCTAGCCAGACCAAGGTGACCAAAATCTGGCGGCGTGCCAAGGGTGGGGTTCGCCTCTGTCTACAGTTGACTTGTCTGCCCGAATCAAATTAACTTACACACCTAAGGAATAACTTTTCTATTATCGTTAGGGAATGGTTCTTTAAGTTCTTAAAGATCTTTAATTGAAAAAACAAAAATTATATGTATAAAACTGTTAAGGATCCCCATACATTCCTTCAATTTACATTTCATTAATGTAAGTAAGGGAAAGTGAAATTTATTAAAGGAGTTTAAAAAAAATGTATAAATTATTTATTGGTTTATGCCCGTTGATAATGATGCTTTGGTCAGCTTTTCTGTGCACTTGTATTGACAAAATCACTTAAATATATGACTTTGTCGTCATGCTTTCATCCGATCAGTAGGCTGAAAAAGTAATTGAAACGTTTTCATGTTAGTACTACTCGTAAAAAATAAATTATATTATAGCTCATTTAATTATAAATTGATACAGTGAGTATTAGTTTCATAAATTGGCTTTTTTGTTTGCTTAAAAATGTGAAATCACAGATATAAATGGATCTTCACGTATTTCTATTTGGATGAAATAGTCACTGTACGGTCTCTTGAATCAAATAATTTAAAATATGTAACTCAATTTTTAAATATACTTTTCATTTTTGAGCTGAGCCTCAAACACTTATGCAAAATATTGTTTCTTAGACTTACAAGATTTTCTATTGTATTCGATAAGAATAATATGTGTAAAAATGTTAAGGATTGCAATACACCCCTTTAAATCTTTGTTTCACTTATTTAAGTAAGGGATATTGAAATTTATTGAAGGAGTTTTCAAAGAATATGTACGATATAAATTATTTATTTGTTTATGTCGGTTGATAAAGATGTTATAATTAGCTTTTCTGTGCACTTATATTGAGAAGAATACAAAACAAATTAAGCGAATATTCAGCTAACGTTTCATTTATGTTAAGAACTAAGGACTGTAATTAGTATATCTACATATATCCATTAAAGCTCAAACCAGCAATTTTAAACCTTACTTCTATGAAGAGATGTGCGAAGTTTATCAGATAATTTTGAACATCGCCTCTTGAGATACATCTTAAATATTAGCACAATTACGTTAAACGATTATGGAAGGAATTTTAATCAGCAAAGTTGTCCCAGCTCTTCAGCCAAGAACTATAATCTTAACCAACCCACTTTGGAAGGTGCAGCTAACTAAGAAAACTACGACAGTTGTCTTATCTATATTCAACACAACTGGCTTATTATCTTATGAGAGACAATTGAGAGCTCCATAATTGTTAATTTTATAATTTAGCCCTGATACGTTTGGTGATGAACAGTATTCGGGCTAGATTCAGTGTTTTTTATTTGTTTAATGCATCGTGTATCCTAATGATAATTACAGATGTAATAATAAATATCAAAAACGGTATACGTGCCGGTGAAAATATCATTAGAGATTATTATTCGTTTCAGCACGTTATAGAGGATCCACTTTTTATTTATTCAGCCCGCGGTATCCCTAGTTAAAAAATTGTCTACAGTAATTATACTATTAATTAAAATTATCACACTCAAGGAGCCTTCATTATGCTTTGTTAGTCATGTAAAGACCGCTTATCTATTTTATTGAAAAGTGGAACTATATCCCTATGCCTGTTCCTATGTAACAATGAATTAATTCACTACATTGCTATCTACTTGTAACTATAACCATAAGTAATAACCATACAAATTTACTTATAGAAAAATTTAAATATGACGTAAATTGTGTTAACTATTTAAATGTTGAACTAACACTTGTTGTGAACATAAGAATAAAATAAAAATAACCGACTACATCATTATTTAAAATTTCTAATACTTCAATAAGTAGGATATATTAAATACATATAATAAAATATTTTGTTCAGGTGTGAGTTTATGTTAGGTCTAGCACTAAAACAAGAAGTCGAGTGAGGGTTAAATCACATTAGCAAATATTATGTAGCTAATAAAAGTATTACTTTCGCTAAAGAAAGAAACAATTCCTAAGCTTTTTTCTGAAAATATTTTTTTCTTTCAATTAGATCCTTTTTTTTTGTGATTTGAGGATCACTAACTTAGTTAAACAATACCTTTTTAGGGAAATAAACCGCACTATTAGAGCATGAATGAATTAATATTTATAAAAATCAAACTACAGTTACAATATTCCTACGCTTTACTTTTTTTATATTTCACTATTTTTGAAGAAATGAATTATAGCTATATGAAATGTAAATCAAAACTTTTATCAATACTACTCAGTGGGAATACATATACAGTGGGAATACTTCCGAAAAGGTGGCACTGTTGTGAATTAATTCATTATTACATCATTAGCATAAGGTAAATAGTTTCACTCTTCAATAAAATTCATGAAAAATATTCCAAAATGAACTCCTCCGGAGTGTGATTATTTTAATTAATAGTAAAATTACTGTCGAAAATTTTGTAACTAGAGATACAACGGGCTGAAGAATGAGCTTTAATATAATTTATTTTTATCCTAGTAGAATAGTACTGAATTAAAAAAGTTTCAATTTCCTTTTCAGCCTACAAATCGGATTAAAGCATGACGGCAAATTCATATATTAAAGTGATTTTTATAGATAATTAATACCTTATTTTTTTATAACATATTTATTGATATCTACAACTGTATTAAAAAAATACATCAAGTAAGTGTGATTTCATAATTAATACTATTGTTACATTATCTTATCTAAAATAGACGTATTAATTCAAACAGTGTGATTTAAAAAAAAATATATTTCAATGAGGAAATCATATGAGGATATCAAAGAGTTTTCATTATTAAATAGATTTGAGTAAAAAAAAAAAGTAATAATAAACTGATATATTGAAAATAAATATCAGCCGTGGAGTGACCCTGTAATGTAGAGCCGTTCTGGGACACACCTAGTCAAGGTGTCCACTCCTCAAAGTCCCATTCTATAAAGAGGGTACCCATAATTGGGGGTAAAACCTGGTGGCTAAACGAGATGTAGGAGTAATCACCTCCTTACGCAACCGTTGTCTGTAAAACAGTATGAATATCTTTAAGTAGTGAATTCAAGACCCTTCATAGGTTGTATAGGTATATATATATATATATATATATATATATATATATATATATATATATATATATATATATATATATATATTTATACAACCAGATGGTAAATAATTTTATTATTTTTTGGTTCATTATTTTTAATAATCAACCTTTGTAATCAACCAAAAAATAAAATACCGCTGCTCAAAAGTTTACGTTTAAAGATGCGTAGAATCCGAATAACGAATAAAAAAAAATTAGTTTTTCCGCCGTCCGCGGCATATCTCGAAACTACTGGACCAACTTTTTTTAAATTCGCCACAAAAATACTAGTCCATTTAACGATGATCCTAACTCCTAGGCGTTGATATCAGCTGGTTAGTTTTAAAATAGCAGCCGATTAAAAGGATTCTATTCAATAACTCGGTTATTTTTTAAGATTGAAAACAAATTTATTCGTGTTTTTTAACCTAATAACCGCGAATAATTTTATAAAAGTGAATAAAGAAAAGAAAAGAAAAATGAAATGTTTCACATAAATACGCTTATAACTCAGTTGTTTTTGAAGATAGAGAAAAGTGTGTATAGAGTTTTAGAATCAATAAAACGCGAGAAACAAAAAAAACTTTTAGGGCTATTTAATAGAGAGTTAAATTTTGGTCTGAATGAATAGAAACTTTATTAGCATCAAAACAATTATCTTGAACTAATGATTTACGTTATACTCTCGGTAACGAAAAACTAAACTTTGCCATCCACAAGTAGATAGCATATCAGGGCTCCAGGAGATCCCAGTGCTATTCTCCAAAAATATTAGATATTGCGTTTTGTAATCTGTGGTAGTGTTATGATATAATGCTTTGAATTAGTGCTTTTCATATTACTTAATTGCCTATCAACAGGCTTATAAAGTACAGTTATAGTATACTGTATAAAGCCAATTATACTCCAATATTGTTATTTAGAAATAAAAAACCATTGTGTAATAATTTGCAGTTTTTTTTTTTTTTAAGTAATCAACAGATATTCTACTATAAATAAGTATGGAATATCAATAGTTGACAGTTGAGAGATTTAGAAGGAAAGTATTCCGAGTGGCGGTCAGTTGAAGAAAAGCAATAGAATAGTCTAAATTATTTATTGTTTTAGTGACGTTTCGATCCACATGGTAGGTCATCCGTAATAATTTCCTCTTAAATAATTATTGACGGATAGAATTATTTTTTGTTATACTCAACAATAGTTAAGTAATGAGTAAGTTGTAGGATTGATTGTGGTCGAACAGAGGTTCTTACCTCATTTAATCCTCAGCACTCAGGTATATAGGCAAACCTTAATTAAACTGAAGAAAATCTAGAATTAACTTGTTGAGGATTAAGGGAAGGCTAGTACTGCTTCGGAAACCAGGTCATTCCGATTCCAATAGGAACAAGTAACCAACCCTTGGGTCTAGGTCCGATGGCCCCATAGCCTTTGCCCGTTCCCAGAACCTCATTTGCTTAGGTTAGATTTAATCAGCTGAAATTCCAATTCTATCTAGGTTTTTTTTTCCTTTGCTTACATGCTGATGTTGGTATGAGATTGAGATTTTATCCTTAATACAAGATTATATTCTGATAAAAAAAATATATAAAAAAACTCATGCATTCATTTTCACGCACTATGTATACAAAATGCAGCTATTAAATGTAATCAAAATGAAATATAATTAAATACCGTTACAGCTTCCTCTCACAAACGCAACAACCAACCGTTCGATTCGATTAAATATGTGATATAAATAAATCTCCTTCTATTTTTTTACTTTCACTCACCTATATATGAAACGTATAGTAAGGGAAAGTATTGGGATCGTGAAAATTTTCTAATTCGATTTTTCATCCGAAATACACGTTTCAGGGTCCCCTGAGCTCATATGACCAAGTACCGCAAAAAGGCCTGTGTATGTCCGTATGTGGTAAGTCTAGCACAAAAACTATAATTCGCACGAAATTGAAATTTCATATATAAGACAACTATATCCCTGAGATGTTACAGCAACTTTTTTAATTAAAATTAGCTAACCAGAAGAACCACTTTATACTATGCATTTCGGACCTTTTTACGCGATTTTCTCAAAAAAAAAAAAAAAATGGGCTTAAACATGATATTGGTTTCATACTGATTGAAATATTCTATAATAATAGCTATATCATCTATTTAGTACTGATAAAAAAAAAAACGGATAAATTAACAATTTGATCGAATACGATATTCAACTAAAAGAGAAAAGACCAATAATAATTTATTATGTATTTTTTATGTGTTTGAACCCAAGAATAGCTAATGATTCTACAAAAAAAAATAATATCCAATACACGGAATTGTAAAAGTTAATGGAGAGTGATGAAAAGCCGATGATTGTTGTAGATAAAAATTTTATTTATTTATTTATTTAAAGAAATTTACAACTGTATTAAATAAATACAACAAGTAAATAGGCTTTATATATGATTAGTACACATGATAGTCCTGAGAATAAACTACCCATTGATAGCACTCCAATGTCTTATGTTAGAAGGTCTCTTGGCCATCTTCTTTTAAGGCGCCTCGGTGGGTTGTCGGGAATAGATAAGGAGGAGAGGTCACGGATAAGCGGGTTTGAGTGGGCAGGGAGTTTGGAATGAAAAGAGGTATATCTGTAACGGGCCAAGTCTTCAACTAATGGGATATTTAGGTCTTTATGGATGATTTTATTAGTAACAAAGTAAGGAGCATTGAGGATTTTACGAAGGATTTTGGACTGCAAGGATTGGATGCGAGAGGAATTCGATGGTTTAGTAGACCCCCATACCTCAATGCCATAGGTCCAAATAGGCCTGATAATTGTGATATAAATGAGTTTTTTGTAGTAAGTAGGAAGTTTTGAGCGTTTGTCAAGTAAGGTAGATAAAAAAAAATATATATAATAGATTATTTAATAAACCATACAATTATGGGCGAGAGGTGTGCGAGGAAAGGAGTGTTGTGGACAGAAGAAAGAAGGAAAGAACAATCGGAAAGAATGGAGAAGAGATGGGAAGAAAGAATAAAGAAGGAAGGAGAGAAGAAGAAGAAGGGGTGTGAATAGATATGAATATAATGATATTCGCGTGGTCTATGAGGCCGTTTCGTGAAAAAAACAAAAAAGCATACGTTTTTATTAAAATTCAATTAAAAAAATTCTTTAATAATTTATTTTTATATCTAAATATATTTAACAATTCTTAAATGGATTTTAACAACGGAGGTAAGTGAAAGTCGTGTGTTGAGTGCACTAGATTTTTTATTTTGATTTTGGCTGGAATTGATCATGTACATATGAAAAGAACATATTTGAAAAAAATTCGGTTCCCCCGAAAACACATTAAGTTAATAATAATAGTCTTTGCGAACCCGAACGTATCGGAAGAAATCCGATAGTTATTTTACGTTTAAGCTTCTTTTTTAAACCACGTTTAAATTCTTATATTTAAATATGGAAACTGAAACTAATATTAAAAACTGAATGAAAACCAGCAGATTTGACTTATTGCCTAATCTACTGATTAGGCATACATATATTTGATGGAGTTATTCTATTATAGACCCTAATTTATTTTCTTGTTCAAATAAGATATTCGAAATAAACTTATTCTACGATCGTTTTCTATTCAAGGTTGACCCGTTGATAAAGTTAGTTTACTTCAGTTAGGCGGTAAGTTTAGAAATGAGGTTAATACAAGAACTTAACCTAGAATCTGATCTCAAACTAAGCCATAACAACTGTACAACTGAACAATTGATTAAACAGTTACATTTCCAAAAAAAAAAAAAGAATAAATAAATAATAATTTATTTTTGTCAAAGAAATTTCTCTTCCCTTTTAAAATTTATATTTCTCTGCTTCCTATATCAAGAGGTTTTTCTAAATTATTGGGATTCAAAATTTTATGATCATTAAAATTTCTCATTCAATGTTCTACCGCTGGGTAGTTTCTTCACAAGCCTTTTGTTATAATTCAACACTTTTACTTGTTGTATTTATGTTATATACAGTTGTATTTATTTATTTGATTACAGTTTGCCATGTAAAACTACAAAGGTTAGAAAAAATTCAATAAAGTATAAATTTAAAAAAAAATTACTTAAATTTTCTAATTTATTCTTCCTTTTTTCATTTCTCATTGCTACATTTTTTTTTTCTTAAAATTGTATGAATTATTAATTTTCCTATACACTCAATACAATCTAAGGTATTTTAAATTTTTATTGATGTATAGCGATTGTATACCTTATCTTTTATTGTAGTCTCTTCTGATTTGTGCTAAATGCAATAACTTTTGGCAGCTATATTTCTTATAATTGTTATCGATGGTTTAAATGATATCATCGTATTGGTGATTTGGATTATTTGGACGTGCAAACATCTGATTTTGAAGTTCATTTAATGAATCAAAATAATATTCGGTGTACTGTTGCATCTTAATTATTTTTTAACACTTTATTGATTAGGGTACTCAACTTCTCTAGCTAAATAGTGTTATAAAACTAATGTTAATTCTAGAACTAAATTTAAAACCGCTACTAAGAAATGTCCACTCCACGCGGACTTACTATGTATTTAATCAAATAATTCATTAAGCTTACAAAAAAAATATATTGTCTAAGAAGTTTTCGTTTGCGTCGATTAAAATCCACCTATTTTCTTCTTCCTATTTTACGACGTTTTTCAAATGAATGGGATTAAAGAATTTTATCTAACTTCGTACTCATTTAATTTAAAAATGTAAATGTAACTTAAATTTGATAGTATTTTCTTTTAATATATATCATTGACATACACACAATTTTGTTACAATCTCTCTCTGCTTGTTTCATTTCTCATTTTTTTATGTAGGATTTTTTATGCATACACAATGATAATATAATTTTATAATAGTTGGCTGTGATCGACAATGAAAGAATATTCTAGATCGCATTGTTCAAGAATAATTTTAACTAAATGATGATTGAGAAACAAAAAATAACAATCCTAATCCTATTCGATTTTACCAAAGCTTTCGATTGTGTTGATCATGAGGTTCTACTATCCAAACTCTGTAACTTGTCCTTATCCAATAGTACCATCAAATGGTTTCATTCCTTCTTATCCCATCACTCACAGACAGTGGTCATCCTAGGCAAATGTCCTTCATCTCCTCTCTTCCTCTTACGTGGTGTCCCTCAAGGTTCTTCCCATTCACCTACTTTTGTCTAGATTTATGTAAATGATTTACAAGATTCCATTCATCACTCCAGATGCCATCTTTACGCCGATGATCTGCAAATATACTTTTCTTTCCACCCTTCTAATCTTATAGAAGCAACACATAAAGTACATTATGATATAGATCAAATCTGTCAATGGACAAATAAAAACAAGCTGCAGCTTAATGCAGGTAAAACTAAAGCAATCCTCATCGGCTCCAAACCAACCTTGAACTCCCTTCCATACTACCCGTTGCTCTTTCTTAATAAAATCCCTATTCCTCTCGAGAAAACGGTTAAAAATCTTGGAGTAACCTTTAACCAAAACCTATCCTGGAATAACCATGAAACCGAAATATCCCGAAAATCCATTTCCATACTCAAACAGCTCTATAGATTCGGCGAATCCTTACCTATAAAAACCCGTCAACTACTTTTTTCCTCTATTATCTTCCCAAACTTTGACTAGATTGCCTGGTGTTCGGGGGACTAACTGATGAATTAGAAATAAAATTATGAATTAAAAAACACGAATTATGAATTGTTTTATAAGATTCATTTTTCGAGCCCGTCGACGTGATGGTTATTATTATTTCTGGTTATTATACCATATTAAAATGGCTCTATCCTTCTGTTCAACGACAATATTGTTCCTTGTTTCCTACTTATTCCAAACTCTAATTTGCAAAGATTTGCAGATATAATGAATATATGATTCTTTATATGTATACATATTTTTTCTTTTATATACATATTTTATATATATGTATATATATATATATATATATATATATTTTTTTTTTTTTTTTTTTTTTTTTTTTTCTTTAACTTACCAGACCATAAGGATTTCTTTCAGTTCATTGTTCATTATTCTAAGGGGACTTGATACCAGAATAAATTTTTTTTTTCATTTCATTTCAAGTAACTAGTTGAATAGGTATTGTTTCTCAGATTGAATTTTCATCCAATTTTGAGATAATGATTAATAACTAAAAATATAAAAATACTTTTTAGCAAAAGTTTCAACTACAGAAAATTACTCAGGATAACTAAACTAAATTCTATTTGAATAGTTAATCTGAGGAAAGCACTAATGGATAATTTATTGAAGGGCTTTCTAGAGATTATGCTCAGATCTGCTAAATTATTCCAAGCTACGTCTATTAATATGGAAGGGACACTATTATATTATGGATTCGTTTCTATTCAAGGAAATAGATTCAGTAAGTGGTGAAAGCGATTATACTTGATAGAAAAATAAGAAATTAACGATCCTCGGTTTTTTTTTTTTTTTTTTTTTTAAGTTTTGATAAAGTAAAATATTCTCAAAATCGTTTAATAGTGTAATATTTGATTGAGCTGTTTAATAATTACTGTATGTTGTAATGTAGATAGCATAGTGTTTAGATGGGGATGTATATTTTAAGAAATGATGCTACATCATTATGATAATATGTATATTAGGTTTTTTAATTATTTAACGTCACTTTATGCTAGGGTGGCTAATCGGACGATGCTACTTTGGGAGTCCTAAATTTTGTCTATCTAGGTTTTATTAGGATAGGGATTTTTAATGAGTACCTGACATCGGACAGACTCGGGACCACTTTTTAACGTCTCCTCCGAAGGCCGCTATAAGTAAGGATTTTTCACTCTCCTTAAAAAAATCCTAGGACCACCTGCGGGTTTGAACCCGTGACCTTTTTCATAGGAGGCGGTAATGCTAGCTATCTAGCTACGAGTGATCCCAAGTTCTTTAGTAATTATATTATTTTAAAACATTCATCCACCTCTACACTACTATGGTTTCTAAATATAAATCAACCCTAATTATTAAACTAATCAAGGAATGTTATTAATGGTGTTTTAGAAAAACTTACCTTATATAATCTAAAATAAAACTAACTAAGGAATATTGATTATTTATTTTTCTATTAAGTATAACCGAATTTACAATCTGTTTTAATAATATATATATATATATATATATATATATATATTTATATTTATATATTTTTTTTTTTTTTTTTAACAAACAAAAGCTGAAGAAATTGGCAAAGGACACACTCTACTATAGTATTTTTTCGATATTCCAAACAGGGATAGAAACTATACGGTGGTAATAAGTATACATTTTCAAATTGATAGTATGAAAACTAGAAAAAAAAGTAGAAGATTAATATTTTAATATTATATTTTTCATAGTACTCCATTGAAAATATATATTTCTGTGTTCAATTTATTTTTGATGTATTAAAGACAGACTAAATTTGGGCGTTTCTCTTGTATCCCTTAAGTTTTCTTTTTCCTTTCTGAATTAAAAATTCAAATACTTATTCAAAAAACATTCCAAATACAAAGCCATAGCATTACATTGCCCTTCTAACGACGACTGTTCATGTAGTTTCATAGTATCTTTAAAAAAAAAAAAAAATACTTTTTAGTAGAGTAATGTTTCTAATAAAAATTATGTGAATTTCATCAAAACATTGGCGCATTAAATTTTAAAGATGCCAAACATTATTGTGCCAATGATTCGACTATAGTAACAACCTCAAAACGAAGCTAAACACCAACCCTAATAAATATGGTTTAAAAAAATATTAGAAGACAAAAATTGAAATTCGAAAAAGCTACTTCTCTATCATCAACTTAACTCTTATAGTAATGTTTAATGATTTAAATCATTTTTGAGAGTCTGTAGGATTTCGCATATCCTTATATTTTGTCAGAAATATTTCTTGAATTTGAAAGAGAAATAATAATTTCGAATATATAAATATTACATATCATCTTCTAAACCCTGTAATTGTGTATAAGGGTTTATGAAAGGACACAAAATGCTCCCTTCCACTCTTCGACGACCTTCGACACAGTACAATACTCTATTATTGTCGGGAAAACAGGACTAAAAACCGTCAAGTGCTCAACCGTCTCTTTCAATGGACCATTGGAGCTTAGAAAAAATAAATAAAACATGTCGAAATCGTTTTCATTTATTTGTTTTTTATTCTTAGTTTTAAAAGTGCTATCAACATTGTTCTTCACCAGAAATGATTTTGATTGTACGTGAAGAAAACGCTGCAAATTATTAATGTTATTATAGATTTACTATCACCAAATAACTATGAGGATATCAAATATAGCATTGTTATTCAATAAATATTAATAAAAATAGCCTTGTTATTCAATAAATATTTAGCTATCAGGCAATTAACTTATCTTTTGAATTAGGATTTGACAAGGATGTAGGATAGGAGAACAGTTTTCAATTAATTAAAGACCTAGAGAAAGACGAACAATATTTATTTTAAATTTATATTGGCGAAAAATGACGAATACTCAATGTTCAAAACACAAAATTTCGATTAATAATCAATCAATTATTTTTTTCAACACCGAAAATCAGAAGTTAAAATGTAGAAATTCCCATGGCGGACCGACAAATTTACGAAATTCCATATTTCTATACATATCTTGAAACGTGAAAGCACATATTTTAAGGAAAAATAGATCAAATTACGTTTTCTTGTTGGTCAATTACATTGGCTAATTATAAATAATAATAAATTAATATTTGCATCTGAAATTTTAAAATAGGGTTGTATAAAAAAAAAATAATTTGCCAAGGCATTTGATACAGTTGATCATACAATCCTTCTCACGAAACTACAAAATCTTCCTTTATTCAACAGTACTCTGCACTGGTTAAAGTCTTTCCTCTCCGGTCTTTGACAGCATGTGGTAGACCCAGGCCAACCTTCTTCCAGGACATTGCCTCTGTCATGCGGTGTTCCTCAGGGATCATCACTATCTCCTACCCTCTTTGCTATCTACATATACGATTTACTCTTTGATATCCATCACTCCCAATATCATTTGTATGCGGATGACCTCCAAATTTACCTATATTTCTCTCCGAAAGACCTACTACTAGCAACAGAAAAGCTTTTGGATGATTTAAACCGAATCAGTTGCTGGGCAGCTGACAAGCTAAAGTTAAATGCAGAGAAAACTAAGACGATTGTAATAGGTTCCAATCCACTACTCAAAACTCCCTTTCTCTAATCCCACAATTAGTAAACCTATATATTCCCACCAAAAAGTGCAACATCTCGGATTAACCCTCGATCAATCTTTTCAATAGATAAACGTCCGAAATTTCTCGAGGCACAATTTCCATCTAAAACCTTCTAAATTAACATCGTCGCCTTCCATTCGATACCCGTAGGCTAGATTATAATTCAGAAAACCTTCGACTATACATTGCTATATCAGCGATGAACTTAAGCATTACTTTTAACGAGTTTCTACGTGTTTTAGGCTAATTTTATTCACAGTTTCGCAATCAATTTCTGTTTACAAAGATTTTTTAAAACAATGTAATAGCTTGTCGTACATAATAATTCAAAAATCACACCATATAAACGAACCTTTGAATGTTTATAAACTGACCATGAAAAATTGGAGAACGAAAAAAAAACTAATATAATTAAAAAATAAAGATTAATATGTATAATACAAATATGCTGTTTCTTTTAATAAATACAAATGAAATAATGACGAGAATTAAAAAAAAATAAAGCTCAATCAAACGAAATATAAAAAACTTAGTTTACTAAACATATTTACGACGTTTGACTTGTATATTGCACTTGGTTTTGAAATAACCCAGTTCTTTCTTACGATACCAGTTGAAAGATAATTCACATTTTTCTTTTTAAGTGGCGGTATGACAATAATAACATGTGGAGCACGCTGATTATGAGTATGGCTTGAAAAGATTTGTTGTGCGGAAGAGTAAGGTTTCAAAAGACCATAAATTAATGGATATAAATAGAAGTGTGATATATTAGAAAAAACAAAACAAAGAAGCTTCTTTACACGGGACGATTCCTTTAGAAAAAAAAAGTTATACAGAAAGGAGCATAAAATGTCCTCAGTTAGAATGTAAGAGAGTATCCAACTGTAATTATGGTAATGAGAAAGTAGTCGCCCGTCCCTTTGAAATTCTCTTCTCTAAGGCCTTGGAAGCTCACTCATTTTTCAACTTGACTAAAAGGTCCTGTTCGTGTTGAGTTTAATCTCACTCTAATAACTTCACCTTTTTAATATTTCTATCGGCACTTTTACCTCTAAATAAAAATCAAATACTCTAACTCATATTGCACTTAAAAACAAAAATTAAAATTAGTTTCATTTTTTTAATGATCAAAAAAGGAAAATAAATTACTGTATGCATTTCTCGATGTAGAATAGGTCTTTGATGGAGTATGGCAGCCAACTGATGTAGAACATTCATTTTATCTTCTCTTTTGCATTTTTTTTTCAAACAAAAAATGTCTACTTCATTGAAAATTGCATCAATTTAAATAGTAAATTTAAATAAATATAATATTAAAGATACATTTATTATTTAACTAGCGACTCGCCCTTTCTTCGCTCAGGTACAATTTAAATTCGGTGTCATTTATGTTTAAAAAACTTTTATTACTTTGGGATAATAAGTTCATCGTAACGAAAAGTTCACTTAGCAAGAAAATATTATGTTTATTATACAACATCTGTTAATTCTTATATTTAATCATCGGCATTAATTAGAAATATAAATTCGTCAAAAAAACAAAAATTGATTTAGTTTTTTCTACTTAAAATTGCATTAAAACTTTCTCTAAATACATTTTAAAGTATTAAAGTAATTTAGTTTCCATGTGAGTCCCATTTAGCTCACAGTAAACCTACATTTTTTTTTTTTTTTTTTTTTTTTTTTTTTTTTTTTTTTTTTTTTTTTTTTTATGATCTAAAAGTGGAGATAATTATTACCAGTATTTGTTTATGAAAACTTTTCCTTTATTTTAACAACTTCTGCACGATTTTGTACATAATATATTTTGTAAAATCTTTTCTACTTTATGGAAGTATATAACCTGTATGGTTACCACTAATCACCGTAACCTCGGCAATCTACATCATTAAAAATAACATAACATAAGATTGTTCCAATTGATATAATCATATTCTAAATTACTCTTCTATAATAGTAATTGATATAATATAAAAATAACATTTTTTAATAAGTGTATGAAATTATGACATTCTTCTATTAAATTACCCGAAATGACTTATATAATTCCATATAAATTTTTATAAAATCTTGCGCTTTCCAGTGGTATATTATACACCTATGTTACTGCTTATATTTCAGCAATTGTAGATTATCCTATTTACTAATTGTATTTATTTTAAGTACGGTTTAAATACCAATAAAATGATTATATTATCACAGAAAATTTATTTTTCCGTTTTTCGGAACGCTAAATTGTAAAGGGTTTTACTTATAAACCTTCAGGAAAGCACGCCCTAAATGGTGGTGAAAACCGTATCAAAATCCGTCCAGTGGCTTAGAAGGAGTTAGCGGAAACCGAAATTCCGTTATAATTTTACATTCCGTGTGTGTGTGTGTGTGTGTGTGGTGTGTGTGTGTATGTATGTATGTATAGAGATTAAAACACATTTTGTCCAGTTTGCAATATGTTTTATAAACGAGACATCCCAATTCATCTTAGCACTTGCTTCAATTTCAATTCCATCCTTCATTCCTTTATTCCATTATCCACAAGGGTCGTTAATAGAATCAATTGCAATCTAGCCCCTACAGTTGCACATCGAATCTATTGAAGAGTGTTGTTAAGAGTGGAGAAGAAATAAAACCTAGAGAAACTCTCTCACTCATCTTTTTTTTAACGCATGGTTTGGATATTGATTATGCTCTAACTTAATTGTCATATTTTAAAAATTAAATGGATAGAATCCTATCATATCAGTCTGCTAGGATTTTCTGAGTTTCTCTAGTATGGATCCTATAGATAAGTTTGCATCTTTTTAATAAATGTTGCAAAGCATATTTGTACTTCTGAAAGCAAGAAAAATGTTCACGGGAGTCAGTTATCTCCATGAAAAATAACTATGCCTAAATGAAATAATTTAATTATAAAACATTAATTAAGACATATAACACTGAGACAGTCCGGTTTAATTGATCTTTAACTAACTAATTTCTGAAGCGTTCGGTGTCTCAAACGTACCGCTTTCATCTGAAAGCATTTTACAATTTAATTAAGGAATAATCAGGTAGGAACAAGGCAAAAACTTTACTTACCTTGAATGTCAAATGAAGTTAATGTTCAAAATTTTAATAAATTACATTCAGTTTCGTTGGAAACATCTATTTTAGATTAAATAATTTATTGTATAAAATTGTACAACAATCATCTAAGTTCATTCCCTATTCGTCACTTTAAATTACCTTCCACCACTTTTTACATATAATAACATTTTTTCTTAAATATTTGGCATTTTAATTAGTCTTGTTTTTAAATTAATTATTTAGGCTTTTAATTATTCTTAATTTGGCTTTTTAATTTTATGTTTTAG
Source organism: Piezodorus guildinii (assembly GCA_023052935.1). Taxonomy (NCBI): domain Eukaryota; kingdom Metazoa; phylum Arthropoda; class Insecta; order Hemiptera; family Pentatomidae; genus Piezodorus; species Piezodorus guildinii. The sequence goes on from CM041292.1 coordinate 66,364,334, forward strand.
TCGATATGATTTATTAATATGATGATATATTTATCTTTTTCGAACGTACAAAATAAAAGATACTTTAGAAGAAGCCATTTAAAATATAGGAATTTAGGCGTTACCGGACTATTAAATAACATAGAAACCTACATGATATAAAAAGTGATTAAATTTTATATCGATTTACGTAGTTTATTCAAAATTGTTAGGACCGTTTTTGAGAAATAAGAAAGTAAAAAGTTGCAAAATGTTTGGTATAAAGGAGCACTCGCGGTCTGGCCAGCTGATTTTGATGAAAACCTTGCTATAACACCTCGGGTTTAAAGTTGTCTTAAATATAAAATTTTAGTTTCCTGTCACTTTTTGTTTTCGTGCTAGACATACTATACACACTGAGAGACCTCTTTGAGGGACTTGGTCATTTGGACTTGGGGAATCTAAAACGAGAACTTCTATTAAAAACAGGAATTTTTACGATTACAATATTTCCTATATAGTCAAGTGAAAGTAAAAAACGACAATTAAGTATGAGCTTAAGCTTAATATATTATAATTTGACTTGTATATGTAGATCAATTAATATAATATAAGATATCAGACATTTTGAAGTGGGGGCGTAATTTATTACTTTCACTTACTATATATAGGAAGGGGAAGTATTGCGATCGTGAAAATTTTCGAATTCCAGTTTTCAACGGAAATACACGTTTTAGGGTCTCCTGAGTCCAAATAACCAAGTTTCGCAAAAAGGTCTGTGTGTGAGTGTGTGTGTGTGTGTGTGTGGTAACTCTCTGGCGGAAACGGTAGGTCCTATGAAACTGAAATTTCATATTTAAGACAACTATACGCCCGAGACGTGACAAAACTTTTTTCATCAAAATGAGCTTACCAGAAGAGGCACTTTATAACATGCATTTTGCACCTTTTTTCGATTTTCTCGAAAACGGTTCCGACGATTTTAATTAAACTCGCTATATCGATGTAAAATTTAAATGGGCTTTAATATCATGTAGGTTTTATTTGGATAAAAATGGTCTGACAGGGCTTAAATGCCGATATTTTAAATTTTCTTCCTCTAAAGTACCTTTAATTTTGTAGATTCAATAATAATAACTATATTATCTTGTTAACGCTGATAAAAAACACGTAAATATATAAATTGAATAAATTCGATACCCAACTAAAGGAGATAACTGAAAAATATTATTTTAATGCAATTTTTCGTTTTTGAACATAAGAGCAGTAATATACATGAATTATATACCGTTGGAAAGCTAAAGATTTTAGAAAAAATATCATCTCATACACAAGCTTTTAGAAGTTGATGGAGAGTGATGAAAAGAAGATAAAACTAACTGATTATTTTAGATAACAATATAATAGGGATCACTTGTAGCTGAGTGGCTAGCGTAACAGCCTCCCATGCTAAAGGTCACGGGTTCAAACCCGCAGGTGGCCCTAGGATTTTTTAATGGGAGTAAAAAATCCTTAGTTACGCCGTCCTTCGGAGGGAACGTTAAAAGGTGGTCCCGAGCCTGTGCGATGTCAGGTACTCGTTAAAGATCCCTAGCCTAATAAAACCTGAATAGGCAAAATTTAGGACTCCCACTGTAGCATCGTCCGATTAGCCACAGCAGCATAAAGGGACGTTAAATAAATAAACAAACAACAATATAATAGATTTTTTAATGAAACACATGTTTCTATATTAATTGAATTTGATTAATTCCTTAATAATTTCCACGTATTTTTATCTCTAACTGTATTTGAAAATTCTTTCATTGATTTAAAAAATGGAGGTAAGTGAAAGTCGTGTGTTGCCCGCACCAGATTTGTTTTCGATTACATTCATACATTTGATTAAGGTTTGAAAATAATAACCCAAAATGGGCTATCTTAGTGTGTTATACCTTACATAAATTCAAAAAATGTGCTAGGTATACAAAATTATGTGTTGATTAAGCTAACTCATTGATGTGAACCATGAAGAATTACTGATGCAGTCGCTTGGTTTTTGGGATTTCATTTTTTACTTTCACTTACTATATATAGTAAGGAAAGTATTGCGATCGTGAAAATTTTCGAATTCCAGTTTTCAACGGAAATACACGTTTTAGGGTCCCCTGAGTCCAAATAACCAAGTCCCGCAAAAAGGTCTGTGTGTGTGTGTGTGTCTGTGTGTGTGGTGTGTCTGTGGTAACTCCCGGGCGGAAACGGTAAGTCCTATGAAACTGAAATTTCATATTTAAGACAACTATACGCCCGAGACGTGACAAAACTTTTTTCATCAAAATGAGCTTACCAGAAGAGGCACTTTATACCATGCATTTTGCACCTTTTTTCGATTTTCTCAAAAACGGTTCCGACGATTTTGATTAAACTCGCTATATCGATGTAAAATTAAATGGGCTTTAATATCATGTAGGTTTTATTTGGATAAAAATGGTCTGACAGGGCTTAAATGCCGATATTTTAAATTTTCTTCCTCTAAAGTACCTTTAATTTTTTAGATTCAATAATAATAACTAGATTATCTTGTTAGTGCTGATGAAAAACAGGTAAATATATAAATTGAATAAATTCGATACCCAACTAAAGGAGAAAACAGAAAAAATATATTTTTACTTTCACTTACTATATATAGTAAGGAAAGTATTGCGATCGTGAAAATTTTCGAATTCCAGTTTTCAACGGAAATACACGTTTTAGGGTCCCCTGAGTCCAAATAACCAAGTCCCGCAAAAAGGTCTGTGTGTGTGTGTGTGTCTGTGTGTGTGTGTGTCTGTGGTAACTCCCGGGCGGAAACGGTAAGTCCTATGAAACTGAAATTTCATATTTAAGACAACTATACGCCCGAGACGTGACAAAACTTTTTTCATCAAAATGAGCTTACCAGAAGAGGCACTTTATACCATGCATTTTGCACCTTTTTTCGATTTTCTCAAAAACGGTTCCGACGATTTTGATTAAACTCGCTATATCGATGTAAAATTAAATGGGCTTTAATATCATGTAGGTTTTATTTGGATAAAAATGGTCTGACAGGGCTTAAATGCCGATATTTTAAATTTTCTTCCTCTAAAGTACCTTTAATTTTTTAGATTTAATAATAATAACTAGATTATCTTGTTAGCGCTGATGAAAAACAGGTAAATATATAAATTGAATAAATTCGATACCCAACTAAAGGAGAAAACAGAAAAAATATTATTTTAATGCAATTTTTCGTTTTTAAACATAAGAGCAGTAATATACATGAATGATATACCGTTGGAAAGCTAAAGATTTTAGAAAAAATATCATCTCATACACAAGCTTTTAGAAGTTAATGGAGAGTGATGAAAAGAAGATAAATCTAACTGATTATTTAAGATAATAATATAATAGATTTTTTAAGAAAACACATGTTTCTATATAAATTCAATTTGATTAATTCCTTAATAATCTCACGTATTTTTATCTCTAACTCTATTTGAAAATTCTTTCATTGATTTTAAAAATGGAGGTAAGTGAAAGTCGTGTGTTGCCCGCACCAGATTTTTTTCAATTGGAGAACTGTCATCCAAAGCACGGAGTACCCTCAGTCACTGTCGCGAGAACACGACCGCTCCTTGCCCCTTCAATTTATCGTCTGAGGTCGATTCCCTCCTCGCTATTATTGATATTGATCCAGGAGTAAGCCTCGAGATTTATCACAGAGCTGCAGAAAAGAATGATCGCTCTGGCCGAGGCCGAAAATAAAACTATTTGTCCATTGTTTCACTTCTTTCAAGGAAAATAATGGAGGCCCCGTTATATGGTATTTTCTTTCCAGGAGCTTATCCTCAACTCCCCTAATACGTCTTTTATCTTTTTTAAGCCCTGCGCTGTTATCTTGGTAAGAGGGAGACATTTATTTTCAGACAAACAATACAGAGAGAAATTCATATATTTTTATTTCAATATTTGACAAACATTGACAATAATTGAACATGAGCATCAATTAAAAATATAAAAACGATTCGATTCAACAGCAGGAGATTCGTTTTTTTTTTTGTTGTTTTTTCAATATTTACCAAACAAGGAAAAAGATGAAAAGTTTGAATCAATTAAAAAGGAAGTAATTGGATTTAACTGGAGGAAATAAAACAAGTCTCTAGTTAGAAAATATTCAATACCAACAGAACACTTAAATTATTCTGGTCAGCACATCAACATGAAAATCATTCAGTATAAAATAATGTGTGTGTTGTAGAAGACCAAAAAAACAATACTACCATAAAAGACAATTTATTCTCCTAAACATGGCATTCGTTGTGTAAATGTATGATCCTTTTTTGTATTAATAAAATATATCCAAGAAACTAAAGTTAAAAAAAACAACCGTAATACCATATTGTAGTATTAAACCATAACCGTACACACATGGTTAAAATATTTATATAAAAAAAGTAAGTAATAAAGAAGTATTTCAATAAAATTAAATTAAATTAAAAATTATGGAAAAGAAAGTATGACAGTTCTTGACGTTTTTGATGGAGTGGGGCCAGTGCTAGGCTGGCCAGGGCTAGTGCAGGCTAGTGCAAGGGCGTAGGCGTGGTCCATTTTAAAGCCAACCCACGCAGTAATAGATTTATGTTTGATCGAAGGATTTTTACAGTATCGTAGTGGACCATCCGGGATCGAGGAGCCAGGTTAATGAAGCTGGATCCCTCTGCCGCAAATGAGAGTAGAAACCCCTGCACATGTGTTGGGGAAATGTCTAAATAACATGCTTCTCGTTACCCTCCTGCACAAACGCATAAAGAAGGATATAGCAGAATTTTGGAAAGGAAAAATATACAAATGTTTTCAAGAGGAGTTTTGCCTTGAGACTGATGGGTCAAAAGGATTTTTGGACATCTTGGCATTCAGTGCCACAGAAAAGGAAGCACTGATAGTAGATCCCACTATCAGATATGAAAGAAATTACCGGAAACAAGGTAAACAAATGCAAGAGGAGGAAGAATACATTTATACGAAATGTGTTCCATACCTGCAAGAAACATTTCGTGAAGAGTTTAGCGGAAGTTAATTTATAGTCACGGGACTTGGGTTCGGAAGCAGGGGGTCCATCCCAGTAGATACTAGATCATTTTTGAAAAAGTATCAACTAGAAAGAAATCAGTGGCAAAACTCCGCTATGTTCATGACCTTAATCCTGGACTCACTGTGAAACCTGCACCACCACACATATTGAGGCTATGCTCGATTTCTATATGTCCATGAGTTATATCTATGTATTTCTATTTGGCAGTATCTCCCTCTACTTTTTCTTTTAAATTGTCTTCATGTTTGACCCAGTATGCTGTGTACTCATAGAAACCCAGCGAAGTTGAGCAGGTCCAAATGGGAATTTCTTCTTGTATTACTTAAAAATTCTTTTTTTTTGTTTATGAATCGAAAAACTACAAACACTTAATGTATAAACCGTTTTGAAAATGAATACTGACTTTATTGTGGAGTTTTTTTTTTTTAAATCAGTACAATCACATGACATAACAATTTTTTTTTCCTTTGTGTTCTACGAGTATGTATAAAAGAGTAACAGCTTCGTGACAAACTCACATACTATCAACGAAAAGATGAACATGAGTAGAAGGTAGGATATATGAAATATGGGCGTAGAAGAAATTGGTTTCGTGTAAGATTGTCATGAAAAGCACTATTGTAATATGTGTTTTATGGGTATGAAAAATCCGCTCCAATGCAATAATACAATCTGCCACAACCACGGGTAATAGGTATATATTGTATATATATATATATATATATATATATATATATATATATATATATATATATATATATATATACAATATATATATATATATATATATATATATATATATATATATACAATATGTCCCAGAAAAGGATGTTAGTGATACTAATAAGAGACTTTATTCATGCAATATTATATGAAATTAAATGTGAACATTCAAAATATACTTCAAAGAGGAAAGTATATGTGTTCATCCATTATTAACTTTTTTAAATAAATCATCATGTCATAAATTAAGGTATGTTAATAAGAGTCAACATTATCTATTAATTATTCTTACTTTATATGTTAATTTCGATTTTACCCCTGTGTGTCATTGGGGTATTTATTGACGTTTTATACTCGATTATAGCTTTGGCTTGGTTTTAAATATTTTAAGAGGACAGCGACCTATGTTTTGTTATCATACATGTATTATTACTCCTAAAAATTTCCTCAAACAAAGAAAGGAATTATTTATGTACCATATATTTATTTGTGTATTGTATTTTTTTTTGGAACATGAATGGAAGATAAGAAAAAAACAACCTGATTTCCTCCTTTATTTACAGTCCTAATGGGCTGTTCTTAGGAAAATGGCGTGTCGTCCTTAGTAAGATACGTTGTATGTTCTTGCAAGTCCTAAATGCAAAATATATAAAAAAAAACTTGGTTTCGTCTTCTTTGAAAGTTTCTTCTAGTGCATCCATTTACAGGTCGTATTTAATCTAGTGAAGATTGGACAGTCCTGATATTACATAATTTACGGAACTCTGATTAACACCGGGTACAAGTTGGGGCTTCCAGACCTCGAAGTTGGCAGCCGTGGGAGAATTCAAAGTGCCGATTCGGAGCCGGCAAAGGACCATTTCTTCGCTCCTTGATTTTTATAGGAAGTTTTCCAATGGCCACGACATTTTTGTTATTTCAGGTAACTTTGAGGAATCCATATTGCACCTTAAATCCCATTTCTCTTTTTTCAGCGAGCAAACTGCCTTATCCAGTCCATGGCGATGTTGTCCATTATTGAAGCTTGTGGCGCAGTTGAAAGCAAAGCTAGGTTGGCAGTAGCATCGGCTATTTCATTGCTAAATATAGCACTATTTGAGGAGACCCATATTAGGGGTTCGTCACTATCTGTATTTACCCTATCGATCGGAGAGGTTCTGTAAGCAGCCGAACATATCCTAAGCGGAGAATTGTTGGCGGAACCTAACATTCGCAAAATATTTTTTTTAGTTAAGCCTTAAGCGGATAAACCATAGAAAATCTTGTTCTTGAGGAGACCATTTTTCATTTTTTTTTTTCAACATTTTATTGGTATTTACAACTGTATTTACAAAAAAAAAAAAATACTTCATGTAAATTTGATGTTAATACATCAAGTAAATGAGATGTGTTCCTTTTTTTAATGTGAAAAACAGTGCTCAAACCTTTATCCAAAAGGAGGCCAAGGTATTTTAGTGATTATTGTTATTTGAAGCTGAATATGGCTTTTTGCAACTGATTTTTTATCACTCATTGATTTTTGTATTGATTTTTTTTTATTATCACCATTCTTCTCGATATTTTATTTGGCGGGACACACAATTCAACAAATGGCTTAATAATGATGTTTGCTGCATAGACCATTAATGTTCCTTTTTATTAAGTTCAACTATCTCGATAGTGAGCGCGAATCTTAATGTATCTCTAAACGAAAGAGTAAAGAATTTATTTTTCCGAAGTTGCAGGGAAGGGTTGTAAAGAATTGATTAACTGACAGTGGGGACTTTGTTGGCCAAGTATTATCAGCCTTATCGCCTTTTCGGTTAGGGTGATAAATCAGAGCCGTGAAGGGCTCCTGTCGCCTTGGCAACTCTACTCCCGCTCTCTCATAATGGAAAGAACCTAAAGATATAACTTCTTCCAGGATAGCTGCCAAAATCAATATATTATTGCAAAATGGGTCAAGTGATGGTTTGTTTGTTTATTCATTTGACGTCACTTGTATGCTACTATGGCTTATCGGAAGATACTGAGGTGGGAGTCCTAAATTTTGCCTATAGGATTGTCCTAAATTTGCTTCTTTAATGAGTACCTGACATCGCACAGGCTCGGACCACCGTTCTACTCCACTTCCGTAAAAGTGTTTAACCATCAAATGTTTAGTGATTATCAAGTGATAATTTGATCTATATTGAGAAAACAAATCACTAAATAGATTTTTGGTACAAATCGTAGTAAATAATTCTTAGCTTGAAAGGAAAAGCATTATATGTCCAAGTTCTTTAAAATAACTGAAACAAAAATATTTAATTAATAAGACATTGACATAAACTGTTACAACTATATTAATAATCAAAATGGAACATACCATTCTTACTAATGTAATATAATATAACTTTATCATCATAACATCTAGGATTGGAGTGCTCGGCTGGGTACTTATACGAAGGGATAGTAGAGAGAAAGGAGGGAATGCGGCCGAGATCAAAAGAAGAAATAGGCATTGAGGGACATACCTTATCACTTAATATCAAAATGTCCAAGTGCTTCTGGTAGGTAAGATGTTTCTAGTATGCGTTCAGGTAAATGCCCAGGTGGAAGAGGGATAAGGCAGGGCGATCCTTTGTCCCCCTGTCTTTTCAATCTGGCGATGGACTGGGTAGTACAATCGCTTCCCAACTGGTGTTGGTTACAATCTCAGAGGAACATTAGTGAACTGTCTTGCATTTGCTGACGATATGGTGGTCATTTCATCCACACCAAATGGAATGAATAAACTGTTGTCGGATCTCTCTGTCTCTATCAGGGATCTCGGTATGGAGGTCAACCAAAATAAATGTTATAGCTTCTCCTTGGTTAAGGCTGTTGCATCCAGTGTAATGAAAGTGGAAAATAAATACCGATTTATGATTAATGAATCTTATATTAAGCAGTTGGGTGTTTTGGACTGTTGGAAATACTTGAGAGCGAAAATGAGCTTGCAGTCTCGGAATTCTATCGGGATTATCGAAGAAGTTTCAGCACTGCTACATAAAACATCCACAGCTCCCCTAAAACCACAACAGAAAATTACGACTCTTAGGACCTTTCTTATACTCCAATTTATCCATCTCTTCACATTAAGTCCATATAAAAATAGTGAATTGAGAAAGTTGCATATACTAACGAGAGCCGCCATAAGATCCCATATATTGAGGGACATATGGTATCACTTAATAATCAAAATGTCCAAGTACTTCTCGAAGGTAAGATGTTTGAGGTATGCGTTCAGGTAAATGCCCAGGTGTCTTGGGCAAAAGCTCATCAAGGCTACCGGAGGTAGGCAAAGATAGGAAGTGGCATCCTTCGCAGTATGGGAAATATCAATATTAATTACTGACATTACTATGACATAACTAAGGAATATAATATAAAACTTAATTTTAAGACCAATACCGTTCTTCTAATTTCTCGAATATTGCCCGAAGTAATAGTTCTTACTACTTATGTTTGGATCCAATTAAGTGTTCAATTAATAAAATTCACTATAGTGTGTTTTAGTGGCTAGCTTAATGGTGCTTAAAAATAGAAGGTTTCTATACCGCGGCTTCAAACCGAGCAAATTAAAGTAGAATTGTAGTAAAATATCCTTGATTATGCCATCCTTTAAAGGGGGTATAAATTCGTGGTTTTGAGCCTATGCGATGTCAGGTAATCGTTAAAGATCTCTATCCTAATTAATCTGGATACGAAAAATATAGGATTCCCAGTGTAGCATCGTCCTATGAGCCATAATTTCATGAAAGGAATAAATAAAAAAACAACTAAAATTTAACTAGGAACTAGAAATTAAAAATTAACTAGAAAGATTTTAAATTGGAAGGTAAGTGAGGTCGTTCGTTGCGTGAACCATACTTTTTACTTTCACTTACTATATATAGTAAGGAAAGTATTGCGATCGTGAAAATTTTCGAATTCCAGTTTTCAACGGAAATACACGTTTTAGGGTCCCCTGAGTCCAAATAACCAAGTCCCGCAAAAAGGTCTGTGTGTGTGTGTGTCTGTGGTAACACCCGGGCGGAAACGGTAAGTCCTATGAAACTGAAATTTCATATTTAAGACAACTATACGCCCGAGACGTGACAAAACTTTTTTCATCAAAATGAGCTTACCAGAAGAGGCACTTTATACCATGCATTTTGCAACTTTTTTCGATTTTCTCAAAAACGGTTCCGACGATTTTGATTAAACTCGCTATATCGATGTAAAATTAAATGGGCTTTAATATCATGTAGGTTTTATTTGGATAAAAATGGTCTGACAGGGCTTAAATGCCGACATTTTAAATTTTCTTCCTCTAATGTACCTTTAATTTTTTAGATTCAATAATAATAACTAGATTATCTTGTTAGCGCTGATGAAAAACAGGTAAATATATAAATTGAATAAATTCGATACCCAACTAAAGGAGAAAACAGAAAAAATATATTTTTACTTTCACTTACTATATATAGTAAGGAAAGTATTGCGATCGTGAAAATTTTCGAATTCCAGTTTTCAACGGAAATACACGTTTTAGGGTCCCCTGAGTCCAAATAACCAAGTCCCGCAAAAAGGTCTGTGTGTGTGTGTGTGTGTGTGTCTGTGGTAACTCCCGGGCGGAAACGGTAAGTCCTATGAAACTGAAATTTCATATTTAAGACAACTATACGCCCGAGACGTGACAAAACTTTTTTCATCAAAATGAGCTTACCAGAAGAGGCACTTTATACCATGCATTTTGCAACTTTTTTCGATTTTCTCAAAAACGGTTCCGACGATTTTGATTAAACTCGCTATATCGATGTAAAATTAAATGGGCTTTAATATCATGTAGGTTTTATTTGGATAAAAATGGTCTGACAGGGCTTAAATGCCGACATTTTAAATTTTCTTCCTCTAATGTACCTTTAATTTTTTAGATTCAATAATAATAACTAGATTATCTTGTTAGCGCTGATGAAAAACAGGTAAATATATAAATTGAATAAATTCGATACCCAACTAAAGGAGAAAACAGAAAAAATATATTTTTACTTTCACTTACTATATATAGTAAGGAAAGTATTGCGATCGTGAAAATTTTCGAATTCCAGTTTTCAACGGAAATACACGTTTTAGGGTCCCCTGAGTCCAAATAACCAAGTCCCGCAAAAAGGTCTGTGTGTGTGTGTGTGTGTGTGTCTGTGGTAACTCCCGGGCGGAAACGGTAAGTCCTATGAAACTGAAATTTCATATTTAAGACAACTATACGCCCGAGACGTGACAAAACTTTTTTCATCAAAATGAGCTTACCAGAAGAGGCACTTTATACCATGCATTTTGAAATTTTTTTCGATTTTCTCAAAAACGGTTCCGACGATTTTGATTAAACTCGCTATATCGATGTAAAATTAAATGGGCTTTAATATCATGTAGGTTTTATTTGGATAAAAATGGTCTGACAGGGCTTAAATGCCGATATTTTAAATTTTCTTCCTCTAAAGTACCTTTAATTTTTTAGATTCAATAATAATAACTAGATTATCTTGTTAGCGCTGATGAAAAACAGGTAAATATATAAATTGAATAAATTCGATAACCAACTAAAGGAGAAAACAGAAAAAATATATTTTTAATGAAATTTTTCGTTTTTGAACATAAGAGCAGTAATATACATGTATGATATACCGTTGGAAAGCTAAAGATTTTAGAAAAAATATCATCTCATACACAAGCTTTTAGAAGTTAATAGAGAGTGATGAGAAGAAGATAAAACTAACTGATTATTTTAGATAATAATATAATAGATTTTTTAATAAAACACATGTTTATATATAAATTCAATTTGATTAATTCCTTAATAGTTTCACGTATTTTTATCTCTAACTGTATTTGAAAATTCTTTCATTGATTTTAAAAATCGAGGTAAGTGAAAGTCGTGTGTTGCCCGCACCAGATTTTTAAGTTAAGGTATGACCCATATGTTCCAATTCTGTTGTAAGAGAATAATGTATGGAATTTCTCTGTCTTATCCTGTAATGTTTTATTTATTTATTTTTTTTTTTTCCTAGGCGTAAACCACTTGGGTCATTTTCGCCTTAAATCACTTTGATAAAGGGATTAAATATTATAGTTTATTGTACAAGTCGGTCTGTCGTAGGAAGTCAAAAAGTTTTGCAGTTGTCTGTATGTTGTCTTGTAAAACGGTTGGTAAATCAGTGTCAATTGCAATATGTGCTCTGTGATTATCATAAGCCCTACACTCTGTCAAAATGTGTTTAACAGAGAATGGGCAACCGCATGTTGGGCACTCCGTAGGAGGTTCCCGTGCCATGAGATGTCCGTGAGTTAGTCGGGTGTGTCCAATACGCAGGCGCGCCAAGATAACCTCTTCCCTTCGCTTTTGTCGTAGGGACGAATGCCAATGGGAGATGTCCCTTCTTATTTCCCTTAATTTGTTGTCAGTAGTGTCATGCCAAATCTGTCCCCACTTCGACCGAATCCGCTGCTTGATGATAGAAATATAGTCGCCAACAGGCACCCCAGTAAAGGGAATGCCATCTGTTATTGCTTCTTTGGCTGCACGATCTGCGAGTTCATTGCCAACTATACCGCAGTGGCTTGGTACCCAGACGAAAAAAAACTGAATAATTGGAAACTATTGTGGACTGCAATGATAATAGAATATTTTGGATAAGAGAGTCGGTAGAGAAAAGGCGCTTCAATCTGAGCAGGGCCGATAAGGAGTCTGTGCAAATAATCCTGGTTGTTTTGGTAGGATGAATAATATTTAAACTTTTATAAATTCCAACTAGTTCTGCGGTATAGTTGCTACAGAGTGGAGAAAGGGAAAATAGATGTTGTCTGCCCTCACACACGACCGATGCTCCCACACCTAAGGAACTCTTAGAGCCATCAGTATATACGTAATCAGCAACAGCGAGTCTATCCTGTAGTTTTTGAAATTCCTGCTTATATATGTAAGGATATGTGTTTTGTTTGAGTAATTTGGTAAGGGAAAGACAGATATTCGGAGAGGGAAATTGCCAAGGATAAATTGGAGATGTTTCTATTGTAAGGAAAGAAGGAAATTCGAGGTTAAGCTCGACCAGAAATTTAGAAATGCGGACTATAAAGGATGGTCTTTTGGATAGGAAGAATTGTTGTTGGGTGAGAAATTGTCTATTTGGGAATAAATGAAGGAGAGGATGTCTGGGAGTGGACAGGATCTTAGCAGCAAGGATCAGGTCAAGTTGTTGCCTTCGTAGTGCAAGTGGAGGTTCACCAGCTTCAGCACACAAGCTAATAGAAGGGCTGGAACGGAAAGCACCAATAGCTATTCGAAGACCGGTGTTTTGAATAGGATCGAGTAGTTTTAGAGTTCGACTTGAGGCAGAGTTAAAAGCACTGCAACCATAATCTAACTTTGGCCTTATGAGAGTCCTAAACAGAGTTATTATGCTTCTACGATCAGCACCCCAACTTGTGTTACTAACCATCTTGAAGAGATTGAGAGAACGGAGGCAATTAGCTTTTAGTTGCTTCAGATGTGGAGACCAGCTAAGTGTGCGATCGAAGGTCACACCCAGGTATTTTACTGTATTAGAAAGAGTGAGTGTTTGGTTGGCTATCTTTAGGGATGGTTGTGAATTCGGTTGTCTTTTGCTGAAAAATGTCGCAACAGTCTTTTGGGGTGATATGGTAATTTCTGTAAATTAAAATACAGTTGTTTGTAAGTAATTTCTGTAATTTCTTATTATATTGTTTGTTTTTACTGCATCATCAATAAATAATTCTCATATTTTTGTTTAATTTCTAAGTTTTATATATTTTATTATACTAAAATTTTTTCGTAACCATCAACAATGTTTGATTCAGGGCTGAAATAATTCTTGTAGGTAAAGGGCCCTAATGTTTATAAAATAAGTAAATAAACAATAATATATGAATTTTTTCATGAAACTGAAAACATCTCATTTACCGTTAGAATGTTTTTCTTTTTTCAAATACACAAATAAGGTCTGGAAACAAATATAATTATTTGACGTATTTATTTGCCTAGTTACATACATAGCGTTAGACAATTTGAAAGTGCTTTCATGTGAATTTTCTTCTCTTTGAATAACATTAAAAAAAAGAAATTTTAATCTTAAAATCCTTATCACTTTTTTATCTTCAGGTATCATTTTGAGCATACAATGTTGTTTTTTTTCTAAATATTTAGTCAATACATTTTTTTTTTCAATGTATACCATATGTACATAATATATTAAGTTACGGTAGTTACATTAGTGTATTATATTATTGTTGATTTTACCTTATATTAATATTTTATCTATTATATTACATTTACAATATCGGCTAGTTTTTATTTAAAAATTCGTTGTTTGTACAAACAAATCCTGTAGTTAATTAATGATAATGATATTGCCAATAGATGTGTTACTAATTAGTTAAATTTTGTAGTTTATTAATTTTTTCAGAATTTTAGAGCCCCTATTAATTGTTTTTCACAAACTTATGCAAAACAATCGAATAACTCGGGAAGGCAGTTGCGGCGGATTGAGTTAGAAACGAATCCGTCCAACTCCTTTCCGTGTTTTTCGACTGTATTTCTACGGGAGGCAACGCCCAGGGCACAGGTTTTTACAGTCTGTCAAGATAACAGCCATCAAAGCTTCAATCAACAAACAGCCATCAATGCTTAAAGCTATACCACCAGTTTCCTTTGTCATAAAAAAGAAGAAAAACAAATATATAACAGTCGTCGAAATGTAACGAAAAAAAAAATAAAAAGTTATGTTTTAAAGCAATATTTTATCTACAGATAGTATTTAGGACGGGTGCTTTTATATACCACTTTACCCAAAGAGATAAGAAAAAAAATCTATTTGTTTATATATTTACTATTCAGGTATGATTTGAAACATAAATGTTGACTTATGTAATATTGAAACGTACCAATATATTTCAACAAGTGCATTAAAAAATATTTTATGTTTAAAATTAATTATTTAATTTCCGTTTTTAATTTAAATTTATTTGTTACATTAAATAAAATGTATTTGGTTCTTCATGTGTATATACTTTACTTAAGTTAATAAAATGAAAATTGTTCTGGCATATATATATATATAAATTAATTTTTAAAAAAATGAAAAGATTTTAAGTTATAATACAGTGGTTTGACAATGATTATATATAAGGAAAAACACAATAGATTAAAGCAGTAGGTTCTAGTTATAGTGTTTGACTGAATAGAGTCAAAAAACCAAACCCTTAAAACCAAAACAACAACAACATATTGTATTTATATAAATGACTCAGTAAAATTTGTTACAGCTATTCTTGCTAGCTAAAAATTAATATTAAGAAAAATAACACTTTTACGCATTATTTATTCTACTTATTCACCGAAACACAATACCACAATAAGTTTTAATGGTATTTGTTCGAGGAGTCGACCATTGACTGAAAAAAATAACAAATTATTTGTAATATTAAGTGTACTATAAAGAAAGAAAGGAAATCTAAGGGTAGCCAAAAATATAATCAGTATTTATAAAATTCATAAATTGTTTATCAAAGCATGTTTACAAATAAAAAAAACAAAGCGAAAAACAAATAAAATGCATCAGCCAACTAAGAGTAGGAAATCCAAGGCGCATCTAACCCCACCATGGGAACAAAATAATTATTTTTAATGCGAAAAAAATTTGTCCATTCTGCAGTAGTTATTTAAATAATATTTTGTTCCATATCCTTCTACATCGTCCATTCTTTAAAGAAAACAGACAATATATCTTAAAACCATTTATATCTGTATCTTGTGTCCTAAAAAACATTGAAAATATATTAAACATTAATAGTGAAGCCAAACTAAACACACTTTATATTTATATTGTAACAATATGTAAGAAGTATGATTCTGTAAGTGCCATATAAATAATATTATGTAAATAGTTTTTGAAACTATTAAATATTTTATATCTTTACTTATACATGCTTCAGATTATATAAATAATTCACATTATTTTATGTTTAATATTATGTAGTAATTAATATTATGTTAATAGTTATGTATTATCCAGTTTGTTTAATTTATTTTTATTGTTTTGTTACGGAGTTCTTGTTTTATCTTTGATCTTTTTAATAGACAACTAGGCTCAGGTTATGTTTTATAATTGTATTTTATGTTGTAAATGTGCAGTAAAGTTTCATTATTTGTATTGCAATTTTGTTTTGCTTGTTACTTGATTGTTGAACAATAAAGGAGATAAGAAAAAATATATAGAAAATTTGCACAAGACTTCGTCTTCCATAAACAAGATAAGTATATTATTGTCAATTAAAAAAAAAAAAAAATGTACCACTACAACCCATGAAGGGTCTTGGGCTCAGTACATATAGAGATTCGTACTGTTTCTAGGCCAACGGCAGTGCAATGAAGTGATTAGGCCTTAATCGCGCTCAGCAATTAATTTGGGTACCCACTTTATAGAGGCTGGGTCTGCCCCAGGAGGGTCTCCATACCCTAGGGGTCGTCCCCCGACTGAATTAACAGAATAAATAATATTCTGCCATAGCCGGAATTCGAACCCAGGACCCGGACCACATCTGACTAGGCTCTATCCACTAGACCACGCCGCTCCCTATTGTCAATTAAAGTTACACAAAATATAATGGCGTTTCAAGCCATGAGGCTTTTTACACTCAACATGTAGTTATAAGAATACTATGCTATAATTTAACAAATAAGAAAAATAATAGAGGGAAAATTAACAAAAAAAAAAAAACCCTCTACAGAGTTTCATAAATAAATATATTCTATGTTATTCTATTGTTGTAGGTTATAATTTATATTATTTATTTTTATTATTAATATTATTTATTATTAACATTATTTAGTTATATTATTATTATAATTTATAAGTTTATTTATTTTAAAATAAATGTTTCCATCGAAACTCATTGTAATTATTTCAACTGTTTCATCTCTAACTTCATGCAAAAGTTCTTAAATCGATTTTAACAACGGAAGTCAGTGAAATTCGTGTAATGCGAGCACCAGATTTCCTTATCTAATGCCTAATGGGAAATTTGGTGTTATTTTTAGCAATATAACCATGAAAATAAATAATTTTATTTTATAAATAAATTTTACTTCTTGTCTGCCATACATTTTGAGATTTTAGTTGTGATCTAAGAGCTTACGGTGACTTGCTTCTAGTGATCAATTGGGATAGTTAGGTCATCAAAGGGAATTTAATTACAAAGATCAAAATGGAGCGCGGTGGAGGCTAGTGGTTATAAACTCATCTCCCTCTCAAACGCTTCAAATTGGGCTCATTTCAATTTAATCATCTCAAATCATGTAGCGATAAAGCATTCTCTAAAAAAAAACCTTAGAACGGATTCAAAAGCATAAATGAAATGATCACTTTTATCCATTTTTTCTTTTAACATTTTTTTTCCTTTTGAATATAATTAGTAATGATTATCACCACCTGAGATTTACAAATCAATTTTTGTGTTAAAATACTTTCTATCCCTGAAAATTGATTACCTCGTCAATGTTTTGTAACGTTCATAAACGTTAGATTTAAAGATAATCGGATACAAATAGCACTAACCAGTTATATTAATGAAATTTCTTTCTATTTTTCAGAGCCAAAATATTTACCAATTTATATATATATAAATGAAAGAACCAGTTCATTTGCTTTTTTCGGTAATTGCAGTATCTCAAAAATACTTTGAGTCTGAAGCTGAAACTTTCAAAAAATTTCGTTTTGCCGTCTAGATGTGCAATACGACTGGGTTTCTAGAAATTCGTTTTCTTAGGGATTCAAAAACCTTAATAAAAATAGTATTCGCATAACTCAAAAATAATCATCTCATGAGAAGTTATACTAAAAGTACTCATTATGTTTCTAACCACATGAAAACATTAAATCATGGTAATTCAACCAGTATTAACAAAAACACTAAATGTATATCGAATCATTTTGGAATTCGTATCCATGTTTCGTGTGAAAGTTCCTATGAAACCATGTTGGATTGTTCTTGGATTTTGAAAAAAAAAAAATCGACTAAAAAAATTTCTCTTAGAACACAGAAGAAAATATTTATAAAAAAGTAAAAATACAGTTTTTTTTTTGTTTCGATAAAAAACTTCATTAACAAATAAGTGTAATTCTTATTTACGTTGCAACTGATAGTGACGATATTCAACGACTATGTTTAAAAGCTTGGAAGTTTTAACTCATTATGGGTATTCCACCCCTTCTAGTATGCTATAGTGAATTTAAAAGAATAAAATTAGAACTGGCTTCAAATAATAATTGTATTCGTTGTCCATAAAGATTAGGTCATTTACCGAGTGCGAAGTTATACTAATTATTTTTACTCTCAAAACCACAAAAAGTACTCTGTAAGGAAAAAAAGCCTTACTTATTAGTTACATCTAGTTAAAAATATAATTAATTAAGTTTAACTTTGCATGGAAATATAAATAAATTAGGCTTTTCAGCCACCTCAGAGCCTGGTAAAGAAAATATGAAGTTACTCGATAGGAACATTATGACCAATATTGAGACAAGAGAAATATCTAGATGTCGTCAAATTATAAATAAAAACATAAATAACTTATTATTGCACTGTTATGCGTTGAATACACATATAGGATTTCTGTGGTAAATATATAGATGTAAAAAGCAGCTATTATAATATAACTTATTTTAAACAAAATAAACTTATTCAGTTTTATTATTTTAATAATAAGTTTTTGTGCTTTTTTAGTTATATTTTAATAATGTTCATTAATTTAATTTAGAATATTTATTTTTGGAAATTTAAATTATATATTAAGTATACAATGTTTAATTTATCACTTCTTTAAACTTTCAATATGTAATTAAATTCATCATATATATTGTTATTATTACTTAGCAATAATCCATTATTACGGGAAATAAGTGTTTTGCTATAAGTAGAATGACGTTCATGAATTAAGTATTTGTGTAAATTGTATATATCATGTATTTTATTATCATGATTATTATATAACTTGATTACGTAAGCATAGTCAATTAATGTCTACTAACACCACATGGACCAGACTATATGATTATATGACCTGTAGCTATATGATGTTACAAGCCAACGAATTCTATTCTATTCGTATCTAAAAAACTTCAAATTTAGGTCATAGTCAATGGATTATTAATTCTACTCGTGATTATAATGAAAATGATATTGAAATATTTCTTTGAATATAGTACATTCGCGACATATTTTTAAACTAAATTAGTTTACAAGTATATTTTCTTTATTATTAAATTGATCGAGCTTTCCTTAACTTGCTACTCGAGTGCAACTGCAGAAGAGAGTTGCTAATGGTCAAAAGTAATTGAGGGAGCCAGGACACAGCGATGAGTTTAAGCCAACATAGGGAAGAAGATATTTTTCCTCTTTTTTTGGAATACAAATTATGAAGTATAAAGAAGAATCATACATAATTTCTTTCAGATCAAACGTCTCTTGTGCCCTTAGTAGGTTTATTTGGTTTAAATATATGTATTTTATTAATATATGAATTTAATAAGGGAAATTATAATTAATATTTATGATATAAAACATGTATTCAGTGGTAGGTATGCTACTAAAAAATTCCATCTTTCAAAAAACTTTTAATTGTGAAAAAAGTCAAATACACTACCGCAAACACTTTGAAATGGGCAAACAGCTCACTCATCGATTTCAAATTTTCCTCCTCGAGTTAGGAAAAGGTGCCATTTGTAGCTCGCCAACTCCACATTTGTGGAAAGTTCCTGGGAAGTGCTCTTATACCACCATCTACTTTCTCAACCTACTTTATCTGCCCCTACTTCAGATCAAGTCAATAACTCAAAGCCATCCCTTCGACTTTGGCCCATTCTTACAGAGCCATTTCTGATTTTTCCCTTTTGTTTTATATTTGGATCCAACTTCGGAGGATTGACTATTGATACAGTTTCATAGCTTAGCTTCATATTTTTACAAATGTACAATTTAAGGTCGTTAAACTCTTAAAATTCTTTGTAATTAAGATCCTTCAGGATATATTTATATAATAAGCGGTTTAAATGGTTTATATTCTTCTATTTTTCATGAGCCTTTCGATTTCTGGGAATTTGACTAATACGCTTTGCTGATGTAATTTTAAATGAGCATTCCCTTTAATAAACAAAGAAGGCATGGAGTAATATTTAGTAGTTAGTAGTAATTTATTTATTTTTTAACTTACCTGTATATAAGGAAAAGTACTGAGATCGTGAATTTTTTTTCAATTCCTGCTTTTCCCGGAAATCCACGTTTTAGGGGGCACTGAGTCCAAATGACTAAGTCCAGCAAAAATGACGTCTGTAACCGTGTATGATGAGTCTAACACAAAAAAATAACTTGTATGAAAAACTTCATATTTTAAAAGCTTATGTGCCTAAGACGTTCTGTCAAAATCGGCAAACAAGAAAAGTGCCTCTTTGTAAAGTTTTACGGTTTTCCAAAAAACGATTTAAACGATTTTTATTTTTATTTTATGAAATTTTTATTGATTATTCACAAAAAATACATCAAGTAAATGTGATAGTTATATGTTACAATGACATGAAATACATGTAGAGAAGCTTCCCATTGAAAGCACTCTAAAAGTATTCTAAAATAGAAGGTTCCGGGACAATCTCCTTTTCAGGCGCCTCGGAGGATTATCAGGAATTGAAGAAGAAGAAGAAGAAGAAGAAGAAGAAGAAGAAGAAAAAGGATTGAATCAAGTGGGTAAGAGTGAGAATGGAGTTTGTCATGAAAAGATTGATACCTGGTCCGGCCAAATCAGTAACATAGGGAACATTAAGGTATTTATAGGATGAGTTTATCGATTTGAATTGAACCCTCTATATCGATATCAAGTTTAATTAATTTAGGTTTCATTCTAATTGAAAAAGTCTGACAGAGCTTAACTGCCGATTTTTTTTCTTCCAAAGTACCATTAATTTTGTAGATTTGAAAAAAATTATTTATTAGCATTGATGAACAACGAAAAAATATACAATTTAAACAAATTTGATAGACAGCTAAAGGAGAAAAAAAGTGAGAGTATATTATTATTACTTTTGGTGATATTTTTTCCGAACTAGAACAGTAACATAGAGGTATAATGTACCGTTGTTCAGGCGCGACAGGCCCATGGTCCTTTGCCGCGTGGTTTAATTTCCTAGGAGGATGTACTCACCACGTTCATGTACTCACGTGGGGTCATTAATTCCTACACCTAGTTTTGTGAGTGGTCACCAGTAGCCTGACGGGTCTCACATACACGGGGGAGCGGCTGTGAGTGAATCCCCATTTAACTATGTCTTTATAAAAGTCCCAACGGGACTGGGGCTAGGATTTGAACATGCAGACCTAGGCGTGCGATGCTCGAGCGCTAGCCACTCAGCCACGAGGTCCCCATAATTTACCGTTGGAAAGCTCTAAATTTGGGTAACGATGCCATTTCATACAGAGTTGTGGTAGGTAATGTTAGGTGAGGAATAGGGCATACATTTAAGTTACTATTGCATATAAAAAAAGTAACAAGATTTTAGAAGATTATTATGCGCTGAATCGTACATAATGTATTAATAAAATGGAACGTTGTTAAAAATACATAACTAAACATTGTAATTATCTCTAATTTTAGTTTATTCCATGAACAGGAATGTTTCCCTGTAAACCAAATGGGCCTTCCATTGCTACTAAATTAACCTTTAAAAAGTTCATTTAGGAAAATACTAACCTTTGGGAATATACTTGTGGCGAAATGCGTGTCGGTGAAAGATAAACAGGGATTTTGGTAATTCTCTACATTTCTACAAATTAATCAATTAAAAAAAACAAATATTTTCTAATTTTTTAACTTTTGATATACACTGTACCTCTCTTTGAAAAAACTCACTTTCTTTCCATGTATTTTAGTTTTGATTTTAATTTACTTCACAAAAAGCTGAGCCACTTATGGTTTTTTTAAATGATGAGCTCAAGCTCGAAATGAATAACAATCGAAAAGTTTCGACAATTAACTGTTTTGTTGAGAAAGTTTTTCAAAGGTTTTGAAAACTTTAAAATCGTAAGTATATATCTCATATTTTAGTTGTTATCTGTCTATAGTCTCCGCTCTTTTCCTAATTAAGAAAAAATAATTGCATTAAATACAAAATATTAAGGTTGATTTAGGGCTGAATAATTCTTCCATTAATACTGATCATTTATTTCATGACGTTTCGGGATATTCTCCCATCTTCAGAAGTCTACAAAAAAATTTTTTATATATGTCAATAAAAATATAGATAAAACCGTGAATTTTAAAACTGACTCAAGACATTTAAGTTACCACTATTCCGATTTAATTAATAAATTAACAATATAATATAAATAATTAATAATAAATTTTTAAAGAATTTCACAATATGAAATAATAATAACTATATACAAGTTAAAAATTGGTCTAATCCTTAATCCAGTTGAGGACAAAGATCTGAGCAATACTCTTGCTCAGATCTGAAGTGTTTAGAATTTGACTTCATTTTTATTTTTTTACCTGGCTGAAGGTGTGACTAGTAAAATGTTGGATTACAGAATATATAACGAGGTAACTTTATAATATTTATTTATTTATTTAACTAAGTACTGTGCAACATTGTTAAATTTTTGCTTTTATTGCCTCCATATGATTTTAAAATTTGTTAATTAATAGTTTTAAAATGTTTGTTATCAATTGACTCCTAATTTAAAAATTGTTTAAACCATTCACTTCATTATAGTGATTTTTAATGTGATGGTAAATTGCTTAAAAAATTTTTTTGTAGACTTCTGAAGATGGGAGAATATCCCGAAACGTCATGAAATAAATGATCAGTATTAATGGAAGAATTATTCAGCCCTAAATCAACCTTAATAATTAAATGAGATCTTCCGTGTTTAGAACATATTGATATAATACAAAATATTATTAATCCAAGTATTAATGTTATACATAATATGCGACTACTGTGAGGCTATCTCGTTTTTTGTTTATTTTAATAATTTTGTGATTCAATGGTACACACTGTTGAGCAAAAGCTTAAATGAAAATACTTATATTTCTAAATTCTATCTTTTTTGAAACAAAAAAAGTCATTAAAATATATTACGTTCTGGTGATCTAATTTTATTTTTTGTATTCTATTTTTTTCTATTATCATTAAAATAATAATTTTAAAAATTATATAAAATATTTTATTTCATTCACACGATAAATTAAATTTTTTATCTATATGCGAAATTCAGAAATGTTTATAAAACCTTTATCAATTGAATGCCAAGTCGTGACAGTTTATATAACTTACTTGTTTTTCAAAACAACTTTTTCTCTCTTTCCTTTTCGAGAGAGGGAGACGGGAAAAACTTTCTAAAATCTCATTTCCCCTTTTCCACTCCTATCGGAATATACTATCGCTGGCAACCCCAACTAGAAAAGTGCAGAAAAAATTTACCTTCCACGGCGGTAATAAGATAAACTCCTACCCCACTTGAAGTAGAAGTGTCTGTGGCCCGGTCAGTTTGTAGGACACTGATCAGAACAAATTCGCAAGCCATGTTAGAACTATGAATTAGGCAGTTGGCTACGTGATGTTGGACAGCATTATGTATATCAGTGCCCCATTGATCGCATATATGATGAACTACATTCCTCCTTGCATCTTCAGCATCCTCGCATGAGCAGTTCCAAACTAGACTTCACTGGTGTGCATAGATGACTCTTAGACTGATGTGGAATTTTAAAACAATAATTGATTTTTTTTATTTTGTAAGCTTACCTTACTCTTAACGGTATCGGATGGAAAAGAAATTTAGGACTTTTTACGAACAATGAAATAAAATCCCAATTATAAATATGATATTTCGGTCTAATCTAGGCTCATCGTTATTTTTTTATTTTATTTTTTTTTTTCTCAGGAACCGATTAGTAAATTCAAAAGATTTTACATTGTTTTATTATAAGAAAAAAAAATATGTTAACCAACATCAATAATACCAGCATATTTATGCGACTTAAATATATAGATCATTTTCTATTATTGGCCATGAATTAAAAAATAAACATACATAGTATTTTGTATAATTTTTCAAAAAGCATTATTATGTCAATTGTGTCCCTTATTGATTTTTTTTTTTTTTTTATGACTTATAAAAGACACGCTTAAACATTTCCTTAATTTTTTTTTTGTTAATTTCATGGTTAAAAAACATTACTTACCCTACACAAAGTAATTTTATACCATTGTTACCGCCAATTTTAGTTCATTTCCCAAACCTGGGCGGCATTATTGCTTCATTGTTGTGACGCTCTCTTCCAAACAGTAGGTACTCATTTCTGATTTAAATATCTCCCAACTATTTTTTAATTTTATTTTTTTTATTATCTTTCTATATTATATTATCTTTCTACTATATTTTGTTCCTATTATTTTTATATTTGTCATTTTTCATAACCTTCATTTCACTTTTTTTTATTATCTGTATATGTCTTTTACTTATCGTCTTTATAATGTATGTTATATCTGGTTGTTATCTTTTGATTTTATAGCCCCGAAGAAGGTATATAATTTAGACCGGAACGTCGGCTCAAGTTTATTAAGTTTATATCTTAATTGTGTGTTGTTTTGACTGCACCCTGAACTAATTTCTCCTATTAAATCACACAATCAACCATTCTCAGTTAACAAAGGAATTTTTGTTTTCCGAAAAATGAAAGAAATGACATAATTAATTGTTCACTTCATTATTATTTTTATTTATTTTGTGTTTGATATAGAATATGTATAACAATCGATACTGTTTATTGGTAACAATAATATCTCGACCATTTTATGAAACATTGTTTTTTTTTTTTTTTTTTTTTTTTTTTTTTTTTTTTTTTTTTTTTTTTTTTTTTTTTTTTTTTCTTACCCTCTGGTTTTATTTTCAAACAAAATACAAATACAAATATAATATGTATAGCTGTCAGATTTGTCCTTCTGTTACCCGGAGGTATTCTAAAGAGGATTGCTATATGCGCTGGATGCACTAGTAATCTTTCAAGGGCTTCTTCTAAGCCTTTATTTATCCATTGCAAAATGGGAGGGACCATTCTTCAGGGTTTTGGCAATAAATTGAGTTCAGACATAGTCCGAACTCCTTCCCTCGGCGACAACGTCAACGAGAGGTAGTGATCCTTGCCACCTCCCAGGCTTGGGTGGTGGGGTGATATCAGAAAATAATGGATTAGCACAGGCCTTCAGCCCATCAAAGAATTTAATGTGCCTCCGGCTGATATATTCAGGCACTGTTGGCAATACTAATTCCTGATGAAGGATATGGTTTCTGGCCCTCTGTAAGTTGGTACCTCTGACAATCCGCCGAAGGATGGAGTTCTGGAACGTCTGTAATTGTTTGAGAGTGGACTTAAACAGATGCCGCATCAAGGGCGCACCATAGAGCATAGTCGGACGTATTATAGCCTTGTAGATCTGTAGTTTCAGCCTCAGTGAGAGCTGAGGTGACGTGAGTAGATGATTAAGTCTATAGCTCTTTCTCCTGGCCAGTTTGAGTCGTTCCCGTACGTGACTAGATAAGGTGAGGTGCCTATCTAGAGTGACGCCCAGGTAGAGGATTGAATTAGAGACTGGCAGTGTTTCTCCGTTCACTTTAAAATCATTGAAACATTGTTATAATTTATTGAGCCACATAAACCATAATAATTAAATAATTATTTGTCGAGAACAAACATCGTAAGTAAAACATAAGCATTACATTTATATTAAATATGCGACTATATTTAACATATTAAATTACACGTTATTTAGTTATAACGTCAAAAATCAAGTTACATATTTAACATTAAAAAAAAAATTGTATCCAGATAATTACTATTTGTCTTAATAAAGACTATAATAATAATGGTTTGTGATCGCTTTCATACAATATTTATACTCAACATTTAAAAAGTGTATTCGTTATACAAAAAATATCCACCGATATCTAAGAAATGAGACAAATGTCGAGGGAATGATTGAGTGATAGTAAAAAGAAAAAGCTACTACTCTTTCGAGCTGGACAAAAACTATAACAAAAGTTAGATTGCTGTCGGTTTTCTTCTGTACTTTGAAAAACTTTCTTACAACGTGATGTCATGGCGAATGCATAAAAGAAATGTAAATGTAAGAAATTCTACTTCAAAAAAGGAAGAGACTCAATAAAACATATCATAAAATCATAATCAAGCTAAACAAGTTAATGTATATTATAGAATATATCATCAGTACATAAGAATGCTGGTCAATTAACATTTCCTATAGCCCCTTTTCATTATTTTCCATATTGAGAAAAGTTGTAATATATCCAAAAAAAAAAAAAAAAATATATATATATATATTTTATATATAAAAATATATATTCTTCATTTAGACAGGTGATTCCACAAAAAAATGTTTGTAGTTCATATAAACTCGGTCAAAAACAATCAGGATTCTAAAATAGATGATCTAGCACAAGGTTTGTATGTACAATAGGGGTACTCACTACGTTTGCTATAGCATGCTATTTGTGCTATTGTGCTAAACCCATCAATTTTATACAGGAAATAACTGTAGAAACTCGACAAGTTTAGCAAAATAACACAAATAGCATGCAATAGCAAACGTAGTGAGTACCCCTAATATATTACTTTTTGAATAAATTATACATGAACGTATATTATTCATAATTGATTAAGTTTATGATATGTTATTAATTTAATATCTTTCCAGATTTTACATAATTATTTTGAATAATAAGCATAATTGAAATTTATGCTTGCATGGACTTTAACTTAATCAATAGATTTTACATAACTTAGCAATAAATTTTGCCTCTTCCTTATATACTTAAGAATTTTGTAATTTTTTTTTATTAAACTATTAAATTAATTATGTTTTTTTTTTTTTGCAAATGCCAAATGAGCAAAAATAATAGTAACATGTCACAGGCATATGAAAATACATTACTCTGCAGCAATTCTTCTATTTTTTTTGTTTATGTATGTTTGTCTAGCATGTTTGTAGATAATTGAAGTGTAGTTTTGTTTTATGTTGTTAAGTCTATCGTTATTCGATCAGTGGGCATTTGGAGGTTTCATAACTTGAGTTAACTGAGCGAGCTTTTAACTTAAATTAATTAACTAATAAGTTAAATTAATTAACATGACTACAATAAATGCCAATGGAAAGTATAGTTTAAAGGTTTATAAAGTTGTCGAAATTCATGGTATAACTCATACAGTGTAAAAATTATTGTTTTTTTTTACCGTTTGTACATTTGTCATTTATTTAACGTCACTTGAAACTGCTGATGTGGCTAATCAGAAGATGCTATAATGGGAGTTCTAAATATTGCTATTCAAAATAAATAAAGATAGGGATCTTCTACAAGTAACTCAGATCGTACAGAATCGGGACCATCATTCTACATCCGCTCCGAAGTACCCCAAAACCAAGGATTTTTTACTTTTTTTTAAAATCTCAGGACCATCTCCCTGGTTCAAGACGCCCCTTCCAAAAGGCTGTTATGCAAGCCACTACACCACAGGTGACTCATTATTTTACTTATGAATATTTCAGAATTATTAAATATTATTATAAAAGTATTACTACAGCTTAAGTCGACTATCAACAATAAAACAACAGTCTTTCTATTAAATAATTTTCATAAAAACACATTCGATCTACTATTCACAAACTTCAAAGACACCGAAGTTCTGTTTTCCTGAGGGTAAAATATTATTCGGAGAAGAATAAAAGAGAATTTTTATGAAAACACAAAACCTACACCGACTTAGTAAATAATCTTATGCTCTTGGAAAAAAAACAAATAAAAAAACAGGAAGGAAAAAAGTCTTTTTATATAATAAAGCCCACCCTATGGTACTCATCGCGTGGGCCGTAAGGAGAGAGAAAAAGTAGCTGGTAATGAATTAGAGATGGAATATTGAATGAAAAGTAGAGGATAAAGGAAACCCTCCCGGCTATAAACCTTTGAAAAAAGAAAAGAAAGAAAAAACCCAAAAAGCCATAATCCCCTAAAATGGTCTACTCTAAAAGAAAGAGCTTACTTAATGTGTCTATTAACAGAAGGATGTTCCAATAGAAAGGAAAAAAATCTAATCTGACCATATATCTGATAAATATATGGAGATTTATGGTTCACAATCATGCTACACATTTAATCTTATACAATATAATAATAAACCATTCGTAATGAAGGAGCAAAGAGAAAAAATACGTGTGTTATTTTAACAATTCCGCAGGAAATAAAATCACAAATACTTCCTTTTAGCACTTATTTAATTTTTTTTTCTTTGAAAATCGGTATATTCAATAAGTTAATAATCAAGTGATCTAATCTAATAAATGAGTAAAAGAATCAATTTTTTTATATTTTAATTAAATTTTCGCGAACTTAAGATGAGTATACTCACAAAAAATCTAATAGAGTGCACCTAATCAGAATAATTGAGGAAAAAAGCTCAATTAAATATAGGAGGAAATTCTTCAAGATATAGAAAAAATGTCTATCCACACTGATGAATCAGGTCAATGGTCATTAGAGGTGGAGGACAATAAACAAATACAGATTTCTGGAAGGACGGTCAATAAATGAAACGACTATTTATTGTTTTCCAACGTTTTGACCCCCATTGTGGGTCATAATCAGGACTAAAAAGATATAAAAAATACATCACAATTACTTTGAATAATTCTTCAGGGCTATATTTATGATATTTGTCGATTAACATCTCTACTATTTCATTTTGTTTCTAATTATCAGTATAAGTTCTTTTTACTTATCACCTTTGCATATTGTATTCTACTACTGGTTGCTATCTTTTATTTTATAGCCTTTCAGTAATTCTCAAACGGTCAACTAATTATATATTCACAAATACAAATTTCTTCTATCTCTTCCATTTTTTATGATATTTTGGTAGTAAGTTTTAAAAACTACAAAATATCCTCTAAATTTTTACTTTTTGGACGTTACGGCTAAAAATATTTAAAAAAAGACTGACTCCCGACTATTTGACCCATAAAATTTAAAAAAGAGAGCGTACAACACAAATATTGCTGCACTTCAATTACAATAAACTCTAATAAACCAGATCAAACTGCCTCACCACTCATTACAGAAAAACGAACATATATTCAAATTCATTCATCCCAAAATTATACATTATAAAAAAAAACAGCTTCAAACGAAATTTTATAGAAATGATTACCATAGAAAAAAAAATCGTTTATAATCGATTAATAAAAAATCTGATGTCTAAAACCTTTATGCATACTACTCAATTTTGATAACTCCTATTAACAAAACATCTGAATAATAATAATAATAAATGTCATAAATTTGGAAAATCCTCCGAACCTGAACTATTACTTAGCATCTTACCTTAGTGTTCTTTCAAAGTTTTTAGTATATACATATTTCTACGTAAGACACAGTTTTATCTCATATTGTAAGTAAATTTCTAATAATATCATTAATGTTAATTCTAATTGAAATATCTATTTAACTACAGTATGTACGAGTATATTTATTGTTTAATGTATTATTTTATGTCTCTCTTAACAATAACATCATATATTAATTATTGTATAAAAATATTAATTTCTGTTTCATTGTTTTTCCACTGTTAAAGCATGGATATGAGAACAATAAAGTCTCGAAAAGTTGCATAAATAAAATTGTTTATTTATTGAATGAAAGTTAGAACATTTGAACTTATACTATATAATATATATATATATATGAATATATATATATATATTAGTTATGAAAACTATAAATATTTATTTGGATATTTTGCATAGGAAGCGTAACACGTAATTGAGGGAAGAGGTTTGTGAGAGGGATGGAGAGGAGGTTAGGAGGTTGAGGGGACCACCCTGTCAGTGGCAAAACTGCCATAATTAATTCTCGGTCATCTCCGAAGTTACACTCCCGGTACCTCCCGCTTGTACCACTTCTATCGCTACTGCACAGTCTTCTCTCTATACCAGTCGCTTCATTGAAACACATCTGAGTTAACTACTGTAATAAATCTCAAAGTAAAATCATACAAAAGAAAAAAATTCTCTGTAGTTTTTTATAGGTTATTCCAACTGCTAACACTGCAATTGGATGGGTGCTAAAGTAAATTACCTGAACCAATTTACCGTAATGGTTACGTTAAGTCTACTTCTCTAAGGTTTAGAGCATTCCAGCATTGAGAGGGGAGGTGTCGTAGCAAACTTTTTCTATTCAAGCCATAACCTCTACTTCTCACCTCATCTGACGTTCACAATCTAACTTTTAACATGTTTTGGAGGATAAGCAATGAGATTTTCTCATTACAAAAAAAAAAAAATGAAGGGACTCTTTTATTTGTGATTTATTTGTAAAAAAATATATATACATTGATTTTCAAAGGTCTTCCAGATCCAAATCATACCAAATTATTGTCTATGAGTACTGATAAAAGTTTATCAAAACTTTAATTAGATCCCACTACTTCATTGGTTCTTCTAAACGAACAGCAAAGGCATTTTTCGAAAACTATATAAAAAGAAGTGGTATTTGAGGTGATAGGAAATTATTATTCGTACTATAACAAAAGAAACACTTTAAAGTTTCATGTAGTATTTTTGGGGGTTTGCGCGATAGGCCGTGTAATTCCTTAGCCGCGTGGTGTAATCTGCTGGGAAAATACACACGCGTTACTCGATGAAATTTTTTAGGGTCATCACTACCTACGCCTAATTTTTGTGAGTGGCCACCAGTAACCTGACGGGTCTCACATACCCGAGGGAGGGGCTGTGAGTGAATCCAAATTAATTAAATGCTTGAAAAGGTCTCCTGGACTGGGATTCGAACTAAAAACCTAGTCTAAACCTACAAAACCTTTATGTATGTTGGATGATTCTGGAAGGTTTTTGCTCAAAAAATTTTAGAAATATTAACTCAAAAATAATTACAGTTCCCATGACTAAGAAATTGCCCTCGAAATATTATATTTAACTTTCGTTGAGTAATTGTTGTATAAAATAACAAAGTTATGAGGAAAATTTATTACATGCGTTTCAGCCTAAATCGTATGATTTCATCAGAGCTAAAAAAAGAAGAAAATTCAATATCAATTAAATAAATAATAATACAGTTATAAGCTAACAAAAAAACATTCGACATAAGTAATATAAGATGATTATTTTAATGAAAATATATCATGATTATAGTAAGAAACCAAGCAACTAATAAAGTTTATGCAACAATTTTCTTGTTTTGTCATTTGTTACAACTTCTTCTTCTTCTTCTTTATCTTCCTCCTATGTGCCTTTACTAGCGTGGAGGGGCCTCGATCCAACGTTGCCAAGCTTCACTATTTCTGCAGAGTTGTTTAAGTTCCTGCAATCTTTTCCCTCCGATCTTCTGGATATATCCATCATACAAAATCCTAGGCCAACTTTCGATTGTTACAACTTCAACTTTCATAAATATTTTTTATGTATACTTTTCTTATTGCTAGTTATTTATTTCTTCCTTTTCTATCCTTATCCTATTCTGTTATACACCCATCCCTCTCACTTATGATTGTCAGTTCAATATTATATCACATTTAAATTGTTCATCTTACAAATCTCATCTTAATTTTTATTAGTTATGCTATAATTTTAATTTACTCGTTGCTTATCTATTGTGATTATGAAATTTTCTAATTTCAGTTTTTAACGAAAATACACATTTTAGTCTTATGAGTTTAAATTACAAGGTCTACGTGTGTGTCGGTGTGCCTTGAGTCTAACACACAAACATAAAGTCATAAGATATTGAAATTTCATATTTTAGAAGTTCATATGCCTCAGATGTTACACCATTTTTTTTATCAATACCGACCAACCAGAAGAAGTACTTTATATAAGGGATCTGCAAATACTCACAAAAAATAAGTACTAGTGCTGTAATCAATAGTTTAAAATAATCCCTTTCAAAGTCAATAATATGAAACAAAAATAAGGCCAAATAAATTATTAACAGACCTCAAAATGGACAGATGCAAATTAGTGAAGATTATACTCTGTATATCAACTGGTTGATTATTTGAGTATAATAGTACTGTTATGTTTTTGTAAATATTTGCCTATGCATTTTACTCCTTTTTATAATTTTCAAAAAACGTCTTCAAAAATTTTGATTAAACTGCTAAATGCATGTGAAATTGCATGGGCGCTAATATCGTGTAGGTTTTATACTGATTAAATAGTCTGACTAGACTTAAATGTCGATTTGTTTTAGTTTTTTTCCTCTAAAGTACCTTGTATTTTGTATATTGAGAACAAATAATCACATCTCTTCTTAGATTTATAAAAACCTGTCTAAATACACAAATTAAACGAATTCCATAATGCTACTAAACAGAGGAAAGAGAAAAAAAAGTATGATTTAGTGTAATTTTCTTTTTTTAAATAATAGTAATTACATATAAGAATCATATACATGTAGAGGAGCAAATATAATTAGAAAAAGTGTTATCTTATATCAAAAGTATAATGTTTATGACGAATAGGTCATAAACTTAAGTGATTTTTTTTATTTGTTCTATTATTTAGTATTAAACATGTTTCCAACGAATTCTTAATGAGTTGTTTTGAATCTAACTTAGTTTCATAGTACTTAATAGATTCTATTAACCGAAAGGAAACTGAAAGTCGTGTACTGCCTCACCAATTTTTAAAAAATTATTTATATATAGAACAAAACATGCTGATCGATTTTAATTAAAGTTTTGTGTTGGGTAGTGTGATTAAAGTTTATTTTCGTACGTGTAATGTTGATATTCCGTAACCTGCAATAAAGGCTCCCTATCCAATAACATCAAGTGATTACTTAGGCATAATTGAATTCCACCGGTGAATACGTTGATACAAGGGACGTGAAATGACGAACAGTGCTGCAATTTCGTGATTAAACCAGGAATTTCAATTACAGGTAGTGAAATTATACGCCTTTCAGAAGAATATTCTAATATTGTATTTCGGATTACAAAGCGAGTACGTGGATGTAATCATCTGAGAGTGAAGGTTAAATATTAATCTCTTCTTGGTATACTTTTTAAATTAAATAAAATTTTAAATATTACTTTCCCTCTTTTGGTGATTAATATACACACACTGATGTATTTTGGTCTAGATTTTCCTCATTTTTTTTTATTTATTCTTTTTCACAAAAGAACATAAAGAAATATTTTTGAAAGGAACGCTAATATACTAAAAGCTTTTATGTCATGAACAAGACATCGAAATTTCTTATTGGGAAGCCAAGGACAAACTATTATTTTGTACATACATATATAACCACCTGATACCTCCATTGATTTGGACAGTAAATTTCTTAAATAAATTAGTGTTTCATTGTTAACTGTCGGAAAAAAGTGTCAAACCATTTTAATGTAGATCTGATCTCATATATCCAATGAAAACAAAGTTTATAACATAATGTAAATTTAAATACTATATGATCCTTCATCATTTTTTTCTGTATATATTGTGTGAATTTGGTTTTATTACTAATGTTCATTTAGAAACAAATTGTAATATATCTCAATAAAATTTTTTTTAAAAATATCCTTAAACATCAGTCTACATATCAAATTTTCATTACGATCAAAATTTAAAAACATAATTATATATAATATATATATATATATATATATATATATATATATATATATATATATATATATGGTGAATAGAAAGAAAAATTCAGGTATTCCAATCTAGATTTAGAATAAATCTGTTGTTTTCTTGAATTTTCATAGACAATAACTTTAGTAAAATCACAGGAATATAAATCAATAAACGTAATTCGTTGAAACAAATTACAAGAATACCATTAAAACTATAAATCTAGATAATTAATTTCACTAATTATTTTTTAGTTTGTGACTCAAATTGGTAAGAATTAATTTAATATTTTGTCCGGCTGTGAGATTTTTGATATTATTGAACATTTTTTAAAAATATATTTATTGGTATTTACAACTGTATAATAAAATACATTTAGTAAATGTGATACAAGATGCGTTGACATGATTCATATGTAGGGATACTACCCATTGGCAGATCCCCATTTGAACATTATTATAGTATTGTGACTATTTAATACTCTGATTATGAATCTGTACATCAGCGAGATATTTATAAATTATATTGTCTCTAATGCCAATTTTAGGATAAATTGTATCTAATTTTTTTCTAATATCTTTTAAAGAAATATATTCATCCCCCTTTTATTAGTAAATGTTGCACTATAACGCATGTCATTTTTTAATACAAATAGGGTCGATGTAATTTTTTTTTCATAGAATTAATGCTTAGTTAGCTAATCATTGTTTATTTATTATTATCATTACATATTTTTCGACAATTTCTTTTTTACTGCACTTGGCTATATAAATATAGTTTTATATAGCCGGTCATTTATAATTTTATTTTAGGGTTTCAATTAAATTACCTATGCAAGAGTTTTACTGGAAATGTGTTAAATTTATTATTAAGAAAGCATTTATTTTATTGTAGACATTTAGTATGAGATTTGATCTCTCAGTATATGTTCCTATAACTTAACTTTAAATTGTTCTTTGAGAATTCTCGTGATGTTGGTTGAGCAATAACTAACCCTTTATTTTTTATGCTCTGCAATTTTATAACAACAGATTTGTGAATATACAGTTTACCATCACAGCTCTGAAACTACATTTCACATTGAGTTTACTATCTGGACATCTAAGCACATATATTTTTAACAAGCACTTGAGTTATTTTATTTTTTATTCTTTGTTATATATTCTACTTTCTCAATTAACTAACCTAGATACCGTTCCTATATTATGCAGTTAAAAAAAAAAAAAATCCATTCCCATGTTTCACCGAACTTTCATACAAGCAAAACATTTTTAATATAAATTTGGTTATATAGGTAGTTTGAAAAATGTAAAACACAATTATTTTTTAAAAACGGACATCCATTGCCGCTTTATCAAATTTATTTTAGGAAAACATTACCACTTATAAAGTTTTCTGTAAAGAGCTGAATTATTTTTATTTCTTAATCTTTTCTGATAGTGTAAAAAAAAAAAAAAAATTGTTACTCACTCAAGTATTGAGGTTTCTGAGGTTTCAAGATATTTATGCTCCAAATATTGAATAAATCGGCTTTTCCTTAGATTCTCGAAGATGGTCATAGGAACACATCATTATCATTAGCTATTTTGTTCTAGAAATGGCGGTCAGTTATAAACACCAAAGGTCGAAAACCAATTGCTTATAGATATTGAGAACCCATATAAATTGTTTCTTTTCCACACTCAAAAAAATCACACATTAACTTCCTTTCCTTACAAATTTATTTTTGTTCACTATCTATGGCATTGTTTTTCTACTTTTCGGGGTTCTGCCCCCATTATCAAGACTTTTTTTTAATATAACTTTTTAACAAACACACGTTTTAATACATAGCTAGAGCTATTAGTTCTATTTAGCCAATAGACATCGAATAGGAGAAATAGCAGTAAGCTATCTATGTAATAAAATGTGTGTGTGTTAAAAATATAACTACAATGACATAGACGCTCCAGGGTTATACTGTCCTAACAAGAAACATCATTAGATAAGATAAGATTAATCATTCGAATTATTAAATACAAAATATAGAAGACCTCATAGTTATATCATGATGGGAGTAAAAACTGCTGTTACGGTGCTGCCTTAATTAGAAGCTCTGATATTTGACAAAGTGAAACTGAAAATTATCATATTCGACGGACAAAGAGTGTGTAGCAGGTTATAACGGTATTCTATCCAACGAACGAGCTATTGAATAAAACACTGAGAAACAATAGCCTACTAACTATTGAATATTCCCCGGTACCCATGAATACCCTCAAAACCTATAAATTTCTAAAGCTCTGCAATTATTGACAGCTAACAATATGACAACACTCCTTTTGAAATTAAAACTGTGGTAATTCTATACAAATGTGATGCTGTGTGTTGCAAGCGACTCCTATTCCAAGCTTAAGGATAAAGAAAAAATACTCATAATATCCTTAGATAAAATATAATGAACAAACGAAATAATAATTGATTTACTTTTTTTTTTTTTAAATATAACAAATTATATTTTATACAAGCCACTGTCTTGAGACGAAAGCTTACTGAGCGGTATTTAATAACCTTTAATAAGTATAGAAAGTCTAGGGCTTCCAAAAAATAAAAAAATCTTTATAAATCATTAACTAACGTTTAAAACTTTTTTTTATTTCTATTTTTAACCGTATAAAGGAACATTGTGTACTGAATATATGTGTGTCTAGCTTATTTTTTCGGCCATTAGGCTTAAAATTATGGAATCAGAAGAAACAAGAAATAAAAGCAATAATCCAAACGAACAAATGCGATTTCTCCCGTTTTCGATTTAGTGTTTTAAAAGATTTTAGCCCACATAAGAGACCTCCAGATATGGTGTCAGAATTGGAGAATGAAAATAAATTCAGACAAATCCCACCAAATTATATTTACCTTCCGTCGTAAACCAATGACATCCTGTCCTACAGTATCCTTTAATAATATTCCGCTTGTCCCGGCTGAACAGATCCGCTACCTAGGTCTCCTCCTTGACAAACGTCTCACATGGAATCCGCACACAAGACTGAAACGACCAGAAACTGCTCGCCGATTTTGATTACTTCAACACTTACTTGACAAACGCTCTAACCTCCCACTTAACTACAAAAGACTCCTTTACATGACTATCATCAGGCCTATATGGACTTACGGTGTTGAGCTTTGGGGCTGAACCATCAAATTCTTCCCGTATCCAATCCTTACAATTCAAAATCCTTCGTCAAATCCTCAACGCTCCTTACTTTGTCACAAATAAAATCATCCATTAAGACCTAAATGTTCCATATGTTACTGATTTGGCCCGAACTAGATATCAATCCTTCTATGACAAACTCCATTCCCACCCCAACTCACTAGTTTCACTCCTTGCTTCCTCTTCGATTTCTGATAATCCTCCGAGGCGTCTGAAAAGAAGATGGCCTCGAGACCTTCTTGTTTAAAATAGTTACTGGAGTGCTTCCATTGGGTTGCTCCTCTACAAGTATGTCTCATGTGATTCTTTTAGCATATTTACTTGTTGTAATATAAATTACAGTTGTAAATTTCAATAAATAAATAAAAAAAAAAAAAAAGATTTTAGGGTCCATTATTAGAAGAGGACGGAAAATGAATGAATCACACATTTTAATAAATAGCTAGAGCTTACTCTTAGTCCTAGCTTACTATTAGTCCTATTTAGCCTTCTTCTTTCACAAGCTCCTTAGTGCCTTTCAGCGTGGAGCACCAGCCTCAGTCCATCGCTTCCACTCATCCCTTTGAATGGCCATATTTTTCATTTGGGTAACTGATTTGCCTCTCTTTCTTCCGTGTCCCTCCAGGTACTGCATATACGTAGTTCTGGGTCTGCCAACCATTCTCTTTCCTATTGGTTTGGCTTCCAAGAACCATTTCACTCTTCTGTCTTCTGGGAGTCTGCACACGTGCCCGAACCAGCGTAGTTGGGGTTCTTCTATTGTCTCCTTCAGTGCCACCACTTTCAATTCTTCCCTGATGACTTCGTTTCTAACGCAGTCCCTTCTTGTTTTTTCAACTATCCTTCGCAGGAATCTCATTTCTGAGGCCGTCATTCTATTTATAACTTGCTTGGCTCCATACAGCAGGATAGGAAGGAAAATTGTTTTATATAGGACTAATTTGGTGGCATTAGTTATTTCTTTTGTTCCTATAATGTGGCTGATTTGGTAGTATGCGAGGTTGGCCTTTCTAATCCGGCTATTTACTTCATGTTCTATTCTTCCATCATTGCTTACGGTTGTGCCCAAATACTCGTATGTGTTTACAGTTTCGAGCAATTCACCATTGCAGGTCACATTCACGTTTGTTTCGTCTCGCCCTACTTTCATGATTTTGCTTTTCTGAGCATTTATAGCCATACCCTTTCTATATAGTTCTTCTCTCCACTCATTAACTGCTTGTTGTAGGTTCTCCTTTGAATTTGCTACTAGAACTATATCATCAGCGAAAATCATGGCTTGGGCTGATACAGGCATCAAGTTTCTATACCCAATCAGGGTTCGTGTAGTCCTTCTCTTACACATTTTTAATATTTCGTCCATGAAGGTTATAAATAGCAAAGGACTAAGGCTGTCCCCCTGTTTGACCCCAACATGAAAATAGAAAGGCTGGGATTCTTTTCCATTTAGGCGTATAACTCCTTTTGGACTCTGATAAATGGACTGCATAGCTGCAATAAGGTTTGAGGGAACATTTTTATACTGCAAAGCTGCCCATACTTCATCCCTAGGAACTGAATCGAATGCAGCTTTGAGGTCTATAAAGGCCAAATAAATATCCTTCCCTACTTCCCATGTCTTTTCCATTATCATTTTGCGGGAAAATATATGGTCTTGTGTTTGTCTACCGGGTCTGAACGCTGCCTGTTCCTCTTCCAGATCCTCCTCTATGAGTTTCCTCAACCTTTGTTCTAAAATTCTGGTATATATTTTATACACAACCGGTGAGAGACATATAGGCCGATAGTTTTCACATTGGGTTTGAGATCCTTTTTTATGGATAGGTACAATAATATTGTACTCCCAATCTCGGGTATCTTCTTCTCATCCCATATCTTTTGAAACAGCACTTGGAGTGTCTTTGTTATTTCTTCGCCTCCATACTTTATAAATTCAGGCACTATGTTGTCTCTTCCTGAGGCTTTACCCAGTTTTAGTCTCTGTATTGCCAGTTCCACCTCCTCTTCACTGATACAGTCATCCATATCCTCCACATCTCTTTGTCTTACTCTTCCTTGGTCACCATTAGGAGCAGATCTTTCAGCAAATTTTTCCTGATAGTGTTTTCTCCATTCCTCCAGTATCTCCTCGTCTCTAGTTACTATCAATCCATCCTTATTTTTAATGCTTCTGACTGGCTTTCCCTTTCTACCCCTCAGCGCTTTAACAGTGTTCCAGAACTTTCCGGTATTGTCCTTGTAGTTGTTTTGCACAGACCTTCCGAACTCTTCCCACGCCTTCTTTTTTGCTTGTTTGATCACCAATTTCACACGGTTTCTTTTTTCAACATATAAATGCCATGCTTGTGGATCTTTTGAGCGCAAGTAGTTTCTCCAGGCTTCTTTCTTCTGTGCTACAATCTGTTTGACCTCCTCACTCCACCAATTTGTTCTCTTAGTTTGTGGTCCTATTTTACTAACTCCACAAACTTCTGTTGCTGAGGTAATAATGGTCGATTTAATCATCTCCCACATCTCATCTAGGCTTTTATCTGCATTTACTTCGCCAAGTTTCCTGCTGAGAGCTTCCTCATATTGCATTCTTTTTCTTTCATCTCGCAAAGTTCCAACTTTAATTCTTTCGTACTTTTTAGCCTGAGAGTTCCTACCTTTATTTAGAGACATTTTTGTATCCATGACCAGTAGCCTATGATGTGTGTTCAGCTCTGCTCCTCTTATCACCTTGACATCAGTTACATACCTCCTTAACTCTTCATCATATATAAAATAATCAATGATACTAGTAACATCTCGTCCTTCACCCACAAATGTAATTTTATGGATATGTTTGTGGTTAAACCAGGAGTTGCCCAGAAGTAGATTATTATCTGTGCACAAGTTCAATATTCTCTGCCCATTGTCATTCCTTGTATTTTCTCCTCCATAAGGGCCCATGACTCCGAGGTTCTTGTTATTCATTCCTCCTACTCTTCCATTCATGTCTCCACATATAATTATTTTATAGTTCTTACACCTGGATTCATCTATTTCCCTTTGAAGGTCGCTATAGAATTGTTCCTTGTCAGATACTGATGCATTTTCAGTTGGAGCATATACTTGGATAATGGTGACTTTTCCTATTTTAAGCTGCAGATCAACAGTGATAATTCTTGAATTTAATCTGCTTTCCACTGTTCAAGTTTTTTAAATATTTGGTCGCTCAATACAATTCCGACTCCCTCATTTGCTCTTCTATCCATACTTACCCCTGAGTATATCAGTTTGTATTGTTTGTTCAGGTCTTTCAAACCACTTCCCTTCTTCTTTACTTCACTTATTCCTAGGAGATCTATATTGTATTTTTCCATCTCCTCAATCAATTCCACTTCTTTCCCTCTCAGTGTCCCAATATTCCATGTGGCCAGTCGTATATCCTTATTCATGCCAGGTCTATTCCGTGAAATCCATCCATTTCCGAGGCTTGGTGTTTTACTTTGAATCATTGGTACTCCAGACGAGTGATTAGCCCAGTACTGGAGGCCCCGTTACCTCGGGACAATTGGAGTCATTTTATACTCAATGACTATTGAGTCTTCCCAGGGAAGGTAGCCCTGGGGTATGTACTGTTAGTGGCCTAATGTTAGTATATGTGTGTAGAGTACTGTTGTGGTGAGGTTGTGTGTTAAGTACTGAACTCGGGACCCGGGGGATTGTTAATCCCCTCCAGACTAACACACAAGTCTAGACCCTGCGGGCCTATTTAGCCAATATACATAAAATAAGAGGAATAGCAGTAACCTATCTATGTGATAAAATGTGTGTGTGTTAAAAAGTGTAAATAAAAAAGTCTTGATAATGGGGACAGAACCCCGAATCGTAGAAAAACAATATCATAGATAGTGGTGAAAAATAAATTTGTTAGAAAGAGGAAGTTAATGAGTGCTTTTTGGAGTGTGAAATATTAAGTGAAGGTTCCTAAAAAATTATAAAAAAAAGAAATTAGATTATTTTGATACCTAATTGTATTTAGAAATTCTTTAATTTATTTTATAAGATAAGTGCCACTGTGATTTTTTTTATATATATAAAATGGTGCTAATTTTTTAAGGATTCTAATATTTCAACCGCGAAATAGATAATTTAGCAGATTTTAATCAGTAGCTGATCCCCAGTTATTATGATTCATAGCAACATTATATTTCGAAGTGACCAAAAAAAAATTTTCTGGGCGTAATGGAGCGAGCGAAATATCAGGGACCCCCGGCTGTGAAAATGTATGAAGTAATTGCCTCAATTCATTCTCCAAATTGAGGCATTCGTTTTCCGTCCTCTTCTAATAATGGACCCTAAAATCTTTTAAAACACTGAATTGAAAACGGGAGAAATCGCATTTATTCGTTTGGATTATTGCTTTTATTTCTTGTTTTTTCTGATTCCATAATTTTTAGCCTAACGGCCGAAAAAAATACGCTAGACCCACAAATATTCAGTACACCATGTTCCTTTATACAGTTAGGATTTTGCAGTTAGCATAAAACTTATCTGATTATAATTTTTGTTTTTAATTATCTGTCTTGTGTGTTTCTTGTATATTTATAAAATATAAATATGATACTTGATGAGTTAGTAGAGAGCACTAAAGTATACCTATATATAAAGGACTCATAAATATGTTATGTTTAATGTGTTTTGGCCTTGTTTGCTGTTAAATGTCCCATAATTTTATGCATTATAGATGTAGTCGATGCATTATCGTAAAATCGTATGCCTGTTTTTAACAGTGTACCATACGAGATTGCACATTCTTACACAGGGAACAAAAGAGAAAACTGCTATAATATATGTATTATTAATTCCGTTAGTTAATTACGTTTACTCGTTACTGTAATTTTAAACTTGTAATTTTTAAAAGATTCTTATTTTAATTATAATTTTGATTGCTTACTAAAAGTGGAGTATTTTGTAGGACAGCTACACTTAGGACGTTTCTGAAACTCCTGTTAATCAAAGTCTTAGGCTTGAAGAATTATTACTGTAGTATTCAGAGTTCGGGATTGTGAATGAAAGACCTATTCTCTGTAGGTTTGAAAGTTAATAGTGTATGATACTTAGTTCGAAAACCAGTATTGAATAAGATGTTTTTGTCATATACCATGGTATCGTAAGGTATTTAAAGAAGTTCATATCTACTGTGAAGAAAACCCTTTAACAACCTACCGTGGTTTCTTAATGCCACATGATTTCCTAGACTATAACGTTAGACTTCACTATGTTCCTTAGCTTATTACAAATTGGACTACTTCGGAAGTATAAATTAGAAAAGTAAGATATTATATAAGAGATAATAAACGTGAGGTTTTTTCCTCTTCCCTTCAGGTTTTTTCTCGATAATTTATCCATTTTACTTATTAC
The DNA here is from genome assembly GCA_023052935.1 of Piezodorus guildinii. Lineage (NCBI taxonomy): Eukaryota > Metazoa > Arthropoda > Insecta > Hemiptera > Pentatomidae > Piezodorus > Piezodorus guildinii. The sequence continues at coordinate 66,406,458 of CM041292.1, forward strand.
CTATACAAAGCGAACAGAACCAATTCATTCTTAAATTTACTAGAAATATAAAAAAGATTCTTAATGGAAGATCTCATTTAAAAAATCAGGATTCAAAGAAATGATTTTGATCTGAAAATCGGATACCAAGGCGTCACCAATAATTAGTACGAGGAATTACAACTCTAAATAACATGCAAAGCACCAGAATTTGTAACATTCTGTAAGAACATGAAAATTATTATATAGTTAGAAATCATTAGTGTGAAGTCAGAATGAAATAATATATACCAAAAACTAGCTGACAAAGATAAACAATTAAAGGACAACAAAATAGAATTAATAAACTCAACTTATACACTAGAAGCATTTATAGCAAAAAAAATTTGTCCTTCAATGCAAAAATAAGGCACTACAGTACAGTATTAAGACGAGCGGTAATGTATGGAGACAGTCAGCATTCCAAGTCTGGTGAGACTCCTAAATATTAAGTGGATATTTCTTAAGAGGAGGATTTACGGACCATACTAACACAAGAGGCATATAGGCGAAAATCCAACGAAAATATATACAAATTTAGAAGATCGTGAAATAGTTATCAAAGATAGAAGACTGAGGTCTTACGACCACATGGTCAGAATGAACAATACGAGGCTGAACAAAAAAATATTCGACAGTCTTCACTTAAAAGAGTATAGGGGAATACTTGAGCTAATGCTTGGATAGAGAGCTTATCATGAAGAAACTAAAATAAGTTGGGGTACTTGCAGGAAAGAATGAGAGAAAATGGATTAAAGAAGAGCGGGAGTATCAGGAAAATGAGAGAATATTGGAGTAGGAGGGCAGAGAGTGTGAAGAAGGTGTTTAAATGATATTCTTTTGGTCCTTCCTGGCCAATTCATGTTTAAAAAAAAGTCATAAAAGCTATTACGAAAAATTATTTTTTTTTTTTTTTGATAAGTTTACTGTATAGAACATTATGAAAATTTAAAAATATATTTAGATATATAGTTCATCCTTTAATAATTAATTAAACTACTGTTGATCTATAAAATAACGATGCGAAGTATAATAAATCAAAAATACTGTGAAATGATCTGTTAAAATGGCTTATCTTTATAAATCAGAAGAATGCAATTCATGCACAACAGGTGAGGCAAAGAAAATATAGAAAAAAAAGAGGTAATAGTTTATCATGCTATTTGAGAGGAATTAGATGGGAGGTGATGGTCACGCAACTTCCTTCAGCTAGCACCTCGTTAATCAACAGCACTATCTTCTTTATTATCCACTCCTCTAGTCTTCTACTTCTTCTGCATGTTTTATAATGTTCTTTATTTATTTTATAGAGTTTTATTGGAAATATTACATTTTCACAGTTCAATCTCCTAGAACTGAATATAAAGACGCAATATTGCTGTATGGCTTGATAGATCTTCAATTATTGAATAATAACTAGATCACTTTAGATTATAACCGGATGCCATGGCTAAAGAAAACTCAAAGGTGTTCGTAATTGAACAAGTGGTTGGTCTCTTTATACCCTTCACTTATTTCCATTTCGAACATTTTTTTTTATGTATCCTTAACAGCTGTCGTCCTTTTGTGCAGTTCTTTATATAAAATATTCCGTTGTATTTTCATAAATTTATTTTTGAGACCGCAGATAAACTGGCTCGATAAAAACGCTTAGCGCAACTCTGACCCTGACTTCATTTCTTGTAGCCCAGGAAAATAGCTTCCCATAGATTAAGCGATCAGCGTAAGTGGAATCCCAAATTTTACTAATTTATTCATTCACATTTCATTTTTTTTTTTTTGATATATTTTAAAGTCTAGTATTTTCTTTCATCCGTATTTTTGTTCCATCATAATTATGTAAATCACGGAGTTAGCTATACGAATGAAGTTACTTTGAGGTTGTAACGAATGTGTGTGATGGAGTAGGTTATAAGCACACAGCTGGTGGGAGCATTGAGGTTATGTGAAATGGATTTGTCACTGCCTCAAACATGTGTATATTTTAGTTATCTTTATATTTAATTGAAACTCATTTTTATATCTTATTTTCTGTATTTTATTATTGTAGAAGGATTATTTTATTTTACAGTGGCAAATCCATTGCAACCTCTCACCTGTTGTTGTCTTCTATCTCTATGATTATTGTGCGCTCCTCATTTTGTCTTTTTTTTGTTATTTTGTTATTCATCATTTTATTTAACCATTTTTACCTTCAGAACAATAAAAGAATATTCTTGTCACAATTGTACCAGGCTATTATTCATTTCGCCCTCACCTCCTCTTAGTGGTCATTACATTAATTTGGCTCTAAAGGTTCAAGAATAATTCAAGTTGTTACTATCAATAGTTTGTGTAATGAGATTATTTCTTTTTTTTTTAAATAGTTTAAATAACTTTAAATAAATAAATAATATTTTCATTATCCTGGGACATGTCCTTTTAGAATAAAATATACAGAATATACAAGGTATGCTTTGGAGTCTTAAGGTATATTAAATACATATAAACAAGTTCATATAAACTAGACATATTAAATATGAGGAAAAAAGCAACCACAAAAAAAAATAATAATAAAAAAAGGCTTATTTGCAACTCTATTCAGCCTGAATATTCATTAAGGATTAAATATGCGGGATTTGAAGGTAGAGAGTTGGAATGACGGATGGAAGGAGGGATAGAATTCCATAGAACGGATGTTCGAATGAGGAAGGATCTGTCGAAATATGCAGTTCGGTGGGCCGTACTGTATAAATTCTAAGGGCTGGAGTGTGTACAACGGGGATGGAATGAGGATTTGAATTGTAGGAGGTCGAAAATGTAAGATCTGCAGCGGGATTGGACTTTATTACATTGATAGCTACAGAAATGTCTCTTGTACTTTTAAAATTTTGCAATCTGATATATATTGGGATGTGTCACATGAAATATCCGTTTTCAATGTAAAGGATTGTTATTAAAAATACGATATGAAAAGAAGATAATTTTATTCGAAGTATTTACCTTCTTTTTCTACACATTTTTTCTAACGTGACACCAACTTTTTTATCCCCGATATGAAAAACTCTGAGCTTTAAAGTGAAACAAAATCTGAAAAGGCACTTTTCACTTGATCATCATTTTCAAAAAGTTTTCCTTTGACGAAGTGGTCTAAATTCCTGAACAGATGGTAATCTGTTGGCGACAAGTAGGGAGAATATGGTGGGTGCGGAAGAACTTCGTAGCCCTGTTCTTTCAATTTTTGAACGGTATGTTTTGAAACATGGGGTCTTGCTGCCGCTCAGTGAGATCATGAGGTACCCATGTATCGAGCTTTCTTACTTTCCCAATACACTTTAAAGGTCTGGAAACTGTAGATGCACTTGCATTTAGATGTACTGAGAGTCCTTTAACTGTTTGGTAGGGGTTTCCTTCTACTATATGTTTGAGGACATCGTTGTCTATTACGGACGGAGGTCTTCCTCGGGGTAAGTTTTCCAAGTCGGTATCCCCAGCTAAAAACTTAGCCAACCAACGGCGAATGGTCCGTTCATTAACACTCCTCCCCCAAACACCTTTGCAAATATTTCTAGCGGCCTCAGCTGCTGAATGGCCGCGTTTAAACTCGCACAAAAATATTACTCGAAAATCGCGTGTTTCCATGTTCATATTTGGAAGTATACTAAAAAGTGGGTAATTGATTGGGAAGTAATGTTTATAATACAAAGGTAGAGGATTAATAACTGTTTACTTTAAATATGTAAACATTCGGAATAAAACAACAGAGACCTGCAAAATCCTTTATGTATTTCAGAAACTATAAAAACGGACATTTCATGTGAAACAACCCAATACATATTTACAATCAAGATATGACGCTTGAGACTCCAAAAGCTTCTGAAATTGCTTTATTGGTTTCTCAGCTAAGGCATTCTTTTTACCTCTGTATGCGAATACAAAAGACCGTATGTGGAGCTATTGAACGTTAAATAGTAATGTACTTTTTAGCTCTTTAAAACAATAGGTAACTTAGCATTTTTAGGGCTGAAAACCAAAGAAATCTTCACAAAATAGACTCAGTTATGCGTATGAAACATAAATATGCATAATGAAGTAATGCAAACGAAAAACATTAAAAAAGATTTATTACACTGATTTAATATATATTTATAAAAGAATCAGAAACATCCTTTTCATCATATTAATTTGTAAACATTTTTATAATTTAATTAAGAAAGAAATGCTTGTCATTTTATCGTTAGTTAAATTGTCGACGAAGCTGCGGTTGCTTCTGAAATACCTTTTTTGGTTTCTTAGTCAGGACATTCATTTCGTCCAGTTGGTCTTTGGAGCGTTCTTGAACTTTTTTGTTAAAACTTTGTTCACCTCTGTATGCGTATTTAAAAGTCCGTATGTGGGGCCTATTGAACATTAGATTGTGATGTAATTTTGCATTTTTTTAATAAAATAGGTAACTATGCATTTATAGGGCTGAAAACTTGAGAAATCTTTACAAAGAAAAAATATTTGTCCTTTTATCCTTAACTAAATTGTCAGCTATGCGGCGAAAGCTTCTAAAATACCTTTATTGGTTTCTTAGTTAGGATATTTATTGGGTCTACTTGGTCTTTTGAGCGTTCTTGAACTTTTTTTACCTCTGTATGCGTGATTAAAAGTCCGTATGTGGGTCCTGATGATGGTTAGATAGTAATACAGGTTTGCAGCTTTTTAATGCATTATTTTTAATGCATGGCGCTTGAAATACCGAAAGCTTCTCAAGTTCTCGGACTGTCTCAGTATGGACCTTGCTTAATTTTTTTTTTCATACTTTACTTCATTTTATTGTAATTTTTAGTAATAGTAATTTTTTATTCGGATAAATGGGTTTTATGTTTTGTAAAGATTTCTCTAGGGTATCACTTGTAGCTGGGTGTTCAGCATAAAAGCCTCCTATGCCTAAGGTCACGGGTTCAAACCCGCAGGTGGTCCTAGGATTTTTTTATGGGAGTAAAAAACCCTTAGTTATGCCGTCCTTCGGAGAGGACGTTAAAAGGTGGTCTCGATCCTGTGCGATATCAGGTACTCGTTAAAGATCCCTATCCTAATAAAATCTGGATAGGCAAAATTTAGAACTCCCACTGTAGCATCGTTCGAGTAGCCATAGCAGTATAAAGTGACGTTAAATAAATAAACAATAAACAAGTGGAGTCTATTGTAGGAAAGCAAAACGATAGACGTTAAAACTCCTGTTAATCAAAGTTTTGGGCTTGAAGAATTATTACTGTATTTCGTATTTCGGGAATGTGAATGAAAGATCTATTCTCTGTAAGTTTGAAAGTTTATGGTTTGTGATACTTACTTCGAAAACCAGTTCTGAATAAGATGTTTATTGTTGTGTACTATGGTATCGTAAGGTATTTAAAGACTTCATGCCTACTGTGGAAGAAAAACATTTAACAATCTACCGTCGTTTCTTAATACGACATATGCTCCTAAACTAGAACTTTAGACTTCACTATGCTTTCCTGTTTACAAATTGGACTCCTTCTGAAATATAAATTAGAAAAGTAAGATATTATATAAGAGATAATAAACGTGTAATATTATAAGAGATAATTTAATATAAGAGATAAAAATAAAGGTGTTTCCCTCTTCCCTTCAGGTTTTTTTCTCGATAATTTTCTTAACATATTACCTGCACAAAGCGAATAGAACCAATACATTCTTAAATCTACTAGAAATGTAAAAAAGAGTCCTAATGGCAAATCTCATTATTAAAAAGCTACTAACTTTTATCACGCATATAGATTTTTGAATACCAACGCATACAGAGGTAAAAAAAAAAAAGGCTTGAGAAAAAAGTCAATATCGCTCTAAAAGACCTACCAGAACAAAAAAAATGCCCTAACTGAGAGACAGGAAGGAATTAAGAGTCCTACGAAAACAAGAAACATCGATTGAAGGGACGAAGAAAGTCAACTGAGCATTACCATGCTATTTCCTCTCTTTCTTTTTTTCTGATTTTTATGCTCCACAATGGCAGTTTCCAATTCGTAACAAAAAAGAAAAAGTAAAAGAAATTCTCGGCGAAAGAACAGTTGAAAAATAACAGAACTGCCAATATTTCAAGAAGTTCTTATTCGGCAGTTCAACTTGGCGATTACTTTAAAAAGTAGCACTTTATTATTTAGCTCGCTAACAGATAGATAGGAACTGTTCATTTTATAGCTGTTCTATTTCAGCTTTTTTGGTCGTTTATTGAATTATCTGTTAAAAATTTATATCAGCTAACATACAAGTAAAAAACAAGTAATCCGATTTAGTACGGTTCCCATTAATTTGCAGTTATATTTCAATAAATGGAACATCTCTTCATTGAAAAATATTTTATTATCAATCACGATACTATTATATCAACGTACTATATAACAACTTGTCAATGCCTTGCTTCATCCAAAGGCGTATTCTTAAACAAATTTTCACATCATCATAATATTACTATTCTGTCATTTTAAAAAAAATTGATACAATATTATTACATAATTTATCATATGATTACAAATCTTAAATTTAAACTCATCAATATATGGATTCAAATACATTTTATATACATTCGTATATTTATTTAACATTTTATTTACTTGACACACATTACCTTTTACTTTTCCGCATTACCAGTTCTCAAGTGATGCATTAGAATCCTTAACGTAATTCAATATGTACAATTGTTTTATTATTATTATGTTATTATTATTTATCCCATTAGTATTCCCACATTTATTGTTATTTTTAAATGAACTTTCATTCCTAATGACATATCAATGATTGATTGTATGTAGATGTTGAGAATACTTAATTGGTGATGAGATCATCAAAACACCTAATTAAGTAGAGTACTAATTAATTATAATATTTATATATATATATATATATATATATATATATATATATATATATATAAATAACTTCAAAGGTTTTTTTTTTCAATTTTTACTTGCCCTTACTCTATATGAAATATATTGCGGGATGGGGAAGTATTGCGATCGTGAAATTTTCGAATTCTAGTTAACGGAAATACACGTTTTAGGATTCCATGAGTCCAAATGAACAAGTCCCGGAAAAATGTGTGTCTGAGTGTCCGTATGTGTGCGGTAAGTATAAAAAAACAATTTAGTTCCATTTCTTTTATAACTTTTTACAATAGAAAGCTTCTTTCAATATTTCACACTCCTAAAAGCACTCATTAACTTCATTTTCTTCAATATCTATGACATTATTTTTTACGTTTCGCGGTTCTATTCCTATTATCAAGACTTTTTTTTATCATTTTTTAACGCACACACATTTTATTATATATTTTAGACAACTATACGCCCGAGATGTCACTTCCGCTTTTTCACTAAAATCGGCTAACTAGAAGTTATACTTTATACAATGCATTTTAGACCTTTTTACGATTTCCTCTATAACAGCTCTAACGATTTTGATAAAGCTCGCTACATCAATGTAAAATTTAATAAGCTTTAATTTCATGTCTGATTAAAATATTCTGACTAATAATATTCCACTTGTCCCGGTCAAACAGATCCGCTATCTAGGTCTCCTCCTTGACAAACGTCTCACATGTAATCCGCACACTAGACTGAAACGACAAGAAACTGCTCGCCGATTTGGGTTACTTGCCATACACTCTAACCTCCCACTTAACTACAAAAGACTCCTATTCATGGCTATGATAAGGCCTATAAGGACCTAAGTGGTTGAGCTTTGGGGCTTGACAGAACCATCAAATTCTTCCCGTATCCAACCCTTACAATGCAAAATCCGTCGTAAAATCCTCAACGCTCCTTACTTCATTACAAATTAACTCATCCATGAAGACGTAAAAGTTCCATTTGTTGCTGATCTGGCCCGAACCATATATCATTATTCCTTCCATGAAAAACTCCACTACCACTCTAACCCACTAGTTTCAATCCTTGCTTCCTCTTCGATTCCTAACAATCCTCAGAGGCGTCTGAAAAGAAGATGGCCTCGAGACCTTCTAATTTAGAATAGTTACAGGAGTTTAGACAGGAGTTTAGAATAGTTACAGGAGTTGCCATTGGGTAGTTCTTCTACAAGTCTTTTTCAAGTAATTTTTCTTCTATCATATTTACTTGTTTTTTTTAGTACAGTTATAAATTTCAATAAACTATGTTAAAAAAAAAAAAAAATATTCTGACAGGGTTTATATGCCGATATTTAAAATTTTCTTTCTCTAAAGTACCTTTAATATAGTAGAAAAAAAAATATATATAATCTTGCAAGCACTGATAACTATTGCCTAAATACGCAAGTTGAGCAAAATTGATTAACAACTAAAGAAGAAAAGTCCAAAAATATTTTTTAATGCAATTTTTGTGTTTTATCAACTCAAGAGTAGAAATATGGATATATAATATACCGTTGGAAAACTAAAGATTTTAGAAAAAATATATAATATAATACATGGAATTGTAAAATTTAATGGAGGCTAATAAAAATAACTGATTTTTGCGGATAAAAATATAATAGATTACTTAATAAAACACAAGTTTCTATCGAAACCTTATGTAACTAAGTCTTTGATCTTTTTTCCTCTCTAAGTGTATTTTAAGATTCTTAAATTAATTTTAACAACGGAGGTAAGTGAAATTCGTGTGTTGTGCGCAGATTTTTAGTTTTGTGTTCAGTTTTTAAAATGTTGGTGATATCAAAACTGAAATCATGTATGTCAATCATTTTAACAAGCTAAGGTTCGATAATGTTGTTATGTTTAAATTTTTAACATTTTCACAGTTATTTTTGAGTTTCTCCAATCTGGTTTTTAATTTTTGTTTTCAATATAAATTTTCAAAATCTTTTTAACGAATTAAATTTTTTTTTTTAAATCATTCTTCTTAGTTATTTCGCAATTTAAATGTTAACTTATGCCTAAAAATGCATGAAAGTGAAAAATTCCAGAACGGTGAGGGAGTCGTACGGTGGAAGCCATAATTTAGGATGTAATACCCTTTAATCTCCCCGGCGCTGACCGCGGTGAGGTGCGGCCCGAAAACCTCCACTATTAAAACTCTCCACTCTATTATACTAAATGCATTTTTAATTTAGCTCTGGCGAAGATTATAACGCCGTTATATTTTATTTAATCTATTATATTTAACTTCTTTTGCCTCCACCATTTAGCAATATGCTGGAACTTAAAGAAAATTAATGCCTCTAGTGACTAGTTACATGCAAATTTAATTCTTATAACTTTAAGATTATGCCAAGTTATAACATTTTATCAGTTATAAATTAATAATTTTCAAAATAGCCATCTACGAGTACGGCAAGATAATTTTTTATTGTTTTATTTCAGATGTGGCCAATTGATAGAACATGTCGGATCAACTAAAATGGGTAGTAAAAATTTGTTGTGAAATTTGGTGTCTAGGGGTAATATCAGCCAAATACCTCTTTGTACACAACTCTATACAAAATACGAATCTGTGGATTGTACTGATATCGATATGTTATTAATACTCATTGATTTTCTGTATCTTTCAAGTTAATTTACTTTCACTTAATTTGAGTTTTCACCGAAAATACGAGTCTTATGTTTTATTCTTGAACTGCACATAGCCCTTTTATAACACTAATGACCCCCTGTTATTTTATTTCAGTAAAATTCTTGAATGAAGCAATAAGTAATTTAATAAATAACAATGACGATATATGAATTATCAAACATATTTTAGGCCAGAATGCAATTGCATAAAGAGTATCTTCATGTAGAATTTGTATGCAGAGAGTGAAAGTGATATTCCTCGGTAGATTCCTAATTTGCGGAGATGTTCTACCTCGAATATGAGATAAGTATTTCCTCCCCCTAAGTTTCTTGCAACATGTCCCCTTCCATATATCCATAATAATATCCTGCTCTACATTGACGAGTTCAGGTCCTTCATTCCTGAATAATTCAGCCGTGGAGGAAATTTATTCCAAGTTCCTCACGACTCCTCAGTTTTGATATAGCTGTTGTTACCTCTTCATTGCCTGATGTTTCTTCTTGATAGTTAAACTGTTCCTTAACTGCTCCTTTTAGTTTTGGCCTCTATTTCCTCAGATATTCTCTTGACATTTAGAAAAAAAGGAAGAACTTTACGTTGCATTACTTATTATATTTATCTTGAAAAACGCTTGCCAAGTAGCTTACATAGCTTTATGTAGCAACCTTTTGAGCTATTCTTTTTAACTATATAAGATTTATATATAATAGCTGTGTATATTGAATTCGTTTTTTTATTTATATTAATTTACAACTGTATTAAAGAACACAATAAGTAAATATGTAGAATGAAAATAAAAAGTCATGAAAACCAGTGGTAGCACTTCACTAACTTTAATAAGACTAATTTTAATAAGGTCCCGAGGCCACTTTCTTTTCAGTCGCCTTGGAGGGCTATCAGGGATATCTGAGGAAGATAAATAACGGACAAGTGGGTGTGTATGCGCAGGAAATTTAGAACGGAAAGAGGAGTATCTATCACGGGCTATGTCTGCAGCAAATGGGATGTTTAGGTCATTATAGAAGAGTTGATTTGTGACAAAATAAGGGGCATTCATGACCATATTGATTCTGAATCGGTGTTCTTAAAAGCTTAACCACGGAACTCAACAGCCTCGAAACTTCGGAAGACAGCACACCTAGCCCGGAGGACACTATAAGGCTAAGGATATTTGGTTATTTGGTTATTTACTATAATTTAAGTGGTTAATATGACGCTTATGCGCCTATTAATTCTGTACAATTTATAATTAATTTAAAGTATAGATTAATGTAAGCGAAATTGAAAACCTAATGAAAGAACAATAAAACCATAAATTTAAAACGCTGATAATTACAAGACAAAAGATTATCCTGTCCAAATAGGACATCTGTGTTGGCTATGCAAGCATTAATATTTGGTTTACAATTGTAATGGAAAAAATATTATCTTTTCGTTAATACTTGAAAATGATTAACCAGGTTTATTGTTTTCGAGTTATCCAATACTGTACCATAACAGTATGAAGACAAGTTAGAAATAATGACTAAAAAGATCAAAAATCAATTTCAGTATAAATAGACGATTCTCTTTTTGTTATGTTATCTTTTAATACGTCATAACACATTAACAAAATCAGAGACAGGCACGGGCCCAAATTGGTTACTTAATTTTTAAAACGAAAAAAACAAATGGAAATTGTTGACAGTCTTTCTTCTACTCCTTTCACGATTACAAGGCCTACTTTTATAATTTTTCCATACTTTTTGTGATAAAAAAGCAAAACTACCAAACTAAACGTTCTCCTTCTTTTGGTATTTCAATAATTGTTGAGTATTTTTTATAGCCGAATCCGTAATTTAAAAAAGAAGCCTAAATGCTACAGAACCATATATCTGCCATTAAAGAATGGTGTCAAAATTAGAGAATTTAAATAAAATGTAAAAATTAATCTATTATTTACATTAAGAATTGCTTCAGAATTTACGATATTTTGGGAAATATTAAAAAATAAACGCTTGCTTCTTATCTTTTTTTTTTTTTTTGTTCCTCAATGATTAATAATGAATATATTAACGGTAGAGAAGGAAAATAAAATAAAAATAAATAAAATAAGTAGGGAGAAAAAAAATTAAAAAGAGTAAAAAAGGAAAAAAAATGTTGTATTTATAGTTAGATAAAATGTTAAGAATATTCCTGTAGGAAAGAATTGGTATGCTGTGTTATAGCAACCCAATTAAGTTGGGCAGCATCATTTTGTTTGTTTATTTATGAATAAAGTGTATCTCTCTAACAAAGTTCATTGTAATACATTATTTGTGCCTAAAGTTTTAAAGATATTATCACGATTCCAGTTTGTACGTTTTCGCGAAATGTTAGCGTCGAATTACTGGGAGGTAATGTACCGCTTGCAATGGGTAAAAAATTAAATTAATATGGTTGGTAGAAAATTAAATTAATATGAATCTCAACAATTCTTATATTTTCCGAAAGATTTAACTCACCATACTTCATAACAAAGGACTGGAGATTCGGATTAACAGAGGAAATCAAAACTTCTGAAAAAATGTTTTCAATCAGTCTTCGTTTTTGAGGTAATCAAACACATTTGAGATAATGGTGCGAAAGAGTTCATAAAAGTTTGACGACTCCTATGGGACGGATGATATGAGAGTACGACAAAAGATGAGATACCGATGAAGTTAATGAAGCACTGCTTGGGAGAAGAAAGTTTGGATGGGACGAAGAGAGATGGTTGGCAGTTGTGAATCACCTTCTCAACTTCCAGGTCGCGGCACCACCTGCTCTTGCCAGGACTCAATGAATGGCTGTCCTTTGTTATAGGTACAAGTTTTTATATAACGTCTACATATCAACTTATAAATAAATTCCTACAATTAATTATACCTGAGGTAAGTTCAGTCAGGTTCAGAAAGAAATATTTAAAATATATTTGGTTACTGGCAATCGGCTTAGGAATAATTTATAAAGTATAGAATAGGCAGGGTGAGGAGAAAAAAATACAAAAACCACACTTAAAAATGAGAAGGATATAACTTAGCATAACTAACCTAAATTTACAGACTTCAAAGAATTGGTCCGGCTTGTTATTAGTAGATCTAGTGAACTGTATAAACAAACAACGTCATGCGTAAATGAACAATGCATTTTTCGCCGTTAAACAACAAACTAAATATTTTAGATATATATTTTCGCTAGTATTAATTTTTTTTTTTTTTTAAATTATTATTTTCAATAATGAACCTTTGTGAAAAACGAAAAAAACAAAAAACAAATAAAATATTACCCGCCCTCAAAAGTTGAGAGCTTACGTTCAAGATACGTAGAACCCGAATAACGAATAAAAAAATCCGTTCGTCCACAAATTTTTCCAATTAAAGGCATGAAACGATAACCAGGTGTTTATTATTAAAATGTGTATTTTTAAAAGTGATTTATTTCAATAACTGAGTTATTTTTTAAGATAGAGAAAAAAAATTATTATTGTTTTTTTAACTCAAAAACATGATAAAAAGCAAAAAAAAATTGAAATTTTACCCAGTTATTTTTGAAAATATAGAAAAATGTGTATAGAGTTTTAGAATAAGTAAACCAAGATAATAAAAAAAACAAAAAAAACATATTAAAATCTTGCCTATACATACACTAGTAACTCCGTCATATCAAAATATTGATTTTTTTTTAGCCGAAAAACGGTGAATAATTAAAAATAAAAATTAAATCTTATAGATTAATACGCCAACAACTCAGTTATTTTTGAAGGTAGAGAAAAAATGTATTGGTGTTTTTTACCCAATAAGCCGCGAATAATTAGAAAAAAAAAACAAAGAAAAAAATTGAAATTTTACCCATAAATGCGCCTATAAATCAGTTATTTTTAAAGATAGAGAAAAATATATAGGTTTTTTTTTTTTAATCACTTAAGCACGAAAAAAAAAAAAAAAAAAGTCTACAAACAGCTATGTAAACAGTTATTCCCTAATATAGATATTATTAAATAATAAACCATTGTACAATAATTTGCAGCATTTTTTTTTTTTTGCTTTCTAACAGAATTTTATTAAATTATTACCTAATTTATCGTCATCATTTCTGAAAGAGGAGTATAGTTATGAATTATCAAATAATAAAAAAAGGGAACAAGTAACCATAGCAATGTGTGGAAAGGGATAATTCATTAAGACGATAACCTTTTTTTTTCTCGGTGTTCTAGTTTAGAAATGCTATAACAATATTCTCTACAAAACAACGATCATCATTGATGAAAATCTATATTTATAGAAGAAAGATTGGGAGCAGGAAATTTTAAATGGTGGTTATCCTTATCGTCTAGATGTGCAATATGAGGGGGTTTGAAAAAATTCTTACATATATTTATCTAAACCTTGTACCTCTACAACCCATGAAGGTTGATAAGTTTACATAATCGTACTGTTTCGCGGCCAAGGTGATTGTTCCTAGATCACGTTTAGCCAGGCTTTCCCCCATTTCTTGGGTATCCACGTCAAGAAGACTGGGTATGTCCCGAAAGGGTCTCCGTACTTCATGTTCACTCCAAGACTGAAATAACAGAATAAATAGTTTGGGCCACTGTGAGAGTTCGAGCCCTGGACTTATATATGCATATAGTTACATACACCTGTATATGTAAACCAACACAAAATGGAATATTAGAGAGTGAACCGATGGGTTACTGCTGGACATTATAATAAACCAAAATAATAGTATATAAAATTCAATTCATTAGCGTCATGTCCCTCTAATTAACGTAATCCTGATAACAATAGTCTCCTAATATTTCGATCCTATTCAGTTTTACGGGAAACAATGTGTGTTAATACTATTCAGATATTAAATTTCGATAGGCCACCGTTTATTATGTGCAGTAACTTGATACTTTATTCATCCTAGCTTAATTAGAAGTTAATGAGATGCAATCATGTTGTTATAAGATGAGGTGAAGTATGGCGTTTGTAAAGGGATCTTTTCTGAATACAGGAAGTTTCCCGCCCCTGGCAGAATGCAATGAATACAATGAAAGGTCATTAGAATGGCCTCGAGGAAATTTTCATATTGGGCTCGTTAAAAGTTTTCTAATTACGGGGAAACCAAATGGTCGTTACATCTCGTTAGGGGAGAGGAGCACTCTGCTAGATCCATTCGGATCCAGACGATTGTATTGTGGTATTGTCCTTCTTCTGTCACTCTGGAGGGTCATACTTCTTTTCACTCACTGATTTTTAGAGAGCCTTTTTTTTCTGGGTGTAGCTTACATTCTAGGGTTATGTTTTTGTTGTTATGGCATTTTATACCTTTAATAGACATTAGGACTATATGCACCTCACATGAAAAATAATTATTATTCTCGATTATACAAAAAAAAAAAAAAAAAAAAAAAAAAAAAAAAAAGTGCAGAGCTTAGCTAAATTGAAATTTTTTTTCATTCCTTAATCAATGTTAGTATCCATTAATTTTATATTAACTTACCTCAACAACATAGAAATAGATATTCACATTGTTTCACGGCCAACGGTGGTGGAAGGAGGTGATTTGGCCCAAGTCACACTCAGGCGGCAGGTCACATATTTACGTTAAATTTCCGTACATATAAAATATATAAACGACTGTTAAATTTTTTACTTTAATTTAAAAGCTCAGCTTTGAAACGAAAATACACGTTTCAAATTATATCAAAGACATAATCTAATTTTCTATAAATGCGTGAAAAAAAAAAAAAAAAGATCCTTATAATACTAAAATTAAATACATATGTATATATATATATATATATATATAATATATATATATATATATATATATATATATATATATATATATATATTCTGTATAGAAAATAACATGCTTATAGGCAACTCATGGTTCAACCACAAAAAGATCCATAAGATTACATTTGAGAGTAGAGGGGAACATGGTTCAAGAGAAAGCATCATCGACTACTTCATAATAGACCGAGATCTCCGAAGGTTCTTTATCGATATAAAAGTTATAAGAGGGGCAGAATTAAGTACTGACCACAAGCTTCTTGTAGCGGACACAAAAGTCATCAGACCAAGAAAAAGTTTCAGCAAAGCATACAGTCGGATAGATGTGAGCAAGCTGAGGATGGAAACAAAACAGGAGGAATACCGGTCATTGCTTGAGAGACGCCTACAGGAAGTAAATGGAGACAGTGAGCTGGACATTCTTTGGAGTGAAGTAAAGAAGTGCATACTCAACACCGCAAGAGAAGTATGTGATACCCAGAAAATAAAGCCTTCGACCAAGAAAACAAAATGGTGGAATGATGAGGTCAAGAGAGTGGTTAAGCTCAAAGAGGAGGCCTGGAAAACATATAATATAACAAAATCACATATTCACTAGAAAGAGTATGTAAGGAGAAGAAATGAGTTCAAAAGAGTAGTCAAAGCTGCGAAAATGAAGACCTGGGAGGAGTTTGGCCGAGAGCTAGAGCAGAACTATAGGGAAAACATAAGAAAGTTCTGGCATATAACCAAGGCTTTGAGAGGGAAAACGTCTAAGCCTGTGAGGAACGTCAAGGACGCACAAGGGAGGCTGGTGACTGAGGAAAAGGAAATACTAGAAGTTTGGAGGCAATTCTTCAGGAAAAATTTAGCATGGAAGAACGTCGAAACAACAACTTTCGAGACTGCCGAAGAAGAGGGAGAATAGATGAAGCATACCCAGATGACATAAATGATGCAATTGAGGAAGATGAGGTGGATTTAGCTGTTGATAAAATCCAGCTAGGAAAAGCTCCAGGACCAGATGGTATAGCCCCGGAATTCATTAAATATGGGGGAAACGAAATGAGGAAGTGCCTCCAAATGCTTTTCCAAAGAGTTTGGGACTCGAAGCGTTTGCCACATGAATGGGAGAATAATATCATAGTTCCTATACACAAGAAGGGCAACCAGAGTGAATGTGGGAATTATAGGCCGATCTGTCTATCCTCAGTCGTATACAAGATATATACACGAATATTAGAACAGAGGTTGAGGCATATAGTTGAACAAGAGCTGGAAGAGGAGCAAGCCGCCTTCAGACCTGGTAGGCAGACACAGGATCACATATTCTCCCTCAGAATGATAATAGAAAAAGCATGGGATCGTGGCAAGGCAGTGTATCTGGCGTTTCTGGACCTAAGGGCAGCCTTCGATTCAATTCTGGGGCAAGAGATTTGGGACGCGCTTATTAGAAGAAAGGTGCCAGCAAATCTGGTGAGCGCCATAAAGTCAATATATCAGGACCCAAAAGGTATAGTGAGGCTAAATGGTCAAACATCCCAACATTTTCACTTTTATAAAGGAGTAAAGCAAGGGGACAGCCTTAGTCCTTTGCTTTTCATCGTTCTCATGGATGAGGTGTGGAAGGTTTGCAGAAGGAGAACACCTAGAGCTGTGGTGGGATACTGGAACCTAACACCAGTGCTCGCCCAGGCTATGATCTATGCAGACGACATAGTACTGATTGCGGACTCCCAGGAAGCTCTCCAGACATCGCTAAATGAATGGTACGAGGAACTCCGGCTAAGAGGGTTAAACATAAATCCAGCCAAAAGTAAAATTATGTGTGTGGGAAGAGAAAATCTGGAGCCAAGGATATTATGTGGCGGCGAAACACTAGAAACGACGAATGCCTACACATATCTTGGAACAGTTATAAGCGATGATGGTAAGATAGACCAGGAGGTTCTAAATCGGGTGATGAAGGCCAATGGACTGTATTACCAGATATCCAAAACGATTATAGAGAAACATGAAGTTAGCAGAGATGCTAAAATTAGGATTTTTAAATCTGTTTTCCTTCCAGTACTCTTATATGGATCTGAAAGCTGGACAACCCTTGATAAACATGCTAGCAGGATGACAGCGGCTGAGATGAGATTTCTCCGAGGAATACTTGGAAAGACCAGGAGGGACCATATAAGAAACGACAGGATTTGGGAGTACGATCAGTGCGTGACATCCTGGAAAAGCGGCAATTGAATTGGTTTGGGCATGTCTGCCGAATGAATGATACCCGAAAGGCCAAGTGGTTTTTTGAAGCCAGACCGGAAGGAAGACGTCCTCATGGCAGACCCAGGTGTATGTATTCAGACTACATTGGGAAATTGGGTGCAGCAAGAGGACTAATCATCCCAGAGATGAAAAGAATAGCTAGGGACAGAGACCAGTGGGCTCGATGGACCGAGGCGGCAACTCCACGCTTAGCGGCACACAGGAGTTAGAGGAAGAAGAAGATATATATATAATATAATAATAATAATAATAATAATAATAATAATAATAATAATAATACAGTGGCGCTACAGTCCGATGTGAACCTTGGCCTCCTCAATGAGCCTTCGCCAGGTAGCTCGTTCCTGTGCTGCTGCTTTCCAATTCCGCACGTCCAGAAGGGTCCGGGCATCCTTAGCGATAGCATCTTCCCAGCGCAGCCTAGATCTTCCTCTTCCTCTCGAGCGGTCCAGTTTTCTCTCCAGCGACATTCTGGGAATTTCCTCCTCGTCCACACTTGCCAAGTGGCCCGCCCATCTTAATCGACCACACTTAATGTAGCATTTCCCCAAATAGTTCATATAGTTCCCGGTTGTAGAGCCTTCTCCATTGATCTCCAACTTTAATGGGTCCAAATATGCGCCGCAAAATCTTTCTTTCAAAGATCAAGAGCTCTGCTTCTTCCGAACTCGTTCAGGTCCACACCTTGCTAGCATAAGTTAGTACTGGTCGAATAAGGGTTTATATATATAAATGTTGACAATGTAAAAAAAAAATAATTAAAGAAGTATTAATAATAACATATCATAATAGGATTAACAAATAGATTTTTAACTATGTATGACAAAAATAAAGCTGTAAAATCTGTTTTCATTACTATTTTCTTGAAGACGGATATAGCGAATTTCATCAAACTCTGGATCCGAAGCGAATGGGCGTTATCATGTTGCCTTTATCTACATTGAAATAGTATGAAATGGTTTAAGTGCTGCGTTTTCAAACTATTTTCCTCTCAAGTTTACTTAAATATTACGCAGTATTTACTACGGTTTAAAATGGTTAGAAATGATATACTTTTATCTTTAGACATGACGATAACTAAAGGACAATTTTATTTCGATATTAATATCTTATATATTGTCTAGTTGTGTTTATGTAAAAATTCATTTTTAAAGGCATAATTATACTTTTTACCTAATATTAAATACTAATAAGCTAATAAACTTTGCTTATAAAATAAAACAATTCATTTTAAACTATGTTATTTAATTATTTATATGTGGTCATATTTTCCATAGAATATGTATAATGAACTCGAAATATCAAAATCATGAAGGTAAGAGAAAGAGTTTTATAATACTTTCGTTTTTTTAGCTAGGTTTGCCACACACAACGTTTTACGAGACTTGGTTACTAAGGAACCCTAGAACGTGTATTTTCGCTTAAAACTAGAATTCAAAAATGTTCACGATTTCATATATAACTATGTGAAAAAAAATTAGGTACAATGTTTTATTTTAAATTATGGTTGTTTAGGAACAGAAATTTAATGTTGTTTTATTTTGATTTTTTTATAAACTATTTATAAATCTGCATGATATATTATATTAATTCAATGATCTTGTTTTTCCAGGTATGAACTTTTAAAGAGCACGAAGCTTAAAATGTAAGTAGATATAATTTTTTTTCTGGACTTCTGGACAAGGCAATATACGTAGCAATGCATTAACCTGCCAATAAAATTCAATATATAATGTGTACTACAACACTTTTACTCTTCATTACTATTAACACTTCAGAAGCAGTGTTTATAATTAAACTTTTGTAAATATAAATAATCCCTTATAAGTTTTGGAAAGAAAGAATATATTTCTTATTATTCAAGGAACCATGAAAAATTGTCGGATAAGGAAAAAAATATTTCAAAGCCGTCAACCTGTCCGAAAATAAAGTGCCTCAGCAAACAAAGTAACAAAGTGAACGGGACACTTTTAGGGAACTTAGTAGTAGGGGCTTATATTCCTCTATAAATCATCCGCATTTTTTTTCCCTCAGTGAAATTCAGACAGGACCATTTTAATTTATAATTAATCTATGTTTATGTACAGTTTAATTTAAATATTATATCTGTATACTCTCAACTATCACATATTACTGATTATAGAATATCGTTGGAAAAGTAAATTGATAAAAAAAAAAAGGTAATAAATTGATAAAATATATTCATTAATTAAGTAATAAATTAATTTTTCAAGTATATTAGCAGAGTTCCTCGACCTATCAGAGGCATATATAGTTATTTCATAGACATAAATCAATCACAAGATTGCTGTCTTTTCACTTCTTATATTCCAAATTTTAATCTTCCAGTTGATTTCTTCAACCTAATATTTCACATGGTATGATTTCGAAGTTCAATATTTTGTAAACCAATTTTTTTTTTTCAATTTCAGTTGTCAGTAGATTGCTGCAGTCTAACCAATTAAAAAATACCATATTGACAGTCTAGTTTCGTGATTAACATTAATTCAATTAATATAAACAAAAAATTAATATATATTAATTCTGGTGAGATATGTTCACGCCCATTCATGTAAATTAGCCCTTTTAGTTATAGTATTTATTAGAAGTAATGTTGTAAATATCAAAAACATTTATTTAATAAAAAAGAAAAATTAATTCTGGTGTACCTAATAAGATTTTCTCAAAAAAAAAAAAATAATAATAAATTATAAAAAACACCTTTAGGCTGTACGATGAGGTGATTCGACCGAGATCATGCTCTGCTGTTAGGTTTTTCCCTCAGCCTTGTTGTGCCCCAAGAGGGTTTCCTCACACTAGGGTCAAACCCTGGCTGATATAACAGAATAAATAATATTCTATAACAGCCTGGATTCAAACCCAGGACCCAGAGAATAGCGTTCTATCCACTAGACCACTTCGCTCCTTACCTATACGAATATTTAAGTAATATTACAAAAGAATATTAGTCCACAGAAGGTTGCATAATCGTCCACAATAGCCCAAATCCATCTATAAATTAGGTAAAATAGTACTTAAAAAATTTGGTGCGCGCAACACACGACGTCTACTTAACTCCGTAATTTATATCAATTTAAGAATTTTTAAAGGAATTTATAAAAACCGGTAAAGAAATAGGACTCGAATTAAATACTGATAAGACGAAGTATATGATTAGTAGCAGAAACAGTGTCGATCTTGGTGATATTGATATATCAGGTCATACTTTTGAACACGTAGAGAAATTCAAGTATTTAGGTTCAATTATAACTAGAAAAAATGAAATCCAGGAAGAAATAAAGTCCCAGTTAAAGCTGGGAAATGCGTGTTATTATTCAGTTGCTAAGTTACTTAGTTCGCGGCTTCTATCTAAAAACTTAAAGATTAGAATTTATAAAACTATTATTCTTCCAACGGTTCTGTACGGATGTGAAACGTGGCCGCTTACTTTAAAGGATGAACAACGGCTTAAGGTTTTCGAAAATAAGGTATTGCGTAAAATATTTTGTCCAAAGAGAGATGAGGCCACTGGGGGTTTAGAAGGTTGCATAACGCGGAATTGCGGAACTTGCATCCTGTGAATATAATTGAGCTGATTGCATCGTGGAGACTCAAATGGGCGAGTAAAGTTGTTGGGCTCGATGACGAGCGGATTCCGAGAAAGTTGGTATTTGCTGATCCGACTGGTAGGCGTCCGAAAGGTTGGCCGAAGCGGAGATGGGAGGATTGCGTTAAGCCTGATCTCGGGAACTTGGGCTTGAATGGTGAGCATTGGACGAGTCTGTGTAGGCGGAATTTGGTGGTATCGGCATCGAACCTTCGGGTTCGCTAAGCCTATTATTATTATTATATAAAGGAATTTATAAACGAAGATAAATTGTTAAAGAATTATTTACAATTGATTTTAATAGAAACATGTGTTTAATTAAATAATCTATTATACTATACAATCAGTTTGTTTTATCGGCTTACCATCACTCTCCGTTAACTTTTACAATAGTACATATAAGATAATATTTTTTTTTCTAAAATCGTTAGCTTTCCAACGGTATACCATACAAGTATATTACTGTTTAAGGTGTAGATTCTTTTAGGTGAAGGTCAAATTTTTATAAATAAAATTGGAGGCTGATGTCTACTTCACCACTATTTTATTGAAAAAAAATATTCGCACTACGTTTCGGCTACAATGCCATCTTCAGGTGCAGTGGAACAACTTAGATCTAAAAGTACAAAATATTGTCAAGTTACAAATAATCGTCTTACAATTTGTCATGAAACCATACAACTATGTTAAATTGTATGATAAAAGGATAAATAAAATCTGAAGATGGCATTGTAGCCGAAACGTAGTGCGAATATTTTTTTTCAATAAAATAGTGGTGAAGTAGACATCAGCCTCCAATTGTATTTATATTACTGTTCTTATGTTGAATAACAAAAAATTGCATTAAACGAATATTTTCGCAGTTATCTATTTTAGTTGGATATCGAATTCCTTCAACTTATAAATTTACCTGTTTTTTAGCAATGTTAATCAGATGATATGGTGAATATCATAAGAACTACAAAATTAAAGGTACTTTAGAAGAAGAAATTTTGAAATATCGGCATTTAAGCCCTGCCAGACTATTTCAATCAGAATAAAACCTATATGATATTAAAGCCCGTTCAATTTTACATCGATATAGCGGATTTAATTAACATCATTGGAGCCTTTTTCGAGAAAATCGTAAAAAGGTGCAAAATTCATGATACAATTTCTGTTAAGCTGATTTTGATGAAAACGATTTTGTAACGACTCGGGCGTATAGTTGGGTTAAATAAGAAATTTAAGTTTCATAGGATTTTCCGTTCACGCGCGGGAGTTACAACACACACACACACAGACCTTTTTGCAGGACTTAGTTATTTGGACTCAGGGGGCCCTAAAACGTGTATTTCCGTTGAAAACTGGAATTCGAAACTGTTCAATATTGCAATACTTTCCCTTACTATATATTCCATATTGGAAATATTTGAGCGTGATCACGACCCTACCACTTTCTTGAAGAGCCATAAGTCTAAAAATATTTTGAATCATTTCTACGTATTAAACCTAAGACTCTTAACGGATTGTAGGGATACACCTCCTTTTTTTTTACTAAAAAATAAATTAAAAAATCATACAATTGTCAATTAATACAATAATTAAATTGACTGTCACTTCTAATATAAGCATCATTCCTAATAAGTTGGGTAGGCAGGGTAGCTGTATAAATTGGCCACATAAACCAGAATATACGAACGGACCTTTACATATTAAAAAAATCAAAAACCGTACAGTTTTCATTCACCTTAAAATAGTTATGTGTATTATCAAATGTAAATTTAATGTAGTAGTTGCCGGATAATCTTATTTTCCTTAATGTTATAGGCATGGGGGAACGGGGCATTTAGTGCAAGATATGCTTAAGAGGTATCGCCTTCTGTAAACATAGGGGGGAGGGTATAATGGGTTGTAACCAGTAGGGGCATCATGTTTTTGTTTGTCCTGCTTTTCTGGGGGGCTTTTAAACAGGCTTAGAGTTTCACTTATCATCACAAAGAATATTCATAGTTCTGCAAATTCAAAAATGAACTGTTTATAATATCATTGATGTAGTCATTGGATATCATCCGTTAAATATGAAACCTATTTCTATTTTATTCAAAGCTTTTGACTTTATCATTGTAAATGTGAAAGGTTTGGCTGCGGGTTACAGAAAGCATGATTGGGGTTCATTCGTAACTATCTCGAGGTACTCATTTGTCCTGATGATTGCTAACTAGCTTGCGTAGGGGAATGTCATAAAACATTTTATAAATGAATCCTATTTAATCTGCATACATAGTACTGTAAAGAACCAATGGAGAATGTTTCATTTCATTACCCTGAAATGTATATTTTTAAACAAATTCAAGTTTACACTTTCCATTCTACTTATATACTCTATTATATTATTTATTTTTAATTTCCATGACCTTAGCCGGATTTTTATAACAGGTTGTATTGCTACTATGGTTTATTATTATTATTTTTGAGGATTTATAAAATATATCTACATCCAAAAAAGGTACTTCTCACTAAATATTTCGGGATTTAGTAAACGATAGCGTGATTCTTGTTTCCGCGAACACATTATAAACCACGTGACAGATTTTGATACGGTGTATTCACTATCATTTAAGGCATTTTTTCCAAAAGGTTAATAATTAAAATACAAGTTCTCTATCTCTCTCTCTCTCTCTCTCTCTCTCTCTCTCTCTCTCTCTTTCTCTCGATGTATATATATTTTTTTTATATATTTATTTTTAAACATAAATGCCACTACATTAAAGATTTCCCTGAGCGAACATTATGTGAAAATAAACTTTAAACAATACAGGTTTATATATATTATATATATTATATATATATATATATATATATATATATATATATATATATATATATATTTATATATATATAGCTGACATATCAATCAATTATTTACAGTTAAACATTGCTTTTACTTCTTCTTTCGTTTCAGCAATGCTAGAGAGACCCTCTTGGGGTGAAGCCTACCTCTGTAAAGTTGGTACCCCAAAAATAGGGAAATAATTGGTGGCTGAGCGTGATATCTGCTTAATCACCTCCTTGCACGGCCGTTACCTTAGACAAAAATTCGAATCCTTTATAAACTGATCCCAACAACATTCAACAGACTGTTTTTTTCTCGTTTTTTTTTTTTTTTTTTTTTTTAATATTATTCTGTATAATACCGAGGTAATGTAACAATTAAAAACTTATACTATTCTTAAAAGCCAGAATTTCGATCGAACAGTAATTATTTTTCTAATCATGAAATGTACGATATTTTCATCTCTTAAATGCTTTCCGGAAAGACAGTTTTCCATCCCACTGGCTAAGTCGTTTGATAAGGTAGAAATGGATGGAAAGAGGGAAGTCAAAGATGAGGAAAAGGGATTATAGCGGGTTGGAAACAAGTCATCGAAAATGTAATCCGACATCCTATATAGTCTTGGAATCGACATTTACTCATCACCAATAAGAAAAAACCAACCAACAGCGCTTCCCCGGGAATTCCTCCTGTTATCTCTTTATATATATATATATATATATATATATATATATATATATATATATATATATATATATATATATATAGATGATTTATCCGAGGATCGTGTACTACTTCCAGTTTTAATTATTAGTTTTATTTTTTTTTAGTATTTTTTTATATATATTTTTTAATAGTATTCTCTATGTAATATTTGATGTCTTATATAATGGATTTAATCTCGTGAGTAAAATTGTACGAACTTCTGAATAGGATCATTATTTCTGCACGAAGTGTTTGTTTACATTATGTGCTCCTCGCTTTCATGCGGTTTTCGGATAGATTATTTCTACTCTCCATATTCTGTGTTATTCAAACACTATAAGCCTCTCACGGCATTATTCATCAACTTTAAGTACATTGTAAATTGTACCGTATAATTTATTTTTATTAAAAAACAAAGTGAAGATGCTCATTTTTATTTAATCTATGTGAAATTTCAAAGATGCAGTTCGTTGGTATCTAAATTTGTTTTTACATTTTTTTAAATAATATCATTTCTTGCGTTTTAGATATGTTTATACACAAACAGTGAATTATAAAATTATATTTTAAAAATGTGCAAATAATTAAAATATTTATGAAACACCCATAAAAATAATCATTTCAATGTATAATGAACACTTGTTTAAATCCTTCCAGTGTTCAAACGCAATCCCTTCATTTCATTAAGTTTTAGCTGTTTTGTAAAGAAGATGTGTACTACTAGACCTGTAAATTTTAATAAAGATTAAACATTATTTCATTATTAATTTTAAAATATTTAATTAATTATTAATATATTACATATCTATATCCTTATTTCAGGAAATCTTTGTTTATTCATTTAGCGTTACCTCGTGCTACTGCGACCATATAAACTATAAAGATTCGATTCCTTTCATGGTTATGGTCTGCGTGAACATAATTTTGTGCGGGCAGTAAAAAAAAAAAATACTCTTATCATGATTACTCTCATCTAAACCAACAATGAGCCTTAATAATCTTTACGTTTTAGAGATGCTTTTGTAATAATCGGACTCAAGGCGCGAGTAATAATTATATCTCAGTATATCATTCAGATGTACAAATTGGGGGATAACTAGATGGTAGAAAACTAAATTAAATAAATACGAAAGGTTGAAATGTTGCTTTTACCCATACTCATACGGCAGTCTAGTTATGTGACAAGATGTATTGCAGTTTTAAAGTGATACTTACGGAAAATTATAGGAGCCCATAAAATTATTTTATATTATGGCAGCAGTGCCTTCTATTTAGAGATACTCCGAAAGTTGGTTTGGCCGATAGAGAACCTTGTATCGCTCTATTAAGAGAACATCCAATTAAACTAGAATCACATAAACCAGGGATCGTGCCCGGCCATGTGATAAACCCCAATGCTACTTGTGGGCGGAGACTATGCTATCATTAGCGTTAGAAATCGATATAATTTGGCTTGCTCTTAGCTCAAAGAGTTTTATCTCAACTATTTTCTATTTAATGACCTAAATGTAAATGTTTCCCAGTAAACTATTAGCTCTTGATTTTTATTTTTTAAGGAAGGTTTTTAATTTTGTCTTTGTTCTGTATTTGTGATCAATTCAAATTTCTCATCAATGAACAAAAAAGTTAAAAAGAAAAAAAACAATATTGTTATTTATACCATTGAAATTTTTCGTTGTTCACATTCTTTTTTGCATTTTATCTTTATTTATTATTATACTTAATCATAGCAATCTTTTCTCATAAACATATTAACTATCATATCAATGATACATATTTTACGTTTCGAAGTCTTATCATCTCATCTTCAGAATATTGTTTACACGTAGTTAATATTTATTTTACATTTTGGTGCCGTGTACAACAGCATTAGGTTTGAGACACTATTTATGTGATTAATCACAATTTTTTTAATAATTTAATATCTTTGATGAATTTGTTGTGGAATTTGTTGTCATTCCCTAGTAGCTGTCGCAGTTCTTGCCATCGATTCCGATCTTTCTGCTTTCTCGTTGGTTTTTGTTGCACTCCACCATTATTTGTTTAATAGTGACTAGTTCCTTACAGTGTTTACATATTAGTAGAGTTGTGCCTACAATAAGTACCTGTGTAAGCATCGTGTGTTCTATCCTCATTCTTTTCAACAATAATTGCTCTCTTCTTTGGCCTGAGGCGAGCATCTAGGGCATCGTGTGGGTTCTTGTTTACTTGGCTTCACGCGCGTTACATTCTTCCAAAAAATACTACATCCCTTTTGATTTTTTACAAAAAGTACTAAAATCACGTTTTATTTTAAAAGTACTATATCCTTATTATATTGTTTAAAATACATGGTGAAATTGCAATAAATTGGAAAAATAAGTTGATAACTAAGTAAAAAACTCAACTTCAGATTTAATATAAAAAATAATTAATTTAAATAGTCCAATAATAAATAAATGACAGAATATTGCATTTCCTGTCAAATTGTCTAAAGTGGATAAAGTACCTTTTGGAAATCGACGTCTTAATTATTCATGTCCTCATCTTAATTAATTTATTGATATTTAAATTCCGAACCTTTGCGGTTATTAATAATTCTTGTGTCAATTAATTTACTTATTAATTAATATTCGAATTTCGCTCGTGCTAATCAGTATTAGTTAATTAATATAAGTTTGATTTAATTTATCAGAACGGATACTATGGTTCCGTCCTCGTTCTGAAGTATCCTTTGAAGTGGAGGAGAGTAGCAGGGATTGCGCTAAAGTGAGAATCGATGGACCGCCGACCGGGGTTATGATAATGTCCTCGGCAAACAGCTAATGTTGGGCGATGGCCTGGGGCCCAGCCTCCCCCGCATACAAACTGCACCTCCTACCAACAACCGGGCAAACAAACTCCTCAGCTACAAACAGCGCCAGGGCTAAGTTGTTTTACTACAGCTAAACCTTGTAGTATTACTAGAGTACTGCTTGTACCCTTGGCAAACACTGCGAGAGCGTTTATTTTTAAGTACTATGCTTTATTTTTAACATAATGGATATTGATTTAATTTGTCAAAATTATATTAAAAAAAAAACACTGCAAATTAATAAATAATGGTTTATTATTTCCAAATAACTGTATTAGGTATAGCTGTCAATCTTTTAGATTTTTCTCTATCTTTAATGATAACCGAGTTTTAGTGGAATTATATCTATTATAATTTGTGAGTTAAATTTAGAAAAAAGATTTTTTGTTTTGTTTTGTTTATCGCGCTTTATTGATTCTAAAACTCACAGCATCTTTATCTCTATCTTCATAAGTAACTGACTTACGAGCGTATTTATGCATACAATTTCAAATTTATTGTTTGGTTTTTTCTCTATTATATAATTATTTGCGGTTTCAAAGTTAAGAAACATTAATATTTTTTCTCTAGTTTCAAAAATAACTGTGTTATTGAATTAAATCACATTTAATCGTCCACCATTTATTAATTAAGAAACAAATTTCAAGAAGTTTCGAAGAAATGCTGCGGACGGTGGACAACCGGATTTCTTTTTTTATTTATTATTCGGATTCTACGTATCTTGAAACGTAAACCCAAACATTTTAAGGGCGGAGGGTGATTATTTTTATTTATTTATTTCTTTTTTTGGTTTATAACAAAGATTCAGGTTTCTAAATATTTAACCAATAAATACTAAAAAGACAAAGAAAAAAATAAGAAAACCTTCTTTGTTGAGAGGTAAAAGACCTTTTTTTATGCAACCTTGTTCTATCATTTAAATTGTATTTTTTAAATAGTATTAGTTACAATTTAAGAATCATCGTTACTGTTTATTTTTAATCATTGTGGATCAATAGTTGAAACTATTCAGTTGTTTCATTTAATGACCGCCACCCTGACTAATTTCTTCAGTTTATTTTTAATGTATTTTAGAGAGTACTGAAACAGAAAAAGAGTCCTGAAATGTTGACTCGAAATAAAATTGTTATGAACAATTGTTTTGGAACAATCGTGAACGATTTATTATTTCCGGTATACAATTTTTGTTGGCCAATCTACAAAATACACATAATAAGAAAAATGCCCTATGATAAGTTAGAATAGAATAGAATATATTTTATTTGTGAAAGACAAAGTCTTGTACAAATTTACAACATAAAATACAATTACAAAAGAAATATAACCTGAGTCTAGTGCTCTTTACCCAAAACATTAAACAAAAGATAAAACGTGTACTCCTAGACAAAATAGTAAACAAAAATAAAACGAACTGGATAATACAATTTTTTTTGACATAATATTGATTACTACACAATATTAAACTTAAAATAGTGAGACATCTAAAATAAACGGAAGCGTAGTAAAAGTACAGTGATTAAATGGTTTCGAAAACTATTTACGTAGTATTGTTTAAATAGAACTAATAGAATCATATTTATTACATATGTTTAAGATATAAATATAAAGACTGTTCAGTCTGGCTTCACTATTAATGTTCAAGATATTTTCAATTTTTTGTAGGTCACAGGATATGGATTCAGATGGTTTTATGATATACTGTCTATTGTCTTTAAAGGTTGGGCAAACTATTGTTGAAATAATCATTGCAAAATACACAAAGTTCATTTGCCTTAATAATAATTGTTTTGTTTCCATGGTGGAGTTTGATGATCTCTGGGTTTCCTACCCTTAGTCGGCTGATACATCTTATTTTCTTATAATTTAGCCTATATGTTAAGTACTCTTCTGGTTTATGTAGGTTGCAACTGCTGAGTAATCGGTATATCGGGTTACTATTTGAGTTCATTGCTCTATTAATGTCAGTTGAATAGTTATTGCTTATGATTGTTTCGATAATATCGGCTTTGTGATTCAAAATATCCCTATGATAAATTAAATTTTATAAAACCAAGTAAAAGATAGGGAGAAAAAAATATTTTATAATGAACATCAATGAAAATTTTTTTCTTGTATTTTATCTAATCTCGGTCGTTAATATCATTTTTTAATGATTATTAACCTAATTTAAATAATATTTTTTAAAAAAAAAAAAGACAAAAAACGCGGGGTTTTTTTTATCTTAAAATTAGCAGAAAGGTAAAACGTTCTATCGTAATGCCTATTAGGAATTATACATATTTTTATTTTTAATCATTTATGTCATACCGATAACATTATTCTTTACATTGTAAGTAGTTATTATTCATAATTTCCTTTGAAGCGTTTTCTAGGATTTCTCCCATATTAATAAGTGGATGAGTAAACGATTCGAAGGAGAAATCTTCGAGTAATTTTCATTGAAACATTTAAAGCTTTTTTTATGAGAAAATAGTAAAACATTTAATAATGTTAATTTCACCAAAAGGGCTGTGAAACTTTTCGATTTCCTTAGAATAGAATTTCCCATTTTTAGTATTTAAAAACTCAAAAAACGCGGTTGGTTAAATCAAAATTGTCGTCAGGTTGATTTGGAGGCTTCCAAAAATGTTTTACTGGTTCTCCTTTTTCTACGGTTATCATAAGGTATCCAATTTTCATCAGAAGTAACAATTCTGGACAGGAAAAGGTAATTTTTGTTTCGGCAAAGAAGTGTAGCAGAAGTTTCAAGCTTTTTTACCTATCCAATCGGCTTGAGTTGATCATGGATGCTGAAATGCTAAGATTTCGTTTCTCTCCAAGATTGCAAACGGTAGTTCTAGGGTTTCCTTACACCTAAGTCCAGAGAACATCGGCATCAGAGATGAAGTCCTTCCACGACCTTCTTTGTATTGAAAGCAGAAGTCCCCCTCCCTAAAGTTCTTGAGCCACAGTTGAACAGTGCCCATGGTTGATTTTTATGGCTATTTGGGCCCCGTTCCGACATATTTTAAACTTATAAAACAAAATCATACGTAGATCATTCGTTCACATCTTAGTAAAGACTGAATTATTTCTAAGCAGAGAAATACTACAGAGGCAAACAGACACAATTGTTTAGAAAAAGACTAATAAGGATTGAAGTTCTTACAAATGAATAATCTTGTAAACGTAAACAGTTTGTTATATAGAGGTGTATTTAAAGATCAACTCAAAATACTGCATCATAAGCCGGACATATGGAATAAATATTCTTTTTTTTTTTTTTTTTATTTAATAATGTTTCTTCCTTCCCCTAATGTAATTTCTTAACGTTATATTCACAGTATTCTTTTCTACTTTTAATATTGAATTTTATACCATTCCTCCTCTTACATTAAAGATATAGATTAAAACAGATTATCTGACATTATACTCATCTACTAATTTCAGTCATTCGAATGTTCGAGCAACATTCATGTCATTTATTTTTAATGGAAAACCTATTTATATGGTTGTAAAAAGGACTTATTCAATTTATATGTTAGTTAGAACGTTGACAATTTCATGATACTTGATTTCCTTTGCGATAGTCAGAAATTGCGATAGCCACCAACAAAAGTTATCTTTCGAAAAAGGCCGACGCTAAAGGTTTTTGCAAAAAACAATTAGAGTGTATTAGATAGGGTGGTATTAAAGTCAATGAAGCCGGGACTTTAATTTATCAAAGCCGCTATGAGATAAAACAAACATAACAAAATGAAGAAGATAAGACAAATACCGTATCGAGCTGAGGCATTACCTCGCCGACCTTTTCAATTCCAGCCAGCTGTGAGCTAAGCCGATTATCCGGCTTCTCTATTGTCAGATAATAATGACAAATTGCTTCTCACCTGTTATTTTCTTTCTCCTATTTCCCTCTGTTTCCTTGACATTTACTCCACTAAATTTACTTTAGTGCCCGGATGGAAAATTAAATAATCTTTGTAGTGGTGTAAATTATTGATAAAATTAGGTATAATTTGTAGATATAAAGTAAGAGGCCTCATAATTAACTTTACCACTATTAAAGTTTACTAATGTTGCATTACGTTTCGGCTATAATGCCATCTTCTAGTGCAAAGAACAATTTTTATCTTAAGGTGAGTGCATGAGGCTTCTGGGTGTAATTACTGTTATGTATTGAGGAGACTTAGGAGAGTAAGTTCATTATTAAATAATTTAAATATTAATTAAGTAAATATTAATAAGCCTTTGTCGGCTAAAGTTCAGAAGGAGTGTATCTACGACCTCTGAATTTCTCACGGACACCCCGCGATAGGACTCCTGTAAGCATTTATTTAAGTACTCCTGATTGTCAAGTATTTTCATTCAGACTTCACTGTGCATTAATATTTGTATAATAAAAACAATTTCGTATATTTATAAATAGCTAGAAATAACTTGGGAATTTTTCTACAATGTATATTAGGGGTAGATTATTTTATGTGAAGGTCAAAGTTTAAAAATAAAGTAGGAGGCTGATAGGAGGAACTTAACCGCTGTGTTATTTAATTATGATACACTACGTTTCGACTATAATGCCATCTTATGGTGTAAAGAACGATTTTCATCTTGAAGTGATTGGTACTACTATGTTTTTGACCGACTGCTTACCCCACATAGCATCTTAGGAAAACAAACTAACTGATCAAAAACATACAAAGCCTTTCTGATTTTTTTTTTTCTATCATATAACTGACAGACAAAAAATAGGTGTAGATTATTTTAGGTGAAGGTCAAAGTCTAAATATAAAACTGGAGGCTGACAATTGACTGTACCACTATTTAACTATGATCTACTATTTCGGCTATAATGTCTTCTTCTGATTCAAAGAACAGTGTTTATCTTAAGGTACTTACACCCAGAAGCCTCGTGTCTCAATTCACTGAATTCAGTCATGACATCCGAAACGTTGTCCATCATAATTAAATAAAACAGTGGTGAAGTCAATTATCAGCACCTAATTTTATTTAAAAAAATAATAATAATTCTTCCACAGGTGCCAACCTAAAATCCTGACATACTGTCCCTTTCGTATCTGACACACCATGACGTGTAAACCTAATATTTTCTTCAGTAACTAATAATTTCGGTGCTCAGACAGCCAAATGGTAGACAGCAAATACTGCACCGCACCCAATTATCATTATTGCTAATATGGTTAGTCATCCTTAGTTCAGTAGATTTCTTATAAGATTTCATACTTATTAAACATTTTTTTTTTCACCGGGCTTCTGTTGCCTCCCTTCCACAAAGATCTATGAGATGATTTAATTTCATCCAGAAAAATATTTTGTTTAGTAACTAATTTAAAAGGAATTGAGATCCTTTAACTTTAGAAATAAAATTATCGTGGCAATCAATGTCTGTGATAATCAGAAGCTTTCTTTTTTTAAGTCAATCTAAACACTGAAAATAATTATGTACCTCTCATCTTAAAGTAATTTATACCCTTACTCAAAGTCCTTATAGTTCATAGTTGTATATAACACTGCATAATTATCGTATAATTATTTGCCAATGACGGTTTTTTTTTTTGGTTTTTTTAAGAATTAAGTAGAAAGTGACCTGGCAAAGTGGTTGAAGTCACTTGTGGAAAAAAAAATATTACGTATCTTAGAATATCATTCGTCATTGTTAAAAACTGAGGTGGTTCGTTTATTTATACAAGATAGAGTTGTTTAGTCATAAACTAAATAGAAAACACTTATGACATTTTGCAACCTTCTAAACGTTAACAAACGATTCTCTAGAATGTGAAATACTCTTATTTCTAGAAGAAGTGACTTATACTATTTTGCTATCTGAGCACAGGAACATTGACGGTGAATAATTAGACCATAATTAAGGTCGATTACTGAGTATAACTTAGGAACTTTAAGAAGTTTGTCTAAGAGAATAAATTAGAGGAAGATATGAGGAGCATACTTTTTTAATTGTTTAGATAGACTAAAAACATAAAGCTTCCGAGTATTGTAGGCATTGACTGCCAAGAAAATGATTATCATTGGGAATTGAGCCTCTTTCTAAATTACAGTTATTAAACAGAACATTTTATTCATTAAAATTAATTTATGTCATTGATCGTTGCGTAGATGACGATATCGAAGATCCAAGATGAATGAGTAGGGAAAACCTAGTAATAAAAATACAATGAAGGTAATTTGCAGAGGAGAATGAGAAGAATGAATATTAAATCATATCAGAAATCTACTGAACTAAAGATGATTAACCATATCAGCAATAATCATTGTTGGGTGTAGTGCTATTGCTTCCAAATCGGTGTTGCTAGAAAGTAATTAAAATTCGACAAAATATTTCTGCATTACTTAATAAAACATTAGTAAAATTAAAAAAAAAAAATGGTGCGGGCGTCATACGACATTCACTTACCTCGGCTGTTAAAATAAATTTAAGGCATTAAATAAATATGATTTTAAAATGTTTAAAGTTATTATAAATAAAATTTGTATTCAGTTGAGCTGGAAATATATGATTTAGATTAAATAATATAACAATATCAAATTGTTACGTATAATTATCAGTAATTATTTTATGCCCTATCTGTCACATTACAATATCTTTTACAACTGTATGTAAGATAATATTCTGTCTAAAATCATCAACTTTCCAGCGGTATATTATACATTTATGTTTCTGTTTTTACGTTTGTTTATTGATCTAAGGTCCGTTTATGCTGCTGTGGCTAATCGGACGATGCTAGTGAGAGTCCTAAATTTTGCTTTCCAGGTTTAATTAGGATAGGAATCTTTAACGAGTACCTGGGACAGGCTAGAGACCACCTTATAACGTTACATCCAAATTACGGCATAACTAACGATTTTTTATTCCCATTAAAAAAATCCTAGAGCCACCTGCGGGATCGAACCTGGGACCTTGTGCATAGGAGGCTGTTATGCTAACCACCATGCTACAGTTAACACCTCTGTTCTTATGTTCAAAATAATAATTACATTAAAAGAAGATGTTCGCTCCTTTAGATTGTTATCAAATTCGTTCAACTTTTATATGTAGTTATTACTCTTAATAAGACGATACGGGAAATGTTTTATCTATAGAATTAAGGGAAGAAAATTGAAAAGTAGCATTTAAGCCCTTTTAGACTATGAAGTTTTCAAGCCATTTTATAATCGAAATGAAACCTAAATGATAAAAAATTTACATTACAGTTTTATCAAAATTGCCAGAGCCGTTTTCGAGAAAAGTATAAAAAAGTGAAAATACATGGTATGAAGTAGCACTTACGGTTAATCCGGAATTCCGAATTCAATGAAAAATATGCTGTAATATCTAGGGCTTATAGTTGTTTTAAATGTGAAATTTCATTTTTTACGACTTTTCGTATTCGTGCTAGACTCACCTCTCACACTGACATATACATACACACATTTTTTGGGACTTGGTTATTTGGATTCAGGTGACCCTTAAAACGTATATTTCCGTGAAAACAAGAATTCGAAAATTTTCATGATCGTAATACTTTCCCTTATTATATATTATACATATAGCTAAGTGTTAAATATAATTATTTGATTGCAGTCCTCATATTGTTATTCCAATTTATTAATTGAACTAAATGTTCAAATAATAAAAAAATAATCCTTATAAAGTTTCAGATTTATTTCTTTCTCAGATGTATTGGTCTGTGTTGCGCGCAACTATTTTTTATACAAGGTTTCAGGAAATATATAGAATAACTGTAAAATATTATGAAAGTTATAAATATGGTGCGATTTTTAAATGGATTGCCCCATAAATGAAAGCTATAAGTTAGAAGATTAGCAAAAAACAATTTGCTTTCAGATGAGTAAAAGAATTACGAAAGTTGAACGTATTACTAGTTTGCCACTTCAGTAGGTTCTGAAAATATAAGTTATGCGAGGAGCACAAACATTTGTAAGATTTATGAAATCCAGATAGTGTTTATGAATAAACTTTTAAAGTTTTCCTAATCTTATTCCACTGATTACCCGAAACTGATAAAGTCTCTCCAATAAAGGGCATCATAATAAGATACTTATTTTTTCCCTTTCAGAGAGAATGGGAAAAGAAACGGATGTAATTAATTAAATTCACATTTATTCCGTTTCTTCTATTCCTCTACAAACAGTCACGCGAGAAACCCGGCCTATTGTTCTCCGTGTATGGCATGAAAGCTTTCTCACGTGATATAAAAAAAAATAATAAAAAGAAAGAATTAGAGAAGAATTTTATTAATTTATACTGCTCCTTATTAAATATATAAAGAGAAATTGTTACTCGTTCAAATATTTTCTTCTTTTTAAATTCATTCTTTCAGCAATAATTTCCGTTCTTTCATACCGTCCATATTCTATCTTTAAACATAGCTCGTCGGACATTTTAAGTAATGATAATTTTTAAAAATTGAAATTCGGTCCTTCATCTGTTTAAAGTTCCACTAACGACCATCATGATATTTTTCTTCTTACACTTTTTTTTTATTTTAAATTCACAACATTTTTTTCCAATGATATTATTTTATGTCTCAGCTTCATTTTTATGAACTACTTTATGATAAGTTAAGGGTGGTATAATAATAGATTTATTCATTGCATTATCTATTTACTTTACATTAATTACACCCTTATTTATTGAATATATATGTAAGATTGTTCAAACGTGATTTAATACTCTGTAATGGTTTACAAAATACATTTATTTAAATTAAATGTAAACTTCGCTAAATGTAAAAATAATCACAACTTTTATCATAAATGGAATTAAATAACACGTTGTTTATTAAATGGTAAAAGGACAAACAATATAACTGATCGAAACTAACTCTTTTTAACATAAGTATAACCAATTGTAACCTCCCATAAGTTATATAAATAAATGTCTATTAAAACAGCTGATCTTAAACATTGACCAAGAAAAGCTACAGTGTAGACAGTGAAGTTTACATATATTAGCTAATTAGCCCTTCCTTCATTTTTATTTTCAGTGTGTAAAAATTGATACGAATAGTTCACATCAGAAATAAATAAATTTTTTATAAACAAAAATCTGTCTTTGGACATTCAACGTTAACGTATTTTATCATCTTATTATTATCTTTCTTTTTAAGGAGTATAAGAACATTACGAAATCTAAAACAATAATAATAGCGTTCTTTAAAACCTTTTTTTTATTTCATGTTATCTGTTTTAATATTTATTCAAGTTTTTTTTTTTTTTTCGGTCTGTATACGTGATATTTTTTCATATATTTCTATTGTCTGTTGTAGTACTTATTCTATTGTAAAAAAAAAGTATAAAATCATGTATGGACAGGAGCCGTGCTGAGTGGCTAGCGCTATCTCTCATGCTACAGTTCTGGTCAATCCATCCGGGCTCTATAGAGTAAAAATAGGATTCACTTACAACCTTCCCGTATGTACTCACCAAAGGACCTACACTAAAAAAAGCATCGAGAAACGCATGTAATCTTCCAATCACACGCGAGCCCAGGCCTCACGCTGTCGCGCACTGAGAATTTAATTAACATTTTAGCACAAATTATATCGTTCGAATTTCTATTTATTTTTGTTGAATATAAGGATTGAGTGAGAAAATAAATTTAGTTACAATGTCCTAGAGTGGATGTATTAGTGGAGGGGAGGAAATTCATATGAACATTGTTTGAATTCTTATTTAATAATGTTTCAAGCAATTATATATATTTTTTTATTAATGTCACATTGGTAAAATATATAATGTCTATGATTTAATTAGTTCGTTATTCCAAAAATATAACTATAACAAAAACAAGAAAAGATATTTTTTTTTTAAGGATAGAGTTATTTATGAAACTACAACATGCATACTATGCTTATATAGAATAAAGGATATGGCGAACAGATGGAGCTGATTTGATAACTGAAATGTACTTGAAACTATCTTATCTGTCTGTAGCTATATCCCCGTTTACAGTTAGTTTGTATCTACTCTTGCTCATCTTACGAAACCTAACTTGTATTAAGGCAATTCGCTATCACCCGTATCCTTCTTTGTAAATCTTCGACATTTAGACCGTAGTTCATAATTAGCTTTTGGTAAAGTTTCAATAGGGTTTAATCTGTGAATGATCACTTATTTCCTGTGATGATTTCTTCACGAAATCTAAGCATAATTCAATTAATTCTCTAAACTTTTAACTTTCACATACATAAATATTTCATTTCTAACTGTATTTGGAAATTCTTAATTTTTTTATAACGGAGGTAAGTATTGTGCGCAATAGATGTTTTTTAAATTCTTTAGCTTTTTAACGGTATGATATCTATTTATTTATGTTATAATTATTATTTACGAAAAAAAATTTGAAAATACGAGAAAAATTTTCTACTCTCTGATACAGTTTGTTATTATTTTCATTCATTTAATGTCACTTTATCCTATTTTGGCTGAACGGACGGTGCTACCTTGGGAGTTTTAAATTTTACTAATAGAGGTTAAATTAGGATAGGAATCTTTAACCTGACATGGCTTGGGACCTCCATTTTCCGTACCCTCCTAGGGACGGCATAACCAAGGATTTTTCATCCATCTATCAGCCGGATTTGAACCCACGACCTCAGGCAATCGGGCCACTAGTGACCCCAGAGTTGTTTATTAAATTCTTTCATATTTAATATTCACCTATTTTTTATCATTGTTAACAAGCCGAAATACTAAATGATAATAACGTGTATAATAATAGGAGTAACATGTAATAAACTGCTGAAAATCCTTTAATTTCTAATCAATAAAATTAAACGTACTTTAGAGAAAGAAATATAAAAATTGGTGACTGAACTATATTATTTCATTTCAAAGAGGATCAAACCCACAAGAAATCAAAGACCATTTAATTTACATCAATATATTTATTTACAGACTTGTTATATCAATTTTCGTGAAGATGAAGAGTTTTGGGCTCGGTACATGTAGAAATTCGTATTGTATCTAGACATTGGTCCGTGCAATAAGGTGATTCGGCCGAGATCACGCTCAGCCCCCAGGTTTTTTCCCCATTATTGGGTACCCGATTGATTGAGGCTGGGTATGCCCCAGAAGGGTCTCCATACCCTAGGGTCGCCCCTCGGCAGAAATAATAGAATAAATAATATTCCGCCACAGCCTGGATTTGAACCCAGGACCCGGAGCACATTAGACTAGCGCTCTACCCACTAGACCACGCCACTCCAATAATAAAGATGCAAAACGCATGGTGTAAAGTAGCTATTCTGTTTACCTATATTGTTCAAAAATTGATTTTATTATCTCAGGTATATAGTTATATTAAAGATAACATAAAAATAGTTCCATAAGAATTTACCTAATACCAAGTTACTGTTACATACATACACACGCACACAAACAGACGTTTTTGAAAGACCCGGTCTTTTAGACTCAGGATATGTGAAAGTAAAATGTGAGCTTAATCTTGTAGATTATGGCTAGTGAGTAACAGAGTATTAGGGCTAGGTTTATGAAATAATAAAATAATGCATTGATATTACTTTTTAAATGAGTACATAAATTCTAGGCCCTGTTGGTAGAAATTATATTTTTTTAAAGTTTAAATGGGAGATCCCTTCCCCGCAAAAGCAGACATTAACCCACTTGATAAGACACATAAAAGAAGATCTAATTACTCATTTTATCTCGAGCTTGAATAGCATGTATGTTGGAGTGAGGGTTATCTAATTTTTTTCCCTTCTTTTAATTAAAAACTCATTAAGAAGCAATTATTTTCCGACGCTTTCGGTAAATCTACTCCAACGTGTAATTAGAAATACATCAATTCTCTACGTTTTTTTTTTTTTTTTTTTTTTTTTTTTTTTTTTTTTTTTTTTTTTTTTTTTTTTTTTTTTTTTTTTTTTTTTTTTTTTGTGATGCTAGCCACATGTAACGAATTCCCGTACTTTTTAAGAATAACTTAATCTCTACCACCCCCAAATAAACCTAAAAATATTGGTTATAAAATAAGTTCGCGTTTTTTACTGGTGATCTCAACAAAAATATCAGACTATTGTAAATACTTTTAATTAATTATATTCTGCGATATACCGTGTCGTAGAAGAAGTGTTGTCTGAGCATCGGTTGAACTAGGTCATCATCAAGGGTAGAAGGACGACCCGTAAGCTTTACGTCTTCCAAGTCAAAATTCCCGGTTCTGACCTTGCAAACCGTTTGCAGACGGTGCTTTCAACTAAGACTTCATTGCTAAACACACATTTTGGAAATAATAATAATAATAGGCTTACCGAACCCGAAGGTTCGATGCCGATACCACCAAACTTCGCTTGCACAGACTCGTCCGATGTTCGCCGGTCAAGCCCAAGCCCCCGAGATCAGGCTTAACGCAATCCTGCCATCGACGCTTCGGCCTACCTTTCGGACGCCTACCAGTCGGATCAGCGATTACCAACTTTCTCGGAATCCGTTCCTCACCGAGCCCAACAACTTTACGCGCCCATTCGAGTCTCTGTGATGCTGTCAACTCAATTATATTCACAGGGTACAAGCTCCGCAATTCCGCGTTGTGCAACCTTCTAAGCTCCCCAGCCATCTCTCTTCGGACCAAAATTTTACGCAGTTCCTTATTTTCGAAAACCTTATGCCGTTGTTCATCCCTTTCGGAAATACAAATTATTAAATGACATAATGAATGTTTTATCCTCCATTTTAAGCAAGAAAAATACAACTTAAATATAAGTAATCTCGATTAAAACAGCAACACAAAAGTATCTTAGCTAATCCTTTTATAGAATATGTAAACATGATTGAGCAAGTAAACGTGATTTTATGAACACAGAGTGGATCAAATTGAAATGTTGAAATTAAAATAATTGAATAATACAAAGTAATTTAAATTACAATAAAATTGAGAAAAAAAAAGTGTTGCTCTTTGAAAGTCGTTCAATTTAAAACTTGTTGTTCAAGCTTTCTGAC
Organism: Piezodorus guildinii; assembly: GCA_023052935.1. NCBI lineage: Eukaryota > Metazoa > Arthropoda > Insecta > Hemiptera > Pentatomidae > Piezodorus > Piezodorus guildinii. The sequence goes on from CM041292.1 coordinate 66,446,983, forward strand.
TTTAAAAACAAAAAAAAAAAATAATAATAATTGATTAGTAAAAAAATTAGATTAAAGGAAATAAAAACGTAAAGAAAAGATAAAGTTTTTTTGTTGTCACTTGACTATTATGTAACATTTTGTCTTTTGACTAGAATCTATTATTCTTCAATTTTTTTTTTTCATCCTCAAAAATGAAACACACAACCCATTGTTGTTATTGCTCGGATTGAAAATTAGAAAACTTTTGTTGTCAGAAATTTAATAGCAAATATTTGTTGATTGATACAATTGCCACAAAGACTTATTCGTTTGAACTAAAAAAAAAAAATATTGAAACTTCTATTTAGTCTCAACTTTGTGTTTTGGAATAATCATTAATTTAAGTAATTTGAGCCGTTTAATTCTAAAAATTAAATGTTGAAAAAGGTTTTAAAATACAAAAGACATTTGATTTGAATGTTATTCAAAGAATGATGAGTTCAGGAAGCCGATAGACGAAGCTATTGGAGTGCTTGCCGTTGAGTTTACAGAGGGACATAACCATGATCTATTGTTTTTCTCAGCCAGGGAGGAATTTTTTTTCTCTTTTTTTATGAGGATAGTACATTTTACAATATAGAAAAAAATAAATGTATCTTCAAAAAATCAAGATACATACAAGATCAGCCCTTAGTAGGAAAAACTATATATAAAAAATCATAACTAAAGGATTTATTAAAAAAGTTATTTTTTGTATTTATAAGAAGTACGTTCCATGGAATATATTAGCAAAGTAGTTACTGAAATGATTTTTCTAATGTTATGAAAGGAAAATTATGTTCTGTACCATTGTAATTATAATTTAATATAAGTATTTACTGTATCAAAACATTGTTTTCACACTTAGACGTATACTTATAAAATATAGTGTTCATTCTCTAACAGATTTTGGATTCTTACAAAAATGAAATAAAATTGCAAACAGAATGTCCATATACACGATCACCTAAGACGACTTATTCATTTAAATTACTAAAATAGACAATATTATATCATCTAATGATAATTTTTGTTCTCATCACGTATAAACGGCTTTCATTTTAAATAAAATAAAAATACTTTATATTTCATTTCCAAGAAGGTCACTCCCAAGGAGCTTATATTTTATATTACCTTATTTATAATTGAAAGTTAATTAATTCGACGAAGGCAAGAAACGAGTTAAATTTAATAAATTAAAATTATGTGAAACTTAAAGGAAAGCTTATTATTATTATGGTTCGTGATTCGAGAATAATAATGAGCTTTATTAATTTTCATGATTAACCTTGTTCAATATTCTCATCAATTATTTATCTTGCCAACAAAAATCAAACTTTTTGGACATAATAATAATTTTTGTTATCAATATTTAGTGTAACTATTGAATACTGAATAACATCTTATTCAATATTTGATTTTAATTGAATCGCTGATTTTTTTTTTTTCAAATCCTAGTTTAATAATGTTAAAATAATGTGCTTTCACTTGATTATTTATTATTTATTTTGCAAACATTATAAAATCAGTATGTAGATTTAAGCCTAGCATTAAATTCTTGAATCGCTCAGGTGCTGGCAGTAATGGAGGACTATTGATCTTTGGGTTTGCTCATTTTTTCTTCTTCCTTTGGCAATGTTTAGTATTTAAAATTCTCAGGAACATAAAATATTAAATGTATATTTTTTTCAATATATAGGCCCTTCTCAATAAAACGTATAATCGGGTGCGTCTTCCTTGAAAATTTCAAAAGTTGAGTTTTTGGTCCATCCTTTTTTTTGTGTGTCCCTATATATAAAATTGGATCTGATTTAGCACTCAGAAGAGCTTCATTAGGTGTAATTATCAAAATAATTAATTTATTAATTATACCAGAAATCAGAAAGTGGGCTAATGACGATCTAGTGGTGATCGCAATGATGAGTGGTTGAGCCAATGAATTTTGGAATGATATTCCTCGCCTCTTTCATCTATTACATATTTTTAAAAATTCGCTTCTATAGACGATCAGCACCCAATTGAGTATGATATAATGTAAACCAAAATATTTCTTCATACCAAAGCAGTAAGTTTAAAGGAAAATAAAAAAACACCCGTTTCATCATTTCATACTATAGTATACTATACTATTAACGTTTCGGACATTAATTTAGTAAAATAATTTATTTAGTAATAGAAATTTTTTATACAGGAATAATTCATTTATTTGAACTTATGACTGTGCAACAAGTAGAGCAAACAAATATCTACTAAAAAAAAAATCTGTGCGGGCAACACACGACTTTTACTTACCTCCGTTGTTAGAATCAATTAAAGAATATTCAAATACAGTTAGAGATAAAAATTAGTGAAACTATTAAAGAATTAATTAAATTGAATTTCTATAGAAACATGTATTTTATTAAGATTCTATTATATTTTATCTAAAACAATCACTTAGTTTTATCGGCTTTTTATCACTCTCTATTAAATTTTAAAAGCTTGAGTATGAGATGAGTTTTTCATAAAATCTTAGCTTTCTAACGGTATATTACATGTTTTAAATTTCAAAAACTAAAAAATTACATTAAAAAAATATAATTACAGTTTTTTTTTTCCTTTAGTTGGTATCGAATTCATTCAAATTATAATTTACCTGTTTTTCATCAGTGTAACAAGATAGTATAGTTATTTTATAGAATCAACAAATTAAAGGTACTTTAGAAGAAGAAAATTTAAAATATTGCATTTAAGCCCTTTCAAACTATTTTAATCAGAATGAAACCTACATGATACTAAAACCTATTAAATTTTACATCGATATATCGAGTTTAATCAGCCAGACCGTTTTCAAGAAAACCATAAAAATGTGCAAAATGCATTGGTATAAAGTGGCTCTTCTGGTAAGCTCATTTTAATAAAAAAAAGGTTTTGTAACTCTCGGGAGTATATTTGTCTTAAATATGAAATTTCAGTTTCATAGGACTTACCGTTTTCGGAAGTTACTACACACACACAACACGACCTTTTTTTTATTTGACTCAGGGGACCCAAAATGTGTATTTCCGTTGAAAACTGGAATTCGAAAATTTTCACGATCGCAATACTTTCCTTACTTTATATAGTGAAAGTAAAAAAAGTTTGATAAACCAGTTTTTGTACGAGGGAAATCATTTGGACAGCGATTTTTACGTTTCGTTAAGAATGGCCCATATATTATTTTGGCAATGACCTGCAAGATACCAGTTACGAAAAAAAGGCCCTTCGCTGGAAACTCGACTGCTTTATGATAACATGCTCCTTACTGAAATGCTATTAGACCAACTTCTGGAAAATCTTCCTCATGTTCAGAATAGGTTAATGATATATAGTACATATACCATGAGTCCATCTAACTCCTACCCGATTTGAATAATGGTGATGACAATCGCTTGATTTGGGTCACTGAAAAAGTACGATATCCATATGTAGGGTTTTAATATATGCTTCCTCTTATTAGGCTTCACAATTCCTAAAGAATTTTGCTGGATGTTCTAATACTAAATGTTTTTACATAGTGTTAATTCTTGATGTTATGTTAATTGTTATTTATTTTTTTATATTTTAGTGAGTTTTGGAGATGGAGAAAAGCTCCTTAAATCAGAATCAATAAAAATTGTTGTAAAAATAAAGTTTTGGAAAAAATAAGAACAATTTTATTAATTATAAATGTATGTTTCTCCCGGAAAAAAGTAATATAGAAATCTATGTTGCAATTATTTACACGGTTAATGGGATATAAATAAGTGGATCCCTATCGTATACTGTTATTTTATGTTCCAATGATATTTGTATAACAAATTTTATGAATATTCATAAAATGTATTGCTCAAAGCGTATGATTTCTTCTTAAAATAATTTATAATAAAGAACATTACAGTTTTTGACTATACATAGTTTATAGGATGTTAAAAATTCGTTTCTGTGCCTACCTCAACTCTATGTTTTTGTTTATTTCAATTATTCGAGAATCTGAACGACAACGATTTCTATTATTTCTTTTATACTTAATGATTTTTTTCCTCAGAATTAAGAGACAAAAAATCTTTCTGAGATATTTAAGAAAAGTGGAAGGGAAAGAGCACTGACCTTAAGTTAAAACGAAATATTAGGAATAACTTCCCTCTCCAATTTAAGTGTTTGAATCCCTGATTTAGGCTCTTATTCCAAGAAACGTGTCTTCCAAGCGAATCTTGTTATCAAGAGCTTAGGAAGCTTTTAAATCAGCTAAATTTTCTCAAGTGACAATATTTACTATAAAAAATTATCTTGAATATTAAACATAAAAATTTACAGAAAATTCATGAAATATTTCTATTTAATTAGGATCCGCAGTTGAATTCTTTGCTACATACTAGACAGACGCTCTTATCTTCCAATGAACTACAAAAGGCCTATACTACGTAACCTATATGGCTTACGGAGTTAAGCATTGGGGTCTCTACTAAACCATCAAATTCTTACCGAATTCAATCCTTACAATCAAAAACCCTTCAGTCGTACCAGTTTCAATCTCTGGAGGACGTGGGTGGAAAAGGTTAGATGCCTGTCCAGCGTCACGCCCGGCTACACAATGTTTTTTGACAGATGCCGTTTTACACTTTCTGAGCACAGTCATACGGATATATGTGCAAATATTACATATTACAAAAATGTATGAGCCGAAAGATTACGATAATTAAATATTATTACAAAATAATTAATTCTGTGTTAATTTATTAACTCCTCCCGTAACCATGCACTTCTTTATTCCTTGACGACATACCTTCTTTATTTATATCAAATTAGAGACATTTTTACAGTGCAAGTAGAATCACTATCCACTAAGGCAAGCTTATGTGTGGCAAAGGAATTCATCCTGCGACAATTAAATAAAGCACAATAACAAACAGTAACACAGTACAAGTAAAATTTCGATTTAAACATCGTTATACCACGAATAAATTATTTCGATTATAAACTTTTAGTTTATGTTTAGACACATTAATCAATCTAGTTTCGAGAACTAAATAAAATAATATACTATCTAATACGGGCAATATGATACCTATTAATAATCTGCTAAGAACCAAAATATATCGAAATATACAGTTTCTTAAAAGTACCTCAAGTTCATAGCAAAATATACACGTCCTACTGAACATAATAGATTTGCAGTGTATAAGTTAGAATTATGCTGAATAACGATAAGCAAAACTAGGTTTTAGCAAAACAGGTTTGTCTGTTTGGAGGAATTAAATAAACCCAAATAAATTCATTATTTTTAATTTATTTATCTAAAATAGGAAGCCTTACGAATTACCTATTTTAATTGTTTTTTTTCCTATCAATAAATCATCGAAACTTAAATCATCATTTAAATTAGTAGAAGTGTCTTTCATTATACGTAAAGTAGATGATCCGAACTTGAAACGATCTGCACCGAGCCGATAATAGAATGAAACATATTTTATAACAAATTTAGTGTATTAGGAAATATGTTAAGAGTGAGTTGCCTAAAAAAAACCTGGACAGACTATTTTTAATTATTTTTAATTAAATATTGCAACATCATGATAATGAGAAAACTTTTACCCTGACTTAAAGTAACAAAGGTATAGAATGTGCAGCCGTTTGGTTGCCTAATCTTTTCCTGGACAAACTATCGGTTGTCAGGTAAAATGCGGGTATGTCGATATTAGTTATCTGCACCGGCTTGATAATAGAAAAAAATTATATCAATATAAGCGTTGTTTTATTGCAAATACATTGATATAGTGTTGCCTGCAAAAAAACATGGTCCTAATCTGGGTTGCCGAATTTTAAAGATTAAATTTTAACGCGAGTGGAAATGCGTGACAGAAATCCGAGTCGAGTATAGCGTGTAATAATAAAGGACCCAACATTGCAGCCGCACGTAATCGGACATTGAATATAAGTAAGTTTGATATCCCATATAAAATTACAGGACCTCAACAAATCAGAACCAAAGATTTTGGGCAAAGCCATAAAAAATTATCGTTTCAAAGATGGTTTGGTACACTTCTTGGCTGATTATTGGGAAAAAAAAACATTTACTGTCAATATAGATTCTGACAGTTTGTGCATATTTCCAAGTAAAATTACAAGAACATCCGTATCAGAAGCCTTTATTAGAATTTTAGAGCCTGGTGTTGAGCGTGAAAAACAATTCTCGTGTCTCCCTCTTTATGGTCGCATGCATAATCAACTTATTCGATTTTATTAATACAACTTTCCTGAGAGTGGTACGAATAACACAGATGTTCAACAGTTAAATTTTTTTGTTTGTTTTGTATTATTGACAGTAATTTTTTGTTTTCCCAATAATCAGCCAAGAAGTGTACCAAAGCATCTTTGAAACGATACTTTTTATGGCTTTGCACAAAATCTTTGGTTCTGATTTGTTGAGGTCCTTTAATTTTATATGGGATATCAAACATACTTATATTCAATGTCCGATTATGTGCGACTGCGATGCTGGGTCTTTTATTATTACACGCTATACTCAACTCCGAATATCTCTGTCACGCATTTCCACTCGCGTTAAACTTTAATCTTTAAAATTTGGCAACCCAGATTAAGACCAAGTTTTTTGCAGGCAACCCTATATCAATGTGTTTGCAATAAAACAACGCTTATATTGATATAATTTTTTTTCTATTATCAAGCCGGTGCAGATAACTAATATCGACATACCTACGACATTTTACCTGAAAACCGATAGCTTGTCCAGGAAAAGATTAGGCAACAAAACGGCTGCACATTCTATACCTTTGATACATTAAGTCAGGGTAAAAGTTTTCTTATTATCATGATGTTGCAAAATTTAATTTTATTTTTATTACAAAACAAAAAATTTGACATAAAATTTAATTTGCCATCTGCATTTCTTTTGCAATAAGCAAATTTGTGGACTGCTGAAGCAGCGGCTCATCATAGCAGAGTTCGTTAAGTGATCAGCATATCTCTTGGCCACCGCCTGCGTAGTCGTCGGGGTGGGCTGTAAGGATTCGTAGAGCATTTTAATGTTTCTGTAAGAGGGTTGGTGTTGTATGTTAGTCTTTGGTGGAAGTTATTGTATTGTTCTGTAGCAGTGGCTGAAATAGTCGGAATGTTTAAGTCGTTATGTATAACGTCATTTGTTACGTAGAACGGTGCGTCCACTATTTTGCGCAGCACTTTCGACTGAAAGGACTGTATTCTTTGGATACTTGTTGGTTTGGCAGAGCCCCACAGTTCTATCCCGTATGTCCAGATTGGTTTTAGCAAAACTTTGTAAAGAGTTAGTTTGTTGGTTAATGATAATTTAGAGCGTCTGTCAAGTAATCTAGATAAAAGACCGTATCGTCTGTTGAGTTCTTTGCGTTTTTGTCGAATGTGGGTACTCCAGGTCAGTCTTTTGTCCAAGTGAATACCTAAATATCGAATTTCGTCGGAAGGCGGAATAGGAATATTATTAAAGTTTAATGGGAGGAGAAGGTTTGTGGTTCAGGGTGAACACTACATGAGCACTCTTGGACTCGTTCATCTTTATTTTCCATCTAGAAGCCCAAGCAGAAATTTCATCAAGGTGGTTTTGGAGGGATATTGCCGCTTGCAAAGGATCCTTATCTGAACAAAGAACAGCTGTATCATCAGCAAAAGTAGCCAAAAGAGTCCTATTGTGCTGGGGAAGATCTGACATATAAATGTTAAACAATATTGGTCCTAAAACACTGCCCTGAGGTACACCTGCCTTAATTTGCTGAATTTAATTAAAAAAAATTTTTTTTAAACAATTAAAAACAGTCTGTCCAGGAATTTTTTTATTCAACCCATTCCTAACACATTTCCTAATATACTAAATTTGTTATAAAATATGTTTCATTATATTATCAGCTCGGTGCAGATCGTTTTAAATTCGGATCTTAGACTAGCAGCGACCACATTACAAGAGAATGATCCAGCGTGAAGATATAGCGCTGAGTTAAGAAAGGAAGGGGATTGGCTGCGGCGGAGGGAGAAGGGAGAAGGTGCCGCTAACGAAGTTTGTCCCTGTGGTGTAAGTCACTATTAGGAGCACTAATTACCATTTCATTAAGTTCTCTCCAGGTTGTGCCTCTGTCAGCTCAACACTCTCCCACCTTACATTCCTTTACATAACTATCATCTCGTTGAGGATACATATACACAAATAGATTTACATAATGTAATCGGAGTAGCATCTGTAGTTGCAACGCTTTTTCCATTTTAGCGTTATTTGATAAATTTATTTCAATATTATCATTTAACTCCCCGACATTTTATAAGATTCTCCTTTGTAGAATATGAAAAAAAAAATAGGAATGAGGTTATACATTAATAGGATAATGCACCGTGTATTTAACCAACAAAAAAAATGGTAATACCTGGGTGAAGAACACTGTAAGAAAAAAACAAATGTAGTTGCCACTTAAGGTTTCAGAACGTTTCTGAGTTTGCCTCTCTGGCTTTTTGTTTTCCTTATCTCTCAAGTTATAATCTTTTAGCTTCTGAATATTAATTAGCGAGGTTCTTTGCATTACACCCAACAAGGCTAATTCTAAGATAATTACTATCGCTTTAAGATTGTGTTTATCAACATTAATGTATTGGCATGTTTTAAATTTTAATAAAACTCCCTTTTGCTTGTTTTTTTATTTTACATTTTTTAATATTAAACTTTGAGTATACCTTAGGAAGACTATTTACATTAAGACTGAGTAATTTATAGTCTCAGACAACCAGCGGCAACAGACTGATCCAGTATAGATGACAAAAAACATGGCCAAATGTATCAACAGTTTTTGATCGTATAAAAATAATAAAATAATTATTTAAATTAATAATATATAAATTACGTTACCAACTATACCTTACACCACGACCTTAATATTCCATTTATTTTAGACCTGGTACCATCCAAATTCTCCAAATTCCATCAGAACCTTCTTTATCATCCTAATCCTCTTGCTCAATCGCTCTCCAGCTCCACCCATCCCTACAATCCTCCTCGAAGATTGAAACGGCAGGGGCCCCGCGACGTTTTGTAAAAATTTATTCTGGAGTTCTGACACTGGTCAGATCCTCCTCTCATGTACTGCATGTTTGTGACTATTCCGTCCTAGCTCGGCCTCCACTGGCTTACACCAGTGATGCGCTGGGTGAGAGGCGCTAGGATCTCTTGGATTCGGCTTCTCTCCCCACTTGTGGAGGGAGCAGCCGAGTCTAGGGTCCCATTAGCAGATTGTATATAGTTAAGTTTGCTTGTATGATTTTTATTTATTTCCCAACATGTATTTATCTCTACTACAAGTTGTTGCTTTGATTTGTTTGTTGTTGTTTTTTTTTTGTTTTTATTAATTGTTATTTTTTTTGTATATATTTGAATTTGTTTATTTCCGATTTTATGTAACTTGACTTTATCATAACTGTCTGTATATATTGTATGAATGTTTATTACATCACTATTACTACTGTTCATTATGTAGCAAATTGTAATATTTCTCAATATAAAAAAAAAAATAATATATAATAGATTGTATTTTATCGTAGGAAAGTGTCCAAAAAATTAAAAAAAAAATTATAATAAGAAAATAATGATATGACTAATGAATACCCACTTGCATTAACATCTTATATATTAAAAATAAATTTTAAATCTATATACTATATTAAAAAAAATATATATGAATCAATCATTACCAGTCATCGTCAAAATATCTCTTATAGACAGCTAAAAAAGAAAGTTAGAGACAAAAAAAATATACCTTTATTTTTAGATGAGGAAGATGGTTAGGGGTGCGGTCATAAATTAGAAACACGCATTTAAAATAAGTGTTATTTTAATTATGTGCCTACGTTTCGGCCTACAATGTGGGCCTTCATCAGGGCTAAAAGAAACAAGATAACAACCAATGTAATTATAGACTTAATAATGCGTTAGGTATATAATAATAATATGACAGTAATAAATTATGGGAACATAAATAAAATTAAATGTAAAATGATATTAAGATGACAATTATAAAGTATGGAAATAAGGTGACAGTTATAAAGTATGGAAATAAACAAAATTAAGATGATAGTTATAAAGTATGGAAGTAAACATAATTGAGATCTCATTACAATATTATAATCTCAATTATGTTTACTTCCATACTTTATAACTATCATCTTAATTTTGTTTATTTCCATACTTTATAATTGTCATCTTATTATCATTTTACATTTAATTTTATTTATGTTCCCATAATTTATTACTGTCATATTATTATTATATACCTAACGCATTGTTAAGTCTATAATTACATTGGTTGTTATCTTTTTTCTTTTAGCCCTGATGAAGGCCCACATTGTAGGCCGAAACGTCGGCACATTATTAAAATAACAATTATTTTAAATGTGTGTTTCTAATTTATGACCGCCTTTATTGTATTGATTCATTATTGTGTATATATTTTATTGTAATTTTATGCCGTGTAAATATTGTATGAACGTAGTATGTATGATATCTTTCAGCACTACTACTGATGTCCAAATTGGGACAGATTGTAATTTTACTCAATAAAAATTGTTGTTGTTGTTGGAGAATTTATGACCGCATCCCCAACCATCTTCCTCATCTAATTTCTCAACGGTCAACAAAACTCCATCATTATGAATACCTTTATTTTTGTGGAGTTAAATAGATTAAAGCAGTCATTGAGTCTCCGTTAATAGTTATTTATATTAAGTTCATTATTTTAACCTGAAATATTTTTATTTTTTTTATCCACACCTATCGTTTAGCCCGTGACAATAAGCGGATTTGGTATAAATAGCATGTCAGGCACGAGGGAGGTCGATAACCAATGACATCTACTCCTATCATGAATTTTAAAAAGATTTTATTCCAAAATATCCCTTAGCTTCTTTTCAGCCTTCCTTGAGTATTTTATGGCATATCTGTCGTTGCCGTGTTTTGTGTGAGTTTGTTAGTACGACCGTGATTTTGTCAAAAATTGTATCTATGCAGTCCGAATGTGATCTTGTATCATTGGTATGTATAAGTTTGTATGTAAAGTTTCGTTACTGATATACATGCGTGAAAGAGTGACGAGTCTTAAAATTTTTGATTGAAAAGTCTGGATTATTTTAATGAGTCCGTTTCGCTTTTCCATAGATTTGTAAGGCCTACGTCCATAAGGGTTTTAGAAAGTAGGTATAAGAATTTAGAATTCGTCAGAACGAATTCTATAAATGCTCAATATTATTCTACTACATTTACAAAAATAGGCGGATGATCATCATTGGTCTTTTTTTGTGTCTGTTTTGATAGGGTTTTGTCATTATTTGTTAATATTTCAAATCCATTACAAATTGATGTGGATAGAGTTGATGTGGTTAGGGTTGAAATAGTCGGAGTTGATTTAGTGGACCTGTTTTGCTTTCTTGGGTCTATTTGGCATTCTAAATTTCAAGGGCTCCAGCATGTGCTTTTTTTTTGTTATGATTTTTGAAATGTTTACCTGTTCCTTCTCGCACACACTCACCTAATTATAAGTTTTATTCATTAGTAATTTCTTAAAATATAAACAGTAAAAACATGCTCCCTCCCAATTTGTAATTGACACATAAAGGCATAGAAGCCCTTAATGTTAACAGTGCATGCAGCGCACATAGAAATCTTCTTTATAATACCTTCGAGTAATAGAAAGAAAAATATCTGTGACATGTGTACATAACATATTTGTATTGTATTTTGTTTAATAACACAACCAGAGGGTATGAAAAAAAAAATAAAACCAGAACAGTTCTATAATACCAAGGTGTCGTTCTTAGAAACTCGAAGCTTTTCCTTCCGGATTCACGACGAACTTTCCCACACTGTTCTCCTTACTTGAGTTGTTCCACAGGGGGCAGTTCATAATAGGTAATAGCTGTAAAACCGCTACCGTCGCCGCTTTTGCCGATGATATAGCCGTCTACAGAACAGGTATGAACTAAACTCAGGCTCTAAGTCACGCTGAATCGGTGTATCAAACTATTGTTCGGGAATTGGCAAAGTTAAACATCAGAGTGAATCCGCCAAAATTGGACTGTGTAGTTTTCTCTATCCAGAAAGAAAAAAGTCTCGATTATCAAAAGCTTTTCGAGTTAGCGGCATAGCTCAGACTCCCTCCATCCTACTTCATCGTATATCTCGGTATTAAGACAGATCAATATATGAAGCTCTCTGCCCATGTTTATAACAAAACAAAAACGGTAAGAACCAAATCATACCGACTTCATCGCCTCCTAACGTCCCCAGCTCTCTCACTAAGGCTAAAACTCCTAGTCTATAAAGCCATATCGTATCCTGCGCTGATGTATGGTGCGCCACTGTTTACTCACCTATGAGAAGACACACTGAAACACCTTCAGAGATTTCATAACACAATGCTTGACAGGGATGACCAGTTGAATTACATTAAAAAAAGTAAAAGCTTAACACAATTAAGTTACATTCATTTTAAAAAAGTAATAAAACGAAAAAAGTAACCTTTTTTCTTGGAATAAATTATTAAATGATTTAAAATATACGTTCACTACTCATAAAATTTAAATCATTAAAATGGAATATCATTAAAATGTGAAAATTAAAGCCTTCGTGCTTTAATTTTCACATTTTAATGATATTAAAGCCTTCGTGATGTATGCACTTAATATTACTTGAATTGTTTCATCAAAAAAGCGACAGTTCATACTCGTGAATATTATTTTTGTGTGGTAACAAGCCACAAAACCTATCGCTTAGCATTAAGTAGCATTACCATCAAACCAATCAAACCAGACCAGAAGACCATCAGCAGCCGAAGAAGAAGGATCTTTCCAGACTCAGAAGACTTCACCTTTTTGCTTAGATAGCACCTGCACGCTGTTGGGGTCCACACTTATCTCGTGGAAATAACCTCAGCAGCTAGGGTAGCGTTGCTCTGGCAAAGCCCCCCTCTTCTACCAATCCCTCGCTATGGCCACCTCACTCCCAGGACCTTCTGGCGTAAGTCAGATGGAAGCGGTTGAAGAGAATGCCAGAGGAGAGAAAAGGGTCGCCTGTGACGGGGAAGGTGACTTTATTCCTGTCCCTAAGAAACATGTGTTTCCCCTCAGGACGGAAGTCAGACGCCTTCCTCCTACTGTTGTGGCCAACCGGTATGAGCCGATAGCGCCGCAGAAGACTGCAAGGACTCCTAAGGCTAGGCTCCCGCCTCCCATAGTTATATGCCCACCTCTATCACAGAGGATATTGCATGAGAACCTCAAGTCGGTGAATATCACCGACTTCACTACAAACACGTCTACTAAAGAGACGCGTTTGTGCGTGAGAACGTACCAGGACCATGCTGCTGCCACCAAAGTTCTCAGGGAGGACCAGAACGTACAGTTCCACTCCTTTGCCCCACGTGGCACAAAACGATCAAAAAAGTTTGTAGTTTACGGCTTTGACGTAGACTGCGAGCTAGAACCATTCATCGATGAGATGAAAGAGAGAGTGGAGGGCTTCCGATTGGCTAGGCAGCTCACCAAGAGGATCGGGAATGACACCATCCCGGTCGAAGGCATACTAGTGGTCACCGACCGAGACATGTGAACCAGGTGAGGATTAGGGTCGTCAAGTTTAAAGAAGATGGCTGCCCAGCACAGTGCCGCAACTGCCAGAAGTTCGGCCATGTGATGAAGTACTGCGACAGGACAGTCGTGTGCCCATGGTGTTCCGGCACACACGTTGAGAGCCAGTGCCCCAAGAAAAAGAATCAGGTGAAGTGTGCAAACTGCGGCGGACCCCATGTCGCATCCGCCCGAGAGTGCCCGAAACGACTTGAACTCCTCAAGCAAAGAAGAGCTCCAGACGAAGAAATCGTCGCCAACTCCATGAGACCTTCAAGAACAGTGCAGCAGGGCGTATCTTACTCACATCTCATTGGAGGGTCTGCGGGCCAACCACAGGCGACCACCTCCCACCACCACCAGGCTCCCCACCACCAGGCCCCCCACCACCAGGAGCCAGTACCTTCAGCGCAGCCAGCTCCAGCTCAGTCGGTTCCAGGACAGCAGCAGGACATCATCTCTCTCATCAGCCTCATGACGCAGCTGCTTCAAGAAATCAGAACTGATGACTGAACACCGGGTCATTAACTGGAACGTCCGAGGCCTGCTACAGAAGAAGGCCGAAGTCGAGCTCCTCCTGCAGCAACACCAGCCAACAGTGGTGGTGCTGACCGACACGAAGCTTCCCACTTCAGAGCGTCTTCACTTCCAGGGGTACACCTCCTTTCGGGAGGAGTGCGCCTCCGGGAAGGCAAGCGTTGCTGTATTGGTCAGACGAGATGTCCCTTCTAGGGCAGTGCCAAATCCAGTAGCTTCTACCGAAGGCACTCATATAGTCACAGTAGATGTTCACCTAAAACATCGCTATACTTTCTGCTGTGTCTATAGGAGGCCCAAGGCAATCACAACATCGATGAAGCTGTTGCTGCAGCACGCCCAGGGTAAGAGTCGGCTTGTGGTCCTCGGTGACCTCAACGCACGGCACACTGCCTGGCTGTGCAGCAGTAACAACCCCATGGGCACTTACATCTCAAAGACCAGAATAGCCGTTTTCCACCCAGGGGTGCACACCTTCCGACAGGCGGGCCGACCTGGCTGTACTTCTACGCTGGACCTGCTCCTGACCAGAGATCTGCACACCGTCACGGGGTGCCTAGCACTTCCTTTCGGACCGTCAGATCATCGGCCAGTGCTATACACATTTGATGGCACGCCCGCTAGACCACCGGCGAGCAGATACATGTTTCATAAGGCCGACTGGAAAGGCTACAGGTCCAGTGTGGAAAACACACTACCATGCGTGAAGACTCTTCGAACCGAAGATGAAGTGGACGAGGCGGTGGAGGTCATCACCACTACCATCCAGGAATCCGCCTACCAGCACATCCCTAGGTTCAGCCCGAAGCCGAACGCCATCAGGAAGCCTCCCAGACACATCCTTGCTCTGATTGCCCAGAGGAACAATCTGAGCAACATCTTTCATCGCACACGGGACTACACCTTGAAACCGGCCATCAATGCGATGACCCGGCAGATAGCCAGTCTCATGAGTGATTGGAAGAACGCGCTCTGGCATGATCAACTCAGAAGGACACACGACGATCACAGGCAGTTCTGGAGGCTAGTCAGGACTCATGTCGCCAAGAGACGGACAGTCCACCTAAGATCTGGAGACGACCTACTGACACCTAGGGAACAGGCTGAACTCCTGGCAAAAGGATATGAGGCGAGGGAAGATGCTCGGAAGATAGATGCTCCAGTGCTTCCTGAAGGGAGACCTCCGTCCCCTAACGAGAAGCCCATCTACTCCAGCTTCAGCCAGCTCGAGTCGGTTCTACGACGCACCAAGGGTAATAAATCCTCTGGGCAGGACAACATACCATATGTACTGTTGAAGATGCTCCCTAGGAAGGGTAAAGCCTTTCTACTGAATATCTTCAACTCGTGCATAAGGATATCATACTTTCCGAATGCCTGGAAACGTGCGATCGTAGTACCGCTACTCAAGCCTGGGAAGACTGGAGACTCTACGGAGCACTATAGACCGATCAGTCTTCTCTCGCACATGAGCAAGATCTTTGAGAGGCTGGTTCAGTACCATCTCATGAAACACTGCAGGGAGGAGGGCATCATACCACCTGAGCAGACTGGCTACCAGCGAGGAGTATCCTGTGAGCACCATCTGGCGAAGCTGCAGGCTCACACCATAGAGAAAATGCACAAAAATGAGGCTACGGCGTTGATCTCACTGGACTGCACCCAGGCCTTTGACTGCGTGTCTCACACTCTGTTACTCCGCCGCCTAGAGGAGTACAGGTTCCCCGCTCCCCTATGCCGACTGATCAGAAGCTATCTTAGCGGAAGATCCTTCGTCGTACGGGTCGGTGAGGATCTGTCGAACCCATGCGACACCACCTGCGGAGTACCTCAAGGGTCTGTACTGGGGCCAATACTGTTCGTCGTTTTCACGGCGCCAGTGGTCTCCGTAAAGCAGCCAGGAACAGTGATAGCAGCTTATGCGGATGATATAGCCATTTATGCGACCAGCATAAGCGCAGATGAAGCACTTAAGACGGCCCAATCAGCCACAGACACCATAGTTGACGAGCTTCATAAGAACGGGATAAGAGTAAACCCTACGAAAACGGACGCCATAGTTCTCTCCTTTCAAACAGGAAAGAGGAAACTGCCAACAGAATTCACCGTAGAAGGGGAAAAACAACCTCTCTCTACCAAAGTGTTATACCTGGGAGTGACACTGGATAGGCATTTAACCTTCTCCAGCCACGTCCGGGAGAGATTAAAACTGGCGCGATCAAAGTCGTATAGGCTATATCACTTGCTGACATCGCCGCAGCTCTCACTGAGGCTCAAACTCCAGATCTACAAAGCCATCATTAGACCAACACTTCTCTATGGTGCGCCGCTACTTCGTCACATGTATAAGTCTACCCTCCAGAGACTGCAGAGCTTCCAGAACTCCGTCCTTAGGCGGATAGTCAGAGGAACTACACTCCAAAGGGCGAGAAATGTCACCATATACGAGGAGCTACAGCTACCCTCGGTTCCAGAGTATATCGGCCGGAGGCACATCAAGTTCTTTGATGGGCTGAAAGCCTGCGGTAATCCGCTCTTCCGTGACATAACACCACCATCCAGGCCCGGAAGGTGGCAAGGTGATCTCCCCTTGGTAGACGTGTTCGCCGAGGGAAGGGGTCCGGACTCTGCAGTCTGAACCCACCTAACCTTTTCTTATTGTCCCCAAAAGAATAGCCCTTCCCTATTCCCACTGTGAATAAAGGCTTAAGCCCTAGTGCATAAAGCGCCTCCAGCGCATGATGTATAATAAACCTTAAAATGCCTCCGGGCAAAAAAAGGACCAAAAATTGTAAAAATGTACATAGTTATAAGTGTATAAATATGTTGTAAATAGTTGAAAATAAATTTTGGAAGGTTAGAAAAAAAAAAAAATAAAAAATAAATAAAAAAAAAAAAAAAAAAAAAAAAAAAAATAATAATAAAGCCTTCGTGACTGTGCTTCACAGGTTTTCCTTTCAGTGTTGTGGGTTTGCATATTAAAGGTGCAGAATGGTGAATCAGGACTGGTCTCAAGAACAATTCAGACTTATACTCACTGCATCTCAATTTTCTGGACGTAGATGCAGATGCAACCCTTGGACCAGTTCCATTGAAATACACTGTAGTAGGGCGCGTCCAGCAGCAGCGTCTATGCTAAGCAGGCGCTGTGTCTCCATGCGCTATCTTACCTTAGGATATGCTTCATAAAGTCTTAAGACGACTGAAAAGTAATCTCCAAACCAATTTAAGTCCAAGATAGAATTAGGTACAGGCGTCTCTCATACCTGACATGCCAATTAGCATACCAATTACCACATCCAGTTTGCTTACTTTAACTGTCACCGGTTGAGAAATTGGTGTGAATCTATTAATAAAGTGAATGAAATAAATTATGTTTCAGTTTAATATTTTAAAATAATACTTTAGTATTTTCCCCGGTATTATGTACGGTAATTTTATTAATCAACACTATTATTTAAAATAACTGTCATTTGTTTTGATTATAGATGTATCTTTATATTCCTCTATGTAATTTTATGAAATAGTTTATGAATTAATTAACCCTTTGCAAGACTTAACTATTTACACTTAAATATGAAAATACCCTTCTCATTACCGTAGAACAAATACGATACCTTGGACTTCATCCTATTATATAGATAACACATCTAATCCTCATACAACAATTAAACTACTAGAAACTGATCGTCGATATCGACCATTAAAACACTTACTAGACAAACGATCAATACTACCTCTTCACCACAAAAAACTCGTCTATACCACCATTATCAGACCCATTTGGACTTATGGCATTCAGCTATGGGGGTCCAATAGATCATTGAATTACTCATGCATCTAGTCCTTGCAATCCGAAATCCTCGACGATCCATACCTTGTTAAGAATAAACTCATCTATAAAGAGCTCAATATCCCACTGGTTGCAGAAAAATCCCAAAAAAGATACAGATCCTTACATACCAAATTGTCCGTAACCTCTCATCTACATCTATTCCCAATAATAGCGTCTGAAAAGCCGGTGACCTCGACACCTGCTGATCAAATAAACATTGAAGTGCTATCGCTCGGTTGATTCTTCTTAAGACTTTTTCAAGCCAATTTTCTATGAATAGCTCAATTACTTATTGTATTATAAAAAGTTGTAAATTTCAATAAAAGATTTTTTAAAAAATAAAATAAAATAGTGGTTTACGTTTTTATTCAAAAACGTATGCCGATGAACTTATGATTAAAATTGGAGTTAGCTTTATTATGAGATATGACATTAGACACACTTGTCCAAAATGTGTTCTACGACAAAAATAATGTTGTTATGGATAACTTTTAAAGAAAATCATTAGGTTATAATACTATTTAATTAAAATCGTAAAAGTAAGAACTGTTTAATTTTAACATTGATCAGCCAATTAAAAACAACAACTATTTGTATAAAAGACAAAACAATTTATAATATGCTCAATTCAGCAGCCTTTAATTGGTTTCAACAAAAAAAATTAACTTTATAATACTATAAGAAAACAAGTAATAAGTCTTGTAATTGGATTTGGTTAAAATACATAACCTTAAATTATTCGAGAACGAGTAATAGTAATTAATAATTTTTACTTTTATCAATTAAAATTTTAAAAAATGATAAATAATAGGCCAAGGAAACATGGACAATTATAAAATTATTTAAAACAAGCATGCTTAGAGACTACCCATTAGTAGCACTCTAATTACCAATTTGAAATAGGTGAAACTCTAAGGAGAACTAGATATTTTATCATATTTATATTCATCAAATTTTATAATATTATCAAAAATCCGATTTCCTCTAAACAGCACAAATGTCTTCTAAAAATGTATCTGAAAATTGCAGTTATTTTATGAATAATGTTTTAACAATAATTTAGCATATAATTTAATTCTTAATCATACTGAAAAATGTATTTCTATGACAGTTATAAAAACTTAATAATATACAATAGTAAAAAAAATAAATAAAAAAAAATACAAATTTTAATGAAATAATAATAAAATAAAATTTTACAATAACAAATTTATGGGAGATTTTTGCGTTTAACATAAAATTTTAGAAAATGTATTATATTATGTTGTGTAAATTATTGTCTTGTGTATAAGATAAGTTAAGCTCCATATCTTCAAGTCAGATTTGCCAATATTTCTGTATGGAGCAAAAAGTTGGATATTGACGGACCGAACTGAAATGAAGTTCCTGTGAAGAACAGTGGAAATTACAAGAAGAGATCGTTTCAGGAATGAACGAATACGCCGAAACTGGAGGTTGCGCCGTTAAAGGAGACCCTTCAAACACGTCCGTTGAAGTGGTTCGGCCACGTTATTAGAATGGAGGATCACAGGGATCCCCTAAAAAACATGGATTACGTGCCAGATGGGAGAAGGCCTCGGGTTTACCAAGGATGTGCTACCTGGAGTACGTTGACAAACTTTGCAGAGGAAGAGGGAAAAATCTTCGCCAGGCCAGGAACCTAGCTGAGAATAGAGAAGATTGGATCCGATAGTTAAACGCTCTCCTAAGCTGATGCGGCACTATAGGGAGAAGCAAAAGAAGAAGAAGGATAAGATAATATTTTTATAAAAACTTTATATATTTTACATCGATAAAGCGAGTTTAATTAAAAATTTTAGAGCCGTTTCTTAAAAAAATCGTAAAAAGGTGTAAAATGCAAGGTATGAAGTGGCTATTCTGGTTCGCTGATTTAGATGGAAAAAAATTCCATAACATCTCGGGCTTATTGTTACATTAATATGAAATTTCAGACCCACCACACATACTTTTTTGTACGGGTTGATTATTTAGACTCAAAGGGACCCAAAAACGTGAATTTCCGATAAAAGCTAGAATTCGAAAATTCTATTCTCCAATACCTTGCCGTAGTATATATTTCGTATATAAGTAAGGGATAGTAAAAACGATAAATAAATAAAAACATCACTTTCATGCGGATCGCCCAACTGCTTGTTCTAAAACGATATATCTGTCACTGTGTCAAGGTCCATTGAATTCTAGGACCATTGGAAATCAATGCATACTATATTACTCGAGAGGAAATTCACTGACAATGGAAAAAACAATTCCACAGCATTTGCGGAACGGTGAAATAAATGGCAAAGAAGTACACAGAAAGAATATGAGATTAGGCCATAGAATGAGGCCGGGATAGTAGGAGATATCTTAAAAAGTAATAGGAATTGCAAAAGAGGCCTCTCTAATAGCTCCCGTCTTTATTTATGTGGTCTTTTCCTTATGCTAACTACGTTATTATAAGTTGAATTTTATCTATCAAAAACATGAATAATGCTTACCAATTTTATTTTGTTTTTCCCTTAATTTTCTTGTTGAATGTTTTCTAACCATAACTACAATATATCTAGCTTTTGTGTTTACAAATATTTAGATTATAATACATCGTCCGAATAACTACAATGCTACAAGTTGACGTCAAATTAATAAACAAATCGAAGAATCTTATGAAGAGCTATTGAAAGATGTAAGATTGAATGAACGAATGAAAAACGTTATCGATACCGGTTTAATATCGACATACAAATAACGATATTTATAAACTTTATGTTAGTATTTAATTGAATTAAAATCTGTAGCTGAATGAATTAAAATGAATGAGTAAAGACATGGAAGATAAACTATGTCTTAAGGCTTATCTCTTAATGTATATAATGTTGATATAATGAATATTTTAATTCATAATTGATAATTGAGAGAAATTGTAATATTACTCAACAACAAAAAATGTATATCCTCTTTAAAAAATAAATAAATAAAGTTTCTTACTCATTTTGGATCATCTAAAAAAATTAACTCACTTATTCATATGAATTTTCATCTGCATATTTTGCAATTATATGTTTATAACAATATTCTTAACAGTTAATTTAAAATAAAAATATAAAGTTATAACTTCTAAACAATCATTAAATCAGTAATATTTTATGTGGGAGAAAATAACTTTTTTTCACATTCAACTCGTACCAACATACTTTAATGACATCACGAGAGTTGAAAAATCTTTAGACTAATCTGATAGTTTAACAGTTTAGATATTAGACAGTTTAACTAAGAAATTTTCTATTACAACTGATAATTAGAAAATAGAAATTATGGTAATGGAGAAGATGAGTTATTTGTATTTATGAAATAGATTAAGGGCTCGCGATAAAAGAACGAAGTGTTGTTTTCATTTTGTTAGCGGGCGTCATTAAGTATATCCATTTCGTTATCTCTTAACAGCCTTCACTTAACGCTATTAACCTCTTGGCATAAAAAAGCGTTATTCAGTAGATCCTCGGCAGAGCTGGTTGTATAGGTGAAGTAATTAATGGTTGAAGTGCCTCTGTAACGGTCCCGGTGGGCTATCGTTTGGAAAGATTACCTCCTAAAGCCAAGGAAAGGGTTCTCAATTCTTTCCTATTTATGTACATTAGTAGTCGTTATATCGTTAAAATGTGCAATATAACACAAAAGTAGATGTAAAAAATATTTTTTTCAAGAGATGAAAGCCCTATTTCATAACTTAATCTAATATCAGAGCTTCAACTTTTTCTGAAGCTTTTCACCTCTGCATAACATACATTTACCAGCACTAAACTTTTAATTATTGACCCGTAAAATTTGTGTTTCAGGATCCATTTACGTACATGTGTCAATCTATATTTATAAAAGAAAGTCACTCGATTTTCTGGTCATCGCAGTTTCTCAAAAACGATTATGGTTGTGAAGTTGAATTTCTCCTGGAGGTTCGTCTTACCGTCTAGATGTGCAATAAGGCTGGATTTTGGAAAATTCGTCCTCTAAGTGATTTAAAAAAATATTTTTCTAAAACGTAAAACAAAATTGGTTTTCGAATGACTCAAAAAATATACGCATCCTCAAAAACTATGATCCTGATTTGAATGACAATCAAATTTCTAACGCCTAGAAGCAAAATCTCTTAATCTTATCAGTAATAACATAGATAATAAAATACTTCTAACTAATATATTTAGGTATATATTGTTTCATAACCATGTTTTGTGTTAAGGTTTCTATCAAATTCATATGTTTCATTGTTGTTGTTTTTTTTTTTAATGATCAATAGGCTGAAAAAGTTCATGTTTTGAAAAGATAACATAACTTAGTTCTGAACCTAAAAAAAGAAATGCGAGCTCATTCAGTGGAAGGGTTTCACTCCCCAGTGGAAAAAATACGTTACAAAGAAGTTATCTTGGTTTAGAATGATCCTGTTTTAATGTGAAAATGTCAGTATTAGATAATCAAGGGTTGGCTACTTGCTACTGGTATGTTATTGTAGATTCAAACTGAATAAAATTAATATCTAACAATCAACAATAATCATTTATTTGTCGTATATTGGCGTAGTTAAAAGTTTAACTCACTGCTATCTCAGGTAAATTTATATTGCATAAAATTGTGCCTCACCTAAGACAGTTATTATAAACAACTTTCTTAATTAGCGGCAATTGAAAAAAAAAAATGAAATAGTCGCTGCAAAGGAGTCCGTCTATTAGAAATGGTTCAAACCATCGCTTCTTTTTTGATTTTCACAAATTTTTACCACTTATTCTCTATATTTCCCTGAATTTAACCCGTGGAAAAAAAAAATGACTTTAGATGAATTTTGAAAGCCATTTTAATTAAATTAAAGGCAGAAAACATGTATTGTAAAAACTCTCAAATTCCAGTAATTTTAAAGATATAAAATCAAAACAGAAACTAGAAATATAATATGATAAGGGTGTCCTTTAATTTTTCTTCGTCACAATAATATATTACCCAAATAATGAAAAAAGCGGTTTAAAATATAAACAAAACAAGACTTTTGGCAAGTTAAGAGTTTTAAAGGAAAAAGAGCATCAGCTTCAACATTTATTTTTTTACATATCTTAGTAATTAATTACTTTCTGTAAAAATGTTAATCTTAGGGACATTTTCCTTTTTTTAATATGAATTTACAAACATGACAGAATACTATTTTTCTCGATATTTACGGTGGAATATCTCAAAAGGACTAAGTGAAAAAATATGAAACTGAAAACACACGTCTATATCACGAGTTCAAGTGATATAAATTTAGTGATTAGACTGAACTGGTTCCCGATTTATACAATTTGGCAGAGATGGTGCAGAGAAAGTTTAGAGAGGCTGTATAAGAGAATGATACTGTAAGAATTAGAATTAGTTCACAAATTTGCAATTTATAAAATACCAATACTGAACTGGCAGCATTGATTTTATAACTCTACTCCCTAAATCTCAGAATAATTTAATGATTCAATGGTGTAAAACATGCATTGAATGAATTATTACTAAGAATATAAATTGTGAAATTAAAGATTCGATCCACAACGTCTTATCTGTAACGTGAAACGTTTGCAGAATCATTGGAGAATAAAGATACCTAAATGAGAATCTTACTGTATTGCATTCCGATATTTCAGGCCTAAATATTAGGTCTTTTTCAGGACTAAGAAATTAAAGTATATAACTACGAATATAAACTTAAATATAAACAATATAATCAGGTAACAAAGATTAAAATAATATCGCAGTAGAGAGTTTAAAAAAAACTAGTTTTATTTTTTTTAGCCCACCCGATGGCGCATGTTGATGTTTGGTAAATAAAACATAAATTTTAAGCAGCATTTTGAGACTTAATAATGAAAGTTTCCTTATTCTGTGTATGACATTTGAACATCTACCCTACAAGTTCAAAAGTTATGATAAAAAAAGGAATAAATAAAGATTTTTCAAAAATTAAGAAAAGAATGAAGCAATTAATTGTTGATTGAGCATTTGTAGAATTGGTTAAACTGTCTAATCTGTCTAAAGATTTTTCAACTCTCGTAATGTCATTAAAGTATGTTGGTACGATTTGACCATGAAAAATAAGTTATTTTCTCTCACATAAAATATTATCGATTTAACGATTGTTTAGAAGTTATAACAGAAACTGTTAAGAATATTGTTATAAACATAGAATAGCAAAATATGGAGACGAAAATTCATATGAATAAGTGACTTAATTTTTTTAGATAATCCGAAATGAGTAAGAAACTTTATTTATTTATTTTTTAAAGAGCATATACATTTTTTGTTGCTGAGTAATATTACAATTTCTCTCAATTATCAATTATGAATTAAGATATTTATTATATTAACGTTATATACAGGAAGAGGTAAGCTTTAAGACATAGTTTATCTACCATGTCTTTACTCATTCATTTGCTACTGATTTTAATTCAATTAAATACTAAAATAAAGTATTATAAATATCGATATTTGTTTGCCGACATTACACCGGTATCGAAAACGTTCACGGAAATTGGTATCGTTATCCTAGCTCTAATAGAAAGGTATACACAGAGCGCATGCGTCAGTCTAGAACTTGTTGGTGAGGATGAATTAAAATTTTTACCCCTGACAAAAATCGCATTACGCACCTAAAGAAGTATATTACTATGAAAAAGAGTAGATTATAGATAGACATATTCAAAATCTGTTGCTTTTTCCAGTTAATAGTTATTATTTTTTTTTTTAATTTTAAAGTTGATGTAACTGCTAGTATTCGTTAATTATTGAAGAAAAACTTTGTAGCGATTACCAGGGAGAGAAAAACCAGTTAGCCAATAGGTTTAGATCAGAGGAGAAAGGTTAATGACGTTAGAGAGAAAAAACACCTTCAGAGGGGGTAGTAAATGGGAGGATTATTGGCGGCAATCAAAGAGACCACTATTACAGTCCCATCCTACCTCCCCCCTCCTCCTGTTCTCTTAGTGTTTACTCAATTCTGTTAAGTTCAAACACGAGCAAATCATCATGATGCTTTATTCTGCATATCAGATCACTGGATCTCTTGGCCACTGTCAGAGTTTATTTAAAATGAGAATGTTAACCACAATATTTTATCATAGGTAGAAATAATAAAGAGTTAGTCTAATAAAAATTATTTTAATTTCTCCTTCATCGAACACGTGAGCCATCATAAGGGCGTCAGGCAGCCATATCAAGCGTAATCTAAGCATCACAAATTTTTTATTTTTTTAATCACAAATGTCACTTTTTCATCATATTTATACATTTAATTTCAGATTTTACTTTTCGTTAGTAAATTAGATTGACCTCATACATACACATAAATTGATCTTCATTTGCAAGACATAACAATTTGAAATTTAAAACGCTTATTACTATTGAAAATCTAATACTATAATTAAATTTTTCACAATTTCAATATCGCCTTGTTATTACTTGACTCCGTTGATGTTATTCAAAATGGTTGTTGGTGATCCACCATCTAAATTTAAAATTTATTTGATTTTTTGTTTGATCCTATCAATTTATCAATACTCAGATAAAAAAGTTTATTATCAGTAGAGACCGGATTTCCATGATTTTGTAGGTTTTATTTGCTTGTGTATATCAGCTTCAAACTTCAAACAGCTTCTTTTTTATAATTTAGGGTGTAATTTATAATAATTATCATTATTGATTTTGTTGTTAGCTGAACACAAGCATATATTGAAGCCGAAAAAATAGGCCTTTAAAAAAACAGCGGTCAATCACCATTGGATATTATTTAAAATTAAAATTATATATATATTTAATTAACTACCTTGGTCAACTAACATACCTCTGTTATTATTCACAAGTATTTCTTATCAATTCTTCAAACTACTTACAGTGAGTTCTTCTAGATTACATGTTTTGTTAATTCACAATATAATTAACTATTAAAAGTACGAATCAGATAAATATTTGATCGATGATCAATTATTTGATTAAACTAGTTAATGATTTAGATAACTTTATCTAGTTATAAAAAACAATTGTATATAGATCTTTTATTCACGTTATTCGTGTTTTTTTGTTTTCAATTTGTTTATGAACAATAGGGAAGTAATTTTTCAAGATAACTACTTTTAATAGTTGAGTTCCTCTTCCATATTAATTTAGGTTAATTTATTGTTAGGACGTTTAAGGTGTATTACCCTCAATTTTATATTTTGGGGCTTTGCTGCACTATTTTGAGATGTTTCTTTTCAGAGGCGCAACAGGCCGTGTAGACCCTGGGCCTCGCGGTGTAAACTCCTGCAAGTTTACACTTACGCTTCACGATGCTATTTTTAGTGTAGGGTTATCACTCCCTACGACTAATTTTGTGAGTGGCCACCCTTTGGCTGACGGGTCTCACATACCCAGGGGAGAGGTTGTGAGTGAATCCCCATTTTTTTACATCCTTATAAAAGCCCCGCCGGGACTGGGATTCGAACTCAGAACCTGTAGCATGGATACTAGCGCGCTAGCCACTCAGCCACGGGCTCCCCCGTGCTTGAGATGTTTACTGCACGATATTGCTCGTTTCGAGAATTTTACTGCACGTTTTATGCCATTTTAAAAAAAATGAAAATCCGGTCTATAATTATTAGTGTCACAGGAACCATTTGGTCTGACAACGAACGATGTGAACAGTAAATATTAACCAAGTAATAAAGAATTGTCATTATCTATTGATTTTATAACTTGACCAAACATCAACCAAATTAGGTTTTTTTTTTTTTTTTTAGGTTACACTTGTTGATTAATCTGTCTTGATTATATATAACAGGTACTTATAGGTTTTGATTTCATATACGCAATAATGTTGATATTTCCACTTTTTACTTTCACTTACATATATGTGAAATATATAGTAAGGGAATGTATTGCGATTGCGAATTAATTTTGAATGCGTGTTTTCACTAGAGATACACGTTATACGATTCCAGTGTCCAAATTGCCAAGTACAGCAAAACGCCTAGCTAGAAAACGATAACTTTTATAAAATTGAAATTCCATATATATTAGAAGCGTATATGCCTAAATTTTTCAAAAATAACATGATTTTGATCAAAGTCGCTGTATCGAAGTGAAACTGAATAGTCATTAATATCATGTATGTTTCATTCTTATTGAAATATTATGAAAAAAGATTTAATTCCGATATTTTAAAATATTTTTCTTTAAAGTATCTTACATTTTTACTTTCACTTACCTATAAATGAAACATATAGTAAGGGAAAGTATTGCGATCGTGAAAATTTTCGAATTCCAGTTTTAGAACGGAAATACGCGTTTTAGGGTCTGCTGGGTCCAAATGACCAATTCCCGCAAAAAGTTCTGTGTGTGTGTGTTGTAACTCCCCTGCAAAAAAGAAAAGTCCTATGAAACTGAAATTTCATATTTAAGACAACTATTTGAGATGTTACAGAATCTTTTTCATCAAAATCAGCTGACCGGAAGATCTACTTTATACCATGCATGCATTTAGCACCTTTTAACGATTTTCTCAAAAACGGCTCTAACGCTTTTGATTAAACTCGCTATATCGATATAAAATTTAATGAACTTTAACATCATGTAGGTTTCATTCTGATTGAAATAGTCTGAAAGGGCTTAAATGCCGATATTTCAAAATTTCTTTCTTTAAAGTACCTTTAATTCTGTAGAGTCTGCAAAAATAACTATATTATCGTGCTACCATTGATAATTAACAGCTAAATATGCAAGTTGTGCAAATTAAAAAAAAAATAAAGGAGAAAACTGAAAAAAATATTTTTTTAATGAAATTTTTTGTTTTTGAACATAAGAATAGTAATATAAACGAATAATATACCGTTGGAAAGAGAATGATTTCAGGAAAAATATTATCTTATACACAAGCTTGTTAAAGTTAATAATGATGATAAAAAGCCGATAAAACTAACTGATTATTTTAGATAATAATATAGAGTATTTTTAATAAAACACATGTTTCTATATTAATTCAATTAAATTAATTCTTTAGTGGTCATTGCAAACACTGGCAACACTGTCTCAACAGTGTGGCAACACTGACACGGTACCTTCCTAGTTTGGTTACAAATTTTTCAAACAATTATTACATGCGTTTACATAGTGTTAAAGAATATATCTTGTTTAACCAATAGAGTTTATTTATTCAATAGTTACAATAAAAGTTACAGCAGAATTGGCGACGAGGTGAAAGTAAAATGGATCCAGCACAATTCAAAACCTTCAAGTCTTTACCAAATGACAAACAACTCTTGTTGATAAAATTCTTTCCAAGTTGCAGACGGTTTACCTAGTAAGTACCTATAATTTTGTAGTTAAAAAAAAAAAAATTGGAACATCATCTTATCAGCATTGATAAATAACGGGTAAATATGCAAGTTGAGCGAATTTGATAAACAACCAAAGGGGAAAAGTGCTAACATATTTTTTTTATGCAATTTTTGTGTTTTTAAACCGTTGGATAGCTAACGATTTAAAAAAAAAAATTATCTAATACACGGAATTTTAAAGGTTAATGGATAGTGATGAAAAGCCGATAAAACTAATTGATTGTTTCTATAAAACACATTTTTCTATTGGAATTCAAAATAATTAATTCTTTAACAATTAATTTGTATCATTTACTGTATTTCGAAATTCTTAAATTTATTTTAACAACGGAGGCAAGTGAAAGTCATGTGTTGCGCGCACCAGATTTTTTAGATTATTTTAGCATTGATATAAAAGGCTAAATTTAACTATTGAACGTTTTTGGTTACAAACTAGAAGAGAGAAGAGCAAAACTATTTTTAAGGTTGTTTTTTTTTCATACACAAGTATAATATAAAATAATAGATGTATAATTTACTGTTGGAAAGCTACGAATGTAAAAAAAAAATATTATCTTATATAATGTTGTGGAAGGTAATTTAAATTGACGAATAGGGTATAAACTAAAATGATTATTGTACATAAGAATTTTATATTTTTTAAACTAAAACATGTTTCAACATACCTGAATATAATTCCTTAAATTCTTTTCAACTATAACTTTATTTATTGGTTCTTAAATGATTTAAAAACTGTGGTATGTTAAAGTCATGTGATGCCCGCACCAGATATTTTTTAAAACAAAACTTACGAGGACTCCGAGCTCTTTTTTTCGGAAAGATGAAAGTAGAAATAAAATATAAAATAATACTAGAGAGACAAAATATAATCCCTTGCAGCGATCCTTCACCAGTAAATAACTTTTGAAAACATAAAAGCACTTTAGTTGATACAGAATAGTGTGTTCCGGAGACGGATAAGGACGATTCATGCCGTCCATTTGTTTATCCCATGGAGTATATCCCCAAGCCAGAATCCTCTAACATTTGTATAGAAGATATATACACTCACTTCTCTCATGCAGCTGATCTATTTATGAGAAATTGCTATGAGGATTCTAGGAGAGATGTTATAATACCATATTTCTTCATATGTAAACTGAATGCTTACTAATTATTAACCTGGGTATTATTGTTGGCCATTGAACTGCCAGTTAGCTATTCATTATTTAAGCATTGATAGAATAAACATTATAAACGAATATTCAATGCCACAGTATAAAGCACTGTAAATGATAGTCGTGCTTTTCATTATTCCGTATTACTTTTCTTTTATGTTGTTTACTAGGAGCGTTGAACTTAATAATATTTATTGTCTTAACAATGTCAGCATGCGATATTTGTTTCTATTTCTTTTTATCCAATTTATTCCTTATAGTGCAGACAAAAATAAATGAGTCATATACATGAATGTATGTTTCTTTTTATATACTAATCGATCTCTGGCAGACTGCCTTAAAACAACATCGAATGGGTAATCGTAGCGATTATAAAACATAGACGGACATAAAGGCAAAGTCCGGATTTAATTAATCACAACTTCAAAAATCACATATTAAAGAAAGAGGAAACTTGAAAACTTTCAAAGATCTATTTTAAAGCAGTAACTTCATAATTATATATTATTTTATGATATAATTATTCATATATAAATCCTAAGGGAGCGGCGCACAGTGGTGCCGAATGGACAAAAAGCGGAATAAATTCAATATCCGAAAACGGGTCACCATAAAAACCTGGGGCTGGTCTCATTCGACTCAGAATAAAAAAATACATCAAGTTCAACGACAATTAAGAAACCAATGAGAAAATCAAAGCCTATTGGCAAGGTAAAAATTATATTAACAGTTGCTTTCTTTGCTTCGGGCCTCATGTTTGTTATAAAAGGACTGAAGTCTCCAGTAGCGGGATTCGTCGTCCAGTATGTGGAAAACATTTTTATTTTCTATTCACTTGCTGAATATTTTTCTGAACCTCGCCCGGTCCCGATTTACCTTGTTTTTTAAAAATTAAAATGAGACAAAAAACTCTTACTTAGAGCTGTCGCCATTGTAGAAATGTTTTCATCGCCAAGTTCAGAGTGATTTCGTCAAAGAAATACGTCGAAGTTTGTACCACCTCATAAGCAACTACACAAATCGTGGTATTTAATTTTGATAGAGCTCATGGCTAGACAATGCAACTAGACTTTAGACGCTACTTAGACTTTTAGTAACTCGACTGAACTCTAAAAGTGTTTTCACGTTGGGACATGTATTATCCGAGCCAATTGGGTAAACAAAATAGTGCAACAAACAAAAGGGTACTCTAAAATATTTTCTATTTTTGCGGTTTTATGATCGAATAGGCAGATGATTTTTGTACTAATCTCTATTTTAACACTTATATTTTGAGAAAATACCTTCCCCATCCCAGAGGAAGCCGAAGCTTTTTTTGTTGCACTAACCTTTTCAAAATGTTTACGGTAGTTCGTAAATTTGGTCTGGTTACGTGATCAAAAATATTTGTTTGAGCGATTCGTCTTATGTGTAGCATATTTAAACATCCTAGAACAGGAATAAAACATTAGAATTATTTTATTATTTTTCCCAGTTATATAGCAAACTCTGAATGTTAGGTGTAATTTAACCAAAAATTTCACTATCTTAACTTTAAGCCACAATAAATGGGGCTAAACATTAGTCTGGATGAAATTTGTGCTATATCTAGATGCAGTGGCTAATGTACAAAAGAAACAAGAGCCAGATGATCAAAATAAAATATTTCGAAAAATCGAATTTTGTCCGCACTTGCCCCACTGTGCGGCGTGGTAGATGGATAGACCACTAATCTACTGTTCTATTCCCCGCAGAATATTATTTGTTCTGTTATTTCAGGCGAAGGTTGACCCTGAGGAATCGATACCCTCCTGGGGTACACCCAGCCTGTATAAACTGGATACCTCATTGTCATGCCGTTGGCCTAGAAGCGAAACGAAACTCTATATTCACTGAGTCCCAAATTCTTTCATAGTTTCTTTTTTTTTTTTTTTTTTTTTTTTTTTACTTCATAAGGAAAGAATTCTTCTTACAAAATATCAAGTCATTGTGATAAAACTCAGTAATCCTAAAACTGTTTATTTTCATTGATTCACCGATATTTGATTATTCACAATTCCTCTGATTTAGCTGAAATTAAGACCTCATAAAAACCTAAATAAAAATATTAAACACCAATAGTCCCAAAGATTAAGAATACCAAATATGTTTAATTTATTTATTTTTATTCAATTATTAATTTCCACGTTTTATGTGCATGTAAGATATGAAATTACGATAAAGATTTCTTATGCGTTAATCAGCATATTGCCCTCCCAAACACTCCATTTCCAATACCGAATTTGTATCCTTTCTAAATTCCTTAGGAAATCATTTCATTCTGGGTGCAGACTTAAATGCCAAGCATCAACAGTGGGGTTCGAGAACTACGAATTCTCGTGGACGAAATTTGCTGTCTGCACTCAACTCCCGTCATTTCAATCTCCTACCTCCTGATTCCCCTACCTACTGGCCAACCGATCCCAACCGTAATCCTGACATCCTTGACTTCTTCATTCACAGCGGATTAGGCTCCCTCAACTTATCTGTAACTCGACTTGATGAACTATCCTCAGACCATAGTCCACTGATCCTAAAAGTATCTCTCACTCCAATTCCAAAACCTATCCCACCGTCATTTATCCGAGGTCCTGTCAACTGGAACCTATTTCGCCAAATCCTGACCGATAATATTAACCTCAGAGCGACCCTCAAAACCCCAGAAGACCTTGACGATTCCGTCTACTCCTTCACCACCGCCATTCAGCAAGCTGTCTGGACTGCCTCCTCTCCTAAGCACTCCAATATAACTCCTCACCAAAACCATTTGCCTCAACACCTTACAGACCTAATCCATGCAAAACGCCGTGCCAGATCATTATGGCAGCGCACCCGACACCCAACAGATCGCCGCTCCTATAACTTCTATTGTAGACAATTGAAGCAGGAGTTGGCGACCTTCCGTTCCCAGTCCTTTAATTCCTACCTCTCCTCTCTGTCAGCTAGTGACAATTCCCTGTGGAATGTCACGAAGAAGATTTTAAAATCCCATCAAGTTTCCCATCCTCTCTGGCGTGGTGATGACTCCTGGGCTGCGTCTGATGAAGATAAAGCCGAGGAATTCGCCACACACCTCTCCAAAGTATTCACTCCTCACCCGGAATCCCAAAGCAATCATACCGCAGCAGTACAAGACTTCCTTTTGTCACCAATACCTCTTTCCCTACCTCCTAAAGCTATTAATCCCTAATACCTCTGAGGTTAAATATCTTCTCCAGAAACTGACCCTCCGTAAATCTCCTGGACATGATCTCCTTACCCCCCAGATCCTCCGATCCCCAGAAAGCTATTATATTCCTAACCTATATCTACAACTGCATCCTACGCACCACCTATTTTCCTCTCTTGTGGAAACATTCCACAATCATTCTCTTCCTAAAACCAGGTAAACCTCCCAGCAACACTTCATCTTACAGACCTATTAGTCTACTCCCCATCCTCTCAAAAGTCTTTGAAAAACTCCTTCTAAAACGAATCCTGCCTATATTAGAATCACAAAATCTTCCTTCCCATCAGTTTGGTTTCCGTGCTCATCATTCCACTGTTCAACAAGGACTCCGATTTGTAGACCATATTTCCTCAGCCCTTGAATGCAAATAGTATTGTTCCGGTGCGTTTCTGGACATAGCGCAAGCTTTTGACCGGGTATGGCACACCGGATTATTCTTCAAGCTTAAAACGCATTTACCCCAGTCTCTATACCTCATTCTACGATCCTATCTCTCAAACCGCTCCTTCCGAGTTCGTTGTGGTGTAAAATTTTCTAGCTTTTATCCCATTGAGGCCGGTGTTCCTCAAGGCAGCGTCTTGGGACCCGTCCTCTACATCCTTTACACTGCTGATATTCCTAATCATCCTGACACCTTTCTGGCAACATTTGCAGATGACACCGCCATCCTATCATCCGATTCCGATCCTGAAATAGCATCCTTAATCCTGCAAAGACTCCTTTGTCTTATCGAGGACTGGTGTAATGCTTGGCGTATTAAGGTTAATGAAAGCAAATGCACCCACGTCACCTTCACTCTTCGACGCAAATCCTGTCCAATGGTTCATTTCAATTCCATACCGCTTCCTTCCTCAGACACAGTCCGGTATCTTGGCTTACTACTAGACAAAAGATTGACGTGGAACCCACATATAAGACTTAAACGAAAAGAACTCAACAGACGATTCGGACAGTTATACAGACTACTAAACAGAAAATCTAAGCTTACAGTTGACAACAAATTATTACTTTACAAGACAATACTGAAGCCAATCTGAACCTACGGACTTGAACTGTGGGGGACAGCTAAATGTTCTAACATCAAACGCATTCAATCCAAAGTCCTGCGAATAATAGTAGATGCTCCTTATTATGTATCCAACTATACCTTGCACCACGACCTTAATGTTCCATTTATTTCAGACCTGATTCCATCTAAATTTTCCAAATTCCACCAGAACCTCATTCATCATCCTAATCCTCTAGCACAATCCCTATCCAGCTCCACTCATCCATACAACCCTCCTAGAAGGTTGAAACGGCAGTGGCCCCGAGACATATTGTAAACATCTATTCTGGAGTTCTAACACTGTTCAGATTCTCCTCTCATGTGCGGTATGATTGTGCCTGTGGCGCCCTCACTTAGCTTCCGCTGGCTCTCACCAGTGATGCGGCTGAGAGGGAGGCGCTGGGATCCTTTGGGCTCTGCTTGTCCTTCCACAAGTGGGGAGACAAGCCCCGTCCGGGGTTCCCGAGCTGATTGTAAATATTGTACATAGGTATGAATGAGACATGTTTTGTTTATTTATTTGTTAACTTCATTTATTTGTATTTATTTTGTCTATAAATTTTGTTATTGTATACGTTTATTTATTTTGATTTTATTTTATGTAATTTGACTTTCCTTTTGTTTATATTGTAAATATTGTATGAATGAGATCCTGTAGCACTATTATTATTGTCTATTATGACAAATTGTAATATATACGAAAAAAAAAAAAAAAAAAAAAAAAAAAAAAAAAAATAGTTGAGCCCGTGG
This sequence comes from Piezodorus guildinii, assembly GCA_023052935.1. Lineage (NCBI taxonomy): Eukaryota > Metazoa > Arthropoda > Insecta > Hemiptera > Pentatomidae > Piezodorus > Piezodorus guildinii. The sequence continues at coordinate 66,481,571 of CM041292.1, forward strand.
CTGAGCGGCTAGTCTCTCATGCAAGAGGTTCTGTGTTCGAATCCCAGTATAATAATAAGAATATAATTAAATGGGGATTCACTTACAGCCTCTGCCCCGGGTATGTGAGACCCGTCAGCCAAATCGTGGTCACTGTAAAATCTCATCGTGAGTCGTGAGTATATTTTCCCAGGTGATTACATCACGAGGCCAAGGGGCCTACATGGCCTGTCGCGCCAGAAAAAAAATGTGCTAATCAAATTTTGGGAGTCGAAAGTGTATACGCAAGGTTATATACAAAAGTCTGTATACAAAAGAAACTAAATATAATCGTATATGATTGGAAAATTTGGACCTTTTGCGATGGGGTATTTTATGGTACATCGTATATTTGCGAATAGTATGTGTGTAAGTTTTGTTTCTTGTTAGAAGATTTAGAAAAGAAAATTAGTAATCTAAAAAATATGGTCTTACTTAATCAGTAATTCATAGACAAGATAATATAAGTAAATGGATAAAATGAAGAATTCCCTAAAAATAAATGAATTAATTAAATAATCAACAGCTTTAGAGGTTGTAAAGGTAAAATTACTTCAGTGTAATCGAATATTTTTTCATAATATCTCTTTAATTGAAATATTACACCTAAAGTTTGGAAACATAAAAAAAAAAAAAAATCAGTTCTTAAAGGACTTATATTCCTTTGATTAGCAAAAGTTCCAAGTACAAAGTTAAAGATATCATTTACTTAATTATGTTTAAAAATTAATTTCGACTTATTAAAGAAAATTTCTAATCTCCTCTATAGTTAGCTGAGTTACTGTAATCCAAGTACGTACCTAGCTCACTCATGCATGATGGAGGTTAGCTATCCGTTATCTATAAGGAACTTGTTCACTATTGACCAGTTATATTTAGGACCCGTTACTTTTAACTCATGTTATTTTACCTCTTAATAATAAATACTAGCAGTATATAGTTCTAAGCTCTTTTTTTAGTTAGAATAGAATAGAATAGAATAGAATATAAAATAATTTTTATTCTGGGACTGGGTCCCCTAAGAATAACAGCTTTGTACAGTTTAAGTATTCAGCATGTCTGGCCAACAGACCGAAGGAACATAATTTCTACTAATTACATTTATGGGTTAATTTATGTGTGTATATTACTCACGCATATACACACATATATACAAGAAAAAAATATTATACAATGATAACATAAAATAAAAACAATTCCTAGAAAATATTGTGTTGAACAAACTTAAATATAAATGAATAGATAGCATCGTTTAAATATATACTATAAACAAATATCACTTTCAAAGTGTGATGTAAGTAATATAAATATCACAGTTTTTAAGTGTCTTTTTGGGATAATAAAAGGTATTGGAAAAGTTGGGATTTGAATGAGGAGAGAGAAGCAGCATGGCGGATTAGAGTAGGTAGAGAATTCCAGAAAGTAGAGGAGCGGACAAGGAAGGAACGATCAAATGTTTTAGTTCTACGGGTAGGAAAGTAAAGGTCGGAATGGCGGGATCTTGTTTCAAGTTATGATATAGAAAGACCACTGATAGGCTGCAAGTTTTTCTAAATTAGAAAAACACTCTTTAATTGCTAAAAATAACTGTTTAGAGAAGAGAAATTCAATTTAAGTGGACTATACGGTTCAGACTTTTACTAAAAAAAAGCATCACTATTAAAACTATTGAAAATTAATAATAGTTTGTAGGTAAAGGTTTTGAACAAAAGGGGATCTCTGATTACTTTATTTTTAAATTAACTTGACGATTTTCGCATAAACAAGTAGTTAAAACATATTTGATATAAACAACGTTCATATATATATATATATATATATATATATATATATATATATATATATATATATATATATATATATATATATGCCTGTATCCGTAAAGTTTCCATGATCGATTTCAAAATAAGAAATATGGCTAAATAGGTTTTATTTGGTAATATATTTCCCCTTTTATTTTATTTTATTTTAATTTTTTTATTTTTCTAAAGATTGTCTCCAAGATTGATTAGTATGCTATGTATTATAACCGCAATACCCACGGGAAGTAATTTCTTATTCATATTTCCCGTGGGAATCGCGGTTATAATATTATCAACAAATTTAAATAAGAACGAAATTTTTCGGGATAACTGTATCAAGTAGTTCTTCTAAATAAATATTATTCCGTTCTTATTTAATTGGATAAAACACTCTTTTTAGATTTTTCTTTGGTGTGAATTTAATTTTATTTCAGTGAAACAAGTTTTAATTTTCATTTCTATAAGAATTGTGTCAATGTTTGATTGAATCTATTTACATTATTTTCTTTTATTGTTTTTTCTTTCTCTTTTTGTTTGATTTAATTAGAACACCTTCCCTCCTTTCCACAACAGCATTAAATAATTTCCCATGAGAGTATAGCTCTTTCATTCTTTTCTTGGCTCAAAATTGCGTTTGAATATTTCACATTATTTGCCTTAGAAAGCTTTGGTAATCTTTGCCATACGAGTATAAGAGACCATGGAGAATGTTTCAAACCTTAATTTAATTTAACCCATAATCTTGTAAAATCATCAAAATACCAAAAGGTATATAATGCATTGCAGTAGTTTACAAATCTTATAAAAAAAGGAATATATATTATTTTTGTATGTTGCAAATTCCTAGAAAATAGTAGAAAACCATTAAAGAAATAGCAGTAGAAAGAAATGAGGAATCAGATGAGTATTTTTTTTTTTTTAATCTTGGGGACGTTTTGGCCCAAAATGTAAGCCCTCATCAGGGAAGTAATAAATATTTGTGTGGCAAAATTATCTATTCTGTTATTTTAGCTGAGGGAAAACCCTGGGGTAGTGAGAGCCTTCTGGGGTTACCAAGCATCGATAAAGTGAGTAACCAAAATCTTGGGGAAAATCTGGCTATGAAGTGTGATCTCAGCCTTATCACACCTTTGTCGGCCGTCGGACTAGAAACAGCACGAATCTATATATGTTCCTCCTTCATGGATTTTAGGGGTACAGGATTTTTATTCACCATTTTCTTGTATTTAAAATATCTAATTTCATGTTTTCGTCTTTTTGATACTATTCAATTATCGTATGAAAATCATGGTATAGTTAATGATCTTTAATACCACGTAGATTTTTTCTTTATTGGAATAGCATTTAATATATTTTTATTGATTTTGTATATATTTTTATTGATTTTGTTTTTTATATGTATATTGTGTTATTATTATATAAATTTATTGTTTTGTGTGAATGTTGTACTTCATCACTATTAAAAATGTCCTAAATTGGACTGACTGTAATATTACTTAATCAATAAAGAATTGTTTCTGAATTATTATTGGAATAGCATTTAATCAAAGTTTGCTAATGTAATTACCAAGATTTGAAATACATTTTTAAAAATTCTGTGGCGTAAAACACAGGATTTTCAATTACCTCTACTGTTAAAATCAATTTAAAAACAATTAAATATACGTCAATTTAAAAAATATTAAAAGTTGATTTTAATGAAACGTGTATTCATTTTTGTTGGAAATATCTTATTTAGATTAACTAATATAACTATATTAATTGACTAATCAGTAATACGTGTATTCCCTATTCGTCACTTTACACCTTTGTTTATAAAAAAATATTTTTTCTAAAATATTTCTCTTTCCAACGATATATTATAGGTCTATGTTGTCTATATTATACGTCTATATAGTCTATATTATACGTCCATACCGTTCTTATTATCAAAAAACCGAATATTGCGTTAAAAAATAGTTTTGTTCTTTTATCCTTCAGTTGATCATAAAATTCGTCCAAATTTGAAATTATGCCTTCCATTATCAATATCATTAAGATGATATGGTTAATCTTTTGGGATGTGCAAATTTAAAGAGACTTTAGAGGAAAAATATTTTGAAAATCGGCATTTAATCCCTGTCAGACTATATCAATCAAAATAAAACCTATATCATATAAAAGCCCATTAAATTTTGCATCGATATAGCGTGTTTAATCTTTAGAGCCTTTTTTGAAAAAATCGTAAAAAGCTCCAAAATGCTTGGTATAAAGTGGTTCTTTTGCTTAGCTGTTTTTGATGAAAAAGTTTCTGTTTCGATAGAACTTTTCGTTTTCGCGCTGGAGTTACCACACACACATACACACACTGACCTTTTTGCGGGACTTGGTCATTTGGACTCAGGGGACACTAAAACATGTATTTCCGTAATAAATACGAAAATGTTCACGATCGCAATACTTTTCCTTATTATATATTTCATTTATTGGTAAATGAAAGTAATAAATAAAAGAAATACAATAAATAAATACATTTAAAGTGTAGAAATGCTTGAACAGTTATATTGAGAATTATTCATAGAGTTGTTGGAATAGATTTAAAATAATTTAAATATTTCTCTGATTTATGAGTAAAAATTAATTAAAATGTAACTGAAGACTTATTAAATATAAATGAATTCACAAATTTATTTATAGCTAATTTCTAATATTAACTAATTAGTCTTAGAGGAAATGTCACAGCGTATCGCAGTAATAAATCATTCATCCACCACCCTCATAGTATTTCTTAAAGGACAAAATAAAAGAAAAAAGGATTGCTTTTATTCTCCTTTTAGATGTAAATTTCGGATGGGACCATTCAAGTTTAATTTGCCTTATGAATAGACTCATAAAAAAAAAGGGTTCTCAAAGGCTCTTTGAATTACAAACAATGTCGTTTGCTTTGTCAAAATTTTACATTTGGAGGAGTTTCATTTAAAAGGCTACTTTTGGTTATCAACTTCTCAAAGTAAAATTTGTTCGACCTTATTTCAATAATTATCATTAGAATTAAAAATATTAAAATATAGAGATATGGAGTTTAAATGTTACAATACAACTACCCCTCGCACCTTAATATTAGTAAAAATACAACATAAACTATACAAATTTGTTTTGAACAAAAACATTATGAGCAAGGAACTGCATACAAAAGTAATCTTTGATAGTAAATTAATTTTAAATCTATACTAATATTATAAATCTGGAGAGTTTGTTTGTTTGAACGCCCTAATCTCAGAAACTACTAGTTCGAATTGAAAAATTCTTTTTGATTGGATAGTCAACTTATCGAGGAAGGTTTTTGGCTGCAACTAATATTAGTGGAAAATCTGGAGAAAAAACGGGGACAATCTGAAAAAAACGGGGAAAATCAACCTCGCATCCCAATGATTCTAAATCATTTACCTTTTAATTTTAACATAATTCAATTTCCCGTTGTTATCTTTTGCCGTAATAATTGATGAATCACAGAGACAAACATTTAAACACGTAGGAATCGATTTACGTCAAGACTGCTTTTCACATGGCCAACTATAATGATCAAATATCCGTGTTTGCGGAGAAAATCAATATGTTCTTCTGCCACAAAAAATAAAACTAAAAATATCATTTGCGCAGAAGGATTTTGAAATATATTCTTTTGAAAACTTCTTAATAGCGATTTTAATAAAAGAAGTTGACGAAGACGAAGTCGCGGGCGACATCTAGTCTTAAATATTCAAAGAAAGTTGCTATTATTCATCAATAATTTCATAAAATTATACTTAGATCTTTTTTTTTTTCCTTTTCTAACTTAGAAATAAGAATATTGTGTAACCCATGTCATCTCAGGTCAATAAATGCCTGAAATGTGTTAAGAAAATGGGTATTATAGTTTAATTTACACCCCTAGGACATGAACTGTTGACTACATTGTTACTGTATCTTAATATATTTTTTAAGCCTTATAACAGCAAGCGAAAAGAACCGTACAAAATTATTGATAAATCAGGGCTAGCTTATAATATATTTTCTTTTAATTTATAGTCTTATAGTTTCTAACAAAACAATAATGTTTATATAAAGTCATACCGTGATTTTTGGTTTCCGCGAGCTTCTAAACTAAGAACGGATATTAATACAGTTTTTGCTATCATTTTGGGGATTCTTTCCTGAAAGCTTATAAATAAAATGCATTGCATTTCTCTTTTGAAAGGAAAATTAAATTTTCTGTAATTAAGTCATCAAAAAATTATTCCTGAATCATGAGTAGTAATATAGACGTATAATATACCTTTGGAAACCACAAGATTTTTGAAAAGTTAATATACATTAAAATAAGTCCCACAATATAACAGAAACCTATCATAAATCTATTAACTTATAATAATATGCTATTTGTTATGTTGTTATGAGGGAGGTTATGTCAGATTCAGAGTTGCAACCGAATAGTACCGTACAAGATATATTATTCCATACGGTGCACAGTGTTTTAGAAAAAAATATTACGTAATACAAAAAAAAAATATATCGTACGTAAATAGCTAAAATAAATGGAAAGTTCTTCTAAACCCAAAAACTAACATTTTTATTAATTTTTTTAACCTTAAAATTACTTCATGAAAATAGATATTTCACTGTAAAATAAATGAAATTTCAATGAAAACTAAATTAAAATATTTAAACTGTATTTTAAATGGTTCATTTGAAATATAAAATAGTAATAAACCGAATGGAATAGGAACATTTTTTATTTTGAAGTTTTTGAAAACAGACATTGGAATCAAGTTTTCTTTAGATAGGGGAATTGAATTTTCTGTAATTTATACTTCACTTTTAGGTAAAAATATAATAATATACTGAACCAATTTTAATTTTTTGACCTATTTAGGTTTCTCATTTCTACTGATGATCAAATATAGTAATGAAAAAAACTTATAGAAATGTTTTCATACTGATTGCACTCTTCGTTACGATGAACTAAAAACCCCCCAGCAATTATCTCCAAATCGGTTAAACAGAGCTTTTTTCAACAAAAATGACCCTAGTTAATTGTCCACTAGTAATAAACATGCGGATAACAATCAAAATAATCTATACGGATAACAATCAGAAACGTAAGCGAACGTTAATGAGAATTATGGATTTTATGTATTTATTTATTATTTTCGTTAATACTTTTACAGTTTTCTTGTTATATATTTGTATACATTAGCTTTTTATTGAATTATATAACATTAACATTATAATAAAGTGCTGTAAAACCTTATTAGAAGTCATAAGACATTTTATTATACTTTTAAAACGTTTAATACATTTTTCACACATTACTTATATATATATTTAGAAAATAATATTGACTATTTATTTTCTGTTTTTAAGATATTTTTCCGTAAAAAGGTAATTTCAATCCTCTCTCACATACATAAAGCTAAATATTTATTTTTCCGGAAAGGGTGAAAGACGCTTTAGAAGAATGATGGATCTGTTTGAAACTCTGCAATCCACTTAAGGGAAATTCGTGAAATCAGCATTTCAAAACAGTTCATGGGGACCGTTCTACGGTCCTAACTTTCCACATCTTTTAGTTTGGAATTCTAGCAGTTTGAAAATTCCCTGAATAAAGGTCTCCAACTTGAACTCTTTCAAGGGTATAAAGTGTATTTAAATCAAAGTAAAAATCAAATTCAGTGATAAATCTTATATTCTTTTAAAAAAATACCAAAAAGGTTTGACGATGCGGGTGGTCATTAGGGAAAATGGAAGATAAGGTCAAAATATCACATGATAATGAAAACATGAGAAATTTAGCGTCTGGTTGTAAACCAATAAAATATGGTGCGGGCAACACACAACTTTCACTTACCTCGGCTATTAAAATCAATTTATGAAATATTAAATAAACTTAAAGGTGAAAAATGTTTAAAGTTAATTTAAATAACATGTTTCGTTGAAACATATGATTTAGATAAAATAATATAACTATATTAACTTCCTTATAATATCAGTAATAATTTTATGGCCTATTCGTAACTCTTTGACATAACTTTTTACAACTTTGTGAATAAGACAACATTTTTTCTAAAATTTTAGTCATTTTACTTTCACTTACTATATATAGTAAGGGAAAGTATTGCGATCGTGAAAATTTTCGAATTTCAGATTCCGGACGGAAACGGTAAGTCCTATGAAACTGAAATTTCATATTTAAGACAAATATACGCCCGATACATGACAAAACTTTTTTCATCAAAATCAGAAAAGACACATTATGTATGCATATTGCACTTTTTTTCGATTTTCTCTAAAAAGGTTCCGACGATTTTGATTAAACTCGCTATATCGATGTAAAATTTAATGGGCTTTAATATCATGTAGGTTTTTCATTCTGATTAAAATTGTCTGACAGGACTTAAATGCCGATATTTAAAATATTTTTTTCTCTAAAGTACCTTTAATTTGGAAAATAACTATATTATCATTTATCACTGATAAAAACAGGTAAATATATAAATTTAATAAATCCGATACCCAACTAAAGGAGAAAACAGAAAAAATATTTATTTAATGCAATTTTTCGTTTTTGAACATAAGAGCAGTAATATACATGTATGATATACCGTTGGAAAGCTAAGATTTTAGAAAAAATATTATCTTATACTCAAGCTTTTAAAAGTTAATAGAGAGTGATGAAAAGAAGATAAAACTAAGTGATTGTTTTAGATAATAATATAATAGATTTTTTAATAAAACACATGTTTCTGTAGAAATTCAATTTAATTAATTCTGTAATAGTTTTACTAATTTTTATCTCTAACTGTATTTGAAAATTCTTTAATCGTTTTTAAAAACGGAGGTAAGTGAAAGTAGTGTGTTGCCCGCGCCAGCTTTTTCTTATCTCTAACTGTTTTTGAAAATTCTTTCATTGATTTTAAAAATGGAGGTGAGTGAGAGTCGTTTGTTGCCCGCACTATATTTTTAACAGTATATTATACGTCTATATTACTGTTCTTATTATCAAAAAATTTAAAAAAATACATTAAAAAATATTTGTGCTCTTTTTTCCATTATTCGCTCATCAAATTCGTTCAACTTCGTATATTTAGCATTTTTTTATCAATGCTAATAAGATAATATACTTAACCTTTTCGAATGTACCAAATTAAAGATACTTTAGAGGACAAAAATTAGAAATATTGGAATTTTAGCCCTGTAAGACTGTTTCAATAAGAAAGAAACTTTTATCATTCTAAAGCGAAACATTTTTACATTGATATGGTCGAGTTTAATTAAAATCGTTGGAGCTTTTTTGAGTAAATCTTAAAAAAGTTACAAATGCATCTAATAAACTGAATCTTCTTGTTGGCCAATTTTGTTGAAAAGGTTGTTGTTTTTGTCACTTCTATTCAAGATAAAATTGTAGCTTCGTACGATTTTTCTTTTTGGCGTCAGATTTACCACATACCTCCCTTTTGCGGGAGTTGTTTTTTTGGACTCAGGGGATCCTAAAACGTGTATTTTTTATGTAAACTAAACTTCGAAATTTTTCACGATCGCAATACTTTCCCTTATAATAATAATAGGCTTACCGAACTCGAAGGTTCGATGCCGATACCACCAAACTTCGCCTGCACATACTCGCCAAATGTTCACCAGTCAAGCCCAAGCCCCCAAGATCAGCCTTAATGCAATCTCCCATCGACGCCTAGTCCTACCTTTCGGACGCCTACCAGTCAGTTCAGCGAATGCCAACTTTCTCGGAATCCGTTACTCACCGAGCCCAACAACTTTACGCGCCCATTTGAGTCTCCGCGATGCTATCAACTCAATTATATTCACAGGGTACAAACTCCGCAATTCCGCGTTGTGCAACTTTCTAAACTCCCCAGTGGCCTCATCTCTCTTCGGACCAAATATTTTACGCAGTACCTTATTTTCGAAAACCTTAAGCCGTTCTTCATCCTTTAAAGTAAGCGGCCACGTTTCACATCCGTAAACAACCGTCGGAAGAATAATAGTTTTGTAAATTCTAACCTTTAAGTTTTTAGACAGAAGCCGCGAGCTAAGTAATTTAGCAACTGAATAATAACGCGCATTTCCCACCTTTAACTGGAACTTTATTTCTTCCTGGATTTCAATTTTTCATGTTATCACTGAACCTAAATACTTGAATTTCTCTATACTTTCCCTTAGTATATACTTTATATATAGGTAAATGATAGTAAAAAAATATATTGGTTTAAAATAAAGATGTATTGAGATGAAAGTAAATGTATAAACAATAGATATTTTTGTAAGGACCGGAATTTCTACACTAAAGAATGATGATTTAGATTTTTTTCCCTTTTCCACAACAAGCACAAATATGACTATCTCCTAAAGGAACCCTTAAGGAAGACTTAAAATTATTCAAGCTCAATTTCATATTCTGATTTCGAATGATTTAGATATTGGTATGTAATGTTATTAGGTTGGAAAAAACCAAGGTTTTATTATATTTTTTAAAGATGATTTTATAATAACGAAATAAAATATTATATTTTTACTAGACCTTGATCAATCTGTGTTTGATTTCGGTGCCAAACATCGAAATATTCTATTATGAAAACCAGAAGACACGGGATAAACAGTGTTTATTTTTGTTTTGTTTTTGTATCAAAACTATAATTATTTATTAGTTTTCGTAATCATAACTATAAACCGTAATTTAAAATATTATTGTAAAGCAATGGTAAACATAATCATAATTGATTTCTAAATTACAGTTTATTTAGCAGTTTAAAGTTTGTAATACTTCTAACAATGGATTTATGGCTGTTTGGATTATAATCTTACTGTATGTATTAAACAATGATTATATTTTGTTTGATGCTTAGGCATAGATAAAATAAAATTGCACCCATCATAAAGCCATAGAATGAACATTATAAAGAATATACTTCTTATGACTATTTTAAGAGAAAAATATTTATAATAAATATATTTTAGTATTTTTAATTAATAAATAATATTTAAATTCTGTAACTTCCTTAACTCTCATATAATAATTATATATCAATATTCGGTAATTGTAAGTCAAATTTTATTTTATTTGCAAGAGGAAATATAGGTTTTTCTAGATAAATTAATGGTTTTGATTAAACTAAATTCTAATAATTTACGATAACCGCTAGGGTAACGACCGACTTTAATAAAACGACCTACTTTAATGATCTCGGTTCATTCAATTTTACAAAAATTGAATAATTCATCTTCCATCATACTTAAGTAAAGACTCTTAATTAATAATATACATATAATAATACAAGATTTATAAGTACTAACATGAACAAAATAGAATCGCTCTTCATTACTTTTTCTATAACTTTACTAGCACGCCCACATGGCCACATGGCCTATTTCGTGCCATGAAGGAAAATTAAAATTTAACAGATCGAACGAAAGTGGCTCATCATCTATTCCTGCCCCCTTTTTCATGCTTTAATATTTAACGGCCCTTGCAGCTTGGGCATTTGGGTCATAAGCTGTTTGTTCCACAGCTTTAAAATTAAAAAAAAAAAAATTCACCGAACAAATATTTTAATTAAAAAAAAATAATTTATTACCTTGTTCAGTGTGTTTTTTAAAGGGATACAGATTTTTTATAACTTTCTAATATAAGTGGATCGTCAATAATAAAAGTGGTAACGCAATGAATGAATTGCAGGGAAATGAGTTTATGAATTATATTATGAATACGACAAATAAAGTAATCTTAAATTATTGCATTAAAAGTTTATATTTCATATAATAAATAGACTTATTGATGAATTTTTGAATTAAAATAAATGAGAACCATTTGCTTATAATTTATAATCTTATGTCAGTAACTGATGATATACAATTTTAGATGGGATCACCTGGAGCAGGGTGGCTAACCCTTCTTGTCAAAGGTCACGGGTTCAAACCCGCTGGTGGTTCTAGGACTTTTTTAATGAGATTAAAAATTCCTTAATAGCCTGTGTGATATCAGGTACTCGTTAAAGATCCCTATCCTAATTAAACCTGGATAGGCAAAACGTAAGACTCCCACTGTATCATCGTCCGTTTACCCACATTAGCATAAAGTAAATATTAAAATAAATAAACAAACAAACAATATTAGAGGTGGAATACTTAATAATAATTTTAATAAGATAATATACAAATATTAACAGCGTTTCTAAACTTTCCCATATTTAGTAGACCCCAAATCAGTTTACAATGTGGGCACGACCTGATAATTAACGGAGTAAGATCTCCTTTACTGTCAAACATCCGATTCCTGGGAACGTGTTTATACATATATATATTCTTACTATTAATTCAAACTGAGCTCTTGTAAGCCGATAGCTAATGTACATATCCCTTGCAATTTCAAGATCTTCTGTAGTTCTCTAATTAAATTGTTAATATTTTATTTGATTATTACAATATTTAGTCTGATAGTGTGAAAATGGGTGTCCGAATTAGCTAAATTACCCAACTGAGCGAAACTCTACAAATTTCATCAGTTCATAAAAGCCAAAATAAGCAGTAAGTCCAGGTTGTGTCTGCATTGACTTATGATTCTAATAATAATGGTTGGCTATTTTTGAAATTCGTAATAAAAAAATAGTAATTTTTATTAGTTATAATTTGCGAATATGAGTTATTTAGTAAACATTCAACTAACAGCAGAATAATACACAAGAATGAGAAACTAATCTGAGATTATGGTACGTAATTAGAAACCAAAGAAAACTTCGGTATATTCTTCTAATCTAAGATAGAAGAAGTAGTCTGAAACAGAAGCAGATTAGCCGTACGTTTATGTACACCCAGCCTCCTCACTTTGCCTTAACCGCTTTTATTACCTTGCATATGACTCAGATATACCTTTCTTGGTTATGCGTTAATATCTGTGTTGTTTTTCGTCAACCCTAACTTATCCTTATCTCTCCTTCTAATAGGACGGTTCCTGGTTCCTACCCAATTATTAGCAATCGTTGCTGTTGAGCTTCTACCTCACGGAACATTTCCTTCCTTGCCAGTCTGATAATTAATATAAACAGTTTATGCTTGGCATGGCTCATTGATTCCCTGATGATGGCTCTCAAGTTTGGGCCGAAACATCGGCAAAATTATAATTAAAAAAAAAGTCTGACTCCCGATTATTTCTACCTCCGATAATTTCAAAAGTCGACTACGAATCCTCAATAATATATATTTACATTCTGTTATGTTTTGACCAACTGCTTTTCAAAGGCAGTGGTTTCTTCAAAAACTAGCTTACTTGATATATTTAATGTATGTATAGATTAATATTACTGAAACCATTGGATTGCCTTTCAAAAGGTACCGTGTTTACCGATCCCAGTAGGTGGCATGCAGGGTAAGATTAAATTAGACATGTCTCTATAAATGACAATATAATTTAAATTAACTTAAACCTACACAATGTATTTACAGAATGCCTGAGAATGAGAATACTGAGGGACATTACCGTTAATCTTGATATACAATATTACAAAAAGAAATACCTTACAATAACTTTGCTGGCTGGCGAAGGTGAAATTAATCTTAGTCCCCCGACGGACCTCTCTTCTTCTTCTAGATAGAACGCGACTGTCCTCTCGCTGGACTTCAACTCCCGTGGCTGGGATAAGACTGACCCTCTCTGATTCTAAAATCGCACCCTCATCAACTCACACCCTCTTCTCTCCAAAATAGCCCATCTACTATCAGACAAGAAAGGTGGGGACTAATATGGGAAGTGTCCCTGGGGTCTAGGAAGTTTCCCGAGGTAACGCTGGAGGGGAGGGAGGAGCACGGAGGTAAACGCCTTTTGATGTTTTGCCGACAAAGGTTTATTATTATTTAATTATTTAACATTAAAATTATTTAATAATGAACTCCCCACAGTATCCTCAATATATAACAATTCATATTCATATATACAGTGCATTCATATATTAAAATAAATTTACAATGCTAATGAAAATGTGTAAAATAAAATACATAAATGCAAAATAAAATAAATAAATAATCGTTTCTCTCTGCTCTATTTATCTATCTGGAGCACTGGGCAGGGCACTGTGGATACAGATAAATTTAGCACGTCGCACTACGTCCTTGGTTCCTTTCCGAAGTTGCTTACAACTAGCGTAGTCAGCTGGAAAGTAAGTGCGGCGGAATTTACGTCTAGCTGCTCCTCTAATTTTTATCAAATCCTTTAGTTCAGAAGTCAGCCAAGGGACAGTAGGACGGCATAAGCGTAATAACATGTTTATCTTAAAATAAATGTTTCTATTGAATCTCAATAGAATTTTTCGGTAACTTTTAAAATGTATTTCAAGAGGAAGGTATATTTTTTCAAACTTACTTTAATGTCATTAGTGAATATTAATAAAACTTTACTTTGTATTTATTCCTGCTTGGAATGCCAATTACGATGGTATAATTGACAAACCCCTCCCGAAGGGAATGAGGAACTGAATGCAGAGATTCAAAAGGTGGAGGGCAATCAACCGCAGGCAGTCGTAATTAGGCGCTATCGCCAATCCCTGCCTCGGGGAGTCTCTAAAGACCTTTCGGTATTACCAACTACCTGGGCTACAAGTCATAATTACAGCTTCTTAGAATAATTTAAATAGAGAATTATGTAAATAGTTATTTAACGATTTATTAAATTCAATGCGCTACCTATTTAGGTGCATGATAAGCAAACGTCTATAGAAAATAACATTTTATCTGCGAGACTTTGACCAATATTTTCCTCTTTTACATGAGAAACTAAAGACTGAAACCAATTATTGTAATATCACTTATAATTCTTAATATGGATTAAATTTATATATGCCACGGTTATTTAGGTTGAATCAGTACAATTTAAAATATATTTTAAATTGTTGACTACCCTATTATTAATTGTTATTTCTGCTGTTGAACGACCATTTGGTATGGAGACCGTTTGGGGCAGCTTCTACAAACGGATACCCAAAATTTCTGAGAAAAATTTGTGCTCAGCTACGTAATTCAGATCTAATCACCTTCTTGCACAGTCGTTGGCCGTGAAACAGTACGAATCTCTAGAAGTACTAAACCTAAGACCATTCATAGATTGTAAAGGTACAGAGTTTTTTTAATTTGTTTTTTAATCTTTATTCACTTTCTAGTGCCTGTCAGAAGAGTTCTGACGATGAGATGTGAATGTGCTGCATACAAAAACAAAACAAAAATTCCAGTAGGACTCCAATAATTAATTTACCACTGATTATTTATCTATATTACCATTTTTTTATTCACTCAATGAACTAACCTGAAATATATTTCCAGGCTAATTAAAAAATAAAATAAATAATAATTCTTTTTTTTTTTGTGGTTGTATACAATCTAATTTTTTTTTTTTTTTTTTCTCATTTTTTTACAGTTACAACGATAAATGGTGGTTTGATTAAAAGAAACGAAATCAAGATCATAAAGAAATATTTTTAAAAATTCGGCATTTAATTCTTTCATACCATTTCAATGAAGGTACAATAATTCTAATTAATTCGATCAAACGTTTTAGCGCTTCAGAAAATCGATAAGCATTTCAGAAGTACACACATTTTCAGTGAATGAAATGATTTTTTTTTTTATGTCTTTTTGTTTTCATAGCGAACTTACCAAATGATTTTGCGGTGACAGATATTTGCTCTAAGGAGATCTTAAAAGTTTTATTTCTCTCGAAATCTCGTGTTCGTAAATTTTCTCGATTCCTATTCTTTCATCTACTGCATATTCCATATAGGGGTAAGAAATTCAAAATTGAAATCCATTGACTATTTTATTTATGGTACAACCATTTTTATTATAAAATATATTTTATAAAACCCCGTGTATATGATATATAAAAACAATGAATGATTTTGCTTACTTTTTAAATTGTGAGCATATTTTTAATTTTTATTCTTAAAAATTATTGTTGAACTCAATTGTTTTAAATCTCTTTTAAAATATTAATATGTATTCTGTTTTAAAATTTATTTTAACATAAAACTTAATAAATATGTCCCTTTCGATTTTTAGAGCGTCTTATTGGTGATATATGTCAAATACTAAAGGTAATTATTATATAACCACTCGATTATACCTCGAAATACAGCCAATTCATTTAAAAACTTAATTAACTGATGAACCTATTTAACGTAAACCGATCAGTTAATTAAATGTCGAGAAACCCAAAATTGGAAGCTGCCTCACTCATGTCTTGTGCAATTATGAATTTACATTACTAATTAACTTTATAAGTATATCTGTAAATAAGTCTAATTATAATTAATTAATTTCTAAAAAATACATATTTAGAAACAGAAGTAAATTACTTCAATTTAAACCAGAAGTTGAAATAATTTTTCAATTTAATTTTCACTGCAGAATATTTTTTTCAAGTCTGCACCATTAACCTATTTTTCCATTTAAACTTTACTTTAGAGTGCTTCCATTGGGAAGCTTCTCCACATGTGTTCCATGGCTTTATATATATCATCTAATTTACTTGTTGTATTCCTGTATACAGTTGTAAATTCCAATAAATAAATAATAAAAAAAAAAAAACTTTACTATTACATACCATACCATTGTATTTTACCAAAATGTATTTTTTCTATTCCAACCTTTTCCCAACCAAAAATACATTAGATACACATCAGAATATTATTTTTTAGGATATGTAAATTTTGTAAATTGACTTAATGAACTTATGTTCATATAATTTTAAAGTTATTGGTCACTGCTACCTTAAGAAATTAAGAATTTGTATTAAACTCATATTTGTGTATTAATTTTGTTATGTTTAGGCTATAAAAGAAATAATTAGAATATACTTAGTATAATTTTGATTTTTACGTTATTCACTAAAAAAATATAAATCCAAACGAGGATAATAACTAAAATAAGCCAATGTAATATTAAAAAACTGTTATTTTTTCTTTTTAAACAAGATCATTATCAACTTTTCGTAGAAAGGCCAATTCATTTGCATACCTGAATAAAAAAAAAGAGTTTAGTTTTTCGTTGAACGAAACTTCATTATCAAACTCTTACATAAAGATGTTTCAACAAACTCCATGATATATGATGAAATGAAATATAAAAAGTAGTGAAATACTTTTTTTGAGATTTTATTAGTTTTCTAAGACTTTGGTGCTTTATTCATATATAATTTACTATTAATGTACTTTTAAAATAACAGTTTTTATTTAAATATTTCTTTCTGATACTTTGAAGGTATTAGGATGCGAGCTTTGTATGAGCGCTATTTAGAACGTTCTTATGAAGTTTTGTTCTTATACAACACTCAATTTATCTATTTCTATTCATCAGCATATTTATCAACAATAATTTAACATATCATATCAATTTATCTTGTCAAGAGACAAGATTAATCA
Organism: Piezodorus guildinii; assembly: GCA_023052935.1. Classification (NCBI taxonomy): domain Eukaryota; kingdom Metazoa; phylum Arthropoda; class Insecta; order Hemiptera; family Pentatomidae; genus Piezodorus; species Piezodorus guildinii. Next base: position 66,498,822 of record CM041292.1, read on the forward strand.
ATTGAAGGTTTTCTGAAAAGTTCTGTAAAGAAAATGTTCGTGTTGAATGTATAAGCTCTAAATTCAGGGAATACTTGTTGAATTAAAAAAGAAAAAAAAGTTTTTTTTTACAAATGGAAGAATAAAGGCTTGGGTTTTGGCATGGGAACCTAGGTTGGTGGCAAATGAAGAACCTTTGGCAGCTTCCAGCCACCTGGAAACTTTCCAAATCCCCACTTCGTAAGTATCGCAAGAATTAACTTTAAAACTACCTCTGTCTCCAATATTTAAAACTTACGCTGGCTGTTTTAGAAATTAAAATTGGCGGTAATGGAATACGTTTTGCCTAGCTTCGAATACGTAATTCCTCCTCTTACGTAAAACGATTTTCATAATGTTAATGTCGGAGTTGAGTTTTGGGAATCTACTCAACCATCAAATTCTTCTCGTATCCAATCCTTACAATCCAAAATCCTTCGAAAAATCCTCAAAGCTCCCTTATTTTGGATTAAATAAATATTTATTCTTCTATTATCTTTAGTTATTCATTATCTGGAAATTTAGTCTAATTAATGACATAAATTCAATAAAATAAAGTTTTAATAACGAAATGATAGAAGAAAAGCTGATCTATCTTCCCGATGTTTCATATTAACTACTGTTACTCAAGAAGGGTTCAAGTCACGGTATCCATTCGTGATAAGTTAGAAAAACATACACACACTTGCCTTTTTTTGAAAGGTCTTTTACCTAATATAACATTAACAAACCTTTTTCTGTTTTCAGAAAAAATATTATAATTTTTACCCATTTATGTACATAACGTGCTATAAAGATAGAAAAAAAATATTTGTCCTTGCCTCATAAATTATAAAAGAAAAAAATAACAGTAAGTGACTGATGAGAAAAAAAAAAAAAAAGCTACATATTAGAATTTCACTTACCCTATGTATGAAATATATAATGAGGACATTTTGTTTTTCTTCTTTTAGCCCAATATATTTGAAAACGTTTTCCTTGACAACCGTGGTAAGTGAAAGTCGTGTAGACTCTTTATAGATTTAATAAGACCTCTATTTATCTGAGCCATATTAGACGCCTCCCCTAGTTTCTTTAAAGGAACACTATCGTATGCTTTGCTAAATGGGTTTTCATCTGATCCGAGACTTTATTCTCTATACTTTTCTTAAAGATTCGGTCATAAAGCCTGCCCTATGCTGCTTGTCATCGTGATTCCTCTGTAATTGGTGCACATGTTTTTTTGTCCCTTTTTTGTGGATTGGTACAATATCCCCCATTAAATAATCTTCAGGAACTCTTAATTCTCTTGGTTCTGCTTCTATCAATTCTATTGGTAGATCTCCGGGTCCTGTTGACTTTCTATTCTTCATCTTTCCTAAGGCCACCTCCACTTCATCCAGAGAAATCTCCTCACTTTCATACTCGCCACTGGTCATTTTCCTGTTCCTATAACTTTATTCGATCTTTATTCTTGTAATAGAATAGAAAAATAATCTTTTATTATTTTCTGATTTAAGCCCAGAACTATAGTTGTCTTAGACTTACAGGAGACTCAGGGGAATACTCAACTCTGTTAAGTTGTTGCTGCAACACGCCCAGGCAAAAGAACGATATGTAGTCCTTGGAGATCTTAACGCTGCTTATGCTCATTCTGCTTGGCTGTGTAGTAGCAACAAACCACTCGGGACTTAAATAACCAAGACCAGGTTAGCTGCCTTCCACCCAGGGGTGCACACCTTCAGACATGCAGCCCGACCTGAATGGACTTCCACACTGGATCTGCTTCTGGCTAGGAATCTACATACTATCACCAAGCACTACCATATGGACCGTCGGATCACCGGCCTTTGAAGGCACTCCTGTTGCATCACTACCTAAAAAGTACCTCTTTCAAAAGGCTAACTAGGAGGGATACAGACACAGTGTTGAAGAAACGCTGCCTAGTGGAAACTCTTCGGACTAAATCTGAGGTGAAGAGGGCGGTGTCGGTCATCACCAAAACTATCCAGAGATCAGCTTTAGGGAACATTCCTAAGTTCACTCCGCAACCGAATGCTATCAGAAAACCCCCGCGGCACATCCTCTCTTTGATCAGTCAGAGAAACAACCTGAGAAATATCTTCCAGCGCATGCGGGACTATAGCTTGAAACCGGCCATTAATGCGATGACCGGGCAGATAGCCGGTATAATGCGTGTCTGGAAGACGTCTCTCTGGCATGAGCAATTTCGCTGGACTCACAATGACAATCGGCGATTCTGGAAACTAGTGAGGATCCATGTAACGAAAAGGTTCACATAGCATTAGGCGGCAACCTACTAACTTCCGGAGAACAGGCTGAATTCCTGGCCAAGGGATATGTTGCGATTGAATCTGAACGGAGGAAAGATGTATCCAGGCTTCCTGAGGGACGACCACCAACCCCAAATAAGAAACCCATATTCTTCACCTTCAACCAGTTTGAGTCTGTACTACGGCGCACTAAAGGAAATAAATCGCCAGGGTAGGATGATATTTCGTACGTACTGTTAAAGATGCTTTCTAGGAAGGGTAAAGCCTTTCTATTGAACATCTTCAACGCCTGCGTGCGGATCTCATAATTTCCTGATGACTAGAAACGTGCGATTGTGGTACCACTACTTAAGCCGGGGAAAAAAGGAGATTCAACGGAGCACTTATCGTCCAACCAGCCTTCTTTCGCACATGTGCAAAATATTTGAGAGGCTGGTCCACAACGAACTGATGAGACACTGCGATGAGGAGAATATTATTCCACCAGAGCAGACAGGCTTTCAGCGAGGAGTCACTAGTGAGCACCATTTGGCGAAATTTCAGTTACACACCATAGAGCAGATGCGTACCACAGAGCTGCGGCGTTCATCTCCCTGGACTGCACACAGGTCTTTGACAGTGTGTCTCACACACTTCTACTTCGACGTCTGGAGGCGTTCAGGTTCCCTGCCTCCCTTTGCCGATTGATCCGAAGCTATCTCAGTGGAAGATCATTCGTCGTACGGACTTTGGAGTTTTGTGGAGTCTTTGTAGTCTCTCGGCGTGTCTTCAACAGTTTCTGGCGGACGGGGCATTCCTTAGAAGGCGCCACAGGACCACATTTACAATTGTGACAAACAGGTGGTGTGATATCCTTGTTTGGGCACTGAGAAATTGGATGATGATCTCCAAACCATGCGCAGTAACAAGTTGTTCCACACTACTTCATAATATGGCCGAATTGTAGACACTGTCGACACTGTACTGGACCTCCATCTTTCTTGAAAGTGCTGGTGCGAAACCTGACACCGTTCAGCACCCTAAGCTTTGTTTGTTCCGTAATGACCTGGATGAGCTCAATCGGTTATCGGCATCGGTTGCTGTCCATCTTAGTGAGCTGGCGTGCCATCTTGAAATCAGGCAATCGCTCCTTTAACTCTTCAATCAGTGGATGAAGTTCAGCATCCAGATCGAAGCCGTGCAGGACATACTTTTTTGAACGTCTGGTTCCTCTCGGTGCAAACTAAACTCGGGTTTTCATGGAGTAGCGCAGTGGCCTTGGCAAGGCCTTTTTCATTGGTTAAATACAGGCGCGTATCTCTGGGCGAAGAATTCGTAGAGAAACTGGTAACTCCAATATCGCCCAAGTAGGAGGCTAAGATTAGTTGAGATACTGGTGGACTAATAATGATAGGAGGAGGAGGTCTTACCCGCTTATTTTCTTCATCGTCTTCAATCCGCAAAACTTCGTAGCGGTTCAACACGGTAGTAGGTGGAGGAGACTTCTTGCTTACAACACGGAGCTCAAAGACATGCTTCTTGAATGGCACTTGGTTGCCATGTTCCTGACTGTGTGCTCGTTTCCTCGAGGTTCTTCTACGCCTTCCATGATACCTCCCTCGGCCACCCTCAGGAGGTAACAGTCTTGTCAGAGCACTTTTGCCCGTTCGATGTGGATGACTCCACGGGATAAATGTGGTCCCCAACGACTTAAGGCGCTATCTAGACAAGACCTAAGTGAGTTTTGCAAGCTTGTGTGGTTTTTCACCACACCCAAAAATCAATAATAATACGAGAGTAATCAAATAATAGTTATTGAGTTTTAGTCCTACAAAACTCCTTGTCATTGCAACAAGTCTGAAAAATGGTATTGTTCATTTAAACTACCAGTATTACAGCTAAAACAGTCCAAAAAAAAAATAGCATTGAGGTAATAAGAATACGTATTGCCTTTTTTTTTTGTCAAATTTTGGTTATTATATTCAAATGCAAGTGGTATTTTACGAGAATGGAAATTTAATGGAATGGAAACTCAATTAACGAAAATTATTATTATTTTTATTTCTATTTTTTTTTGTGTGTGTGTGTGTGTTTTGGACAAACCTATCTGAATAAGCAAAGTCGGATTTTATTTGTTCTACACCTATTTAATGTGCTTATTATTTATTAAGGAGCCTGATATATGTCCAATTTGTTTTATTATAATACATGTTTGATGATAATAAGCTGTAATATTAAGAAAATAAGAAATTACAACAACAAAAATAATAAAAAATCTTGGTAATTATAGTTATTTATTAATATAGAAAATATTATTCAATGTATGCGAGTCTGATGAATGTAGAGAGTATGTAGACGCATAGAACACCATATTCCTTATATTTCTAATACCTATTACTAAGTACCAATGTTGCTTCAATTTGGGTTCAGTATATTTAAGGCTAAAGAGAACGACACTTAAGTGTGTTGTCGAGAGAAAAGATGCAGCACCCTGGGAGAATTGAATTTTTGTCTCATCAAAATAATTTTCTGATTTTTATTTCCAAATACTTATATTTTTCGCTGTAAAGAGGAGATTGGAGCGGAAAATAGTTTTCACATTTTTTGAACATGTCCATCTGGAAAATTTGATATAAAAAATCCTTCTTATACGTTTTTCCCAAATTAAGGTTGTAGTGATGTTTTAGAAAAAAAATCTTGTATCCAATGCACTTTCCCGTTATGTTCCTAGACAGACGGCTATACAAACAGATGGTCTGGCCGAGTGTATGCTCAACCTGAAGGATTTAATCCTTAGTTTTGGGTACTTAGCTTTTATAAACTGGGTTAGTTAGTTGCATTGGCTAATATAAAAGTGTAATAAATTATATTACCATGGGCAAACTACAACCTTTTTCTGTGAATCAATAATTTGTAATTAATAATGACCCACAAGGTTGTTATTATTATTTTCTTTATAACTAAGGTTGTTATTATTATTTTCTTTATAACAAGTTTATTTTATTTCTTTATAAATATTCATTTAATTTTGTGTATATATATTTTTTTTTCTTCTTTGTTTAATCTTTATTAATTATTTACGACAAATATACGACTTATGAGATGTTTGTTTTCATTAGATAATGCTATATTTTGATAAAATTTTATCATTAAAGATCAAGATTTGTTTAACAATTACAAAACTACATTTGCTCCATTTATAAAATAAATGTAATAACAGACGAAATTGAAACAGGAACAGGCTATCACAATAATGGATTCCATCAATGAATCGATACTAGCTAACTTGAGGAACCTGATTATGAATGCTCATGCAAATGTAATTATAAAGCAATTCCAATGCATTTGTTTCGCCAATCAGGCCTCTGGGATTGGTTAGTATTTACTTGGAATAGGCCAATAATTAACGCTAAACTATGTTGCCAAAAATAATTAACTCAGATATGTTTTAACTGGCATACAAAGCTATTTTGTACAACCAATTTGGAGCTGGTTGCAATTAGCTTTATTTACGCAATTAACTAACTGTACGGCTTTGTTATTCTAAAAGTTGTATATCAATATATACAAAAAAGCTTTTCCTTGTTTATAACTATTTTTCCCAGAAACTACAGGGATAAATTATTTAGTTATGACCCCATAACTCAATACGGAATGCGGTTTTGCCCATGCACATATTTTGTTTCCAAACATTATAATCTTTCGTACAATAAACCTTCGAAATAGTTTGATTTATAGGTTTATAAAATATATTAGATTATGACGAACATACGTTAACAATATAATTATATTAATACCTTTGTTAAAAAAATAGTTGTACATTACAATGATGGTATATAAAATACTTAGTAACAATCAATCTCCTTAAATCTTATATATGGTTAATTCATGGGAAGTTTAGGTAATTAAATAATTTTCAAATATACAAATGATTGGTTTTGATGTTGATATACAACAGATCTTAGTGCATATGCAATACATAGTGGTTATTTATTTATTTTATTACAGTTTTAGGTGCCTTGTACAATTACAAAGGTTAGAGGCGTCATGGTCATAAATTATTTACAGGAATGAAACCAATTTTTTTTTTTCAGAAAAATGAACAAATTTTCTTGATTCTTTTGTCCATTGTTTTCTTATAACTTTGGAGAAGAGGTCAAGTTCTGTCTGATTTATACAGTGGGCATTCCATCAGGATATATTCTACAGTTAGCTCTGTCACATCGCTGGCATCATGGCGGAGGTTTTCCTTCAAGCAGGTGCCCATGGGTAAGCCTGGTGTGTCGGATCCTCAAACGTGTTATTATGTATTGCTCCCTGACGTTCCAAGTATCTGGAGTAGTGGTCGCGAAACTCCGAAGGTTCGCCTTAACTTGTTCTCCGGAACCTTTGAACAAAAGGTGCACCATGCTTCTTCGCATTGCTTCAATATGGCTGAGTTGAAGTCAGTCCACACCGTCTTGACGTTTGGAATAGGAAAGAAGGTACTTGCTTCTTTTGCGCCTATGTCAGCCAGTTCATTCCCTGTAATGCCTACGTGGCTTGGCACCCGGAGAAATATAATCGTTCTGTTTGTTTTAAATATTAAATTCGAAATGGAAAATATTAATTGATTATCTGAAAACAGAAAATTTTGGATTCCCTGGAGAGCTGGAGTCACTGCGCTATAGAAACTGACTATGGGCTAAGTCTTAAATCAAAGTCAAGGATATGTATATAGCAAAAGACTCTGACGTGAATACCGAATAAATGGAAGGGAGACTGTACTGAACGGTCTCCGTAGGTAACACGACCGAACAGCCAACATTATCCAGATGTTTAGGCCCGTCAGTATAAATACAGGTAAAATCTTTATAGGTGGCTAAGAGAGATAGAAAGTTGTTTTGAAAGATTTCTGGAGGGTTTGTTGATTTGGATATAGATTTCAAAGAAAAACCGAAGATTTACTTTTACTTTATTTACCGAAGGGATACTTGTCCAAGAAGGTGATAGGTTAGGAGTGGAGACGTAAAATTTTGGTAAAGGAGTGTCAGATAGTGGAGGATAGTTTGAAAGGCGGGTTGGTAAGTTATATCGTGTAAAATCAAGGCTAGTCCGGAAGTTGTTTTTAAGCGACCTAAAAATTGTAAGAAAAGATAGTGCCTACGGAGCTCTAGAGGCCACTCACTCATCGGCTTCCTACAGTAAGCTACTAATAGGACTAGTCCTGAAAGCCCCGGTTGCCTACGGATTATTGCGTGGTGTATAGGGTCTAACCTACTGGATATTTTTTTGGAGACATCCCCGTAAACTTCGCAAGCATAATCAGAATACATTGTAGCTATTGATGCAATACAAAAGTATTCTTGTTTTTCATCATAATGACTTAAGTTAATTAAAAAATAATAATAATATAAAGCACACTTTTTAGTTAATAGAAGAGAGGATTTTCCATAGTAATTTGTAATTATTTCCATCGAGAAAAAAAAAAAAAAAATCGTCAAGTGCGTTATTTTGGTAAGTGAACACTGACTTTTCAATCTACTTTTTTCCTAGTTCGATCTCACTTCACTTAAATTAATATTAAAATAAAGCAAAAGCGAACAGCTCATATTCTTGATATAACTAAGAATGGCCTTGAGCTTTATAATCAATAAAAAAATAAAAATAAATAGTAATAAAAATTGGGGGATCAAATCCCATGTTACCACCTATTTAGTAATTATTTTACAACTTTACTTATTTTGTTTCTTCTCTTATTACCTATCTTTTGGTGGCTCAGAATTTTTTGTTTCATTATTCCTTTATGGTATTTTTTAACGGTAGGTTACTTCACCGCTGAAAATAAGTTTTGGAAAGATTACTCTATCTCTAGCGATTTTGCAGACATCAAACGAAAAAATTAACATATGATGACGAAATGGTTTACATCTTCCGTCCTCTCTACATATTACCAAAATAGTGGTTAAATTTATTTTCGAAAGATAAAAATAACCTGAGACATTTAACGATGTTATCGTTAATTAAGGAAAAGATACTTAGATTTTTTTTGTATACAATGGCTTACATATTATCCTAAATGCTGTATGAAATTCGATCTTCAGAACATTATCTTTTTTTTTTTACTTAAAATTTTAAAAGCTCAACCTTTTTTTTTTTTTTTTATAACTACAACAATTCAAAACGTTCTTTATTGCTGTTTTAAAAAATCACTGGGTCTCATCCTTTCATGTTTTGATGATTATTAAGTGAACGGTTCAATGTACATTTTTTAAAAGATTGCAGTTTTTTTTTTTGCTTTGACCACAAAATCACTGGGTCTCTCAACAACTGTGTGAGATAGATCCATTAGTTAAGATAAACTAAAAACCATTTTAATCAGAAAAGATAAAATATTTATAAAAGAGATAGAAAAACATAATAAAAAAGTTCTGAGTAATTGGATATTGACCTTGGAATCCTCTATGAATAAAAATGGGTTTTTCCCTTTCCCATTAGAATTTTTAAGCTTATTTGGATATACCCTTCTCTCGAAAATCCTCTAAATGAATTCCGAAATAACATATGGCGTGTTTTGAAGTTTATGATATTTTTCAAGTTAAAACAAACTCAAAATATATAAATAAACTAGCTGACCCGACAAACGTTGCTTTGCCATATAAATTATTTTTAGGAAATTTCTAGTGTAGAAAAAAATACTAACTTATTGTAAGTGTGTAAGGATCCACATCCTTGTATATGAGTAAAAGAGGCATGAAGCGCTGTGAACAATGAGGGAATTTTTTTTTTTTTTTTCTGTGTCCCTATATATGAAATTTAATCTGATGTAACACTCAGCCGTGCTTGATTCGGTGCAATTATCAAAATAATTAATTTCATTATATGAATTAATTAAAATATTTAATTATTACGGAAACTAGAAAGTGAGCTAATGACGATCTGGTGGTGAGCTAATGATGAGTGGGTGAGCCAATAATTTTTGAAGTAATTACCCGAAGGTTTTTGAACAAATTAAGATAGTCCTCGCCTCTTTCATCTGCTAAATATCTTTAAAAAATCGCTTCTATATAAGATCAGCACCCAATGGAGTACGATAATGTGTGAACCAAAATATTTCCTCATACCAGTGCAGTAGGTTTGAAGGGAAATTAAAAAAAAACACCCGTTTCATCGTTGGAGCACCTTCTGTGGGGTGCGCTAATGACAGGTACGTCAATGACCAATCGAAGGTTTTCTAAAAAATTCTCTCTAAAACAAAGTATCAAAACAAAAAATAATGTCAATCTACTCTGTAAGCTGAACACTATCACGAAAAAATATTAGATTAACCAATTAAAAATAATTAGCAGAAGTAAAGTGTTTGCGACAATGGCGGCTAATAAGAATACTCTCACTCCCTAGTGTACATCTTCACTCCCTGCCGCCGTGGAAGATACAGAAGGCGGCTACAATCCTCTGGGTCGGCTTGCCGAAGGTGTAACGGTTTCTGCGAGCCTTTTCCCGCCTTTTTATGGCTTAAAGGGAGATCACGGTGCGAAAATTCCGTTTGGGGTGCGCCAATGACGCACAATCCCTTGGACATTTATGTTTTATTTATTTAAAACGGATATAACCGTTTTCACAACCTGCAATTATGTATTCTGAAACTATATAGTGTATGTATGAACGCAATGGACCAAACCGGTTAAATCTTTCCAGCACCTTGACTGGGTACCACGTTGAAGTTGGCAAAGTCTGATTCGGACAGGGTGAGCCAATGACGTTTCGGACATTAATTCAAATTTTTAATACAGGAATAATTCATTTATTTGAACTTATGAATGTGCACCAAGTAGAGCAAAAAAATATCTACCAGAAAAAAAAAATGGGAAAATAACCAGTTTTAGTATGAGAAAAATCATTTGGACAGCGTTTGTACGTTTCGTTGAGAATGGCTCATATCTAAATAACTTATAATAGTTTTTAATTTTTTGTTTTTCCTGACAAAATTTAATGTAATTTTGGAAACATTTCCCATAAATGTCGTGCGGAGCTTAAGCATAAATCAATAACACCCCCATATGCAATCCATAAGATGAAGTCCTCTCCTTTGAATCTTTTCTTCAATAAAAAAAAACTAAAGAATTTCCCCACCAGTGGATGGAGGAGGCAGTATATAAAGACCGAGAAAAAGTTACTGAATATCTTGAAGGTAACAGAAAAAATAGTTCAGAATTGGGAGCGTACACGGAGAAGAAGACGCCACACAACACAACCATCACTATTTAATCATTTGATTAAATAAATTAATTAATATAATAATAGTCTTTATTTATATACATATAAACATTGATAATATATTTTTTTTTCTTTCTTAAAATTCATATAAGTACATATACTTTACTTAGGAGATTAAAATCTTTCATGATTACTACCCCCACTTTGATTCAAGAGTACACTCATCTTCCTATTCATCTTGCATTAAATTAATTTACATAGTTTTTTATTTGTTTCCGTTCACAACCATTTTTTTTTCTTGAATGTGTAAAATAACAAAGAACACTGAAACGACAAGAAACTGCCTTTAAACCTTCCACATAACTAAAAAAGGCTCATCTCTATCACCATCATGAAGCCTTCCTGGACGTAAGGAGTTAAGCTTTAGAGCTCTACTAAACCATGAAATTCTTCCCGTATTCAATTCTTACAATCCGAAATCATTCGAAAAATCCTCAATGCCCCTTACTTTGCCACGTAAACTCATCCATAAAGATTTTTATGTTCCGTGTGTTGCTGATTTGGTCCGTACCAGGCATCAATCCTTCCATAATAAACTCCACTCCCACTTTAGGCCACTAGTTTCAATCCATGATTCCTCTTCCATTCCTGACAATCCTCCGAGGTGTCTGAAAAGGAGATGACCTCGAGATCTTCTAGTTTAGATTACCTAGTTAAGTGTTGCCAATGGGCATTTTTCCTTCATGTCTTTTTCATGTATTTTATCTGACACCTAATTTACTTGATTTATTGATTAATACTGTTGTAAATTTCAATAAATTTAAAAACCCATGGCATCCTATATTTAGATTTTTTTTTACACATATATATATATATATATATATATATATATATATATATATATATAATATATATATATATATATATATATATATTGTGTAAACCATAGCTACAGGCCCTGCCAACGTCTTTGAAAAATTGTAGCAGGGTGCTGTGTTTAAGGTAATTCAGTAGATTGGGTGCAGCTACATTATGAATAAAGCATTAATCTCTATCCTAGTCGTAATTTTCTTTAAAACCTTCTATAAAGGATCCTTTAAAATGATTTCTTTTAAAGAAGCCATTAAAAATCCTGTCTTACAAGGATGGGAAAGATTTAATTTAAAAATCATTAGTGGAGGGAACGATTCCGAAAAAGAACCGTGATGGTTCGATTTCCGGTCAAGAGAGGTGAAATTACTTATTTCCGAAATTAATCTTGGCGTCCCATCTCGGCACAGAATGGTGTGATAACCTCCCCACCTCTCTACACCCTCTCTCTTTCACTTCTTCGGTGTTATCCCGGTTGAGCCCTTTCAAACATAATGAACACTATCTTTGTTTATTAATATGTTGGTGTGAAGAAAAAATAAACCTGGTGCACGTAGCACACAGCTTTTCCTTACCTTACCTTATAATTTAAATTCTACAAAATTTAAGGTACTTTAGAGGAAGAAATATCGGCATTTAAGTCCTATCAGACTATTTCAAACATAATAAAACCTACATGATATTTAAGGTCATAAAATTTGATATCGATATAGCAAGTTTAATCAAACGCCGTTTTTAGAGAAAATTTTAAAAAATGTGTAAAAAGCATAATGTAAATTAGATCCGATTTCGAAGAAAAAGTCGCTGTAACATCTTGGGCGTATAGTTGTATTTAATATGAAATTACAGTATCATAGGACTTTTTCGTTTTCGCGTTGGACTTAACACACACAGACCTTTTTGCGATACTTGGTCATTTGGACTCAGGGGTGCGTTTCCGTTAAAAACTGGAATCGAACATTTTCACGATCGCAATACTTTCCCTTACTTTATATTTTATACATAGGCAAGTGAAAGTAATAAATATAAAATATTTTTGATCATATCCTTTTTTAAGGTTATAGAATTCTTTAAACTTTTATATATTTCACGTTGTTTATCAATATTAATAATATGATATGTTTATTTTATTTTTAATCTACAAAAGGTTTAGAGGAAGAGAATTTGAAATATCGGCATCTAAGACCTGCCAGAAGATTTTAATTAGAATGAAACCTACATTATATTAGAGCCCAATAAATTCTACTGTGATTTCCTGAGATATAGACTAGCCTCTGATCTATATGTGAATTGATATAAACATTTATTGTAAATAAATTTGTTCCACTGTTCATTAGAAAAGGAACAGGCGATATCTCCCGTTCTTCCAATCTAACGATGCAGAATATAACGCCTACTTCTTGATGATATTATCTACTGATTAGAAGCCGCTTGCAAACGTGATTAAAACTTAGTAGAGGGAGAGTAAGAGGAGATGGGAGGATGGTGAAAAGATTGCTTTGAGACTTAGCTCTAAATCCTCATTCCGCTAACCTTTCACTTCGTCATCAACTCTATATTCTACTCCAGCCTCCTCCGTTTACTCTAGTTACCGGCTCAAGCAATCTCGGTGAGCAATTTTCTGATATCAAGGCATCCAGCCGAGGACAAAATATTTTACAGCAAATGATAATATAGTGCCAGTTCATCAAAAAACTCTATATCTATATATCATATCTTCTATGATTTATGACGTTTGGGAAGAAAACATGAGAAAAGGTTTACTGCAAAACACACAAGTATCCAAACCACTTTCACCACAATTTTTCAATCTCCTATTCTTCATCGATTTAATAATAAATGATCTAAATATAAATTTAATTTAAAAGTATGGTCTACGCATCACAGTTTTACTTATTCGTCTATTAAAAAAAAAAAAAAAAAAAAAAAAAAAAAATATATATATATATATATATATATATATATATATATTAATTTTACAATACTCAACTCAATTATAAACTTCATGAAGAATCAGTAATTCAATAATGGTTGCAATACACACATAAAATTTAATAAAAAAACTATAACGCCCTTAGAAAATCAAAAAATGCTACTTATTTCTTCACAAATAAAATCATCCATAACGACCTTTATATCCGATATGTTGTAGACCATTCTCGTACTTTTTTTTATTTTGTTTTTATTATTTTTTTTATTTGTTATTTTTTTTTTTTTTTTACCTCACCTTTGAAGGCCGAGGGAGGTTTCTCGGACCAGAGGGTGAGGGTGGGGGGATTAATTCCGAGATAAAAGCAATGCATAAGACTATTCTCGTACCAATTTCACTTTCAATGTCACTTTCCCAACCCACATAAACCCTCTTGTCTGCAATCTATCAACCTCACATATTTCTGACAATCCCCCAAGGCGATTGAAAAGAAAATGGCTTCGGGATCTACTTACTTAAATAAACATCGAAGTTCTACCGCTTGGTAGTTTCTTCAAAATCCTTTTCACGCCCTTTGTTATAATTCAACACTTTTAAGAGGTAACAGAACTCACACTAAAAAAATCGATTAAAAATAAAATATGTTTACAACAATTTTGACCAAAAATAGGTAAATATATTGATGGAAATTACATTTTAACTAGAGTTCGGGTAGCCTCCCAACTAGTTTTGGTCTGAGATGCGAAATAAAAAAGTTCTGGCCCCTTAAATTTTCAAAACAGTTTTTTTCAGCTTTGCGAACTTCAATCCTATTAAAAGGAAAAACATTTATAAGGGAAATTGTTAGAACTGTTGGGGGAGAGGAGGAGGGCCAACAGAGATCCCGCTAAAAATGATTTCTGACAAAAAATATTTGCTTTAAAATTATGACATATGTACATGTATTACAAGTCAGAATGGGTTGAACAATTTAACGATTCTTTTTTATTAACTGAGTTCAAGTAGCCTCTTCCCTCCTTTCCCAAAGAGTTCTAACAATTGTCCTCCATAAATGTTCTTCCTAAAGTAGTTAGGATAGGCGTTATAAGCTCGCAAACTTACAAACAACTTTTGAAAATCTAAGGGGCCAGAATTGTTTTATTTCGCATCACAGAGCAAAATCTCTTGATGATTATATTTAGATCAGGTCGGAGGGCTATAAGAACTCCGTTCGACATTTTTACCTTTTTAGAATTTTAATATTTTAGATAGATTTAGATAGATTTATTGCTATTTACAACTGTATAATAATATACATCTAGTAAATGGGATACAAGATAAAATGGCATGGATTCACATGTGGGGATACTACCCATTGCAGCTCCCAATGAATTTTAATATTAATCAAAATTATGGTGAATTTTTCGGAAATCGTTGTTTTTAGCCGAGTTCTTTGGCCTCTCTCCTCTTGCAAAAATCTCAAGCAAAATGTCCTGATAATTTTATTTAGAACTAGTTGGGAGCTAATGGAACTCTAGTTAAAATTTAATTTGAGTCAAATTTTTTACTTCTTTTTTTTAGTGAAAATGTTCATCAATTTTTTTTTTGGATATTGATTTTTTTAGTGGTAGTTTTGTTGCCGTTCCTAAAAGTTCTAACATTTATCTACTTGAATGTTTTTCTTAAAATGGAAAGGAAGAAAGTTATAAGACAGATAAGTTGCAAGAAGTGTGAAGTTAGCCCTTCGTAACTTTGGTCGTCATTTTGAATGGCTTACACTACAGAACCATTTCTAAAAATGGTCGAAAACTCTTTAGGGAGCTACTAGAATTTAAAAAAAAAAAAAAAAAAAAAAAAAAAAAAAATGACTTTGTGGTGCCACCTTCACATAGGTCTTTTTGACGCCAGTTTATATCTCTATTTTTTTTGGTACACATTTTACAGAGGCTAGGTGCCCCGGAAGTGTCTCCATACCCCATGGGGTTTCTCGGTTTAAATAACCCTCAACGGGGGTTCGAACCCCTAGACCTGGGGAACAGTAGACTAGAGCTCTAACCACAACTAGTTCACTAATTTTACTTGGTCATCAATGAAGGTGCAGTCATAGATGACAAAGCAAAATTGAATTTAATTATGAAACAGAAATATACTTCTTTATTTAAAAAAAAAAGAGAATCAAATATAATATGAGTTAGAACTTAAGATAATTGATAATATAATAATTATATTACTGTTGAATTGTTTAAAATAACTATCCGAAGACTTTAAGAAGAGTTATCCTTAACCATTTAGCACTGCCTGAAGCAATAACCCATTTCCAAGGCAGCCTGCACTTATTCTCCATTAACTCACATCAGTCTCTTTGGCTAATTCCCATTTCCAACTTATTAGTTTCTTAAAGTGGAAAGGAAGAAAGTTATAAGACAGATAAGTTGCAAGAAGTGTGAAGTTAGCCCTTCGTAACTTTGGTCGTCATTTTGAATGGAATATTGGAATATCATTGGAATATTGTTCCTACTAATAGTCTAGAACTATTCTCGTTGCTAAGACGTCATTCCTATAATTGGAAAACTTAAACTAAAAACTTACGTTGTACCAGTACTATTTTGTATACGCTTTAGACGCTCAAAAAAACCCATTTAGATGTAAGTCTTAACAAAACCAAAATCATAAAGTTTTGTAATAAAATAATAAAAGTTTTATTATAATGGAGAAACTATAGAAACAGTTACCTATTATAACTACTTAGGAGTGCATTTTTTCTCTTCCGGTGTTTTCTATCAATCATGCTAACACTCACAATCAAAAACAGCCTGTGCTGTGGTAACAGTATTACATATATGTAGCTACAATATTTTAAAAACTTTTCAACTTACATGAAAATGTACCCTTTTTAATATTAAATTGCATAAAAAATAAATACAAAAATAAAATAAAAAAATCAGCATGCCAGATAATAGGGTTAACAAAACCTGCTAGATAAAACTCAAACACCTCTTAAAATTCTTGCTCTATTTTAAGAACTACTATTCAACAATGACCTTGAATCCTTAAAAATAGGTCAGTACAGCCCTCACTATAATCTCATCAACCAACCAACTCTACAGTATCCGAATTATATAACAATCGACAATATTCCGTCTAACAAAATAAAAATAATAACACAGGCCCACCTATCCGGAAAATATCATATTAAATTTTCTCACAAAAACAACTTCTGTAATATCCAACCCACAGAAATCTGTACAATATATAATACGAATACCTATCATTTAATCGCAGTGTGCCCTATTTACTCCTCCATCAGAAACTACCACATACCATACTTAAACAATATTTCAGAAAATCAGTTCCCGACAATATTAATAATAAATGACCAACACTGCCTAAAACTGAGATTGTTCATTATCAAAAAATAAAAACAATAGGATTATATACAAAATCTATATAATGCAATTAACATAAACAATAATATATGTACATAATTTACAAAATGTATTGTAAATAGCAAAGCCTGACTCTATTTGTATGGGGAACACCCCAAAGACAAGTAAATTTATTCTATTCTATTCTTATTCCACTTATTTGTATATTTGACATGGCTAGAGGTCTGTTATTTGAATTGTGTAAACTTTTTTTTTTCCTCCGATTAACAAGTTCTAGCTCAGCTGGTGTCCCTTAGATTAAAAGTTCCCGTGCTAGAAATTTAGAGGAGAATATTTCTTGTTAAATAAAATAGTCGCTGAGATCTACTTTTTAATACCTACATTGTTTTAAATGGAAAAGTCAGGTTTTTTTTTTAGTGTCTTAGCTCTTCAGGCACACTATAACGGTTGGTATTACTCGAATCAAACTTTTGACGACAGTTTTCGGTCATTCTAACTACAATGGAAGTTATGTTTTGATGAATAGCTTTTGTCACCAGGTTCTCTAGTTCAGGAACCATCAGTGTTTCAATCACTTTCACTATCAAAAACCTCTTACAACTAGAGTTTTATTTAGAGCAATCTAATAAATCATAAAATTTATCTTTTCATTCATTCACTGAAAGAACACTAGAATTTAAAACTTAATAAACGTATATTACTACATATTTTGTCATTTTAGTTTTAAAATATTATTGTATTTTCTATTACATTTTCTTTTATTACAATTAAAAAATATAAATAATTTATTTAGTTAATGAAAATCAAATGAGCAATTATTAAGGTATATTTTATTGAAGGAGTAAAACCAGTTTTGATATGCCAACAATATCCCAGATTTAATATTGATATAATTATGGAATTAGACCGCCCCTTTGACAATATAAAACTTAGTCGCGAATATGTTTCGTCGGTTGTATGCATGTGTACATTATTTAATATATATAAAAACTAAAAAACCATTAGTCTACTGTGTCTTGGGTTCGAATCCCAGCTTTAACAGAATATTATTAATTCTGCCAATTCAGCCGAGGGGCGACCTTAGGGTATGGAGACCATTCTGGGCAGACCCAGCCTTTTTAAAGTGGTGACCTAAATTAGGAAAAAAACTGTCGGCTGAGCGTGATCAAGACCTAATCACGGCTGTTGGCCTAGAAACAGTACGAATCTCTAAATTTAATGACCCTAAGATCCTTCATAGATCGTAGATGTATAAATGTTTATTAAATAATTAAATTGATTATTATGAATATTAGCACAGGAATATGTATTTAGGTATGTACAATATTTATTATAATATAATAATTATAGGTGGTACCTTACTAAAAAATACCGTAACTATTTTAACATGTATTCGTTTTTATTAATGAAATATTTTTATATATAACAATATTAGTAATGTAAAATTAAATCCTAGTTAAAAAAAAATATTTAGTTTAAAGGTATGCTAGGTTTAAAGTAAATTCTCAATGAATTTAAAAAAACTTCTAACCTACAAAATAAATTTTTGAATTTGTGTAACAACATTCAGATAAAAGGGTAGAAAGTGTTTATGTTTTTTTTTTAAAGATTATGAAAGAAGAAACAAGAAAAATAAAGTAGGTTCGTATTAAAAAGCTCATCGGCCGACCGTGAAACGAAATCTGAATTTAGTTCATGAACTTTTCTAGCCTAAAAGAGTCAGAAGAAAATAACTTTGCTTAGCATGGATCTAAAAATATCTCATGAAAAATAAAAGGACTCATTTTTATTTCGAATAATTTTATTATAAATATTTTCGGTATAAAAAATCAGTAAACGTCAAGTTCTATTACAATTAGGATGTTACCATTGCGTTTAATACTTCCTCCCTTAATATTCACATTAAAATCCCTTTAATGGCTTCAGTATTTTCTCTAACAGGAAAAAACAATAGATATACATATTTTTATAATCTACTGCTCAAAAACATGAAGAAATTGAGTTTACAGGCGGTGGGACGGATCGATGAAGTATAATAGGCAGAGAATGCAAGAAATTATCTATTACAAAATTTAAAAATTTACTTTTAATCATCCATGTACATTTAGGCATTGGTACAGTGGCAACTTTCATACAAACCAATACAGCACCTAAACGGTAGGTCCTGGCGACGAAGACTACGTGATAAAACATATTTTCTATCAAATTTCTGACACGGAAGTTGCCAGCAACGGATCTGAGTAACACCGATAGAGCTAGAGTGTGTCAAATGTGTTACATTTTTTAGGGTTAAAAAAAAAACGCTATGCAATTTAACTAAAAACCCCTAGTCAAAGAATTAATGATCAGTATTAAACACAGATAAATTTGGATCACATGGTTAACTGTAGATTTGATAATAGTCAACCAACGTATTTTAAAAAAAAGTGCTAAATGGCCTTCGCGAAAGGAGAAATATCAAATAAGTTTTAAGGATTCTTCTATCTTTGTAGAATCTTCATGTAGGGTATTTTATAATTGTATATCCATGATTACTTATTGATGATATATCTTAGATTTAATATAAGGTTATTTAATTTTTGATATAGTACTACTTAGAAATAACAAAAAAATAATAAATTTAAATAAAAAATCATCAGACGTTTTAATTTATTTTATTTTTAAAGATAGATATTAGGGCTGATTTATTTCTTCCAAATTCCTAATTTTTTATTCTATCAACAATTTAACGATTCGAGATCTCATATAATATATAATATAAAATATAATATAAGAAATAAATAATAAAATTTATTTAAGAATTTTTACACTACTTAATAACGATAAAACCATACATAATTTAAAATTGGTCTAATCCTTAATCCAGTTGAGGACAAATATCGAAGCAATGCCCTGCTCAGATAAGATTTGTCACTTACTGACTATTTTAATTGATTTGTCTTTAATTTTTTTATATCAGTGACAAAGTTGGGATAAACAGATGAATTTCAAAAAGTAAAAACCAGGTATTTTAAAAATATTTATTTATTACCTTAACTTATTACTATGTAACATTGTTAATTGTTGTTTTTTTAAATACCTTTATTAATTTTGAAATTTGTGTGCAATATTTACCTAGATATAAATTATTTTTTTTTTTTTAAACGTTTTAATAATTCACTTCTGTATAGTTTTTTTTAAATGTAATTTGCAATCGTTAATTTTACTTGTGAAGTCTTGATGATGGGAGTGAGATCCCGAAATGTTGAATTCGTTGATAGAATAAAAAAATTACTAGAATAAAAAATTTATGAATAAATAGTATTCAGAAATAGAATAAAAATATTAGTTGATAGAAAAAAAAATCTACTATATTATGCTAGATCTTCCGTTGATAGAAATATAATGATTTTATGTACTTTTTTAGGGAAGGGGAGGAACGGAAGAAGGGGCTTAATCAATTAGGTACTACAGGAATGACATTAGTAGGAAATGCTAATGTTAGTCAATTTATATCATTAATCCCGAAATAAACCCAATTTTGTTTTTTTTATTTGTTTAATAATAATAATTATTTATTTATTTGGTATAAGTCCCTTCAGAATATTATAAGACCAAATGAAATGTTTACATCGGATTGGAGTCATTAAGAAAAAATTGTAAACTATATGTTTACTCAAAAGATAAATCCTAAAAAAAATTCATAAGAAAAGAAAATATATATTAACATGTGAAGAAAAAATCATACATAATAAAGAAATGTAGTAAGATAACAAAAATATTGTAAAAATACACAGTTAAAAAAAAAATTACAATTCTTCTGAATGTTAGTAAAATAAATATAATTTAATCTTATATAATTACAAAGTTAATCATTTAAAATAACATTTGCTGTTGAATGTACCCAAATAAATATTAATAATGTTTATGTCTGCTTTATTTGTTGATTTCCAATTAGCATCTAATTGGGATTGTTTGGAATTAATTGGAAAGGAAATTGCCTGATAGACGGGATTTAAATTTTGAGAGAGTTCGGAAGTCATTATTGTTAGGTAATAAGTATCATTTTTTAACATATCTGGTACCATATTTTTAACATTACTGTCCTTCATTACGTGTAATCGGGAATCTTTGTTATGAAACTAGACACAGAAATATTGTTTTGCAGTATGAGAGAAGGCTGAAGGAGATGTGAAAAAGGATTGCAAGTTGATTGAAGAATAAAGGGTTGTTTGATGGCTCAATTTATGAATGTTGGAGGGTTCTCATTCTGAGGGTCATTAACAATTCTTTCGTTTGTTTTGGAATGTCAAATGGAAATCTAAATATTTGATGTGTAAATAGATGTTTAATTATCCTAAATGAAGTTAATTGTATACCAAAATAAACTTAAATCATTTACAAAGAAGGAATCAGTGAATTTCAGCCAGACTAGAAGTGTCAGTTTTAGCCTTAAACATGACAATAACTACAAAAATTAAGTAAATTTCATTAAAAAAAAGAGCCAATTGATTAATTAACAACCATTCCTCAAAAGAGGCTCAATATTCTTCACAAAAAGTACTGGTAGTTCGATACATACAAATATACAGCATTTCATCTAAGTCATATTATTACAAGTTTTAAAATTTGACGTTGTACGGATTCATTTGTGCAGAATTACATGAGATTTTAATCTGTTTTCTTGGAATATATGTATCCTATGCTGGAAAAAAGTGATCTTGAAAAAAGGTATAAAGAAATAATGTGGCTTTTACATCAAAGCCGCGAGTCAGACAGCTTAAATTAGTTCTCTTCTTTTGCCTTTTAAAAAACTAATTTTTAATTTTTTTCCCAGGCTAATGCTATTGTACCCTTCCTTTGATCAAGACTATCCTTCAATGCTCCTGGTTTTTTTTTTTTTTTTTTTTTTTTTTTTTTCAATATTATAAAATGGAAGACCAAGATAATCGATTACAACGTAATAATGATGTCATTCACTGTTATTTAAAGTTATAATTTTATCTCAACAAATATTCCGACTAATTTTCAAATGTTTGCTATAAATATTTTATGAGAAATATAAAACTGGGAATAATTGGAAATTTTGCATGTACAGTATCAGCTTGCGTTCACGTGAGAATCCGGGTTTATAGTATGGATTGAATTGCATTTTTTAAATTTCAAGTTACTTTTGCAACAGTATTTTGGCATTAATGTTCTGACGACTTTTTCTTGCGTTATTTGATATTGATGCGTCACTTAAAGCCAAAATACTCAAATGTGGATATCCTCCCAAAATTGAGTCCCCCAGCATTAACGTTGTGTTTTATTTGGTTATAGTAGATTTGTACTATTTCCGTATGTTTTTGTTGTTTTTTTCCTTGATTCCTATTTCAAAATTTTCTCTAGTATTCATCAGGGAGAAGTGGAGGCATACCTCAGGACTGTTTCATAATCCTAATGCCTACATACATGGAGCGTTCTTTGCATAAGGACTTTAGTGTCATACAGATCAGTCGAACTGGTTTTGAAGAGGCTTTTTTCTCTTATAATTGCTAATAGAGTTACATTTTATTACTTTTAATGAAAGATATCAAATTAAAATTACGTACAGGATAAATGCATTACTTGTTCGCATGATAGTTCTCCAACCACAAGACCCTTCAAAGTGCATAAGACTTACACCAAGAAATTGAGATATAAACTCCTGTGCACTCAAATAAAAAAGATCTGCAGATACTTATTATTCAAGACTAATGCCGAGTATTGGTTTAATAAGTACTGTCAGATTCAGTTGGTGAAGCAAAATTACCTTGCTCATCGGTAATCACCTGTAATGTAGGGTTGATGGCCCTGAGGTGTTTAAAGGGATTAAAAAACCCATGTTAATACCGTCCTTCGGAGGGCACGCAAAATGGTGGTCTTGAGCCAGTGCGACATAAGGCAGTCGTTAAATATTTCAATAGTAATTAAACCTAGATAGACAAAATGTAGGACTGCCACTGTAGCATCGTTCAATTAGCGACCGCAGCGTAAAGTGAAGTTAAATTAATAAATAAAAATAAATATTGCTGCTTTGCTTGAATATATTCTTCGAATGATATTTGGTAACTATGATAAATGTTTAAAGATTATTTAAAATATATTTATTGCAACTTACAACTGTACCAGTAATAAATGTGATACCACATTTAATAAATTGAGTATAACAGTGAAAAGACATTATAGAGAAACCACACAGTGGCAGTACTTCAAAAATATTCTAAACTACAAGGTATCGGGGCCAGTTTCTTTTCAGACGCCTCTGAGGGTTATTAGGAATAATACAGGAAGCAATGAATGATATAAGTGAATTAGAGTGGGAATAAAGTTTGTCATGAAAGGAGTGGTAGGTGTTTTTTTTTTTTTTTTAATTTAAAATTAAATAAACAGACCAACTGATAATCGGAATTAAGTTTGTTTTTTTTAGTATAAGCTTTTCTCTAATGACACAGACAACTTAAAATACTCATGTTTATTAATTTATTTTTTTAATTATCGTTTAAGCTACTTCCACCCACTTTGTTTGGTTTCATCACACACTATAAGCTATCATACCCGCAAATAATAAAACATTGCTATGAAGCATTAATACTCGTTCAACTTCTGCTGGAGTTCCATAAAGATCGAATACTATTCCAGTAGTTACTGTCAGTTGCCAGCTGGAGAAGCTAGGTCTGATACGGTAATTGGTACGGGTGAACTGACTCAGGGCAACATTAACAACAAATGCCAGGATATCACGAAAGGATATAATCTAGGTCAGGATAACTGAGAATGGAATTCCCAGGGCATTAACTCACTATCGCATCTCCGTCTGCCAGCCACCTTGTCTCTCATCGCCTTACTAGTTTCATAATCGATACCATAAGCGAAACGGCTATAGTCTATCTACAATGTATCATAATTGGTGTTTAAAACATTTATTATTTAATATCATTATTTTTATTTTGTTTTTAAACTATTTTATAGACCATTGTTTCCTTTAGTTAATTACTCCCATAACGTGGGTAATTCTGGCCCGTGCAACATACCTGTTCCATATTTGATGAGGAATATGGTTGGGAGTGCGGTCATCAAAAACCAATTACACACTAATAAGGTAACACTTGTAATTTTGTGCCGACGTTTTGGCCTACGTGTGGGCCTTCATCAGGGCTAATAGAAAATGAACAGTTAACAAAATTAACAAATACCATTAGAAAATTAATAATGAGTTTGGTACAATAATATGATGACAGTAATACAATATGAAAACAAATATAAAAGTAAATTAAAATGATAATGATATGACAGTAATAAAATATTGGAATGAGAATATTTGAAGAGTATAAAGTAAAACTAACCAAATGATTAAAGTTAGAAAGATTAAACTTTTAAAGATGGACAATTTTGAAGTAATATTTGATGGTATTATATAAAAAGGACATAATATTAGTAAAGAGAAACAATAAGAATAAAATTTAAATAGAATAAAATAGCAAGAATAAAAATAGTGGTCAGCTAAACTCCATCATTACTTGTTCAAGTACAATTAAAATTAAATTTATCTTCATTCGGCCTCTAACTTTCATAGGATGCGGTTTTAAAAGAAGTGTAGTGAATTATAAACATTAACTTTTTATGTTTTGTTTTTTTTTTCTCATTCTTTTAAAGTGCTTTTGTTCTATGGTTTAAATTAATAACCGTAATTATTCTTTATTACGGTTAAGATAAATACGCTGATAACTTAATTATTTTTAACTATAGAGAAAAGTACGTATATGAGTTTTAGAATCAGTAAGAATCGTGACAAAAAAAAAATAATAAAACGTTTATTTATTATTCTTAATATGGAGCCTCTGTAATCGACCAAAAAAAAAAAAAAAAAAAAAAAATTACTCCCCTCAAAATTTGAAGGCTTACGCCTCAAGATGCGTAGAATCGGAATAGCGAATAAAACAAATCCGTTTCTAGTAATTAACAAATAAATAAATACAGTAAGTGCTTTAGTATTATTTGAATGAAATTTAAATTTTCTAGAAAATTAAAATATAATCATTGAAATTGATTAAGAACTAACAGAGATATAGCGTTATGAAATTGACTGTGCTGACATGCCTTTGAATTATTTTTTGCTTTTCGTGTTTATTATTTGCCTATCTACAGCTTTATTAACAGTTATACCCTAATGTTGTTATTAAGAAATGATAAACCATTTAAAAATAATTTTCAGGGTTTTTTTTTATCTTAATAATCGAACACTCTAAATATCAAAAAGAAATAATTGAAGTAAATGACTTAAATTTAATTAAAATGAAAAATTGAGTATATTTAAATGATTTGGGTACTGTGTGTACCACCTTCCAGGAAATGGAAGTTTTTTACCTCCATACGTAAAGATTAAATTATCGATCTAGAAGTCAAGTTTATCTTATCACCCTAACATTGAAACTGTTTTTTCTTAATCTCATGTTACTTTTTATATAGCAGGATGATCCTCCGTTATGCTCTTATAAGGACTGCTTTGTCAGACGAAAGAAATAGCTACAAAGTGCTTAAGCTAAGTTAACCAATATTCAAACTAGTTGGCTGGCCTAGGGTCAATGCTAAAGACCACTAACGACGTCATTAGAATCGATCGGAGGAAAATGTTATATCTTGCAGGACCCAGGATCCTTCCCCTCGGTCCTTCCTAAATAAATTTCCCTTCTCGGTTCATTAACCCCTAAAGAAAAAATATATATCCCTTGGCACATTATTATATTTTTTGCCTTATATTTGAATTAATATCTGGTTTAATTTCAAAAGCATTTTATTTTTTTGTAACACATAATTAATTTTTGGAAATTGACTAGAATATAGAATAGACTAAAATATAGTTTTTTTTGCAATCGGGGAAGTCCCCATACAATAGGAGTGTGTACATAATTCATATTTTTATGGAAAAATTTCTACTTTTTGGTGTAACAAATAAAAAAATAAATAATAATGATTACCAAAATACATATATCTATTTCTTATGGCTTTTAAAAATAACAAAATCATAATAAGTAAATGAAGATACATTTTTAAGTCAATGATCTAGCACAAAACCTCTTAAATTTAGACTTACTCTGGCGTAAATGTACATTTTTTCAGTATTTTCAAAAGATATATTTTTGAGGAAAATATACAGATGTTTGAAGGTGTTAACTGGGCTATGGCTGGTATGGTTGAGCGGTAGGAGAAGTATGCTGGGCATGATGTGAAGAAATGGTGAATATTGTCCGCTCCTTTCTTCTTGCAGATGGTGCAGTTTTCTATTGGATTGAATCTGTGCGTTATGGTTTTCATAGTGATTTGCTGGAATTTATTGTTCCTGATTTGAGCCATGAGGTTTTTATGAGTAAAGGGTAGGTCGGTTGTGAGGTAGATTTGAGTTATTTGGGTTCCATTAAACATTTCTATATATTGGGTTGATGCAAAATTATTGCAGGTTTTTAGTAGGTATTGTAAATACGCCATATCTTTACTTTAACCATATATATTTAATCAAAATAATTTCCATCTGAATCAATGCACTTTTGCCAACGTTCAACAAGCTTTCTTATTCCACCAGAAAAAAATCCGAATCCCTGGACTCGATGAAATCACGAAAAGAATTTTCAATGTCGTCCTGGTTTTGAAAATTTTTCTCCCTCAAAAAGTTGTCCAGATGCCTGAAAAAGTGGAAGTCTGTAGGAGAGAGGTCAGGTGAATAAGGCGGATGTTGGAGAACTTCGTAGCCCAACTCGTGCAGTCGTCGAAGCGTTGGTTGTGCAACGTGTGGTCTGGCGTTATCGTGGAGCAGGATCGGCCCCTTCCGATTCATCAATGCTGGGCAAAGACGTTGCAATTTTTGAGTTCCGAGTTCCGCCGCCATTTCTCGTGTGGTTTTGGTTGGGTCTTCTTCCACTTTTGACCTCAGCTGGTCGTTGTCCAGAGCAAGATGACGGCCCCGACCTTCCTTGTCTTCGAGGTCGAAATCTCCTCTGCGAAACTTCTGGAACCAACGCTGCACCGTGCACTCATTAATAGCCCCCTGACCCACACTTCATTAATATTACGAGCCGTTTGCGCAGCGCTGCGCCCTAATTTAAATTCGTAAAAATAAATTTGACGAAAATCGCACTTTGACATTTTCGATTCAAGACCTTTGAACACACTGAACAAAACGATTTTACTAAACAAATTCATGGTGAAAGAGAGGGTATTAGATAAGGTTTGTTTTGGTATAATAATGATCAATGTTAGGATTAGCTTTGTTTACACAATTGGAATTAAGATATTGCAATAGAGGAAACCTGCATTAATTTTGCATCAACCCAATAATTTGGACAGTAATATGACATTTCAGTTTTTTTTTTTTTTTTTTTTTTTTTTTTTTTTTTTTTTTTTTTTTTTTTCTTACCCTCTGGTTTTATTTTCGAACAAAATACAAATACAAATATAATATGTATAGCTGTCAGATTTGTCCTTCTGTTACCCGGAGGTAATTTCAGTTTTCGTTAAATCAGCCATTTTTATACTTTTGAATTAGAGTTTCAATTATATATTCCTCTCTTTTGCATCCTTACAATTTGTAATGGTGTCTTCTTGGTTACATATGCTGATTAGTTGTCTCAGTAGTAGTAAAAAATCCTTTTTTTGTAATTAAAAAGTACTGAGTTTGATAAAGAAAAAGAAAACGCTGAAAATTATTACTCAATGGTTTATTATTTCCAAGTAATTATATTAGGATACAAAAATTTATATTGGGTTGTAAAATAAGATCGTAGCGTTTTTTACTGGTGATAAAAACTTCAATATCCGGTCAAGGTCCGGGCCTTAGTGTCAGTCGTTTGCATCCATCTCTGGGAAGCGGAAGAGTTTTCGCCGGGGACCATCTGACAACTTCAACCATTCAGCTTTTGGAGTCAGTGAGGCAGGAAGCATCGTCTTGTGGGTATCGTTTCGTCTGGGCATCAAGAGGCAACTTCTGTGTGAGGAAGGAAGAAAAATCTAAAGTTATTGTTATTAAATCTTATTCTGAAATTGATAAATTAAGAGAGTAGTTTTGTTATAAGCAGTTATTGTATATTATAGTTTAATTTTATCTTATTTTGTTATGTTTGAAGAACCATACCCTTTCAATAATCATTGTGAATACCAAGAATTAAATTTTAAAAATTATTCTGATCTTAAATGTACTAAAGGACTAAATATAGTACACACCAATATAAGAGGCTATAGAGCAAATCATGAAGAATTTTGGGTGCTGTTAGAGGCATTAGTCATGTAATTGTAATGACTGAGACTGGTGTTGACGCTGACATGTTAATCCCTACAGTGGAAGGATACAATTGCTACAGAAGTAAACAGGTCATCAATAGGTCTGATGGAGTACTTGTTTTTGTTCGAAAGGATCTGGGGTTAGTGGCGGAACTAGACACTACTATCGATGGGGTTACTACAGTTCACCTCACTGTAAAATTCAAAAATAATTCTGGAATTTATTCTCTGCTGGCGATATATCATAGTCCGTCGAGGTCTGAAATACACATTGTTCACTCATTGTCCAATGTCATTGAAAACAGTTGTAGCCACTATAATTCAATTATAATTGGAGACATGAATCTTAATATATTGCCTAACATAGAGTATACAGCTACTCAAAACATGTATCATAGTATATTGGGGGAGGGTGGATACAATTCTTATATTAATACTATTACAAGACCGTTATCCTTGTCAGGATCATGTATTGATCATATATTTGTCAAAGGGAAAAATTTACCTTGTGAATCGGGTGTTATTCAATCATCTATAACAGATCATTATCCATTTTTTTGTAATATTGACATCAACGTAGCAATGAAACAAAAAAAAAGACCCCGAAGATGTGTAAAATTAATCATGAAAAGTTATAACTTATTTTAAGTACGGAAAAATGGGAGAAAGTGTATCTAACCAGGAATGTAGATATTGCAGTGGCGGAGTTCTACTCGGTTCTTTAGGCTGCTTTGCAATCAGCGACTGAATACCAGTACAAAACAAGATCTAAATTCACACCATTAAAAACTTGGATTACTCCTGGTCTTGTGGCATGTATGCGGAAAACAGATAAGCTAAATAAAACACTAAAAAACAACCATTCAATAGTAAACTAAAAGAGTATTATACAAAGTATAGGAATAACTTAAAAAGTATCATTAGGAAAGCTAGAGAAAATTATTACAGCGAAATAATTATGGAAACTACTCATTCCCCAGTAAAATTTTGGCAAGTTATCAATCAACTATCGGATAGACCAGCAAAAAAAACCAGTTTTCCTATCCGACTTTACAGATAATCCGGGAGATGAAAATAAATTGCTTGATAAATTCAATGAGTAATTTGTGAATGTTGGTCCAACCCTTGCTGGAAAATTGGGAAAACCAACTCTAATGGGCTGTTCTTTTTATAGTTCGTTACCAGAAAGGTGGTGTGTGTTTAGGGAATTCACATAAGCTGACATTAGGCTTAAAGTTGGTGAGCTAAGGAGTCGTGAGATCATATATGGACATTCTAAATAAGAGTCTTGTCCCATCTTGAAATGTAGTAATTAAATGAATAATATTTTATAATGATGGAGTTTTGTTGACCGTAGAGAAATTAGATGAGGAAGATGGTTGGGGTAAATACATTAATTAATATATTTTTTGAAGCAACCACTGTAATATAAAAGAAGTAGATCAAAAACATAGCAACAAAATATTATTAACATTCCCACGAAAGACTCACATACAACATGAATCCATCAGCCTATAAATTTACAATCATTACAACCCACCCCGACGACTTTTGAAGAAGTCGCCTAGACATTTTCTGAATTAACCATTCGGAAGATAGCATATTTGCTTATAGAAAATAATTGTTTTGGATATGGTAAATAACAATTTTGCCAATACATTTATATTAAATAAATAAATAGACTTTCAGTAATAGTTTTTAAATTTATTTTAACAACAGAGGTAATTTAAAATCGTGTGTTGCCCGCACTAGATTTTTATAAAATATAGATTAAAATTATTGAGTATAAAACATTTTGTACAATATATATATATATATTGGTTGCGCTGATTGTTGCCCAATGACAGAGGCTCCCTTGAGGTAGTTGATATATTTGTAAGAGCTGACCCTTAGAAAATAAGAGCCCCTTGAGATGGGTTCCCTCCCCACCACTCGATCAAACGACCTACTTACCTCTGTTACAAAAGCCCACTTCATCTTCTCTCACCTTAGATTTAATTAACTTTTTACCCAGGCATTAATTATCTAAATCGTACGACGTTAATTCAGCTTAATCTTCTCTTAAAACCTCAAATTACTTTTGTCTTAAAATGAGTCGTTAGAAAAAGTACTCTGAAAAAGCAAAGTAGTGAAGACATCTTCATTAATTGCGGACCATTACCTAAGTTTCAATTATTTTTCCAGTTTATTTACTATAAAATATTATTCGAGGAAGATGGTTGGGGGTGCGGTCATAAATTAAAAACACACAATTAAAAATAAGCGTTATTTTAATTATGTGCCGACGTTTCGGCCTACAATGTGGGCCTTCATCAGGGCTAAAAGAAACAAGATAACAACCAATGTAATTATAGACTTAATAATGCGTTAGGTATATAATAATAATATGACAGTAATAAATTATGGGAACATAAATAATATTAAATGTAAAATGATAATAAGATGACAATTATAAAGTATGGAAATAAGGTGACAGTTATAAAGTATGGAAATAAACAAAATTAAGATGATAGTTATAAAGTATGGAAGTAGACATAATTGAGATGATAATATTGTAATGAGAATATATAAATAGAGACTAAGTAAATGAAAAAAAAATGATAAAGGAAAAATATGTGAACAATTAAAATTTTAAATATTAACAATTTTTAGTTGATATATGACGGTAATATATTAAAAACATAGTTAAGAGTATAGGTAATATATAAAAAAATATAGTCATTACAAAAGAGAAACAGTATGAATAAAAAATAATAATTTAAATTTTAAAATAATGTAATATTAAACTAATAATTATATGTCAAGATATGTAACGGAGAAAGATATGAGTATGGAAAGGGGGAGAAAGAAATGGGCGATGAAAAAAGACCCTTATCAATAAGAAAAAATACTTACGTGACGACGTGAAAGCGTTGCCTACAGAAGTGATGTTTCCCAGTTTAAAAAACGCTCATTGCGTGGAACGGAAAATATGAGAACTAGAATGTCCGTTAGGAAAATTCCAAGAAGCTAAGTTATGTTGACTGATTCGATTGTTAAAAAATAGCCAAAAGTCATTACTTGAGAGTACTTGAGTTATTATTTATGAGTATTTGATAAAATTGTAAGAAATAGTGACGAGGTAAAGATTAAAAGATTTTAAGTAATAACGGATGACGATGATAAATGATGAATGATGATAAGGTAATAACGAATGACGATAAGGAGCTGTCGAAGGAAATGATAAATAAACAGTAATCTAGTAGGTAAACAAATAAATAAATAAAAAAGGGGAGTACGAAAATTAAATAAATATATAAAAAAAAAAATTGATAATAAATAAATAAAATATGTGAACATTTAAAATTGCAACTCTGCAATTGCAAAACTAATTGCAACTCTGCCTATATTGGTGAAACCAAAAACCTTCTCAAAGATCGCATCACCCGACACAAATATACAATTTCCTCCAAAAATTCTACCGCTTCAAAACTCAGAACATTCCTTAACCCTTAACCATTCCTTTGATTTTGATAAAACATCCATTCTTGCCACTGTTCCCAACCATGACAAACGACTCATTACAGAATGCATTTACATACAACTAGAACTCCTTCCTGTTAATCAAAAGACTGACAAACATAACTTGTCACTAGCTTATTGCCAAATATTAAATTTAATAAAGCATCCCTAGCTCATTTTTTAAACAACCATCTGATCATCTCTTCATAATTTTATTTTTATTTATTTATTATCAATTTTTTTATTTATATATTTATTTAATTTTCGTACTCCCCTTTTTTATTTATTTATTTGTTTACCTACTAGATTACTGTTTATTTATCATTTCCTTCGACAGCTCCTTATCGTCATTCGTTATTACCTTATCATCATTCATCATTTATCATCGTCATCCGTTATTACTTAAAATCTTTTAATCTTTACCTCGTCACTATTTCTTACAATTTTATCAAATACTCATAAATAATAACTCAAGTACTCTCAAGTAATGACTTTTGGCTATTTTTTAACAATCGAATCAGTCAACATAACTTAGCTTCTTGGAATTTTCCTAACGGACATTCTAGTTCTCATATTTTCCGTTCCACGCAATGAGCGTTTTTTAAACTGGGAAACATCACTTCTGTAGGCAACGCTTTCACGTCGTCACGTAAGTATTTTTTCTTATTGATAAGGGTCTTTTTTCATCGCCCATTTCTTTCTCCCCCTTTCCATACTCATATCTTTCTCCGTTACATATCTTGACATATAATTATTAGTTTAATATTACATTATTTTAAAATTTAAATTATTATTTTTTATTCATACTGTTTCTCTTTTGTAATGACTATATTTTTTTATATATTACCTATACTCTTAACTATGTTTTTAATATATTACCGTCATATATCAACTAAAAATTGTTAATATTTAAAATTTTAATTGTTCACATATTTTTCCTTTATCATTTTTTTTTCATTTACTTAGTCTCTATTTATATATTCTCATTACAATATTATCATCTCAATTATGTCTACTTCCATACTTTATAACTATCATCTTAATTTTGTTTATTTCCATACTTTATAACTGTCACCTTATTTCCATACTTTATAATTGTCATCTTATTATCATTTTACATTTAATATTATTTATGTTCCCATAATTTATTACTGTCATATTATTATTATATACCTAACGCATTATTAAGTCTATAATTACATTGGTTGTTATCTTGTTTCTTTTAGCCCTGATGAAGGCCCACATTGTAGGCCGAAACGTCGGCACATAATTAAAATAACGCTTATTTTTAATTGTGTGTTTTTAATTTATGACCGCACCCCCAACCATCTTCCTCGAATAATATTTTATAGTAAATAAACTGGAAAAATAATTGAAACTTAGGTAATGGTCCGCAATTAATGAAGATGTCTTCACTACTTTGCTTTTTCAGAGTACTTTTTCTAACGACTCATTTTAAGACAAAAGTAATTTGAGGTTTTAAGAGAAGATTAAGCTGAATTAACGTCGTACGATTTAGATAATTAATGCCTGGGTAAAAAGTTAATTAAATCTAAGGTGAGAGAAGATGAAGTGGGCTTTTGTAACAGAGGTAAGTAGGTCGTTTGATCGAGTGGTGGGGAGGGAACCCATCTCAAGGGGCTCTTATTTTCTAAGGGTCAGCTCTTACAAATATATCAACTACCTCAAGGGAGCCTCTGTCATTGGGCAACAATCAGCGCAACCAATATATATATATATATTGTACAAAATGTTTTATACTCAATAATTTTAATCTATATTTTATAAAAATCTAGTGCGGGCAACACACGATTTTAAATTACCTCTGTTGTTAAAATAAATTTAAAAACTATTACTGAAAGTCTATTTATTTATTTAATATAAATGTATTGGCAAAATTGTTATTTACCATATCCAAAACAATTATTTTCTATAAGCAAATATGCTATCTTCCGAATGGTTAATTCAGAAAATGTCTAGGCGACTTCTTCAAAAGTCGTCGGGGTGGGTTGTAATGATTGTAAATTTATAGGCTGATGGATTCATGTTGTATGTGAGTCTTTCGTGGGAATGTTAATAATATTTTGTTGCTATGTTTTTGATCTACTTCTTTTATATTACAGTGGTTGCTTCAAAAAATATATTAATTAATGTACTTAAGGACTATACTTTTTGGAACCATAGGAGTTCTTTTCCAAAGAAGTCGTGCTTACCAACATTAATAGGTGTAATGAAAGGAAAGACTGAATTACACAAGTTTCAATTAGAGCAATTATTATTAAACATAACTGATACACAGATTTTAAACATAAATTCTGTTTTTATAATGTTTAGAACTATGAGTGAGAACACTGAGGGACTCGTTATTACTAACTTTGCCATATAATATTACACAAAGTTACCTTTGGACACTTTAGTCGGCTAGAAAGATGGAATTTGTCTCAGGCGTTCTTCATCCCCCAGCTGCTTAATATTTGCTTAATTAATATTAAAATTATAAAATTAATGAGCTTACTCCCCTCAGTATCCTCTATACATAAATGTTATTTAATTATTTTGATATGTTTCGCTACAAATAATAATGCCGAGAATACAAGTTAAAATGAAACAATAAAAGTTTTTTTTTTTTAATCATGTTGGAAAAAAGCTATGGTCAACCAACAAAACAAAATGAGAGACATAAAAAACTTTTTTAGAGAAATCTTGTAAACTCCGGTATTAGAGGTAATGAGAAATAGGAGCACCTGCCCACCCACAGCTCTTTCACCGCAAACAAATGCTTAACTTTCTCTGGTTACATTTATTACTATAAATCCTAACAACCCACAAGAGCTCTGGTATCGATAAATCAGACGATAGCAAACGACCCTGTCGAATGATATAAATAAGAGACTCCTTACTAACCACAATAGACTAAACGCCATCTATATAAAACAGGAAAACAGTCTCGAGTTTAAATATGTCGAGGTAAAATATTTAAGAATATCCTTCAAAATCATACCCTTCTTGAAGAAGATTTATTTTGTTATCCTAAGAAATACTCACTTATCGGTTTTAACACCAAAAAATAAGATAATAATGTGGAACGAAAAGGAATGAATTGGAATTTAAAAATAATATAAAAGTTTATGTAAGATGAGGATAGAGATGAGGACAAAAATGGGCCAATGAAGACTACTGGTGGCCCCTGAGCTGCGGGAAGTGTCCTGTGATGAGATCTTCATAATCAATTCTTCATTTTAAGTAATAAGGTCAAGAGATCGTAGGCCAAGACCATACATTTATCTAACATTCTTAGACCAGAAACGAGAATAGCTTCTAAAACCGGTGAAAAATTGTCGCTCTCACAAGGGGTATCTAGAGCATTTTTCGTTAACAAGGTGCTTTAAGGTTGTCGCCTAGTTAAAGCTGCGCACTGTGACAGACCAGGTACCAGAGAAATCGTGAGCTATCATAAATGATTTGCTGATGGTGAGTTATCATAAACTATAGTTTTAACGTATACATATTCAATGACCGTATTTTCTATAAAAAATCTAATTTATTTTTTTAACTTATTGTTTTATTATTAATAGTATGTAATTTCTTTTTTTTTTTTAATATATTTTTTTGATTTTTACAACTTTATATACAAATACAATGAGTAAAATAGCTGGATTAAAATAATAGGCATGAATAGTCATTTGAAGAAGCTACCCAGTGGTATCACTTCAAAGTTTATTTTATAAGCAGGTCTCGAGACGACCGTCTTTTCAAACGCCTAGAAAGATAATCTGGAATAGATGGAAATAGAGGTTGCGGACAAGAGGGATTTAGTGGGCTGGTAGTTTGGAATGAAAGGAGGTGTTTCTATCGCGGGCTAAGTCTGCAACCAGTAGGATATTTAGGTCTCTATGGATGATTTTATTAGAAACAGTAAGAAGAATTAAAGATTGGATTAAAAGATTGGATGCGGAAAGATTGACAGTTTAGTGGACCCCCTTAGTTTGTTGTGGTGATTTGGGAGTTTTGATCGCTTGTCGAGTAAGTTTTGTAGTAAGCGGTATCTGCAGGCAGTTGTTGTTTCAGTCTAGTATGAGATTCAAAGTAAAGCGCTTGTGTAGTCGGAGTCCAAGGTAACGGATCTATTCAACAGATAAGTGGAATGTTGCTTAACGATACAGTGGGTGGCGGGTGTTTAATTTCATTAAAATGGAGTTTCTACATTAAAAAAACAAAAAAAAAACTGTTCTCATGATCTGCATGTTACATTTGTTTGTTTTGATATAACATTACTTTTTTATTTTTTTAAAAATAATATTTAATTATATCATAGGATTTTTCAAATGTAATATCTCATGTTGTTGTTCTTATTTTTTTTTTTTTTAAACATGCCTTCCTACTCTTCCGCTACTTTCGTGAGCTCTCACATTTCTTGCTCTCACGAATTTTCACCTACCTCTTCTCTCACTGACTAGCTGTGCCTTAATTTAAAAAGGTGGCTTGGAGCCTCTAGTTACCAATAAAGCCGCTAGTGAGAACGATATTTTTTCACAGCTTTTAGACGCTAGTAAAAAGGAGTAGCTATATTAAATAGTAAATAGTCATTGATTTAATAGATTGATTTGAAGACAATTTTGTTCAGATAACATATATCCACAGTAAAATATACATTTATGTTACTATTCTTATTTGCAAAAACGCATGATTTTAAAAATATGTTTTTTGCTATTTTCTCTTTAGGTTGGATATCAAATAAGTTCAACTTACATATTTACCTATATTTTTTTTCAATCCTAATAAGATGATATGGTTGATTTTTTCGAATCAACAAAATTAAAGACACTTTACAGGAAGAGAATTTAAAATATCAGCATTTAAACCTTGTGAAACTCTTACAATCAGAATGAAACATATAACATCTTAAAGTCTTTTAAATTTTACATCAATATAGAGACTGTGGGGAACAGCTAAACATTCTAACATCAAACGCATCCAATCCTTCCAATCCAAAGTCCTCCGAACAATAGTTAATGCTCCTTATTACGTTACTAACTGTACCCTACACCGTGACCTTAATATTCCGTTTGATTTAGACCTGGTACCATCCGAATTTTACAAATTTCATCAGAACCTTAGTCATCATCCTAACCCTCTAGCGCAATCCCTATCCAGCACCACCCATCCTTACAATCCTCCTCGAAGATTGAAACGGCAGTGGCCACGAGACCTATTGTAAACATTTAAACTGGAGTTCTGACAATGGTCAGATCCTCCACTCATGTACGGTATGTTTGTGGCTACAGCGCCCTACCTCAGCCTCCACTGGCTCAGACCAGTGATGCGGCTGAGATAGAGGCGCTGGGATCTCTTGGATTCCGCTTTTTCCTCCACAAGTGGAGGGAAAAGCGCTTGCTGGGGTCCCTTTAGCAATTGTATATAGTTATGATTGTGTGTAAGATGTTTATTTATTTGCCAACTTTTTATTTATCTCAATAATAGGTTTTTTTTCGATTTGTTTTGTTTTTTATTTATTATTATTATTTTATTGTATATATATGAATTTATTTATGTTCTATTTTATGTAATTTGACCATTATTACTATTTTCTGTATATATAGTATGAATGTGGTCTCTTATCAATATTATTATTGTTCATTTTGTAACAAATTGTAATATATCTCAATAAAAAAAAAAAAAAAAAAAAATATATATATATATATATATATATATATATATATATATATATATATATATAGAGAGAGAGAGAGAGAGAGAGAGAGAGAGAGAGTTGATCGAAATCTTTAAAGCAGTTTTTCAGAAATGCGTAAAAAGGTGCAAAATGAATAGTATAAAGTGGCTCTTCTGGTTTATGGATTCCGGTGAAAGAGTAGCTGTATCATATCTTTATGTGTTTCTAATATTAGGGCATTAGCCCATAGTTGTTTCAATATGCTGCGAATGGAGAGAAACCATTCTTTTGGCTATGATAAATGTTAGGGTGGGTTCAGGGCGCAGAGTCCAGACCCCTACCCTCGGCGAAAACGTCGACCAAGGGGATAAATGCCTTGCCACCTCCCGGGTCTGGGTGGTGGTGTTATATCTCTGAAGAGAGGGTTCCCACAGGCCTTCAGCTATCAAAGAACATTATTTGCCTCCACCGCTATGAACTCAGGCACTGAGGACATCTCATAGATTGTGGCGTTTCTTCCTGCTTAGAGCGAGGTTCCTTTGACTATCAGCTGAAGGATTGCGTCCTAGGAGCTCTGCAGTCTTTGGAGGATAGATTTATAGAGGTGGCGAAAGGAAATAATACAACCCAAAAAATAAAGTTTTAAAAACGAATCACTCTATGTTTATAAATTAAAATAAATATTAAAAGTTTGATTTTACATTAAAAATTGAGAATAAATATTTCCAAATGATTCAAGGTTCATCTTGAAGACTTTATGTCTATTATTAGACGGGTTCGTCTATTCCTTGAAAATTTTAATTATCTGTGCAAAAATAATTTCCATTGTTGAATCAGTTTCTACGAGCTTCTCACGGAGCTGTGAGTAGTTTCCTGCAGCACGATGATCATTAGCAATAAAAAATTAAATCTCTAACTAGTGGGAAAAATCCATCAGCCTGCTAAGGAGGAATAAGCGGAACAAAACGAATGTAAGCCTGTCGTTATAAAAATGCACTTTGCAAAATGTATGTTGGCGATATATATTCGAAGTTATTCAACAGTATTTATTTACCTTTCCATTGGCACTTACTGGAGTAAACATATTAGAAAGTGTCATTTTTAATGTGGTAACCCTAATTATCTGTGAAATAATTTGATTCGAAAAAATAGAAAAAGGAAAACAAATATTTTGTATGCAATATTTGTGTTTTTGAAAATATTTTAAAGCTAAAGATTTTATAAAAAATATTATTTGATACACAAACGTGTAAAAAGTAATGGAGAGTGGTAAAGATCCGATAAAACTAACTGATTTTTGTAGATAATAATATAGTACATTATTTAATAAGACACTCAATCAAAACTCAATGTAACTAATTCATTAACCATTTTACTTTCAATTACCTATACATTTCATCTCTGATTGTATTTTAAAATTCTTAAATTCATTTTTACAACGGATTTAACTGAAAGTCAAATTTTTTAAGTAATCAAATTATTTGTTCTATGTTTTTTTTTTTTTAATTCTTGTCATATTTTCACATAAATATTTTCTGCTTTTATATTAATACTTTTCACCATAGTTTATTCATATTTTATTTCTCACTAGTGTCCTGTTATATTGTTTTCTATATTTTCTTTTCTTTTCTTTATTTCAATCTTGCTGTTACTATGAGTCGCTGAATTTTCCGTCGAATGGTGTAACTTTGTTGTGGGTAAATAAATAAATTAAAAATAGAGAGAACATAAACAAACTTATATCAATTAAATACTACAAATCTGCGATGAACTCTAATTGCGATGTAGTCTTCTACTCTTTGCGACAATACTGTGACAATCTTCCACGATGACGTGCGATTTGTAAGTATGCGAATAATATAAGAAATTTTGCGACAGCCAACTTAAAACTGTCCACAACGCGAGCGACTCTATTACCTATGTCCCACAATGCACTTTGCCCAACGGTCACTTAACAGCTGATCAAAAATGCATAAAACAATTGATGGTCGCACTTGCACATTATGAACCACAATAACATACAAAAAACACATTACAAATTGTTAACATTAGGAACATATAGCTATTTCAATTCTTAGCACTAGCTTTTCCAAAAAGATGGTGGGTAAAAACATAGGCCGAGAACGTCTGGTTGTAATAATGGAACATTCTTTATTTGAATATAATAATTTCCTGAATGGTGGTGTCTCGAGATTTGGAGAAAACATTATCATATATTCCAATATAATTGTGAAATCCTTTTAAGTAGACTTTTCTTATACTAAACCTCAAGTTGATGGAGAAGAAATTTATTCGAGGTGAGCCTCTTCCACACTACTCTTTTCTTTTGTATTTTGTACTCATTGAATCCCCAGCAATTGACTCCGGCTACAAACTTTTATAATAAGCCAGGCGAGGAAAGGAGGAATGAATTGTTCTTCTCAAAATTGAAAAACTTTCCGCTTTCATTGAACTTGCAAATATTATATTAAAGGCTTGAAAAAAGGCACTTCCTCGCAGGAGAAGACCAAACTACACTGAGGTAAGCCGGAGCAAGTTACACAGTAAGTCTCCTGTTCAACCAATCACTTGTCTTACGCTGCAGTGGATTTACTTTGTGGCTTATGTTCTCTGTCGATCCCTCCTGAAAACTTTTACTCAGGTAAATGTTTTCAATTTTCGTTGCGCCTTTTAAAAATTTTTTTTCATCAAGTCAGTTCCTCTGTTATGGCTGCTTGCTTAGATCATATCAGTTCGGGTAAAGTAAATTGTGTAAAAGGAAAACAAAACTTTATTTAAGACTTCTTTGCTGTTAAAAATAGCCTTGATATAAATTCTAAAACCAACCTAAGATTTAAAGATAACCTTCTTTTGAAATAAGAAAAAAAAAAAGAAAACTAATTAGAGTTATTGCTTTCTTTTACAGTGCAATGCCGCAGTTGGTGTGAAAGCCTTCTTTGATATGATGCATGACGGTCCCCACAAAGTGATGCTCTTTGGGGCAGCCTGTACGCAAGTTACGGATCCCATCGCCAAGGCTTCAAAAAGATGGCACCTCACCCAGGTACGTATTTTTAATCAGTTAATAACTATGAAATCAATAAATAATAAGCAAATTAATTTATATTTAATATTACTTTAAAATAATTTATATATTAATACAACTTTAAACAACACAGGACATGATTTCCTTAAAATCAAAACAGCATAATAGGGTGCATAAAAAAAATAAAAAAAGATTGTTGTCGAATTTAATATTTCATAGGACTGCAAACATTTTAATCTTATTTATTGCTAATCAATACTTAATAATTAATATGCGATCTATATGCATGTTTAATTACATTAGAATTCTTCTTAAAAAATCATCACTTTAATCAATTGTTTCCTAGTGTCATACGAATTTGTCGTAATTTTTAAAGCATTACCAGAGAAAAAATCACTATCACTGAAGAAACTCGAATGAATATAAAAGGGAGGATGTCCTTTGACAGCTTTAAAAACATAATAGCAGCTGACATACTATGTTGGAAAGAATGAGGAGTTCCGGACGACCATGAAAGCGTATTCATGATACGTTTAGTAGTGTCACATCTACAACCCATGTGGAATTAAAAAAGAATCCAGTTAGCTAGTCTCCCGCAAACCTACTACTTAAAACAAGCTGAGAGGTTAGTAATTTGTGATAATTTATTGATAAATCCTTTTACTGATGAGATTTTACCGGAAGATTGTCACCTGTCATTACTTTTCTTCTTGCTGGGAAGATAAAACTTTTGAAAAAAGATTCGTTTTTTTTGGATTTGTAAAGGTTTTATACATTACAGATTTGTTTATGTTGGATCTCTATGAATTCTGAACCCTACTGCAAATAACTTGGAAGATTGTATGCGAAGTTGTCAGAGTATTGTCCTGCTTATATTAATCTAAAAGATGTTTTATTCCAAAAAGATAATGCTCGTCCTCATACTTTTCGTAGAACCAAAGAAAACTTTAAAGAACTTTGTGTTTTCTAACTCATTTCTCATCCACCTTAAAAGTACAGAACATCGGCTTACTACTTGGTTCGGTGTCAGGTACTCGTTGAACATACCTATCCAAATTAAGCCTGGATAAGGAAAACTAAGGACTCCGACCGTTGCATCCTCCGATTAGTCAAAGTTGCTTAAAGTGACGATAAATAAATCAAAAACAAGAACTAAATCTCATTAAATTAATTTTATAAAATGGGTTGAAGAAACCATGAAATTTATTGAAAATATTATGAATTGACTAAAAAAAGGCTATATAATAAAAAAAAAAAATGTGGCTACTGATTCGAACTGTTGTAAATGTATTGACCACTTCGTTCAAAAGGATTCAATATATTTATCCCATACATTATCTCTATGAGATTTGTCTTCAGTACCTCAAGAACGTCACATGTTACCCTCATATATAGCGAGTAAAGTGGCTCCTCCCCCTTAACCGCAAAAACTATTTCCTAGGATCATACCTTTGCCAAACCATTAACTCCCATTATCTTCCCTATATCCATCGTCTCCTTCAATTTAAATCCTCAATCCACTCTCTTGATACAAGATCATGCCATTTCGACTTTTATGTTCCTACCCACAAAACCAAAAATTTTGATCGTTCCTTTATTATCCGCTCTACTACCATCTGGAATTCTCAACCAACCCATATCCGCCATGCTGATTTTCTATCCTCATTTAAATCTTAACTTTTCCTGTACCTCCTGGTCATCCCAAACTGATGCTTAACAATTATATTTCAAGTCCAAGTATTTCTAAGTATTCTAAGTAATTTTGAATGACGAAAATAAGTAAAAAGCCTACTGTTTAAATATATATATATATATATATATATATATATATATATATATATATATTATATATATATATATATATATTGTTTGTTAATTACTTTATTTTTCATTCTGTTCAACATCATCGATTTCGATAAGATTTTATTTTTTATTATATACTATTTCTTCTTCTTTCTAATCTCATTATTTTAAATAATAACTAACTATGTTAATTTTGTCTGTTGGACAGATATATTATATTATTTTATATTTCAGTGTACAACTTGTTATACATGAGGACCAGTCCTATAATTTTATTTTTCTAGTCTGTTCCCTCGAAATTTTCTGTCTGCACTCAACTCCCGAAATTTTAACCTCCTGACTCTCCTACCTACTGGTCAACCGATTTTAGCCGTAATCCTGACATTCTTGACTTCTTCATCTACAGCGAATTAGGTTCCCTCAACTTGTCTGTAACACGCCTTGATGAACTATCCTCAGACCACAGTCCACTGATACTAAAAGTATCCCTAACTCCTATTCTGAAACCCATTCCACCATCATTCATCCGAAACCCTGTCAACTGGAACCTTTTCTGCCAAATCCTGACAAATAATATTGACCTCAGAGTGACCCTCAAAACCCCAGATGACCTAGATAATTCCGTCTACTCCTTTACCACCGCCATTCAACAAGCTGCCTGGACTGCCTCCTTTCCTAAACACTCCAATTTAAATCCTCACCAAAATCATTTACCAAAACATATCATAGACCTGATCCACACCAAACGCCGAACAAGATCATTATGGCAACGCACCCGATACCCAACAGATCGTCGCTCCTATAACTTCTATTGTAGACAATTGAAGCGGGAGTTGGCGACCTTCCGTTCCCAGTCCTTTAATACCTACCTCTCCTCTCTATCAGCTTGTGATAATTCCCTGTGGAATGTCACCTAAAAGATCCTAAAATACCATCAAGTTTCCCATCCTCTCCGATGTGGTGATGACTCCTGGGCTGTGTATAAAGATAAAGCCGAGGAATTCGCTACACACCTCTCCAAAGTATTCACTTCTCACCCGGAATCCCATATCAATCATACCGCAACAGTGCAAGACTTTCTTATGTCACCGATTCCATCTTTCCTACCTACTAAAGCTATTAATCCCTCTGAGGTCAAATATCTTCTCCAAAAACTAACCCTCCGTAAATCTCCCGGACACGATCTCCTTACTCCCCAGATCCTCCGACAACTTCCGCAGAAAGCTAATATATCCTCACTTATATCTACAACTGCATCCTACGCCCCACCTATTTTTCTCTGTTATGGAAACATTTAACTATCATTCTTTTTCTAAAACCAGGCAAACCTTCCAACAACATTTCATCCTACAGGTCTATTAGCCATTCTCTCAAAAATCTTCGAAAAGCTCCTTCATAAACGTATCCCACACACATTAGAATCTCAAAATCTTCCTTCCCATCAGTTTGGATGTAATGTCTAAATTAAAAAAAAAAATAATTCAAGCCGAGGTATTTCGGATGACGATTCATAATGTTTTAAAACATTATTATAGTTACCAGCAGTTTCTTCCGCAGAGGTGGACGAATAAGCCTTCCTTACACTACTTTAGCAACCTTCTGAGCTATCTCAACTATTCAATATATTGGTAAAAATTGTTAAAAAAATAAATAAAAATTATACAATGAAAATAATTATAATTTAGTGAACTATAGATAGCTCACTCTATATTTCTGAAGGTTTAAATAATTCATATACAGCAAAACCATTACGTTAGCACATTACTAGCGGGCGTGATATTTGAAAATTAACTGCATATATGATGAATTTAATGTCTTATACTTAACGTTTTATGCTCTCCAACAATCTCTTGTTTTCATTATGTAAAGTAGATTTCTTTTTCGTTTATTTATAATAATAATTAAAATTATTATTAAAATTTAAATATCCTGTATTATGTATTTTATACATATACGTATATATATATTACTTTGACTTGCTAAGCTTTAAGGTCTCTAGTATCTGACGTAGCTTTCCTTTGATTCGTTTTTCCACCTGATCCGTTACTTTTGAAAGCCCTACAAGTTGTTGCAACTTTCTTAAGTATATTTTTCTTGAAGCGTTGATTTCTCGTAATAAATAGTTGCATCTCCTTAGAATTTTGCTGAGATTTTCCATGCTATTCCTTACGACTGATTGTTTTTGTTCCACATACAATCGTGCTGATCTGTTTTCTTCCAGATTGTTCTTAAGACTAAGGGCTGCACTAAAAATCTTTTGAGCAACACTTTCAAGGTCAACAGGGCTTACGTCGGTGGTGTCTGCATTACAAACATTATCTTCATATTCATAATTCACCGTCGAAGTTCTGCCGAATTTAAAAGGAAAAAGGTTTAATAGGTTATAAGCAGCCAAAGCGGAGTCGTCTTCTGGAAACATTGTACTTCCGTCGCTTTCGTAATGTGGCAAAGCTTGTACGTCCTGGATGCCATCATCAAATCGTTTGATTGCCAAAGCATCGTCTGATGTTGTCAGTTCATCATAACCACTATAATATTCCTCGTAGTAATCGTTCTCTTTCATATCATCCGTATATGCTTCAGAATCCTCGGTCAAAGCCGCACGAAGTTGTAAGGACGAATCAGTATTATTTTTTACCTTACATGTTGTACATTCCTTCCAAATGAACTCAGCTCTATCCTTCCGATCCAAAAAGGAACAGCCCTTTCTCTTGTGAGGAAAATAAGTTGTGGTTAATATGTGGTTTAAGTTACTTGGTGTTAAAGAAGTCCGTCTCTTTACTATACGGCAGGG
The DNA here is from genome assembly GCA_023052935.1 of Piezodorus guildinii. Lineage (NCBI taxonomy): Eukaryota > Metazoa > Arthropoda > Insecta > Hemiptera > Pentatomidae > Piezodorus > Piezodorus guildinii. The sequence goes on from CM041292.1 coordinate 66,543,518, forward strand.
CTTCTTAAAAATGCCGCTCAAAACTGTGCTTTTCGAATGCTTCAAGCCTTGGCGTGTTCTTTTGGAGCTCTTATCATTTAACGTCATTGCTGTTCTAAACGCATATTTAGATGTAGATTTTAAGCCACATCTGTGATTTTTCTGGCGTTTTCGTGTTGTAAATTTAGTTGTAAACATTGCGTTATTTTCATGCATTCTTCTTAATTCCTTCATGAAAACTTTTGAACATAAGAAACACGGCATTTCAAATCTTTTTTTTTCTTCGGTGCAAGGAAAGACATCTGGACATATCTCATCTTCTGTAATAATATCTTCAGTTGTCGATATACAAGTAGTTTCGGTGGTCATTTCTGATGGCATCGTTGATTCTATCGTTGTTGTTGTAGTCGTTCCTTTCGTTGGCTTTGTTTTCGTTTTCTTTGTTGTTGTTGGCTTGGTTGTGGTGGGTATTGTTGTTAGCATTGTTGTCGTTGGTATTGTTGTTGTTGGCATTGTTGTAGTTGGCATTGTTGTAGTTAAAATTGTTGTTGTTGGCATTGTTGTCGTTGGCACTATTGTCGTTGATATTGTTGTCGTTGGCACTGTCGTCGTTAAAATTGATGTGATTTCTGTAGTTAACAGTGTTGTTAGCTTTGTCTTTGGTTTGCGTTTCTTTTTCTTTTTTTCGCAATAGCAACCCGCATCATTATTCACATTTAATAAAATTGTATTGTTCACCTTATACATTGCCTGTCGTTGCTTGCTTATAAGTTTTCCTCGCTGTTTCATTTTCTTAGTTAAACATACTTCTTTATATTTATTTCTGCCACTAGTACTGCGTAAAGGCATTATTTCTTTGCTCATAGTCATCTGAGCTTTGTTAGATCTGCACCTACAAGCAGGAGTGTTGACAACACGACGAACACTTATATGATTGATGTATGAATTATCTTCTGCAACGTTAGACTTATATCCTTTTTTTTTCTTGTGATATGATTGTTTAATTTTTTTCTTCTTACTAAACCTTCTACCTTTGGATTTCGACGGAGTTGTGGTTTTTTTTAAAGAATCGTGTTTCTTTGTGAATCTATAATCGGAATCTTCTCCATACGAATCGATATTAGATGAATCGATATTATTAGAACTCGTTGTACTCATACGATTCTTCGATCTGTCATTGGAAAAAGAATCATCTGATAGAGTTTTCATCATATTCCACAATGAATCAAAAGTCTTTAATGTTTTATTTTTTAACGAAATTGATTTGTTTTGAATTTTACAATCTTCCGTGACTTGGGATGAAGTGCTATGAGTTGTATGTGTTGTCTCATCACCATCGGCATCCGTGACATACTTAAACCTCATGTTCTTCACCTTCTTCAAAAAATGAATTGTGCTTGTAGCTATGTACAAATGTTCGTCTTCTGCCAACTCTCTAAGTAGTTCCGCTTTGTAATCTTTTTTCCTAGTCACTCCGTAAGTAGCAAATACGTTTGATGTAGAACTCGATTTCATTAAATAAAATGCCCCGGTATATGACATCAAGGAATAAAAAACAAAAAGGTAGTACCATCTGCTGTGTCGAAGCCATCTGTAAAGGAAAGCATTTATTATTTCCTGAAATTTATCACATCATTTTATAATTTTGAGATTTAGTTTTTCTTTTTTTATTTATTGAAATTTACAATTGTATTACATAAAAAAAATATACTATTGGAAAAAATACATAAAACAGACTTATAGAGGAATTATCCATTGCATAACTCCAGTAACTATTTGAAAACATCTTCTTTTCAGACGCCACGGAAGAATATGGGGTATCGAAGAGGGAGCAAGGATTGAAGCTGGTAGGTCAAAATGGGATTGGGGTTTATCGTGGAAGGAGTAATACCTGGTACAAGCCCAATCAGCAACACATAGAACGTTAAGGTCTTTATGGACGAGTTTATTCGTGACAAAGTAAGGAGTGTCGAGGATTTTAGGAAGGATTTTGGATTGTAAACATGGAAATAAATCGTTGATTTCAAAACGCAATATCTAAGCTAGTCTTTAACCAATTTCAGTGATTATTTTTTTCATTTGGTCGAAAATTCAATTCTCTATTAAATTGCAAATGGCCAAATTTTAGGTATTTTTTGTTTATTAATTAGTAGAAACGGATTATTTTTTTATTTTTTTAATTCATTTTCGTATTCTACGCATCTTGAAATGTAAGCTCTAAAAAATTTTGAGGGGGGTTTATTTATTTCCATTTTTTGGCCGATTACAAAGGTTCATCATTGAAAATCACAAACCAAAAGCATTTATGCAGGTCTATGTTACTATTTACTTTTTTTTCTCTTCTTTCGATTTTCATTTAAATAATTCAAATAAAATTTTATGATTCCAGAACACCTTACGTTGTATCTTCATCAGCAATAATAACAGAGTTATCAGAGAATCAAATCTATTTGTGGCTTGATCATTTTTTAATTTTAATTTTTTATTATTTTTTTGCAGTTTGTTCATCGCGTTGTCTTGATCTCGAAAATCTTTTCGATTTTTCTCTATCTTCAATAACAACCGATTTTTAATGTGATTACATATATCATAATTTTTTACTTGAATATACATATGATTTTGTTTTTCGTTTATCCCGCTTTACTGATTCTAAAACTCTCTATCGTCAAAAATAACTGAGTTATGAGCGTATTTACTATTTATTTTTCAAGTATTGTATTTACATTTCATTTTTTTTTCTTTTCCTTTTTTGTTTTTTATATAACTATTCACGGTTTTTTGGTTAAAAACATTAATGATTTTTTTTTTATTTATCAGCGAAAAAACGTAGTTACAAGCGTATATATAAGCGAGTTTTCAATTTTTTTATTTTATTTTTTTTTTTATCGCGTTTACTAATGCTAAAACTCTATACATACTTCTCTCTATCGTCAAAAATAATTGATTGAATTAAATGACTTTTAATTTGCCGCCATTAGTTTGAACCATGAGTTTGAAAGGTCGTATGACTGAAGTGGCGGGGGGTCACAAACGACCACCTGCCAGTGGTCCAAAAAAGGCTTTTCTCCGTGTACATCAAATAGGTCACCGCTACCAAGTTTTTTTGGGGGGGGGGCGTGTAATTATTATTTATATTATTATTACGGATCAGAACGTTTGACTTTAGCTAAGACACACAAGCATGTTTTTCTCAGAAATTACGTGGGGCAGAGGAAGAATCATGAAGCCGTGTTAACACCCCCTGCGGCGCAGGTCACCGGTGACCCGCACTAGTCTGTTTAATCAACGGCTTTTACCATCAGGTAATTATTTCTATATCCATGTCATCTATTTACAAAGATAAAACATAAAAATATAAAAGTTTAATTGCCTTTCGATTTATACTTACTGGCGGAAATCTGAGGTTAGAATAAAAAACAAATTACTAATACGCTCACGCTAGACTTTAGCAAACTTATAATCGTAACCATTTCTAACAGGCAATAAACGATAATACGCAGACATTGAACAATTGGCGCCGGCGTGACGTGTTAAAATATCTCATTACAAGTATAATCAATACATTTAATAATTATATATTAATAGAAGAAAAAAATCCATGGATATTTTTTAAAGTAAAAGCAGTTTAGTTTCATCATTTCAAGTTTTCAGAATGTTTGAAGGGAGCGATTCGTAGTTTATTTTTTAAGTTTGTTCAAGATAAATCGAAAATTGGTTCCCTAAATGGTCATCATGATATAAACTATGACGTAATTATATGATGAAACTGAAAGAACTCCATAGTTATCTTTTAGAACTCCAATCTATTATAGTCAGAGTGAGAGCTGAAAATTAGTCCTAACACACTCGAACCACCACGACCTCCAATGGTCACTTAAAGGTATTTTTAAAATCTATTTTAACGACTAACATTTATAAAATATTATCACATATGAATAATTCTTTTAATAATTTCTTCATTAACACATAACAAAGTAAAATGTGACTATGACCAATCTTCTAGGCTCTGAGTAGCTTTAATGTTTATGTTCAAAACATTTTATGACAAAGTGTAAACAAATTATCTACATAATGGCATAAAGTTTTAGATCAATGTGAAATTCTAACCTAATAAAGCATCAAGTAGCATACTGGCAATAAGTATATATCAATATGTTGTTATGAAACGAAAAGAAACTAAATAAATATGTCACTAACTTGGCAATACGAATATAATCAATTATTTACTATTATAACCTTGGTTTTAATTCACTCTACCTTCACCGTATGTTTATATGGTCGTGATTTATTGATAATGGTTTTAAATAGATTTCACTAGACTTACACTCTTGCAGTAGGCATTCATCACGAAAACGGAGATATTGAACTTTCTATGTTCGCAATAAACCACATAATTTCATCTTGTGTAACATTTTCTACATTAATATATCTTTTAGTTAACACTATAATATTAACCTTCTCTCGAAATCCCCAGATGTTTAAGTTGAAAGTTAAAAGGGAGTAATTCTTAAACTCCATATTCATTTCCCATTAAGGAGATGATAGGTTTTTGCATATTCTTAATTTTACTCGTAATAATCTTTATCGCAGTTTAAATAAGACGTGGAGAACATATGGACGGTTATGGTGGTGTAACCTTATTTGTCTTTATTAAGATTTTTAATTTATGTCGTATTAATTAATTTACCATAATATTTTTCTTTAAGCTTCTATCAGCATTCGATTCCATTTAAATTTAAGCCTAATATACTTATTTTCAATAACTAACATTATACAACATTAATTCATAACTTTTCGAGTGGCCTTAATGTATTGATAGGTTATTACTTATTAGGATTAAGGGTTATGAAATTAAAGCATTCTTGGATATTGCCGAATCACTTATGACTTAAAAAAATAATGTTATTGTATATTAAGTGTTGTGTTTAAGATGAATGTTGAAATTATATGGTAAAATCAAAGGAGTCTGCGTTGTTCTCTACCGCATTGTTGATATACATCAAAAAGATGTTGATATTTATAAGATAAATATAGATTATTATATGTAGGCCATTATCCCACTGTTTTCTCCGATAATTTATTTTTCCACTTTCATTTTTCCAAGTTACTGGGATGATTCGGCTTATCTATTATAAAGATTTAAGACAGGTATTGGGTTCAGAATTCGGTAAAGAATTGCAGTCACCTGTAGTAAAGTAGCTAGCACAACAGCCTTCTATGCACAAAGTTGCAAGTTCAAACTCTGTAGACGACCCTAGGATTTTTTAAAGGGAGTAGCAAATCCTTGGTAATGCCGTCATTGGTAATCCCTGTACGCTTTCAAGTACAAAAGTACTATCATAATAAAACCTCGACAGGCAAATTTAAGAACTCTTTGTTAAGCAATTGCATAATGATTTGTTAAACATCTTGTCCTTCGATCCCTTGTCTGACTTAGTTACTAAGTATCCAACTATCACTAGTAAGAGCTTGTCACAGGCAAGTTGAAAATTCTTTTCGTTCCTTTGTCTTTCTTGTACTTTTTAAAAGTTATAATCACTATGGTAGTCGATGATAACTTACAAATTCCAAAACAAACCAGTCATTCCTCTCAGATTGGATGAAGGAGGAATTTATTGTTTTATTGGAGAACAACCGTTTAATGGGGCATCCAAACAGATAATGTTAATATAAGTAAGTCAGTCATTCTGAGTAAATTAGAAACTTTGGAGCATGTCGATGACTTTTTTTGTGTTTAAACGAAATATTTAAGCAGTTTTTGGTTCTTTTTGTCTTTTTTGTTGTATTGCTTTTCGCACCTTACCATTTGTCAATCATCAAAAACAAGCGCTCCGGTGAAGTAATTTTAGCTTTGATCTAAATCAGGACACGTCGGCTTAGGCAAAACAGTTCTAATGTAAATTTTGCGATTAAATTTAAAAATACGATACATTACTCAAAATAACATTGTAAATATGTTATAAAGAACGTTTTTGTTATTTTTGTTGGCTTATTATTCGGCGTTGGAGCCTTCATACAGCCAAGACCAGCACGTCATTAATGAATATTTACTAAGTAGCAATCATCATTGTTAATTTATTCCTATATATAATTCTTCAATCTCAGTATATTTTCTTGACATCAATAAGCTTCTTCTATACCTATTTCATTTATTCTAGTCATTTAAAAAATCCAGAAATTTCTTTCTCTCGTTCTTATAAGTTGGGCACTCCAGAATTATGTGCTTGTGAGTCTAATTCTTATCACATTTATCACACATGGTCGAGGTAAGGACCTCGATGCGGTGCAGGTACACATTGCACACACCGTGGTTTGATCTGAGTCGGGAGGTTTTTTTTTACTTTTGATAGGTTCATCTCATAAAACCACGGTTTTCGATGAAAACTGAAATTTCATATTTAATACAACTATAGGCACGAGACGTTACAGCAACTTTTTCATAAAAATCGGCTAACCATAAGAGCTACTTTACAGCATCATGCATTTTGCACCTATTTACGATTTTCTTAAAAACGCCCCCAACGATTTTGATTAAACTCGCCATGTCGATTTAAAATTAAACGAGCTTTAACATCATCTAGGTTTCATTCTGATTGAAATAGTCTGACAGGGCTTAAATGCCGATATTTCTAAATTTCTTCGTCTAAAGTACCTTTAATTTTGTAGATTCGAAAACAAATAGCATAGAATTCGATATCCAACTAAACGAGAAAACTGCGGAAAAAAAAAAAAAAAGTATATGCAATTATTGTTTTTGAACTTAAGAACATTAATATACATGTATAATATACCGTTGGAATGCTAAAGATTTTAGAAAAAATATCATCTTATACATACATTGTAAATGTAATCGGAGAGTGATGAAAAGGCGATAAAACAAACTGATTGTCGTAGATAATAATAAAATAGATTATTTAATAAAGCACATGTTTCTATTTAAATCCAAATTAAATAATTCTTTAACAATTTATTTTCGTTAATAAATTTGTTTAAAAATTCTTGAATAGATATAAATAATGGAGGTAAGTGAATGTTGTGTGTTGCGCGCACCAGATTTTTTGAAAGTGGAATGGCAATGTCCTCGTCTCTTTTTCAAATATTTAATGTCCTCTATCTTTCTAATTGTTATTATCTGATAAGACCTAATCGATTTTTATATTAGTTTTTCACTGTTTGTGAGCTTCCTATAAGCTAGAGCATTGGCGATTCCAAACATGCTTCAAACACTCCGAGATGAGATTAATTTCGGCTGGGAGTATTGAAGGGCGTGAGTAGCCCTAGCAGAGATGGAAGGGAAAGAATGGCGGTGGGTTCAATAAGAGGGCTCGGATAATATTTGTTGTGGGAATGGAGGAGTGTGGATCCAGGTCACCCCAAACCGCTTCTCCGAAAGCCTCTTTGATATTTTAAACAGGCCCAACTTTGCGACTTTTTCGATAACAGTTTATATTTTTTTCTACGTGGTCTTTGAAAATAAAAAGTTCCTAGTATTGGACACTCTTTCTTAAGTTAAACGGTATCGTCAATCGCTTTAATGATATTACAATTAAGTAGAGAATTCAGGCATTTAATATACTTTATATAATCACATATATATTATTTTTACTTCCACTTACCTATATATTAAATATATAGTAAGGGAAAGTATTGCGATCGTGAAAATGTTCGAATTCCTGTTTTCAACGAAAATACGCGTTTTAGGGTCCTCTGAGTCCAAATGGCCAAGTTCCGTAAAAAGATCTGTGTGTGTGTGTGTTTGTGGTAAGTCCAGCACAAAAACGGAAAGTTGTACGAAACTGAAATTTCATATTTAAGACAACTATACGTCCGAGACGGTACAGCACTTTTTTCACTGAAATAGACGACCGAAAGGACTACTTTATACGTTTTTAAGATTATCTCAAAACCGGCTTTAACGATTTTGATTAAACTCGCTATATCGATGTAAAATTTAATGAGCTTTAATATTATGTAGGTATTATTTATTCTGATTGAAATAGTCTGATAGCTGACATTTTAAATTTCCCTCCTCTAAACTACCTTTATGTTTGTACATTCCAAAAGATTAACCATATTATTTTAATGATATTGACTAATGACGGCTAACATACAAGTTGGACGGATTTGATGATCAACTAAAGGATAAAAGAGCATAACTATTTGTTTATGTAATTTTTGGATTTTGATAACAAGAACATTAATATAGAGGTGTAATAGACCGTTGGAAAGGGAAAGATTTTAGAAAAAAATATTATCTGCTACAGAAAATTGTAATACATAATATAAAGTAACGAATGAGGAACTTATTACTAATCGAAAATTTAATATAGTTATATTATTTAATCTAAATCATATCTTTCCAAGGAAAATGAATACACGTTTTATTAAAATCAACTTAAAATATGTTCAAATTGAAGTATATTTAATATTTTTTTTATATTGATTTTAACAGTCGAGGTAAGTGGAAGTCGTGTGTTGTCCGCACCAGATTTATTTTTTAAATTTTATGTGACTTCTAAACGAAAAATGTTGCAAATTATAGCACAATGGTTTGTATAATTATATTATGGTATGACCGTTTATCTTTTCTATTTTTCTTTATCTATAACCGACTTTTGGTGGAGTTTTTCATCTATTACAACATTTTACATGAATTTATAGATCAACTTTTTTTTATTTATTTTGCTGTTTTTCACACTATACTTATTCTTTTTTTTTTTTTTTTTTCCTTTATTGAGATATATTACAATTTGTTACAAAATGAACAATAATAATATTGATAAGAGACCACATTCATACTATATATACAGAAAATAATAATAATGGTCAAATTTCATAAAATATAACATAAATTCAAATATATACAATAAAATAATAATAATAAATAAAAAACAAAACAAATCGAAACATAAACCTATTATTGAGATAAATAAAAAGTTGGCAAATAAATAAACATCTTACACACAATCATAACTATATACAATATATACAATTGCTAAAGGGACCCCAGCAAGCGCTTTTCCCTCCACTTGTGGAGGAAAAAGCGGAATCCAAGAGATCCCAGCACCTCTATCTCAGCCGCATCACTGGTCTGAGCCAGTGGAGGCTGAGTTAGGGCGCTGTAGCCACAAACATACCGTACATGAGTGGAGGATCTGACCATTGTCAGAACTCCAGTTTAAATGTTTACAATAGGTCTCGTGGCCACTGCCGTTTCAATCTTCGAGGAGGATTGTAGGGATGGGTGGTGCTGGATAGGGATTGTGCTAGAGGGTTAGGATGATGACTAAGGTTCTGATGAAATTTGGAAAATTTGGATGGTACCAGGTCTAAAACAAACGGAATATTAAGGTCATGGTGTAGGGTACAGTTGGTAACGTAATAAGGAGCATTAACTATTGTTCGGAGGACTTTGGATTGGAAGGATTGGATGCGTTTAATGTTAGAATGTTTAGCTGTCCCCCACAGTTCAAGTCCGTAGGTCCATATAGGTTTCAGTACTGTCTTGTATATTAGTAATTTGTTGTCAACTGTAAGATGAGATTTTCTGTTTAGTAGTCTGTATAACTGGCCGAATCTGCGGTTGAGTTCTTTTCTTTTTAGTCTTGTATGTGGGTTCCACGTCAGTCTTTTGTCTAGTAAAAAGCCGAGATACCGGACTGTGTCTGAGGAAGGAAGCGGTATAGAATTGAATTTAACCGTTGGACAGGATTTGCGTCGAAGGGTGAATGTGACGTGAGTGCATTTGCTTTCGTTCACCTTAATGCGCCAAGCATTGCACCAGTCTTCGACAAGGGAAAGGTGCTTTTGGAGATTTAGCGATGCTGCTTCAGGATCGGGATTGGATGATAAAATGGCTGTGTCATCAGCAAATGTTGCCAGAAAGGTATTGGGGTCGGTAGGGATATCGGCGGTGAAGAGGATGTAGAGGACGGGTCCTAAGACGCTGCCTTGAGGAACACCGGCCTCAACAGTATATTGTTCGGAAAATTCGGAACCACAGCGAACTCGGAAGGAGCGGTTGGATAAATAGGATCGGAGGATTAGGTATAAGGATTGAGGTAAATGGGTTTTGAGCTTAAAGAGCAGTCCCGGGTGCCACACCCGGTCAAAAGCTTGAGCTATGTCCAGAAAGGCACCCGAACAATACTCCTTGCACTCAAGGGCGGAGGAAATGTGGTCTACAACTCGGAGTCCTTGCTGAACCGTGGAATGTTGAGGACGAAATCCGAACTGATGTGAAGGAAAATTTTGAAATTTGGCTAGGATTCGTTTTAGTAGGAGCTTTTCAAAAATTTTCGAGAGGATCGGAAGTAGGCTGATAGGTCTGTAAGATGACGTGTTGTTAGAAGGTTTGCCTGGTTTTAGGAAAAGGATCATAGTTGAATGTTTCCATAAGAGAGGAAAATAGGTAGTGCGTAGGATACAGTTATAGAGATATGTAAGGAATGTAATGGCTTTAGGTGGAAGTTGTCTTAAGATTTGGGGAGTAAGGAGATCGTATCCAGGAGATTTGCGGAGAGGAAGCTTTTTAAGAAGATATCTGACCTCAGAGGGATTAACTGCTTTAGGTGGTAAGGATAGTGGTATTGGTGACGTGAGGAACTCTTCAACTGCTGCAGTATGGGTTGGATTAAGCTCTGGATGAGGAGTAAAAACTTTGGAAAGGTGCTGTGCGAATTCCTCGGCCTTATGCTTGTCAGAAGCAGCCCAGGAACCATCACAGCGCCGGAGAGGATGGGAAATGGTGTGGGATTTTAGGATTCTCTTCGTGACATTCCACAGGGAATTGTCACGAGTCGAGAGAGAGGACAGGTAGGTATTGTAGGATTGGGAACGGAAGATCGCCAACTCCCGCTTTAATTTTCTACAAAAAAAATTATAGGAGCGGCGATCTTCTGGGTGGCGGGTGCGTTGCCATAATGTTCTAGCTCGACGTTTGCTGTTGATGAGGTCTGTCAGGTGTTGTGGTAAATGGCTTTTGTAAGGAATTATTTGGGATTGTTTGGGAGAGGAGGCAGTCCAGGCGGCTTGTTGAATAGCGGTTGTAAAGGAATATACGGCGTCGTCAAGGTCATTTGGGGTTTTGAGAATCACTCTGAGGTCAATATCATTAGTGAGAATTTCGCGGAAGAGGTTCCAGTTGACAGGGCCCCTAATGAATGACGGTGGGATAGGTTTAGGAATAGGTGTTATGGATACATTTAGAATCAATGGACTATGATCAGAGGATAGTTCATCAAGGCGAGCTATGGAAAAATTCAGAGAGCCTAATCCGCTGTGGATGAAAAAGTCGAGGATGTCAGGATTACGGTTAGGATCTGTTGGCCAGTAGGTAGGAGAATCGGGAGGTAGCAGATGAAAGCGTCGGGAGTTGAGTGCAGACTGCAATGTCCGTCCACGAGAATTGGTGGTTCTAGAACCCCACTGTTGGTTCTTAGCGTTTAAGTCTGCACCCAAAATGAAGTGATTACCCAAGGAGTTGAGGAAGGATCCAAATTGGGCAGAGGAAATGGGATGTTTAGGAGGGCAGTATGCTGATGCGATGATAAGCGGAAAGGAAAAGGTTTTGATAACGATGGAAGTTGCTTGTAGGTAATCGTGGGCGGAAATTGGGTGTAAGTGATGGGTGAGGGATCGGCGGACTATGACAGCAGTACCAGCATGGGCTTTGCCGTCTGGATGGTCTGTCCGGTATGTCGTGTATCCTGGTATTTTAAAGTACTGTTTAGTGGTTAGTCTAGTTTCAGTAATGAGTGCAACGTCAATGTTTTTGTCCTGCAGTACGGCTGTAAGTTCGTCAGTGTGAGTTCTAACACCATTCGCATTCCAAAGGAGAAGGGATAAGGAATTAGGTGAGGTCATTTATGGTTTTTTTAAGGCAGGAATGAGATTTGTTACGAGATTCGTAAGGAGTGATATTAGGGGCATAACAAGGGATTTAATTTCGGAAATAAAGGATGTCATCAAACTGGTAAGGTCTGTGGCGTTTGAAGGAGGAGGAATATGAGAGATTTGTGGTGGATTAGGATTCTTAGGATTGGTTACATTTTGAGAAAGAGGTATATGTGGAATGGATTGAGGTACATTTTGTAGTTCCGGCAGGGCCACGGCTTCAGTACTTTGATTCCCACCTCCAAGTAAGTGGGCAAATGATAAATTGGCATCAATAAGTTTTGAGGGTTCTCTTCTGTTTCTTACTTGTCTTGCTGTTTCATCCAGTACTTGAGGTTTTTGAAACCTGGTCCTCAGCTCCTTATAGATTTGGCATCCTTTATAGTTGGCCGGGTGGTCCTTCAGGCAATGAGCACATACAGCTGGTGTTGATTTTGGTTTTGTACACTCCACAGACTTGTGCTGTTCACCGCATTTCACGCATCGAGGTATATGATGACAATAACTTTTAGTATGACCATATGCTTGACAATTATGGCACTGAATTATCTCTCTCTTTGTGTAAGGTTTTTCAACTCTTACACTGGAATAGTACAATCTATTGAGGTCATAGATTTTTTCAACTCCTTCAGCTGGTTCCAAATCCACAAAAAAGAGAGGTAGAGGAATTTTATCCTTTAGGACGTTAGTGACTTGCCGCACTTTATAGCCCATCTCCGTTAGTTCTTCTTTAATAGCTTCAACTGGTGTCGAGGGGTGTAAGTTTCTGATTACAACCCTTAAAGCTCTCTCTTGGCGTAGCTGATAGGTATGGAAATCTGCTTTGGTTTCAGTTAGGTATTTCACTATTTTTCTATATGTCTCGGCAGTAGTAGGAGATATTTTGGTATCATTGATTCTACTCATACAGTAGTAGCTGGTAGATTCGGTAATTTTGTTCAATTGCGCACACAACAACTGGAAATTTCTAATATTTTTGACAAATATTGGAGGAGGCCGTGGTTCACTAGGTATAGGAGTAGATTCCATGTTTTCTTTTTCATTATGTAAAATCTGAAAAGGATTTGGGGTGAAAAACGGCGATTCGTCAGTCATCCCTTGTGACGATGTGCCAGGTTGTGGTTCAGATTCTGAATTAGTACCGGAAGGGGTTGCTTGTAGATTTAATCTTTTATTAGTATCACGACGGGGTCTTTGTTTTGTAGGTGACGGGATTGAACCACTAGATCTAGATCTTTTAGTTGAAGCTTTGGAGGACATTACTTGATGATAATATCGCATTTCATGTATAGAAAGTAATTAAATAATAACCAGATGTGGGAAAAAAACCAATAACTTAAAAAAAGTTAAGCAAGACCAGCCTTGCCGGGCTATTGGCAATCAGCTGATATATACTTATTCTAAAACTCTACATATTTTTCTCTATTTTCATAAATAACTGAGTAATGGGCGTATTCATAGGTAAAATTTCAATGTTTTTATTTTCTTTTTTTTTATATAATTATTCGCGGTTTTTCAGTTAAAAATACTAATAAATTGTTTCTCGATCTCTGAAAATAACGGAGTTACAAGCGTATATATGGGCAAGATTTTAATTTATGCAACTTCCGAAACACGTTAAACTCTATTGAAAAGATTATTACAATTATTTCAAGCAATAATTAAGAAACATTGTATAAAAAATATAAAAACATAAATCATAATACAGTATAAGTTTTTCATGGTCCATATAGCCCGGTAAGTAGGGAGTAAGTTAGGAGGCTCCTGACGTCCAGCTGCCATGCTATAAATTCCTGAGCCAACAGATAATGGCAAAAGTTCCTAATTACCCTATAAATATAACGAGGAGCTCCTCGCTTCGATTTCACCACCCTCTATAACAACCCTCAGCCAAAACCTCCTTGGAGGCTCTCTTTATAATATCGAAAATTTATTTAAACGGGATTAATAATTGTCGCATAACTGCATTAAAACCTTTATTTTCATTTACTTCTATATGAAATATGCAGTAAGGGAAAGTATTGTAATCGTGAACATTTTCTATTTCTAATTTTCAGCAAAAATACAAGTTTTTGGGTCCCTTGAGTGGAAATAACCAGGTCGTGCATAAAGATATGAGTGTCTGTACTAAATTAATTTTAATTTTGTAGAGGCAAAAAATAATAAATATATATATATATATATATATATATATATATATATATATATATATATATATATATATATATATTTATATGTAATGAAATGAAAAAAAAATCTTTATTCTGAGATCAAGTCCAACGAAAACAGAAAAATGCTTATAATCCTGTTACTTTTAAATAAAAAATAAACACAACAAATTTAATACATCTGCATATCTTTGAATACTTATATACACTTGGAGCAGGCACTTATACAAACACATATTTATACTACAGATACCTATATTTACAATAGAACGAAAGATTGGGATTCAAGTAGGTAATGGAAGAGTTGATGTTTGAAAGAAGAAAGAGACACGTTTTTAGGAATAGTAATACTCAAGGAATTAGAAAATAATGAGGAGCGAACGAGACAGGATTTGAGAAAGGATGCAGTTCTATGTGATGGGGTATATATATTAATTGATAAGGTTGTAGTGTTAAACGAATAGATGTCAGAGCGAAGGGTTAGGAGCTTAGTTAGTTAGTAAGAAGGTTTGCTATTTTTTAAGGTTTGGAATAGGCAAGAACCATGGAAATATTGTCGTCGAACAGAAGGATAAAGCCACTTTAACTCAGTATTATACCCAAAAATATGGTCACGTCTATGAGCTCCAAAACTAAATCTTATTAAACGACTCATTAGACGTTTCAATTTTTCGCTAAGTTCATGCACCAGGCAACCGGAGTATATATATTTAGTCTTATTAGGATTAATAAAAATCGGATAAATACTAGAGTTGAAGGAATTTTATAACCACCTAAAGGAGAAAGAAAAACCCATGAAGAGTCTTTGGCTTAGTACTTTTAGAGATTCGTACTGTTTCTAGGCCGATGGCCCTTAAAGTGACTAGACCAAATCACACTCAGCTGCCAATTTTTTCTCTATTTTTGGGTACCCAAATTATTAAGGCTAGGTCTGTCCCAGAAAGTTCTCCATACCCTAGGGTCACCAACGGTGCAATAAATAATATTCTGCCACAGCCGGGATTCGAACCCAGGACGCGGAGAACAGGAGACTGGTGCGCTATCTACTAGACCACGCCGCTCCTTAACTAAAGGAGAAAAGAGAAAACAAATTTTTTTTTTTAAATCTAAATTTGGTGTTTCGAATCCAAGAACAGTAGAATAGATGCATAATATACCGTTGGAAAGCTAAAGATTTCAATGAAAATATTATATTATATACAAAATTTTAAAACGTAATGTAAATTGACGAATAAGGCATAAACGTAATTCATTATTGCGCATAACAATTTTATATTGTTGTATCGTTTAATCCAAAACATATGTTACAAATGAATATGGATATAGTTCTTTGAAATTATTTCAGCCCTATCTCTCTAACTTTAGTTCATAGTACTAAAATTGATTTTATCAAGTAAGGTGAGTGAAAGTCTTGTGTTGCCCGCTCGAGATTTTTATATATGGAATAATGGAATAATAATAAAATGTTTACTTATTATAGAATTTATTAATGGTTATTTCTTTCTTTGTTGATAATTCGTTAATCCAAAATACATTATTTTTTATCCAAAAAATAAAAATTCCATTTATCTTCGTCATATATTGTACTTTAATTTTCTAGATTCTAAAAAAATAACCACATCATCTTATTAGCATAGTAACAAACAGCTAAATACACAAGCTGAACAAATTTTATAACCAAATAAAGAAGAAAAGATCAAACGTATTTTTCTTTAAATATATAAATAGTTATATAGATGTATATTATACCGTTTGAAAGCTAAAGATTTTTGAAAAAAAAAAAAATCCTTATCTTACCTTTATAAAGCCTGTAAAAAGTAATACAAAAAGACACGTAGGGCATATACTAAAGTGATTATTGTACATAATAATATCTATTGTTAGAGTATTTAATCTAAAACACATGTTTCTATCGAAACACAATTTAATTCTTTAATGTTCTTTCAATTCTTGGAACTATCCTTGTGGGCATTAGTGTCTCGAAAACGGTAAACAACTTGTGGAGTACCGCAAGGTAATTTATTTGATGTTTAATGTATGTGTAAGGTAGGTAATGAATGATCTTTTACCTATCTTAATCAACATCTACAATTATGTGTACCCCTGGCGGACCGCAGGCGATATCCTGGGGTCCGCGAGATTTTAATTAGTATTTTTAGAGATTAGGGAAGTATTTTTTAATTAACGTAAACTTAACGATATATATATATATATATATATATATATATATATATATATATATATATATATATATATATATATATATATATGTGTGTGTGTGTGTGTGTGTGTGTGAAGTATTGGCTTTTAATAAGAACATCAACATCTTAAGTGATATGATGGCTTGTGTTTAATGGCAGGTACCGGCTACTGCACAATCACAACCTTAAAATTTTCATTTTCTGACATAATGAGCTTAATGTACAGAAGATGTATGATGTATAGCAGAAGATGACGAAAAATATGGATCGGAAGATATTAAATTGGAAGTCCTAAATTTTGTCTATCTTGGTTATATGATGATGGGGATCTTTGAGTACCTGACTTATCATAGATCCTGGACCTGTGAGGGACGGCATAACGAAGGATTTTTCACTTCCTTTAAAAAACCTTGTACCATCTGCCAGGTTTAACATTTCATTTCAGTTATTTAATGTTTCGCATATTGAAGTAAACTCCTAGAGCTTGTTTTTTTTTCTCTTCATTTCCATTTCCCTTACTAGGCTATTTCTACATACTCACTTGAGTTTATAATTGGACGTGGCTCGCAAGCTTGAGCCGAAACGTCCGAAAAATTAACATATTTAGAAAAAGACTGACTCCTGATTATTCCACCTATAAAAATAATCTTATTATAGATTATTAACATTTTTACTTCATAGATTTTATGTATTTTATAAATCATTTAGTATTGTTATATAATATTCTTGGTATAATTGTGAGATTGTTTATTTTTAATTGGACGAATAAATTGTTCTTTTTCACCTAAAGATGGCATTTCCGCCGAAACGTTGTGCATCAATATTTAATAAAAGAGTGGTGAAGTTATGTATCAGCCTCCAATTTTTTTCATAGAATTTGACATTCACTTTTAAAGAATCTACACCTAACAAGTATAGAATGTTTTCTGTAATTTACCTTACTCGATTTATTAAATTTAATTTGTGATTAATGACACAATTTATCGATTTTATTAATCATCGAGTCACATCCCTGATCCAATCAAGATACGATACATCAATCCCCAACTTAAAACACCTGTCATGGAGAAATACCTGGAATGTGATGTCATGCCAGCCGCACCTCGACATGAGGATATTTGGGTTCAATTTCCGATTCAGCAAGTTCAATTTGTATTGTTGATTCCTGTATTGCGATGAGATAGATATATCGTTCTTCCTGTCACTAGTCCGTATTCACATGTCGCTAATGTTAATATCAAATATGTGAGTATCGTTTATTATACATCTTATTAAATTCGAAGGAACTCCATTTATTATTGATTCAGCTGATAAACTTCTTTCAGCTTTCCAGTTTCATTCCTATCTGATTTCCATACATTTCTCGAATGTCAGCGTTTCTTCCCAAAATTGTATTTTTCTATAAACCTAGATGACCTTACCCTAGAAGATATTTAGCCCGACATTGAATTCTTGAATTGGATTTACGTGTACAAAAAAGGCGTGGGGCAGCCTTTAGACGTACAAGACTAACAGATGACTATCAAGCGTTCAGGGCACTCCGCATTATATTTAATAAATACAACATATGTTTAAATAAAACAGCTGTTGGAATTTTGAGATGAATGATGAGTGAGCATGTATGGTTTCCTAAGGGTGTAATTATTTAGTAGCAATAAATAAATATAATATTGTCGACAATGAATACATTTTTATCGGAATGGTGGACATCATCTATGAGAAAGGAGACTCCAGGAGAATTCAAACCTACTAAGAATAAACCTGAAAATATTCAAGAGGTATCACAGCAATGTGAATTATGGGACCTTTTATCTAATTTTAAGGCTTAGTAGAGAGTACACGAGTGGACTTATAAATCTTTTTGGTTATACAAAGAACTTTAAATAATTTATGTCATAGCCAAACTATCTATCGCGATTCATTAATTCGAAATCTTAAATGCAGCTCTGAGATGAATCCGGCCTAAAGCTATCAATCTGCCTGATGAATGACTTGTCTTACCCACAGACATAATTACACCTTCGCTTTATCATTCCAAACGAGTACACCTGGCGCTTAGTCTAGTCTGTAACTAAATATAGTTACTTTGTTATAATTAAAAACGAACATTTTAACTAGGTTTTAATGCTGGTGAATTTTGTTCTTTGCAAGGTCATACAATTCACATTTACTGTTGTGTTAGCAAATATTAAGTATTAGAAAAAATAAATAATCTAAGAAATTAATTATTTGATCTAGAACCTATTTATACACAAAGATTATTACAAAGTTTTTTATTATTTTATTACATTTACATTATCATATTAGATGTTATCATATTATATAGGTTAATGGACAATTATATGTAGTTTTCAATTTATATTCAAGAAAAAATTGTCACTCACGAATACTGACTTCAAAACGCAAATAATTCCCTGATTTTTGATCGATGTAAATATTTTAATTTATTTTTTTTGAGGTGATTTAATTTTCTATTAAAAAATTATGGGTGTGTACCTTGATTTGCAGGTGAACAGACAGAACCCTTTAACTCGATATTTGGATTTTACGTTTCATGAAATAAAAATCCTTAAATTCCCTGGTCTATTACAATGGCAAATAATAGAAAATAAAAATTATAATGTACATATTAAAAAATATATTGTATTGTATACGTATGTATATGGATTGTGTGTTATAAACTTATAAGAAATGGAACTTGAAAATTTATATTCTAATTTAAGCTTATTTTGTTTTCCATGAGTTTATATTTTTCTCACAATCAGAACATATCCATTATTCATATGCTCTTGTGTCATTTGATTTGACTTTTCTTAGTCAATATAAATTAGCACAAAGACAAAAGGTAAGTTTTACGTTGCCGTCACGCCCGACTGATTTGTTAAATATTTTGCAGTTCACCATTTTGCTTTATTATTTTCAATAATGAACTTTTGTAATCGACCAAAAAAATTACCCCCTCTCCTCCTCAAAATTTGAAGGCTTACGTTTCAAGATACGTTGAATCCGAATAACGAATAGAAAAAAATCCTTGTGTCCGCTTACGAATAAAAAAAAACTCCGCCCGCGACATTTCTCCGAAACTATTGGACCAATTTTTTTTAAATTCGCCCCGAAAATACAAGTCCATGGAACGATGATCCTATCACCTGGACGTATGGACCTGGTTAGTTTATGTTGATAGCGGACGAATAAAAGTTATTTAATTCAATAACGAGTATTTTTTAAGATATAGAAAAAAATTATCAGTGTTTTTTAACAAAAAAAAAACCGCAAATAATTATATAAAATAAAAAAAAGGAAAAGATAGAATTGAAATTTTACACCTAAATACACTCACAACTCAGTTATTTTTTATAACAGAGAAAAGTATGTATAGAGTTTTAGAATCAGTAAAGCGAGATAAACAAAAAGAAAAATTAAACAAAATTGAAATCTCGCCGAATTATACGCTTGTAACTACATTATTTTAAAAAAATAGAGAAATCACTTAATAGTGTTTTTTAACCAAAATACAGCGAATAATTTTATAAAAGAGAAAAATGAAATTGAAATTTTACCCATTAAATACTCCCATATCTCAGTTATTTTTGAAGATAGAGAAAAATATGTTTAGTGTTTTAGGATCAGTAAGGTGCGATAAAAAAAAAAAAAAAGTTATACATATAAATAGTAAACTTTTTATTTTAAGATCTCTATTTATCTAGGATTGGTTAATTATAAATAGCTTAAATGAATAAAAAAGGTGTAAGTTAAGCTGAAAAATGAAAATCACAACTTAGCAATGAAAAAAAAACAACTCGGAACTGAAGTAATTGTGAAGAACCTGTGAACCAATAAAGGTTTTTGTACCCTGTCACAAAATGAACTTTTCCCTGTTCCAAAGTTGCCGGTCGAAGCAAATGGAGTCGAAAAGAGGAGGCAGAAAAGGTTAGTAACTAGATTCCCTATGGCAGAGTTGCAAGGTTTCCGGAAGAAGCTTTCAAAACAGAATTATCTTAAGTTGACCGACCTACTTCTTCCAGGCCGCAGCGTCCCTCCTAACCCATTCAAGGGTTCATTATGGAAATTTTTGTGCAAAACGTGAGACCTTCGTTTTCTAGAAATTATTTGAATTTCAGAAGTGTTCCTGAATACTATACAGTTTCAGTTCCCCGTCTATACGAGTTATCTTTTAAAGACAAACAGAAATTAGGATTTTAAAATCAGTTAGTATTATTACGAACGGCAGAGGAGCTGTCACCATGAATAATTCATAGCCGAGATCTTAAGCAATCCCTCAGAACAATTTTGGAATCCCACGGATTATTTTTGAATGGAAGAATTTAATTTTTTTTTTGTGTTCTACGTACACGCACACACACACACACACACACACTCGCACACGCTATATATATACATATATATATATATATATATATATATATATATATATATATATATATATATATATATATATATATATATATATACACACGGATAATTACGGATTTAAATAAGCGTTTAATCACTTTCTACTAATTGTTTTGAGAAAATAAATCAAAGATGTTAATACAAATAAATTAAGGATAAGCTACATTGTTGCAAAAAATATAAACTTGTCAGTCATTAAGTAAGAAAGAAAGTTTTTTATTTTTTTTTTTTTGTATTTTTTAATTTCAAACCACTGGATAACTTAAACTATTCTGGTATCGAATAATATAGTCAGTCATAATTAGGTGACTCGAAAACTTTCTGCCCAAAAATTTATTTCTAGAAAATATTTTGGTTGTTGCATAAAAAATAACAAATGTATTGCTAGTGTGTAAGGGTTGGGGTCTTTGACAGAAAGAGAAATTGAACATTTAATTTGTTCTTATGTTCTTTCTGCTCTTCTATGAGGCACGTTTCTTGCTTTTATTCTTAGGACGGCCCAAATAGATTTTTCTTCAACAAAATCGGCTGACTAAAAGTGCTTCTTTATACCATGCATTTCACATCTTTTTACGATTTGTTTCAATAACGGCTCTAATGATTTTGATTAAACTCACTATACTGATGTAATGATGGAGTTTTGTTGACCGTTGAGAAATTAGATGAGGAAGATGGTTGGGGGTGCGGTCATAAATTAAAAACACACATTTAAAATAAATGTTATTTTAATTATGTGCCGACGTTTCGGCCTACAATGTGGGCCTTCATCAGGGCTAAAAGAAACAAGATAACAACCTATGTAATTATAGACTTAATAATGCGTTAGGTATATAATAATAATATGACAGTAATAAATTAAGGGAACATAAATAATATTAAATGTAAAATGATAATAAGATGACTAATATAAAGTATGGAAATAAGGTGACAGTTATAAAGTATGGAAATAAACAAAATTAAGATGTTAGTTATAAAGTATGGAAGTAAACATAATTGAGATGATAATATTGTAATGAGAATATATAAAGAGAGACTTAATATACTGATGTAAAATTAAATGTATTATAATATCATGTAGCTATTCGTAAAAAATTGCCATTACTTGTAGTTATCATTGATAATAAAAGATAAACACACGATATGAACGCTTTTGATGACCAACTGATGGAGAAAGCTGCATAAATATATATCTATATAAATATAATAATTTTATTAATTTGTTTTTCCGAACATATGAATAGTAAACTAGTAGTAAATAATTCTGTTTAAAGACTTAAAAAAAAACGTAGATACAAGATAACATTTAACATTTTTTCCTTAGGTGTTAAACTTTCCAAAGTTGTATAAGGTAATGGAGATTGATGAAAAGTGAACAAAACTAAGGAATTATTGTATATAATAATTTATATTGTACAATTAATTAATCTAAAACATATATTTACATCGAAACTCGATGTATTTCTTTCCCCTTTTTTGAACTTAATTTAAAAGATCTTCAATTTATTTCAACTATACCGGAGACTGATAGTCGTGCGTGCACCAGATTTTTAATATGAGGTTGGTTGTGTTCCTTCCTTCTATTTTTACTTTATAAAATATACAGTAAGGGAAAATATTGTGATTGTGAAAATTTTCTAATTCTAGTTTTCAACGGCAATACACGTTTTATGGTCCTAGGAATCTAATTAACCAAGGAGCGCAAAAAGGTCTGTGTTCCTGTTTGTCCGGATGTGTGTGTGTGATAAAGTCTAATTATAAGCCCGATGTTACGGCGGTTTTTACATCGAAATCGGCAAAATAGAAGTGCCGCTTTTTTTACCACGAAAAGGGTGCAAACTTTTACGATTTTCTCATAAACTTTCGATCAAAAAGATTTTGATTAAAATCAGTATGTCGATATAAAATTTAATGAGCTTTAATAATAGAAAGGTTTCATTCCGATTTAAATAGTCTGTCATGGCTAAAATGCTAATATTTTAAATTTTATTAATTTTCTCCCCTAAAGTTCCTTTATTTTTGTTGATAAAAAAAAATAACCATATCATCTTGTCAGTAATGGTGAAAAAACGATTAAATATTAAAATAGAACGAATCAGGTATCCAACTAAAGGAGAATAGTGAAAAAAAATTTATATATAATTTTTGGTAGTTTATATTAAAACAGTAATATAGACGTGTAATATACCATTGGAAATATAAAAATATTATCTTATACACCAAGTTGTGACGAAAAGCGGATAAAACAAATTATTATTGTTGCAGATAATTAATAACACATGTTTCAATCGAAACTCGATGTAATTTCAATCGAACTGATATTAAACACTAAATTTATCCAAAAGTTCTTAATGCTTTTAGCAACGTAGGTAAGTGAAAGTCGTGTGTTGCGCGCACAAGATTTTTCGCACAACTGTGTACTTTAAAATAAAAGTAAGAATATGTTGCTTTACTGTGATTAGAAATAAATTAACAATATTAAATTCTTAGTAGATCTATGGAAAGCAGATATTAGGACTACTCTCCCTGAGATTGGACCGTATCTTAAAAAAATATCAAAACAACAAACAGTCAATTTTTCGTAAAATTTTGTTTTATTCAACATTTACATTTATGTAACGTCAAGTTTTATGTAATTGTGAAATTAACTAAATCACATAAATACAGAAGTATTTGTGAATAAGGAAAACAATTTATTGAGTTATTGGAGTATTAGCTATGACAAAAGATAAAAATAAATGGACAATTTTAATTTTGATGTTACCAGAAATGCTCCTAAAGCCTGTAAGGTTGCCGTCTGCTCCACTGAACCACATCTTTAATTATCGTCTCGGCTAGCTCCCTTACTCATAAATATAACTTGAAGAGGAAATGGGATGGAAAGTTAACGATTACAGAAAATATACAGCTATAATAAAAACAGGATAAACAGATAACTAGCGCTCAACGAAAAAAAATACATTAGTGCTTCTGAAAGTAGAAAATAGCTTCTTGGTCCTAGCTGTCCTAGGTGGTCCTAGGATTTTTTAGTGGGAGCAGGAAATCCTTAGTTATGGCGTTTTTTTGGAGGGAACGTAAAAAGGTGGTCTCGAGCCTGTGCAATGTCAGATACTCGTTAAAGATCCCTATTCTAATTAAACCGGGATAGGCAAAATTTAGGACTCCAATTGTAGCATCCTCCAATTAGCCACAGTAGCATAAAGTGACGTTAAAATAAATTTAAAAAATGACTATTTGTAGTTTACATTTTTAAAAAAAATTGTAAATCATTTATTAAAAGAAAGAATGAAAAATCAAAGTAAATAATTATTTAATGATAAACTGTTCATTGATTTTGAGAGATTTATAACTTTGACAGTTTACCTGAACTGACATCGTTAGGATTTTCTAATTTTTTAGTATTAAACTTAGATTCTAAGTTGGGGATATTCTGGGCAATCATTAAAAGGTAATAAAATAAAATATTTTTTCTCATCGAAATTAATAAATATAAAACGCATAAACGCATAAATTATTTCCTTTTCTCCAGAAAGTTTTAAAATAATAAAAACATTAATATCGTTTTCATTAAAATATTTTTGGTAAATGTGTCCGATTTTAGCCCGAATTTTAGCAACGAATATTAGTCAACCAGCTCTTAATGAGAGCTAATTGAATAATATAAACTACTAATAAATTTCTAATCAACGCGCAAAATTTTCTTTGCAAGTTAAATTAGATGGGAAGAAAAAACATAAAGCTCATATGAGTTTATTGCCGTGACCCTGTTGCTTTAACATGAAACTGATCACTTTGTTGGTTATTTTAAAGGGCACTTTGTATTTCAGAGGTCAATATTATTTGCATATATGGTTAAGTATGATTTGCATATTAATTGTATTTAAATATATAGTGCAGCAGAATGCTATCCTTGTAATACGTTACTAATACTAATAATAAGTAATACGTTGGTGTAGGTAGAACTTCGTCCAGAATGTTTCGTTAGTTGCCAAATGTATGCAGGAGCCTGAAATCCTAACAACATATCATTCAGAGGCACACGAGACATTATTTTGACAAAATTCAACATATAATTTATTCGGCAGTAATGTAAATTTATTTTTTCTTTGGAATGATTACATTCAGGTCGTGGATTGCATGTTTTTTTTTTCTGAAAAATTATATATTGTAATATCAAGAACATTGAAGTTTAATAGTTTATTTTCAAATGAAAATTCATTAATTATTATTATGTTTCAGCTATCCTATGCAGACACCCATCCCATGTTTACATCAGATAACTTCCCCAATTTCTACCGAGTTGTACCCAGCGAGAATGCCTTCAACGCACCGAGGCTGAAGCTCATGCAGCATTTCAATTGGACCAGGGTTGGAACCATCTACCAGAACGAGCCCAGGTACTCTCTGGTAAGTGATTTTTCTTCATTGATTCTATAATAAACAAAACACAACACAATTACGGGTGAATCAGGAAGGTCGATTCTTTCGACTTTGTTGTGGTGGACTTAGACTACAGAGTTTAGACAATTTCCCCAGTCGGCAAAGTCTAACAAGGGTTCCTTCCAACCTTATAGGCCCGAGTAGCGGGATCACATTCCTGACGAGAGGTTTGGCACATGCATCCAGCCCATTATAAAAACTAGAAGTCTCAATCCGATACAGGCGCTAAGGGTTGCAAGAGCAAATTGTGTATGCTGACTTTTCTAGTTATAAGCTTGGTACCTTTGACAATCCGTCGAAAGAAGGAGTTCTGGTAGTTTTTCAGTCTCTGAAAAGACATTTTAAAAGGGGAGTGAAGGAGAGAATCACCATAGAGTAGAGTAGGCCTAAATAAGACCTTATATATTTGCAATTTTAACGAAATTTGCTGTGAGGCCAGTATATGTAGAGCCTAGCGACTTTAATGGGGCCAGCTTGATTCTCTCTCGGACGTGGTTTGAGAGATTGCCTATCACGAGGCCACCAAGATAAAGAAATACTTGGACTTCATAAATAATTTCTTGTCCTATCTGGAGATTGATTGTCCATGACAGTTGAATATGTTATTAAGGTTTATTGATAGGCCAGCCTCTCCTGCTTTTATCCTGCTTCATCCACCTTAAAGATTTTGGATAGGCGCTTCTTTCCGTGATGAAAAGAGACAATCACTATCAGCCGGGTATCCGCATTAGCATAGGCATCCATTGTGTCTAGAAGCTTCCCTGAGACCAATGGTGCATTGTAAACAACGAAAATCATATACTATCACAGACTCCTGGGATACACCGAAGGTGCTGTCGTATGGATTTTCTAGGTTCCCACCAACCAGTGAGTATGAATTAAGCATTCATCTAATTCAGTAAATGTATAATTTCTAATGGTCAGATACAACCCTAATATAAATGGATCCTTCGCGTATCTTGATAATATAATACAATAAGTACATGTGATCCGTGTATAATTTATACAACTTTACAGCAATTTGTGAAGGAGCTATCTGTTGATAGCTCATCGATGACTATTTATATTAAATGACATTTGCATATCCCTTGGGGATTTTTCAATTTTCATTATTGGTAGTTTCAATGAACAACAAAACGAAAAGTAATTTTTAAATACTTGACAACTTAGGAAGTCATTTTCGTTTTCCTAATCGTCATTATTTGTTTTTGTCAGTTAATAATAGTCTACAAAGAGATTTGGTTTGCATAATTTGTTTTCAGCTTTTAATTAAGAAATTGCATGTTCATTCATCTAACCTTCTTTGTCGTCTTAACTAACGCTCTTTATTTGTCAAGGCCTTTGATAAAAAAAATACAATGAAGTTAGTAAATATTAATATGAATGGAACGCTTTTATTAAGATTTTAACTTCTCATATAATTATCTTTATATAGCAAGGAACAATCACTTCGGTAATTAACATGGAAAGCCAAAGGAATTGCTATTAACCTTCAAGGTAAGCTAATGCTGCTATAAATCTATATAATTAATGAAGTCTAATCTAATTTGAGAGAAGTTGGAGCGGAGAATGGATGAGGCCCGGGGGTGGAATACTATTGCGTCACCCCTCCTCCAAGATGGATAGATCAATTTTTGTACCTCAAGATGAATAAAGCTATCAAGCGATCAATGCGAAATTATAGGCTCGGTTACAATACACTGCTTATATTAATTAATACACCTAGCCACGAAATACTTATTTAATACGATGTACTTTGAAATACCAATTATTTTTACGAAAAAAAAAAAAAAATCTGGCACAGGCAACACGCAACTTTTACTTACCTCCGATATTTATATCAATTTAAAAATTTTCAAACAAATTTATAAAAGAAAACAAATTGTTAAAGAATGATTTTTATTGAATTTTAATGGAAACAGGTGTTTTATCAAATAATCTATTATATTATCATCTAAAATAATCAGTTAGTTTATCGTTTTGTTATCCCTATCCATTAACGTTTACAAGCTTGCGTGTATGATAATACTTTTCTAAAATCTTTATCTTTCCAACACTATATTGTTACTGTTTTTAAATTTAGAAAACACAAAAATTGCATAAACAAATACTTTGGCACATACTTCTTCTCCCCACCCTCTTCCCAAATCGTTTCTTTAAAGATCTTGAAATAAAACGTCACTCACCTTTTCACCAATTGGCTCTCAAAATATGTGTGAACCTATACCAAAGGTTGAACAATCACAATAGTTTTATATTTTTTATCTTAAATTTTTTAAAACGTTCTAGGTGGGTTTAGAATCTCTAACATGCAATAATCACTAGATGTCCGCAAAAGTTAAATAAGTCAAATGTTTATCACCTAATATTGCTTCTTTACTTGAAACTCTTTTTTCCTATCCTTAAAAAAAACCTTGTTCCTTAAAAAAAAAAAAAAAAAAAACTCCATGAGTATTTAACATACCATTTTAATGGTCATGTATAGTAAATATTAGAACTATTAGAACTATTAGAACTACATAAATATTAACAAATTTTATTTCATTGATTGCTGAATTGAATTCATTGAACTAAAAATTACATCCGTGTTTTGCAATCCCATTTTATAACTTAAGAACAAAATTCGAACCAATGAATACACAAAAGCAATTACATTTCAATTCAATAAAAATTCTCAGTACTAGCATTTATAAAAATAAAACAGAATATAGATTCCAAACACAAAAAAAAAAAAAAAAACGATGAAAAGTAATAACGGAACAGATTCATTGGATTTTTTATATTTCTAAATAGACTCTTGCTCTTTCAAGTTTTTTTAGCATCTCGTTCCATTACGGTACAACTACGTAATTTATTTTTTTTGTTCTGTCAGATTCAGAAATGCACTTTTGAGAAAAAATTGTATTTGATATTTGAAAGATAAAAAAAAAATTATAAAAAATATACTCACAACATGAACAAAAGATTATTATTTTCACTTACGTGCCTATGAAATATATAATCAGGGAAAGTATTACGAAATTGACCAATCAAAATGAACAAGTCCAACAAAATGACCTATGAGTGTATTAAGACTTACTAAAAAAACGAGTAGTCGTACGAAACTTAAATATCCTACATAAGACAAGTATATAAAGTCTGCCTGGGATGTAACAGCAGCTATTTCACTAAAATTGATTTACCACAATTGTAGCTTTATAACATTTGTAATTTGGTAACATTTTACGATTTTCTCAAAAACGGCTCTAAGAATATTTATTATATTCGTACACGCCAAAGCTCAAAATAGTTTCATTTCATGTAGGCGTTCTTCTGATTGAATTACAGTGACCAGGTTTAAATATCAAATTTTCGAGAAAAAAAGTAAGTATCTTAAATTTGGTTGATTTGTAATAATTAACCACTTGTAGACATTCAAACTGATAAAACATTAACTTAAAAAAAAAATTAAAACCGACTTAAGAAGAAAAGAGCAGAAATATTTTTCTGGATTCTTTGTTTCTTTTTTTGTTTAATAAAAATTTTATAAATTACAATAGTAAAATTATTTCGGTTAGAAAGCTAAACATCATAGAAGCACGTTATCTAACACAAAAAAATGTTTACATTAATAGAGAGTAAAGAAGAACGGACATTATTTAGTGATTATTGTAGATAATAATTTATCTTGTTATATTATTTAACCTAGAGTAAATATTTTCATAGAACCTCGAACTTTAAAAATTGTTCTACTCTTACTTCTTTTATTAGTTATTAAACTTTTTTATAAAAAGAGGCACTGGAGTGCTGGCAATGAACAGTCTCTTCATGTATTTTGTCTTACTGCTTATTTACTAGATCTATTAACCAATTAAATTAGTTGTAACCTAGTTGTGAATTTCAAAAAATAATAAAATAAAAAAAGAGGCGAGTAAAAGTCGTGTATTGCGTAAACAATATTTTTAAAAATTTGTTTGGGATCAGAAAGTATTTTTATGAAATGTTAGGACATGTTGGAAATGAAGGTTAAGAGTAGTTCAAAAAGGGGTTTAAAGTTTGTTCAAATAGTATAGGAAAAAAAAAGACAAATATATATTTTCTTTCCAGTGGACTAAAGGTTTTTTTTTTTTTTTTTTTTTTTTCCAGATCCCCAATTAACAATATGAAATTTAATTAATAATTTATGTAGTTAAACATCTTGTACTGTAACTATGTTACATTTTAAGATTGTGTAAGGGTGTTATGTTACTGTGTTGTTTACAAAATAGTAGTTCAATTGAAATTAGATTAGAGCTGATGGGGCTCACCCATTTTTTGTGTTCATGAAAGACTTATGACTAACTTATTACTAGCTTAACTAACTTATTTCTAACTAAAGTCCTAATCAAAACTAACATTTATTTATGTGGTGTTTTGCCATCGTACTGGAGCTGGTGCTGGAGTCATCGTGTTGAATAGTGGGTTAGTTAATGTTTTTAAAGAATCAACAACAACCCCTCACTATAGCCGAGCGTTCTAAACCTTAGACCTCTGGCATTATGTATATAAAATGGACTAAAGGTTTGAACTACGGAAGAATATACATGAATTCACTAAATACGAACGGGAATGAGCGAAATATTTTCCAGAAATAACTACTTAATAAAAAATTAATGATTTTTTTTTTATTTAAAAGAAATTTACAACTGTATTACAATAAAATACAATAAGTAAATGTGCTAATAGATCAAGTGGGCGTGATACAGGCATGTGAAGAAACTACCCAGTGGTAGCACTTCAAAGTTTATTCAGCTAAGTAGGTCTCGAGGCCATCGTCTTTTCAGCCGCCTAGGAAGCTGATCAGGAGTAGGAGATGAGAGTTTGCGGACGAGTGGGTTGGAGTGGACGGGTAATTTGGAATAAAAGGAGGAATATCTAGTTCGGGCTAGATCTGCGACTAATGGGATATTTAGGTCTTTATGAATTATTTTATTGGTGACAAAGTAAGGGGCGTTTAGGATCTTTCGGAGGATTTTGGATTGCAAGGATTGAATGCGGGAAGAATTGGATGGTTTGGTGGATCCCCATAACTCAATCCCATATGTCCAAATAGGCCTAATGATGGTTATATAAATTAATTTTTTGTAGTATGTGGAAAGTTTTGATCGTTTGTCCAGTAAGTGTTGTAGTAAGCGGTATCTACGAGCTGTTTCTTGTCGTTTCAGTCTAGTAAAAATTAATGATAAATTTAAAATACTACTAAAGATACCAATTATGTTTTATCATTAATTTTAGTTACAATCTAAACCGCCACTTGAGGATTTTAAAGTCAAACGGTTTAAACACATACATTTTATTTTAACTGCATTTTGTATTTAATATATATGGTATTATTGATTAAACTATTACATGATGGGAGTTCAAAAAGTGCTCAATTCTTTATCCTAGAGCATTTTCTATTCAGTGTTTATTTTTAGTTTATCTTCAAAGTGATATTTTGTTTATTTATTGTGTCTATTATTGCACCAGTAACTGTTTATTCTTAAATCTGTAATTTATTTTTGTAAGCCAAATTGTTTTAGTAAATTTTCACTATTTTTTTTTTTTTTTTAACGATATGTATATAAAGTGCTAAGCCAAGCTAGGCTCTATTTGTATGGAGAAGGCCCAAAGACAAATACAATTTCTGTTCTATTAATTATTATCATTGATCGTTATTGGCTTTCCTTCCTTCCTCGATGCCACTCCAACTCTCGAAGAGTGAGGGCCGCCTTCAACTTTAAGTCACCCCTATCCTGTGCGACTGCTTTCCAATTACGAAGGTTGAAGGGCGCGTTTTTACTGCACGCGTTTTAGGGACCGGAGCAGTAGCGGGATCCTAGAGTTATATAGCCTCCTACCGCTCCAGTCCTTACTAAGAGGGTCCACACGTCGGCTGTCACACCATCAGGCCACCGCAGTCTGGGTCTGCCTACTCTTCTTGTATCATACATCTGCTCTTCCATAAGCGTCCTGGTTACTTCATCAGGCCCCATCCTAGTGATGTATACAGCCCATCTTAGCCGCCCGATTCTAATGAATTTTACATCAGCTTATTACGACATGAACCCCTCTTATTTCCGCGATAAGTACGCTGCCTCTATTCACCGTTAACGCATACTGCCCCAAAGATCTTTCTCAGGATTCGTCGTTCGAAGCAGAGGAGGGCTCGTTCCTGCGTCTTTAGAATAGTCCAACTTTCGAAGCAGAATAGAACTGGCCTGATTAACGTCATAAAAAGGAGGAGTTTAGTGATTCAGGTGAGAGCATGACTGCGGAAGTATTTTATCATTCCAAAGTGGCTTCTATTGGCGGCTAAAGTTATCCTCGGGGCTTATGGCTTTATGTCATTTTCGGAGTTCACTAGCGTTCCGTGGTACACAAACTTGTCAACCTACTCGAACATAGTGTACCCTATTTTGATCACTGGGGAGTCCTTTTGTCTATCTGGGGGAACCGTCTTCATGCACTTTGTATTTTTCTCATTAATGACCAGCCCAACTTTGGCTGCCTCCCTCTGAAGGTTAGGAAATGCTTTCTCTACCGCAGCGAGGCTCCTTCCAATGATGTCCAGATTGTCAGCGAATCCCAGGATCTGTCACCTCTATTGAAAATAGGTCCTCCCACTTGTATTTTTGACTTATTTTATAGTTATTGAATTCATTATTAAGAATATGCTAATCCAAAATACTTTTTCTTATCCCGAGACAGTCGAAGTAAACCCCTATAGACCTAAAAAATGTCAGTTACTAACATTGATTGAATTTCGACCTTCCAGCAGAAGTATTGAGGTCATTGCTATAATTTTCTCTATTCACCGCTTTTATTTTATTCTCCGTAATAATTTTACATCAATGGAATATAATGAAGAATTTCCTATTGAATTAATGGTGAAAGTAGTGACATAAATTAGGAAGAGCGGAGACCGGAGGATAAAGAGGAAAGAGACAAAGGGCGCTGGTGAAAGTGATTACACAGTTTTGCACTCGGAGCTCGGAGCTGGAGCCGGAGCTAGAGCGCCTTCCACAACTAATTCCCTCCTGGAACAATGGCATTTCCTGACCCCAGCCAACACCTCTCTCTTATCTTTCTGTAGAACCTTTTAGCTCTCACACTGTCCCATAACTTTTATACGTCAATAGTTCATACTCACGCTAACTGAAAAGTTCATACATTAAAGGCTTATACACTTTTATAAGAATGATTTGAAGAAAAACATAAATTTGTTGAACTGGAATATATAAGTATTTGATTCGATAATGATAATGAAAAATGGGCAGAAGTACCTTCACTTTTAAACATACGTTACCTTTATCTACCTTAGCATATTTATATATTTTTACTGATACTTATAAGTCAGGGTTTTTTTTTTGTATTTTTGCTATATGTCTTTTGACATGAGGTCTGTAATTTTCATTGTGTTCATTTCTACTTTCAGTTTGCCATGCTCTAGCTCTGTTGGTGTTGTTCGGATCGAAAATTTGACCGTTTTGCTTAACTTGATTACGTGTTGGTGCATCATTGACAAGCTCTGTGTAAAAAAATCTGAATTGGTGTTCCTCGCATTGAAAATTTGAGGTTTTTTTCCGTATACAAGATTTGGAGCTAGGACCTAACGAGCTATATTCGTTATTTTGTTTAAAAAGGCAAAAACTACGAGTAATTATTATTGCCTAAAACATCTTCAGAAGACGATAAATTTACCAATCATAAAAAAAAAAAAAAAAAAAAAAATATATATATATATATATATATATATATATATATATATAGGTACCTCCAGTTTCCGTGCTGTATTATATACAAAATTTTATAAGGTAATGGAGAACTGTGAAAAACGGAGAAAACTGAGAGAATGTTGTAGATAATAATTTCTATTGTTAGATTATTAAATCTGGACGACATATTTTTATCGGAACTCAATCTAAATATTTAACTTTTTTTTCAACTCTAACTATATTAAAAGTTCTTTTATTTATTTTTACAAAAAATAAGCATATTAGATGTTTTAGTAAAATCATCTTACTGAGATTGCCAGTTTAGACCAAAAATTTTACACAATTTTACTATAGTTGGATAATACATTTAAAAATATTGAAATTTAAAATGTTGTTATATATATAACAATAAAAAATAAAAAATATTGTATATTACAAATATTGACATTTAAAATATTGTTGGATAACATGTTAAAATAAATATATTGCTGATCATTCTATAATTTCTTTGGTTTTAAATAATAATCTGTCATTGTTGGTAGAGCAAAGAAATATGAATTAATTATATGATGCTAAAGATTATTTAATGATTTCATTGTGATATAATTTTGTGAAGGTTTTTTTAAATAAAATTAGAAAAAGGATATAAAAACAATAAAGATATAATGAAGGCACAAAATGAAATATTTTTTCATTTCCTCTCAAAATTTGAGGGGAGTAATTTTTTTTTTTTTTTTTTTTGCTTGATTACAAAGGTTATTCAAATTAATAAACCAAAAGAATGTACCATCTAAATGTTTGAAAAATAAATTGAAAGAGAATTTTATGTTTTAGAAGCTAAGTGATAAGGTAAAATCTTCTGACACTTGTCACACAAGATATTATAATAGTTAAAATTAGATGGTACATTCTTTTGGTTTATTAATTTGAATAACCTTTGTAATCAACCAAAAAAAAAAAAAAAAAAAAATTACTCCCTCTCAAAATTTGAGGGGAGTAATTTTTTATTTTTTTTTTGGTTGATTACAAAGGTTATTCAAATTAATAAACCAAAAGAATGTACCATCTAAATATTTGAAAAATAAATTGAAAGAGAATTTTATGTTTTAGAAGCTAAGTGATAAGGTAAAATCTTCTGACACTTGTCACACAAGATATTATAATAGTTAAAAATTGTGCGTTCTTTCATTGGTTTTATTATCGTTCTAACAAGTACAACTCTAAGTATTCTATGCACTTTTAATAAAAGCTCTTCCTGTATATTACTTTTCATATACTTAACAATAATGTTTTCGGAAAAATAATTTATGATGAAAAATAATTTTATCAGTATACAAAACAAATGACATATATTTTCAGGAAAATCCATTTATTGATATAAAATACAAAAATCTGGAATATACGTTAATCATAGTAAAATTAAAATCTATAAAAAAATAGTTAATGCGCCTTTATTGGTTTCGAATCACGCTTTCACCGAATTACATAAGAATTCCTAAGTAAATTCATACAGGAAGAACAAATAGAAAACACTTAATTTTTGTCTAACAACCTTAATTAATCATTAAAGTCTACCAGAACGGGGTTACAATAAGCAATAGCATTAGCAAGATGAGTATTATAGCAAATCTATGAAACAATAGGAAATAAATTAATAATGCAAAGCATTTTTATAAATCAAATGTATTATTAATTCATGTTTTATTTCATAGAGCAAATGTACAATAGTGTCTTTGTAAATTTCCTAAATGAAATGCATTACTGCATGCAGTTCTAAAATTAATATTTTCATCGATATCATAAACAATACGAAGAAAAACTAGGAGAAAATTTTAAATGCTCATTTCAAACATAATTAAATTTCATCCAAATTAAAAGAAACGAGTCAATAGGAATTCTCCCTGACTAGGAAAAACAATAAATCGTGGATAGGTATATTTATAATAGTTGAGAGATAAGGGTTTCAAACGGAACTTTAGACATTCAAAGCAATATAGCTTCTTAATAGTCGGTTCTGGCGACCAATTTGTATAAAAAAAAGAAGTCAAAACGTAACTTTTTTCATATAAACGAATATAGCGTCAAACCGACCATCAGCTGCTGGTCCTCATCATTCAGAAAGTGCAGGCGTGAGGAGGTAGTTATGGCCGCCTGAGGATAGGACACTGCCGCCTCACTTATGAGCACCTCATAGCACGAAGGGATCCACCTCGATGTCAACTCTGTCAAGTACTCTCACAGTAAAAGTACACAGTCACAGTACTCTCACAGTGAAATATTTTTTTCGCCATTGAAAACATATTTTTAAAAATAAGAGTAGTAATCTATATTAATAAAAATATAATATTACGGTTTGAAAGGGCAAGATTTTGGAATTAGGGTTAGTGTTTTAGAATAGCATTGTGGTCTCATATCAATATTATTATTGTTCATTTTGTAGCAAATTGTAATATATCTCAATAAAAAAAATAAATAAATAAAATTGAATAGCATAAGATTTTAGACTTCGGTATAGTGTTAGGAATATATTAGTGCTTGAAATATTTCCTACTTTATAAACATTTTAGATTAATTTCATATACTTTCTTATTATAGTTGAATAATTTTTCTCTGAAAGCAGAAGAAGATTTTAGAAGAGTAAAAATTTAGTTACCCGTTTTATTCCTTTATATTTATATTGAATTTCTGATGACAAGGAAAATAGATACTGTTACTGATAAATATTTGAATATATTCCTGTAAATTACACCATTAATGAGAGTTTCCGAAACGATTATACAAGATGAGGAAAGAGAAATAAATTAGTTCTATATTGAATCTGAAATTAAATGCAGTAATGATTCGGGATCAGCATATAATTTCCTATTAGATACATGATATATCCTATATAGATATTAACCTGAGTATACCATTTCGCTAAATATTATTTCTGAACAGGAAAATGATTACATGTTAACAATATTATTATGTTTTATACAAATTACTTATGTTAATATTTTTTATACATATGAATATTTAAAGTACGTAAACTTAATTAAGAATAAAAATGCTGAAAATTAGTACACAAGGGTTTATTATTTCTAAATAATAATATTAGGTTATATCTGTTTTTAATGCTATACCAATATGTAATAATAATTTTTTTTTCGGTCGATTTTAAAGGTTCATTGTTGAAAATAATAAACCAAAAGCATTTCTATAAGACTTATTTACTATTTATTCTTCTTTCCTTTCGATTTTCATTTAAATAAAATTTCCTGATTCAAGAACTTTGTTTCTCTACCATCAATAATAATCGAGATATCAAGGAATAACATCTCTTATAAGTTGAGGCTTGACGATATTAGATTAATTTTTTTCTCTCTCTTTGTTCATCGCGATGTCTTGATCAATTATTGTATCATATATCAATAATTATTATAACTGAAAAAATTTTTCTCTAATTTAAAAAATAACAGAGTTATTGAATTAAATCACTTTTTAAAACTTAACACTGCCACTTTAAAACTAAACGGCTAATATCACCGACTAGGTGTTAGGATCATCGTTGGATTCCCTGTTATATATGTGCCCAATATTAAAAATTAAAAAAAATTGGTCCAGTAGTTTCGAAAAGCCGCGGACGGCGTACAAAGCCTTTAAGTAATTTTTTTTTTTTTTTTTTTTTTTGGTTGATTACAAAGGTTATTCAAATTAATAAACCAAAAGAATGTACCATCTAATTTTAACTATTATAATATCTTGTGTGACAAGTGTCAGAAGATTTTACCTTATCACTTAGCTTCTAAAACATAAAATTCTCTTTCAATTTATTTTTCAAACATTTAGATGGTACATTCTTTTGGTTTATTAATTTGAATAACCTTTGTAATCAAGCAAAAAAAAAAAAAAAAAAAAATTACTCCCCTTAAATTTTGAGAGGAAATGAAAAAATATTTCATTTTGTGCCTTCATTATATCTTTATTGTTTTTATATCTCTTTTCTAATTTTATTTAAAAAAACCTTCACAAAATTATATCACAATGAAATCATTAAATAATCTTTAGCATCATATAATTAATTCATATTTCTTTGCTCTACCAACAATGACAGATTATTATTTAAAACCAAAAAAATTATAGAATGATCAGCAATATATTTTTTTTAACATGTTATCCAACAATATTTTAAATGTCAATATTTTTAATATACAATATTTTTTATTGTTATGTATATAACAATATTTTAAATTTCAATATTTTTAAATGTATTATCCAACTATAGTAAAATTGTGTAAAATTTTTGGTCTAAACTGGCAATCTCAGTAAGATGATTTTACTAAAACATCTAATATGCTTATTTTTTGTAAAAATAAATTTACCAATCATAAAAAAAAAAAAAAAATATATATATATATATATATATATATATATATATAGGTACCTCCAGTTTCCGTGCTGTATTATATACAAAATTTTATAAGGTAATGGAGAACTGTGAAAAACGGAGAAAACTGAGAGAATGTTGTAGATAATAATTTCTATTGTTAGATTATTAAATCTGGACGACATATTTTTATCGGAACTCAATCTAAATATTTAACTTTTTTTTCAACTCTAACTATATTAAAAGTTCTTTAATTTATTTTTACAAAAAATAAGCATATTAGATGTTTTAGTAAAATCATCTTACTGAGATTGCCAGTTTAGACCAAAAATTTTACACAATTTTACTATAGTTGGATAATACATTTAAAAATATTGAAATTTAAAATATTGTTATATATATAACAATAAAAAATAAAAAATAAAAAATATTGTATATTAAAAATATTGACATTTAAAATATTGTTGGATAACATGTTAAAAAAAATATATTGCTGATCATTCTATAATTTCTTTGGTTTTAAATAATAATCTGTCATTGTTGGTAGAGCAAAGAAATATGAATTAATTATATGATGCTAAAGATTATTTAATGATTTCATTGTGATATAATTTTGTGAAGGTTTTTTTAAATAAAATTAGAAAAGAGATATAAAAACAATAAAGATATAATGAAGGCACAAAATGAAATATTTTTTCATTTCCTCTCAAAATTTGAGGGGAGTAATTTTTTATTTTTTTGGTTGATTACAAAGGTTATTCAAATTAATAAACCAAAAGAATGTACCATCTAAATGTTTGAAAAATAAATTGAAAGAGAATTTTATGTTTTAGAAGCTAAGTGATAAGGTAAAATCTTCTGACACTTGTCACACAAGAATATTATAATAGTTAAAAATTGTGCGTTCTTTCATTGGTTTTATTATCGTTCTAACAAGTACAACTCTAAGTATTCTATGCACTTTTAATAAAAGCTCTTCCTGTATATTACTTTTCATATACTTAACAATAATGTTTTCGGAAAAATAATTTATGATGAAAAATAATTTTATCAGTATACAAAACAAATGACATATATTTTCAGGAAAATCCATTTATTGATATAAAATACAAAAATCTGGAATATACGTTAATCATAGTAAAATTAAAATCTATAAAAAAAATAGTTAATGCGCCTTAATTGGTTTCGAATCACGCTTTCACCGAATTACATAAGAATTCCTAAGTAAATTCATACAGGAAGAACAAATAGAAAACACTTAATTTTTGTCTAACAACCTTAATTAATCATTAAAGTCTACCAGAACGGGGTTACAATAAGCAATAGCATTAGCAAGATGAGTATTATAGCAAATCTATGAAACAATAGGAAATAAATTAATAATGCAAAGCATTTTTATAAATCAAATGTATTATTAATTCATGTTTTATTTCATAGAGCAAATGTACAATAGTGTCTTTGTAAATTTCCTAAATGAAATGCATTACTGCATGCAGTTCTAAAATTAATATTTTCATCGATATCATAAACAATACGAAGAAAAACTAGGAGAAAATTTTAAATGCTCATTTCAAACATAATTAAATTTCATCCAAATTAAAAGAAACGAGTCAATAGGAATTCTCCCTGACTAGGAAAAACAATAAATCGTGGATAGGTATATTTATAATAGTTGAGAGATAAGGGTTTCAAACGGAACTTTAGACATTCAAAGCAATATAGCTTCTTAATAGTCGGTTCTGGCGACCAATTTGTATAAAAAAAAGAAGTCAAAACGTAACTTTTTTCATATAAACGAATATAGCGTCAAACCGACCATCAGCTGCTGGTCCTCATCATTCAGAAAGTGCAGGCGTGAGGAGGTAGTTATGGCCGCCTGAGGATAGGACACTGCCGCCTCACTTATGAGCACCTCATAGCACGAAGGGATCCACCTCGATGTAAACTCTGTCAAGTACTCTCACAGTAAGTCATATTTTTGAAGAGTGTCCTCGTTAAAGTAGAGAATATGTAAAATTTGACGTCCCACGTAAAGTCTCTGAGGCATTAAGAATGTGAAAGTGGTCGTGCCGTCGACGGTGTCATCCAGTTGGTGAAGTCATTTATTACCAATTATTTTACGTACTTTTTGATTTTACTCACATATTTTCATTGCTAATCAGTATGGTTACTGTTCCTATTTAATGATTATGTTTATTGTGCTTATTATTCTATTAAATTTTTATTGATTTCGTCCTTGTAGAATCGATTTCCTCCTTTTCTATCAGAAAACTGGAGGTACATATATATATATATATATATTTTTTTTTTTTTTTATGATTGGTAAATTTATCGTCTTCTGAAGATGTTTTAGGCAATAATAATTACTCGTAGTTTTTGCCTTTTTAAACAAAACAACGAATATAGCTCGTTAGGTCCTAGCTTCAAATCTTGTATACGGAAAAAAACATCAAATTTTCAATGCGAGGAACACCAATTCAGATTTTTTTACACAGAGCTTGTCAATGATGCACCAACACGTAATCAAGTTAAGCAAAACCAATTTTTTCATGGAAACCAATATAGTTCCTAAATGGTAGGACTTAGCGACAAATGTTACATGAAAAAAAAATATATTTTTTGTTAAGTTCTGACTTTGAAACTATAGTTTTTTCCCAGTTCCATGCTAACTAACAGCGCTAGACGTGTTTCATTTTTGAGGGTGAAAAAAGGTTAATAAAAAAATACGAGAAACGTGAGTTCTACCGAGGTCATATAACAAAAAATATTCTCCACTAAATTTCTGAAATGGAAATTGTGGTCAAATTTTCGATCCGAACAACACCAACAATGCTAGAGCATGTCAAACTGAAAGTAAAAATGAACACAATGAAAATTACAGACCTCAAAGTCAAAATACATATAGCAAACAAACAAAAAAAAAACCTGACTTATAAGTATCAGTAAAAATATATAAATATGCTAAGGTAGATAAAGGTAACGTATGTTTAAAGGTGAAGGTACATCTGCCCATTATTCATTATCATTATCGAATCAAATACTTATCTATTCCTGTTCAACAAATTTATGTTGTTTTTTTAAATTTGTATATTGTACATCTATATTACTATTATAGAATTAATAAGAGAAAAATTACCTAAAAATATATTTTTATTTCTTTTTCCGTTAGTTAGTTACCGAATTCGTTCAACGTGTATATTTAGCAATTCATTATCAATGCTAACAAAATGATATGGTTAATTTTTTTGAATGTACGAAATTTAAGATAATTTAAAGTATGAAAATATAAAATATCGGCCTTATTAGGCTATTTCAATCAAAATGAAATCTACACGATATAAAGGCCCGATTAATTGTAAATCAATATTGGGAGTTTAATCAAAATTGTTTGTTTGTTTATTTATTTAACGTCACTTTATGCTACTATGGCTAATCGGACGATGCTACAGTGGGAGTCCTAAATTTGGCCTATCCAGGTT
The DNA here is from genome assembly GCA_023052935.1 of Piezodorus guildinii. Taxonomy (NCBI): domain Eukaryota; kingdom Metazoa; phylum Arthropoda; class Insecta; order Hemiptera; family Pentatomidae; genus Piezodorus; species Piezodorus guildinii. The sequence continues at coordinate 66,584,171 of CM041292.1, forward strand.
TTATTAGGATAGAGATCTTTAACGAGTACCTGACATCGCACAGGCTCGGGACCACCTTTTAACGTCCCCTCCGAAGGACGGCGTAACTAAGTATTTTTTACTCCCATTAAAAAATCCTAGGACCACCTGCGGGTTTGAACCCGTGTAATCAAAATTGGTAAAACCGTTTTTTTAAAAAAGTGCAAAATGTATAGCAATTCTGTCTCGCCGATGTTGTCGAAAAAGTTGTAACATCTCGGGCATGTACGACCCTAAAATATAAAATTGTAGTGAAACAAAACAGTTCGTTTTTTAAATAAACTGACCACCTTTTTGGGGCGTCTTGGTCATTTGGACTCGAATAGCTCTAAAACGTGTATTTCTGATGAACATTTTTGCGATCACAATACTTTCTCTTAATATATATTTCATGTATAGGTAATTTTTTGGGAATAAAACTCTAGTGGGCGTAACACACGACTTTCCTCCGATGTTAAAAAAAAAATTAAAAACTTTTATATAAAGTTAGATGTGAAAATAGAGAGATACACTTTATTCATAAATTAACAAACAAAATGATGCTGCCCAACTTAATTGGGTTGCTATAACACAGCATACCGATTCTTTCCTACAGGAATATTCTTAACATTTTATCTAACTATAAATACAATATTTTTTTTTCATTTTTTTTTCTTTTTAATTTTTTTTCCCTACTTATTTTTCCTTTTTTTTTTTTTTTTTGTCTCTTTTCCTTCTCTACCGTTTTACATTTTCCAAATATTTAAATATATCTATACATATATATATCGAACATTAAATTTAAAAAAACAAAAAAACAACAAATTATATATACATTAAACAACTAAAAAAAAATTACTTCGAGTTTCAATTGAAACATACGTTCTCGTAAGTAATCTATTATATTATTATCTACGACAATTAGTTAGTTTTATTGGTTTTCTATCACTCTGCGTTAATATTACATTGTACACCTTTGTGTATAATGTAATATTGTTGTTACTATATTACTTACTGTATTTTATGTTCAAAAACACAAAAATTGTATAAAAGCATAAAAGTACCTTAATAGTTACCTTAAAAAGTAACTATTATTTTTTTAGAATATGTAAAGATTATTGATTAAGTAGACAAGATTTTATGAACACAGAGAGGATTAAGTTGAAATATTGAAAAACGCTACTAACTTATTTTACAGCCTAATACTCTAACGTTAGGAAATATATTTTATATAGCTTCACTGCTCGACATGAATAGAATGATGCGGCAGGTATTTTTCTTATAAAAACATTGACTCTTTGAATTCCCTTATTGAAGTAAGTAAGGTAGAAATCAGGTGCTGTAGAGGTATATATTTGCTTAGGTGAGAGGGCATGAGTACCGCATTGGCGGAGGTAGCAGCGCATCTCTAGCCCATCTTATCTCTTCTTACCACCGCTCCTCCTACCTCCAACCTATTGTAGGAATCCTATTATTTTATTTTTCCTTTAAAGTACATAGTTTTACTATATACTATAAATTAAGCTCAGTCTATTATTTGTTATTGCTTTCCCCTAAATAAAAAAGTTATTGTATCATTTAACGAATATATGGAATATTAGCCAGATTTATTAGATCACATTAAATAAGTTTTAGTGAGATACTACAATATATCAATGTAGGTTTGTTTATTTATTTAACGTCACTTTATGCTACTATGGCTACTCGGACGATGCTACAGTGGGAGTCCTAAATTTTGCCTATCCAGGTTTTACTAGGATAGGGATCTTTAACGAGTACCTGACATCGCACAGGCTCGGGACCACCTTTTATCGTCCCCTCCGAAGGACGGCGTAACTAAGGATTTTTTACTCCCATTAAAAAATCCTAGGACCACCTGCGGGTTTGAACCCGTGATCTTTAGCATGGGAGGCTGTTACGCTAGCCACCCAGCTACAAGTGATCCCTCAATTATTTTATGGATTGATATTGAAAAAAACATAAGGACATATACAGTATACACCTCAGGGCATCCTTCCCTGGGAAGACTCATCGGTCATCGGGTATAAAATGACCTCAGTTGGCTCGAGGTAACGGATCCTTCTTTACTGGGCCAATCACCCGTAAAGGAGTAAAACTGATTCAAAGTAACAAACATGGTCTCGGAACAAATGGACTATCTCAACGGAAACGACGTGACACGGAAAAGAATCTAAGATTTGGAATCTGGAATATAAAATTGACAGGAAAAGAGGTCGAGCTAGTGGGTGAAATGAAGAAATATAAGATCGACATATTGGGAATGGCTGAGTTGAAGAGGAAAGGAAGTAGAGAAGTAGAGCTGGATGACGGATATTTCCTGATATATGCAGGTGCACCAAAGGACGTTCGGGCTAAAGAGGGAGTGGGGATAGTCATGTCTTCTGCAGCATATAACAGAGTTGAAGAATGGGAGCCAGTCTCTTCCAGGATTATACTTGCAGACCTCCAAGTAACCATTGGAAAGTTAACAATCATCCAAGTATACGCTCCCACTGAAGATGCTGGGATTTTGGATAAAGAATTGTTCTACTCAGACCTGCAATGAGCGCTTGATAGAAGCAGGGACAAAGGAAGGATGGTAATTCTCTGTGGAGATTTTAATGCAAGAATTGGACGAAACTACAGAATTCGGTGCGATGGGGCCTCATGGAGGTGAAATAGTTAAGAATGAAAATGGCCAAAGATTGATTGATTTCTTCGTCGACAATGATCTCTTACTAGGAAATTCCTTCTACCCACATAAAAGAGTACACAAAATTACATTCTCGAGTGCAGTAGGGAATAGTGCCATCGACTATTTTATCTATGAACGAGGAATCCGACAATATTTCAGAGATGTGAAAGTAATAAGAGGGGCAGAAATAGGCACAGATCATCTGCTGTTAGTCGCGGATAAGAAGATCTTAAGAACCCGCAAGTCTCAAGCTTTATGAAACAATAAAAGTTCGTGCTTTAGATGATCCAGATTCTTATATATCTTAAATATATTCTTCCAAATTGGAAGAAAGTCTCAGAGTCCTGGATTTAGACGGAGACGCAGAGAAACAATGGAGTGCCCTCAAAATTTCCATCTTGAGAACCGCCAAAGAGGTCTGTGGCATAACAAAATTCACCTATAAAGGCAAATGCAGCAAATGGTGGAATGATAATGTTAAGATGGTTATAAACCGAAAGAAGCAAGCATGGAAATCATATAAACGTCACAAGACACCCGATAACTGGGCTGATTATAGAAGAGCAAGGAATGAAGCCAAAGCAGTAGTAAAAGCACAAAAAAGAATATCATGGGAAGCATTCAGGAAGAGCCTAGATGAAAATCACTGAGAAAATATCAAAACGTTTTGGCGTACTGTGAAATTCTTGAAAGGCAAAAGAGCAAAGCCAGTTAGAAATGTTAAAGCTAATAACGGTGAATTGCTTACAGAAACATCTAAAATATTAGATAGATGGCGTAGACACTACCTAGGTCTCTTCGCTAATAAAGAAGCAGTTAGAAAACAAAGGGGACAGACGATCTACGAAGTCAGTGATGAACCAATTAACGAAGAAGAAGAACAGTTAAAGACAGGGAAGGCAGCAGGCAGAGACAACATCGCCCCCGAGTTCCTGAAATATGAAGGACAAGAGTTCATGCAAGGGCTATTTCAGACGGTATGGTATATCAAAAGAATCCCGAAAGATTGGGAGTACAGTGTGATTATTCCTATTCACAAAAAAAGGAAGTCAAACGGAATGTGCTAATTATAGACCAATCAGCCTCCTATCCGTGGCATACAAAATGTACACGCACATTCTGGAGAAAAGGCTACGACGAATTGTGGAGGAACAACTGGAAGAGGAGCAAGCAGGTTTTCGCCTTCCCAGGCAGACCCAGGATAATATCTTTGACATGAGAAATATATTAGAAAAATCGTGGGATAGAGATAGAAGCATTCCTGGACCTTAAGGCTGCTTTCGACTCGGTCTCACGTCAAGAAATATGGAACGCCCTTGCAGCACAAAATGTACCAATAGATCTTATTTCCGCCATGAAATCTGTATACACTGATTCTAAAGGAGTGGTACGGATTAATGGAACAGAATCTGCACATTTTCCCATTGATAGGGGAGTAAAGCAGAGAGACAGTCTGAGTCCGCTTCTGTTTACGGTGTTTATGGATGAGATCCATACAATTTGTTAAAGGCGAACTGCCGAACAGTGCTTGGTAAGTGGAACATGAGGACGATACTGAGCCAGTCACTGTTATACGCTGATGATATCGTCCTTATTTGTGATACGAAAGACAAACTACAGCAAGCTCTAATAGAATGGCAGGAAGAACTTCAGCGAAAGGGAATGACCATAAATGTCTCCAAGAGCAAGATACTGGTCCTGTCCCGAGATGAGGAGGAGACTGTGGAGGTGATTTGTAACGGCGAGGTTCTCGAAGTAGTTGAAAACTTTCTCTACTTAGCCTGCAATATAAATAGACAAGGAAAAATATATTACGAAATTGCAAACAGGATTGCTAAAGCAAATCAAATTTATTACAGTATATGCAATAGTATTGTTGGCCATCGAGATGTGGGGCTAGAGACGAAGCTCCACATTTACAAATCTGTATACCTCCCCACTCTTACCTACGGGGGTGAGAGCTGGGTAATGCTGGACAAACAAATAAGCCGAATTACTGCAGCTGAAATGAGGTATTTGCGTAGGGTCGCAGGAAAAACGAGAAGGGACCGCGTAAGAAATGAAGGAATTAGAGCAAAGCTGAAAATTCCTGCGCTGACAACCATCCTCGAGAAGCGACAGCTAAAATGGTTCGGCCATGTTTGTCCAATGAATGAGGACCGCGAACCCAGAAAAGTGTTGGAAGCGCGATCCACTGGTAAAGGGCCGCGCGGAAGGCCTAGGATTTTGTATGACAGATATATCCAGAAGATAGAAGGGTAAAGATTGCAGGAACTTAAACAACTCTGCAGAAATCGTGAAGCTTGGCAATGTTGGATCGAGGCCCCTCCACGCTAGTAAAGAAACATAGGAGGAAGATAAAGAAGAAGAAGAAGTTTATATATATATATATATATATAATATATATATATATATATATATATATATATATATATATTTAAGGCTGTGCTCAATAATTGTTTGTCTTAAAAAGGATCCCATGTTTCTTAATAAAAAAATTAAGAAGGATAAATAATTTTCAAAGACCTAGCAACTGATAAATGTTAATAAAATATTATAATACAAAAAGTTCGATGATTTTTATTGTTTTATAATATATATACGAGTATATAAGCTTAATTTTCTCAATATATACCATTTTTTTAATGTCTATTGCTCTTCCCAAAAAATGCAGATGGATATATTTCTCCAGCATGATTCCTTTTGGCTAAAACCATATTTCTATTTATAACAGATACTTAAAAAATTAAAGGAAAATTTTTAGTTCAAATATGAAATGGTATACAACAAAGTACAACCAATGTATTAAATTTTACGAGTCATAAACCCAGTCTGTAATCTTGGCTTCTTTCTAGAGAAAAGGCTAACTTGGGACTACACAAATTTAAGATACGTTTTGGCCGATTGTATAGAATATTCAACTTAAAACAACAAACAACAAATGCAACAAAACAAAAAATTCAGATGGATATATTTCTCCAGCATGATTCCTTTTGGCTAAAACCATATTTCTATTTATAACAGATACTTAAAAAATTAAAGGAAAATTTGTAGTTCAAATATGAAATGGTATACAACAAAGTACAACCAATGTATTAAATTTTACGAGTCATAAACCCAGTCTGTAATCTTGGCTTCTTTCTAGAGAAAAGGCTAACTTGGGACTACAAAAATTTAAGAGACGTTTTGGCCGATTGTATAGAATATTCAACTTAAAACCTCAACACTCTATCAAAAACAAATTCCTAATCTGCAAAACTATCAAAGCTTAATAAATAATTCTTCACTCAAGATCGGAATTGAACTCGGAGATAAATGACACAGTACCATATATATTATTTTTATTGAGATATATTACAATTTGTTACAAAATGAACAATAATAATATTGATAAGAGACCACATTCATACTATATATACAGAAAATAATAATAATGGTCAAATTACATAAAATAGAACATAAATAAATTCATATATATACAATAAAATAATAATAATAAATAAAAAACAAAACAAATCGAAATAAAAACCTATTATTGAGATAAATAAAAAGTTGGCAAATAAATAAACATCTTACACACAATCATAACTATATACAATGTATACAATTGCTAAAGGGACCCCAGCAAGCGCTTTTCCCTCCACTTGTGGAGGAAAAAGCGGAACCCAAGAGATCCCAGTGCCTCTATCTCAGCCGCATCACCGGTCTGAGCCAGTGGAGGCTGAGTTAGGGCGCTGTAGCCACAAACATACCGTACATGAGTGGAGGATCTGACCATTGTCAGAACTCCAGTTTAAATGTTTACAATAGGTCTCGTGGCCACTGCCGTTTCAATCTTCGAGGAGGATTGTAGGGATGAGTGGTGCTGGATAGGGATTGTGCTAGAGGGTTAGGATGATGACTAAGGTTCTGATGAAATTTGGAAAATTTGGATGGTACCAGGTCTAAAACAAACGGAATATTAAGGTCATGGTGTAGGATACAGTTGGTAACGTAATATGGAGCATTAACTATTGTTCGGAGGACTTTGGATTGGAAGGATTGGATGCGTTTGATGTTAGAATGTTTAGCTGTTCCCCACAGTTCAAGTCCGTAGGTCCATATAGGTTTCAGTACTGTCTTGTATATTAGTAATTTGTTGTCAACTGTAAGATGAGATTTTCTGTTTAGTAGTCTGTATAACTGGCCGAATCTGCGGTTGAGTTCTTTTCTTTTTAGTCTTGTATGTGGGTTCCACGTCAGTCTTTTGTCTAGTAAAAAGCCGAGATACCGGACTGTGTCTGAGGAAGGAAGCGGTATGGAATTGAAATAAACCGTTGGACAGGATTTGCGTCGAAGGGTGAATGTGACGTGAGTGCATTTGCTTTCGTTCACCTTAATGCGCCAAGCATTGCACCAGTCTTCGACAAGGGAAAGGTGCTTTTGGAGATTTAGCGATGCTGCTTCAGGATCGGAATTGGATGATAAAATGGCTGTGTCATCAGCAAATGTTGCCAGAAAGGTATTGGGATCGGTAGGGATATCGGCGGTGAAGAGGATGTAGAGGACGGGTCCTAAGACGCTGCCTTGAGGAACACCGGCCTCAACAGTATATTGTTCGGAAAATTCGGAACCACAGCGAACTCGGAAGGAGCGGTTGGATAAATAGGATCGGAGGATTAGGTATAAGGATTGAGGTAAATGGGTTTTGAGCTTATAGAGCAGTCCCGGGTGCCACACCCGGTCAAAAGCTTGAGCTATGTCCAGAAAGGCACCCGAACAATACTCCTTGCACTCAAGGGCGGAGGAAATGTGGTCTACAACTCGGAGTCCTTGCTGAACCGTGGAATGTTGAGGACGGAATTCAAACTGGTGTGAAGGAAAATTGTGAAATTTGGCTAGGATTCGTTTCAATAGGAGTTTTTCGAAGATTTTGGAGAGGATCGGAAGAAGGCTAATAGGTCTGTAGGATGACGTACAGTTGGATGGTTTGCCTGGTTTTAGGAAAAGGATGATAGTCGAGTGTTTCCACAACAGAGGGAAATAGGTAGTGCGTAGGATACAGTTATAGATATATGTAAGGAATGTAATGGCTTTAGGTGGAAGTTGTCTTAGGATTTGAGGAGTAAGGAGATCGTATCCAGGGGATTTACGGAGAGGAAGCTTTTGAAGCAGATATTTGACCTCAGAGGGATTGATTGCTTTAGGTGGTAAGGAAATTGGTATCGGTGACGTAAGGAACTCTTCAACTATTGCGGTGTGGGTTGGATTGAGATCAGAATGAGGAGTGAATACCTTGGAAAGGTGAAGTGCGAATTCCTGGGCCCTATCTTTGTCAGAAGCAGCCCAGGAATTATCACTACGCCGGAGAGGATGGGATATCAGGGGGGATTTTAGGATTCTCTTCGTGACATTCCACAGGGAATTGTCACGAGTCGAGAGAGAGGAGAGGTAGGTATTGTAGGATTGGGATCGGAAGATCGCCAACTCCCGCTTTAATTTTCTACAAAAAAAGTTATAGGAGCGGCGATCCTCTGGGTGGCGGGTGCGTTGCCATAATGTTCTGGCTCGGCGTTTGCTGTTGATGAGGTCTGTCAGGTGTTGTGGTAAATGGCTTTTATAAGGAATTATTTGGGATTGTTTGGGAGAGGAGGCAGTCCAGGCGGCTTGTTGAATAGCGGTTGTAAAGGAATATACGGCGTCGTCAAGGTCATTTGGGGTTTTGAGAATCACTCTGAGGTCAATATCATTAGTGAGGATTTCGCGGAAGAGGTTCCAGTTGACAGGGCCTCTAATGAATGACGGTGGGATAGGTTTAGGAATAGGTGTTATGGATACATTTAGAATCAATGGACTATGATCAGAGGATAGTTCATCAAGGCGAGCTATGGAAAAATTAAGAGAGCCTAATCCGCTGTGGATGAAGAAGTCGAGGATGTCAGGATTACGGTTAGGATCTGTTGGCCAGTAGGTAGGAGAATCGGGAGGTAGGAGATGAAAGCGTCGGGAGTTGAGTGCAGACTGCAATGTCCGTCCACGAGAATTGGTGGTTCTAGAACCCCACTGTTGGTTCTTAGCGTTTAAGTCTGCACCCAAAATGAAGTGATTACCCAAGTAGTTGAGAAAGGATTCAAATTGGGCAGAGGAAATGGGATGTTTAGGAGGGCAGTATGCTGATGCGATGATAAGCGGAAAGGAAAAGGTTTTGATAACAATGGAAGTTGCTTGTAGGTAATCGTGGGCGGAAATTGGGTGTAAGTGATGGGTGAGGGATCGGCGGACTATGACAGCAGTACCGGCATGGGCTTTGCCGTCTGGATGGTCTGTCCGGTATGTCGTGTATCCTGGTATTTTAAAGTACTGTTTAGTGGTTAGTCTAGTTTCAGTAATGAGTGCAACATCAATGTTTTTGTCTTGCAGTAAGGCTGTAAGTTCGTCAGTGTGAGTTCTAACACCATTCGCATTCCAAAGGAAAATGGATAAGGAATTAGGTGAGGTCATTTATGGTTTTTTTAAGGCAGGAATGAGATTTGATACGAGATTCGTAAGGAGTGATATTAGGGGCATAACAAGGGATTTAATTTCGGAGATAAAGGACGTCATCAAACTGGTAAGGTCTGTGGCATTTGAAGGAGGAGGGATATGAGAGATTTGTGGTTGATTAGGATTTTTAGGATTGGTTACATTTTGAGGAAGAGGTATATGTGGAATGGATTGAGGTACATTCTGTAGTTCCGGCAAGGCCACGGCTTCAGTACTTTGATTCCCACCTCCAAGTAGGTGGGCAAATGATACATTGGCATCAATAAGTTTTGAGGGTTCTCTTCTGTTTCTTACTTGTCTTGCTGTTTCATCCGGTACTTGAGGTTTTTGAAACCTGGTCCTCAGTTCCTTATAGATTTGGCATCCTTTATAGTTGGCCGGGTGGTCCTTCAGGCAATGAGCACATACAGCTGGTGTTGATTTTGGTTTTGTACACTCCACAGACTTGTGCTGTTCACCGCATTTCACGCATCGAGGTATGTGATGACAATAACTTTTAGTATGACCATATGCTTGACAGTTATGGCACTGAACTATCTCCTTCTTTATGTAAGGTTTCTCAACTCTTACGCTGGTATAGTACAATCTATTGAGGTCATAGATTTGTTCAACTCCTTCCGATGGCTCCAAGTCCACGAAAAAGAGAGGTAGTGGAATTTTGTCCTTTAGGACATTAGTGACTTGCCGCACTTTATAGCCTATCTCCGTTAATTCTTCTTTAATAGCTTCAACTGGTGTCGAGGGGTGTAAGTTTCTGATTACAACCCTTAAAGCTCTCTCTTGGCGTAGCTGGTAGGTATGGAAATCCGCTTTGGTATCAGTTAGATATTTCACTATTTTTCTATATGTCTCGGCAGTAGTAGGAGATATTTTGGTGTCATTAATTCTACTCATACAGTAGTAGCTGGTAGAATCGGTAATTTTGTTCAATTGTGTACACAATAACTGGAAATTTTTAATATTTTTGACAAATATTGGAGGGGGTCGTGGTTCACTAGGTATAGGAGCAGATTCCATGTTTTCTTTTTCGTTATGTAAAATCTGAAAAGGATTTGGGGTGAAAAACGGCGATTCGTCAGTCATCCCTTGTGACGATGTGCCAGGTTGTGGTTCAGATTCTGAATTAGTACCCGAAGGGGCTGCTTGTAATCTTTTATTAGTATCACGGCGAGGTCTTTGTTTCGTAGGAGACGGGATTGAACCACTAGATCTAGATCTTTTAGTTGAAGCTTTGGAGGACATTACTTGATGATAATATCGCATTTCATGTAAGGAAAATAATTAAATAATAACCAGATGTTGGGGGAAAAAATAATAACTTAAGAAAAGTTAAGCAAGACCAGCCTTGCCTAGCTATTGGCAATCAGCTGATATGAAGAGGTGACTCAGCATTCACTTTACGGTGCAAATTGTAGCCGAACTTACCGTTGTTTGCTCCAATATTTACTGTTGTTGTTATCCTGAAGCCTGGTGTTGTTTTCAAGACTGTTCTGAAGTGATATCCAACTGAAAAAGCAAGAAATCCAAGAGCCGACTTGAAAGATGACCGCTATACTCATGCGCATGCGCAGAACTGACACAGTACCATAAGATTATTCTAAAAATTTGAATATTTATATAATAAAATAAAATGATAATATATAAATCAAGTTTTGTTGTAGGTATATGCATCCTCCCTATTACTATGTTTACATTAGCGGGATAGTAATAATTATGTTATTATTATGAGATATCCCTGGTTTTCATTGATAATTTATATCAGGTATCATAGCCGTTGGGGCATAAATAACCCAATGCCTCTTTGCATTTAAATTAAAGTGGGGCCCATAAAATTGAGCATTTGTCACGACAAAAAGGTTGTGAACATTATAAATGATTGTAATCGCAGAACCTCCCTACCCCCTGCTGGTTTATGGTTTCCCTCCAAGTAATTATAACTTCTGTTACATCCATCGTTTTTGCCCCGGGGAGTGGAAACAGCTAAAGCAATCATGTTACCTGTAATTGATGTCATTACCAAGTTTGGGAATTAAACATCTCACCAAATAGATTTCAAGCGTATTCCTATTGCCACAAAAATGTATTTTAATTTTAAAAGTTATAATGCTTATTAATTATCACAGACAATTACCATTATATCGGTTTCTAAAGTAGTAATGTGATGATAATGTCGGTGATATCGATTTAGACGTTATTAAATCTATCTTTCTGCATGTTTTAACATGTAGATAAAGTTAGGTATTTTGGCTCTATGATAACTAAGGCTGGAAACGCGTTTTATTATTTAGTAGCGAAAATACATAATGCGCGATTTCTGGTTCCACCAATTTAAAGGTCAGAATTTACAAAACTGTTACTCTCCCGAGGATGATATACGGGTTCGAACCCTGCTCGCTTACTTTGAACAAATCAAAAACCAACATTAAATCAGCAAATGAAAAAAAAAATCTAGTGCAAGGAACACACGGCTTTCACTTACCTCTGTTATTAATATCAATTTAAAAAAAAATTAAACTAAATGTATATAAATATGTAGATAAATATAAATAAAGATGTGTTTTATTAAATAATATGTTATAATATTATCTACGAAATTCAGTAAGTTTTTTTTCATCACTCCGTGTTTGAACTACTTAGAGCGTGCGGCGATGACAGCGCCAACCATCCAGTGGCCAAGCGGTGAAACAATTGCATTAAACAAATATTTATTCAGTTTTCTCCTTTAGTTGGATATCGAATTCGCTCAACTTATATATGTATATTTACCTGTTTTTTATCAATGGTAATAAGATGATATGGTTATTTTTATAGAATATACAAAATTAAAGGTATTTTAGAAGAACAAAATTCAAAATATCTGCATTTCAGCTTCATCAGACTATTACAATCAGAATAAAACCTACATGATATTAAAGGCCATAAAATTTTACTTGATATAACGAGTTTAATCAAAATCGTTAGAGTTGTTTTTGAGAAAATCGTAAAAAGGTGCTAAATGCATGGGATAAAGTAGCACTTCCGGTCAGCCTATTTTAGTGAAAATGTTTCTGTAACATCGCAGGCGTATAGTCTTGAATATAAAATTTCATTTCCACACAAACCTTTTTGCGGGACTTGGTTATTTGGACTAAAATGTGTATTTCCGTTGAAAACTGGAATTCGAAAATTTTCAAGATCGCAATACTTTCCCTTACTATATATTTCATACATAGGTACTATATATTTCATATATAGGTACTATATATTTCATATATAGGTACTATATATTTCATATATAGGTACTATATATTTCATATATAGGTACTATATATTTCATATATAGGTACTATATATTTCATATATAGGTACTATATATTTCATATATAGGTACTATATATTTCATATATAGGTACTATATATTTCATATAAAGGTACTATATATTTCACATATAGGTACTGTATATTTCATATATAGGTAAGTGAAAGTAAAAAAAAAAAAAAAAAAAACGGGTCATGGGCTCAATACATATAAAGATTCGTACTGTTTCTGGGCCAACTGCCGAATGAAAAGGTTTGTAAAATGTTTGGTTCAAAGAGGAATGAGACCATTAGAGAATTTCTAAGGTTACACTACGCGGAATTACAGAGCTTGGCATCCCTCTAGTATTATTGTAAGTTGTAGCATCTCGGCGGCTCAAGTGGGTAGCAATCTTTCTAGGCTCAGTGAAGAGCGAATTCCTAAAAACTTATATGCGATGAACTGACTAGTAGGTGTTCAATGGGCAAGCAGAAGCGTAGGTAAGGATTGTGTTAAGTCTGATCTCGAGGATTTGGGGTTAGACGATAGTCATTTGATTGAATTCAGTGGGCATTGGTGTAATCGTTATTGAACTTTCCGATCCTCTATGCCGGAAGGTGATAATATTAAATATTAAAAGAGTTCTTGAAACCAAAGTATGAAGTTGTTTTTTTTTTAATTTATTTCATTAAATATTCTTAATTTTTCTTTTTCAGCATTCTTAAAAAAAAGCCGACTGTAAATCTATTTAATAAAAAAAAAAAAAATTTAATCACTTCAGATCGATCCATTGCGAAGCACAAAAGGTGGCTGAGATGTATAAAGAAGTTGACTATCTAGAGTGAAGAGGAAGAAATTTTGTGGATGTAATTAGTTGACCGTTGAGAATTACTGGAAGGAATTTTCTTCTCAATCCCAAGTTTATGCAGATTAAATCAAAAACTTCAGAAACATCTTAATTCTCTTTATTGTTTTAAACATTTAAAGTACCAAAGTGCAAAGTTGGCCGTTGGAACAACACCTCAATCCAATAGATGACTGTTAAATTGTTTATTTAGGCTAAGGACGAGGTAAGGCCTAATTTGGGTCGTGAAAACTTGGTAAGAAGGAATGTTAAAAACTACCCCAAGCCGAGGAGAAATGGCAGTCATTTACAATTAGTTGAATATCTTAATTTTTTTTTTACCTTAACAAAAACATCGGATGTTTATATTGTATTAGTTAAGTGGTTTACTCGCTTTTTTTTTTTTTTTTTTTTTTAGTTAGCTCTTCGTTCACCTTAATTTATTGTTTTAAATAAATGTATTATCCCCAGATTACTATTCTCTGTGTTCCGTGTTCCAATTCCGGCTGTGGCTGAATAATTTATTGTATTTATTCACTTATTACAACAGTGGGACAACCTGAGATAAGGTTACACAACTCAGGCACACCCAATCTCTATGTACTCAGTACCCGATAATGGGAGACATCTGGGGACTGAATGTGAGTGATCTCGGTTTTATCACGTCTTGTACGGTCGTTGATAAAGGGAAAGTACGAATCTCTATATTTAAAGAATCCATGACCATATATGGGTTGTAGAGTTACAGGTTTTTTAATACCTTACGTTTAATTTAACCTTATTTTATTTTTCAAATGCCATAACACAATTAAATAACATTATTATAAAGCATTTAAGTAAAGCTCATTTAAAGGTTTAAATTTTTTTTTTTCATTTTGAACTATTTTTTTTAAAATAACCTATTGCGATGTTTTTGACCTGCTGCTTTTCTAAGGCAGCGTTAGCTACCAAAATTGCATGAATTAGTAAATTTCATGTATGTATTTAATAGGTCTGAAATCATTGGAATCCCTTTCAAAGAGTGTCGTGTTTACCAATCTTATATAGTATGAATGGTATGATTAGACAACTAATATATTTTAATCAAAGTAATTATTATTAATTCTTAACTAAACATATCTAACACAATTATTTTATATTTACATAATTTATAGGATTATGACTGAGAATAATGTAGGACTTATTATTCTTAATTTTTCCAAAAAATATTTTAAAAAATGAGGTGCCTTAAACACACTTAGTTACCCGGCGAAGGTGGAATTCGTCTTTCTTTCCTCCTCGGTTTCATCCCTCAGCATCTGCCTCGACTCTTCTTTGTTTTTTTCTTGTTCTTCGACCGACGGACTTCTCTTTGCGGTTTGCCTCAGACCATCTTCATAGATGGACTTTAAAACTGCCAAGTCTCTGGAAAATGACTCTCCTCTTCTCGTGGATGGAATATGACTGACATCTTCCGATTGTCCGTTCTCATCCTTTTCTAATTAATCCCTACTTCAAAAATGATATTCTTTTGGAAACTACGAATCTCCTATGGGTGGCAATCTCCAAGGGCGGAGCTGATATGAAAAGTGTCCGAAGTTGGTGGTCCAGCCTTTGTAAATACTAATTTTGAGAAATGGCCAAAAATATTTCTGAATTCTTGAGACGGCTTCATGAACCTTTATGGTGGTATGTTTATCTCTTGACCACCCTTAATACTCTTGTCGGCTTCTGGCTGAGGTCTAGGAAGTTTCTGGTCCCGCGGGTGGCTGAAACCCAAGAGGAATCCAAGAGGTTCCATTTACCGACAATTCTTTATTAATTTATATTTATTTAATTTTCCCCAGTATCCTCTGTATCAATACAAAACACTTCTGTTTATTAATTTTTTCAATTAAGTTTAAATTAAATAAAACTGTCAGAGAATTAAGCCACAAACACCTTCAAAAACTGCCTTCTTTTTTATTTCAATATGGACACGATTTATTATATATATATTTCTTTTTTTATTTTTGAATCATTTAAGCCTTAGAACATTTTTTAATCTATAATACAGTTCATACAAAGATATTTTAAATTTAAGGCTTAGATTAAACTTCATTTAAATTAAATACTTTTAAAATATCTCAGCAAAGAAGGAAACTATATACAGCTAAACTATTGTATAGAAAAGGCGTATTATATCTGTTCTGAGGTATTAGAGTAATTCTATTATATTATAATATATCGGAATGTAAATTCTTGTTATCGAATCGTTTTATTTAAACATGTTCTTTAACAATCATAACTCGCTTTTATGAAACTTTTTCTTCTGATATTCTGTTCAGGCTTTTATTAGAAGAGTTGATCATAACAAAATTATATTAAAATAAAAAGATAATCTAGGAACCCCGAGAAGCTTACAATTTGATAAAGGCATAGAAAAGAAAGGTTTGAGTTTTTTTATATATTTCATCATATCATGTAGTTAAGAAATTTAAATGAAATTAAAGAATAAAATTTAAATTTTATTTTATTCAATGTTAATAAAAGAACGTATGTTTATTTAAACTACAATAAGAGGTGACACAAAGTATATGTTTATATGATATATAATGTTTATATGAAATATACGTAATTGCCAGGAAAAAAGTTACGTTTATCAATTAACTAGGCAAATGAAAAAAAAAAGCAATGATTTGACTATATGACCAAACGTTTGCACAAATGCCTAAACACTTAATTAAACCCATAGCCATTTGATTAAACTTCGGCCGCTGTTTAGTCAGTTGATCAAACAAGATAAAAACCAACAGAATTCCTTTTATTTTGTCATTTTGTCCTTTGCTGTTTGTTTGTTAATTCTAATTCGGTATCGAAATGACTTCTCAACGCGAACGTGTTTATTTCTCGTTAGATTAGAAGCTTGTTATTCTAAATATTCTAAAATATGAAAATCTCGGACTTCGACCTATCTAAAAAAATATATTACCCTTTATTTATGTCAACACCTGCTTCAAATTAATTTTTACGAACTATTTTTACTTTCACTTACTATATATATATATAGGGGAAGTATTGCGACGTGAAAATTTTCGAATTCCAGTTTTCAACGGAAATATACGTTTTAGGGTCCCCTGAGTCCAAATAACCAAGTCCCGCAAAAAGGTCTGTGAGTGTGTGTGTGTGTGTGTGTGTGTGTGTGTGTGTGGTAACTCCCGGGCGGAAACGGTAAGTCCTATGAAACTGCAATTTCATATTTAAGACAACTATACGCCCGAGACGTAACAAAACTTTTTTCATCAAAATGAGCTTACCAGTAAATATATAAATTGAATAAATTCGATACCCAACTAAAGGAGAAAACAGAACAAATATTTTGTAATGCAATTTTTCGTTTTTGAACATAATAGCAGTAATATACATGTATGATATACCGTTGGAAAGCTAAAGATTTTAGAAAAAATATTATCTCATACACAAGCTTTTAGAAGTTAATGGAGAGTGATGAAAATAAAATAAAACTAACTGATTATTTAAGATAATAATATAATAGCTTTTTTAATAAAACACATGATTCCATAGGAATTCAATTTGATTAATTCCTTAATAGTTTCACGTATTTTATCTCTAACTGTATTTGTAAATTCTTTCATTGATTTTAAAAATGGAGGTAAGTGAAAGTCGTGTGCTGCCCGCACCAGATTTTTTTTCACGAAATTGGATTTTTATTCAATTTTAAGAGATTATGTTTAGATTAAACTCATAGATTTATAGAAATAAATTGATTTCTTTGCCCATAAAAAAATCTACGAAGAAAGTTTCATCGAATTCGTAATATTCTTTTCTCCTCACTCTTTTTTTTTTTTTTTTTTTTATATTCTAAACACCCATATAAAGTTGTTAGTAATTTGTTTTATACTTAGAACTTCAAAAAAAAATATTTTTGATTAAATTTAAAGTTTCAGAGTTATAACTATAAATTCATTGTTTTGTTTTTTGTTTTGTAGTTAGGTTTTTACTAAATGCAATTATAAGTCTCATAAAAAAGAATATAAGTACCCAATGCGTATGCCTGAAGAAAACAAATACAATAATCATCGAAATTTCATGAATATGTTTGTTATTATTATTATTATGGGTTCGTATGATATCAATGATAAGATGAGGAAAATGTTTGGGGGTGCGGTCGTCAGAAAAAACACAGATTAAGAAGTAGTACTTATTTTAATTGTGTACTGACGTTTCGTCCTACATCGTGAGCCTTCTTCAGGGCTAAGAGAAACAATATAACAACCAATGTAATTATAAACTTAATAATAAGTTAGATATATAATAATAATATGGTGACACTAATACAATATGGAAACAAACATACAATCAAATGCAAAATGATAACAAGATGACAGTTATAAAGTATGGAAGCAAACAAAATTAAGATGACAGTATACCAATAAGAATATTTAAAGAGAAACTAAGCAAATGATTAAATGTTGAAAGAACAGTATGTGAACAATTAAACTTTTTAAATATGAACAAATTTGAAGTGATATTTGACGGTAATATATAATATTTGCTTTGTTCTTACTAATTATCATCTTAATTTTGTTTGCTTTCATACTTTATAACTGTCATCTTGTTAACATTTTGCATTGGATTGTATGTTTGTTTACATATTGTATTACTGTCACCATATTATTATTATATACCTAACATATTATTAAGTTTATTATTACATTGGTTGTTATCTAGTTTCTCTTAGCTCTGATGAAGGCCCACAATGTAGGGCGAAACGTCGTTACACAATTAAAAGAAGTACTACTTTTGTATGTGGTGTTTTATTGTTGTTGTTTTTTTATGACCGTACCCCCAACAATCTTTCTCATCTAATATTATCAACGGTCAACTAGATGCCATCATTATGATATCAATGATTGAGCAGTTTATAACGATATAATATGTGTAATTAGCTTTCTTATGTCCTATTGAAATTTGATGAAGTTCAAATTGTTAATAAGATCTACAATAAACTTTCTAGTCATATTCTTGGCCATTTTAAATTGTCTTAAGGAGGAGATTTTCGCAAGTATATCCATAGCTTATTCAACCATTTCATATATACACGCTTCCTTGCATAATAAGAAAAAGCGGGACTAAAATTAAAATAAAGATAAAGTTTATTAAAAAATAAATTACGAACATCCATTAGCGAACTTTCTCTTGCTCGACTTCTTTGACAACCTTAAAAAGCTACAACTTAATCTCCATCTTAATTTTAATTAGGCTTAATAATACTTCTTAAACAACCATCATTTCTTGAGCTTTCTTAAAACCGTTAGTACTCAAAGCTATTTTTTTTTAAACCATGAAATACAGAAAATATTATGTCTTTCCTATATTATTTTATGTTTTACACTTAAGTACAGCATTAATTGATTAGTTATCAGTTTTTTTCTTAAAGAAAAAAATATTCCTAAAAATTTTAAATATTTTTGAAGATGCAATTACATTTTAAAATTATAATCTCCAGAAAAAAAAATTTTAAACCATTTCTGACATGTGCGTTCTGTTAAACAATCAACATCATAATTTTCACATATTTCTTTATGAGCCTCAGCCGCTTTGTTGTCTTTATGAAAATGAAAAAGTACCATATGTCGAAAATGCTAATTTTTGAACTCTATGTAAAAATTGAACACAGTGAAAAAAAAATTCTAATTACATGAAACAATTTTGGTTTTTTAAAAAGTTCTTTTCTATACCAACTTAAAAGTGGCGAGTATCAAATCTCAAAAGAAACCAATTATAATATTAACAACAAAATAGCCTAACAAACATAACATTAATAGTGCACATATATTAGCCTTAATTACTGTCTTGCCAAACTATAATTTTTCAAATTTAGGTGAAGAGGGAATAAAGGTTCCATATGGATTCTCGCAAAAACATAAATATATCAGTTGTAACACCCCGTTCAACGAAAAGGATCAGATTAAGTGAATAAACGGCGGCTGTAGGTCAACCGAAAGAATTTTTCCTCAACCTTTATTTCGATTCCTCTCGCAGTCCTGCATAAACCCAGTCCCTAGGGTACGGGTTTCAGACGGACATATAAAACCCAACTGAGTTCCTTAACCTTATCTTGTAAATTTTGGTAAAAGTCATTGGAATTTCATTGTCTAACTTTTTCATTAAAAAGTTTTACGAGTGATACTGATAATGGATTAATCATGATTTTAATGACTTATTACCTTAAATGATTGTTTTCAACAGTTTTTTTATTTTTAGAAACCTCATAATTGCTGATTTGGTCATTTCGTATTCAAGAGACTGACCGCCACGTCAGATTTCTCTCTAAAAACATCTTATGTAATGACATTTACTTTTCAGAGCTAAGGCGTCAATATTTCTGCTCTGATATGTATTTTTCCTCATTTTTTTGTAAGTTATAAGCTGTAAAGAAGTTCAACCGTTATGGCCGGTCTGTTCCTCTGGTATATATTGTTTCTAGTTTGCTCGGTTTTTTACTTGGTGGTGAGTTAGAATTTTTTTTTTTAAATAAAAATAATCTTCTTTTGATGTGATATCTATAAATCTTGGTGTTTAATTAGCTAACATTATCTGAAAAAAAACTCATTATTCATACTTTATTGCATAAAAGTGGGTACCTAAGCTTTGTGTAAACCCTAAAAATTGAATAAGATCTCGTCCAAATCACCTTAATTCAAAACTATTGTTCTAGAAACAGTGTGGATTCTTTCAGATATACTGAGCTGTTACATATTGTTTATTCCTTCCAATGCTTTGATAACGAAAATATTTTTATAATAATTGGTGTTTTTGGATACCAAGAACCAATTATGATGCTGGTTTAATTAAAACCAAACTTTTATTATGAATTACAGGAAATTATATCAAAATACCGTTCGTGTTTTAAGTTTTTTTTTTTTTGAATGAATATTAATTTTCATTGACAAGCAGTATCTGTAGAACTAACAGCCGACTAACAAAAGAAAATAATAATAAATAAGAAGAAATAAAAGTGTTATTCTTCATTACATACTGTATTTTAATCAAGTTTCACAGCCAAGAAGACTCTGTTGATAATAACTATATCTACAGCCGGTTTATTTTATGCCCTCTATAAATCTGTTAATTTGGTTTATTAAATAGAATTCTTTCATAAAAGGGCAAATTTATGGTCTCAAACTAACTTTTAGATGCGTTAAATTTAAATCAGTTGCTTAGTTTTAACATGAAAGATCACATGAAGTTACTGAATCCCTACTTTTATGAACAGTTAATCAATAAATCTTGATCATTTCGTTGTGTCAAATAAATTAGAGGAATTACAATAGTTCCTTCTAAAACTTTATTTTAAACCATTGTTATATTGCTTTGAAAGGTATCCCATGAATTTTTAAAAATTTTGTAATTCGAATGGAATTTATTCTGTTCACATTTTAGAGAAAAGTGGTTTAATTAAAATCGTGTGACGATATCAAAACTGTAAAATGAATTTATTTTTTCAATAACCTTTTATCTCCTGTTCTCTTTACTCTTAGTAAAAAAAATATCTTATAATAAATACAATAATAAAAACGCTGCAAATTATTACACAATTGTTTATTATTTTCAAATAACGGTATTAGGATATAACTTTTCATATAACGGTTTAAAGTTGTTAAAGCTCTATCGAATTGCTCTTATTATATTTACTTATTGATTTAAACAGTGAACAAACGAATGTTTTTATTCGTTATTCGGATTCTACGTATTCTGAAACGTAAGACCTCAAATTTTAAGGGTGGAGGGAGCCTTTTTTTTACAAAGGTTCATTATTGAAAATAACCAACCAAAAGCATTTATACTAGACTCCTGTATGTAGCCACTTCCTGATGTCCGGCGGGCCTGCGCTCGACTAGCTGCCTCTTTCGATATAAGTGGGCGCCCTGTACCAGACTTGATATTGCACAAACCAACGGGCGTTGATGACCAAGTTGTTGAACGACCCTAAACTAAATCAAACAAACAACTACACTTCTTTACTCTTCCCCTTTCCTTCGATTTTTATTCAAATAGAACTTCCTGATTTCAGAAGACCATGCATTTTTCCTCTATCATCAATAATAACCGAGGTATCATTAAATCAGATCTCTAATAAGTTGTGGCTTGACCATTTAAGATTTTTTTATCTTCGTTCTCAAAACGAATAAAAACGATCTCAAAAATGTTAACGATTTTTCTCTATCTTCAAAACTTACCGACTTTTGGGCGAATTACATCTCTTAGAGTTTGTGACTTCAATATATAAATCTTGTTTGTTTATTTATTTAACGTCACTTTATGCTACTCTGGCTAATCGGACGATGCTACAGTGGGAGTCCTAAATTTTGCTTATCCAGGTTTTATTAAGATAAGGATCTTTAACGAGTACCTGACATCGCACAGGCTCGGGACCACCTTTTAACGTCTCCTCCGAAGGACGGCACAACTAAGGATTTTTTACTCTCATTAAAAAATCCTAGGACCACCTGCGGGATTGAACCCGTGACCCTTGGCATAGGAGGCTGTTATGCTAACCACCCAACTACAAGGGACCCCAATATATAAATCTTTTCACCGGGTTTCACTGATTCTAAAAATATTTACCCATTTTATCCGTCTTCAAAATTAACCGAGTTATGGGCGTGTATTCATATTTCACTTTTTTCCTTTATTTTTTTATTCTTCGCGGTGTCCTCAACCTGAAACTCATAAAATTGTTTTCACTATATTAGAAGTCATATGCGTATTTATGGCTAAAAATTAATTTTTTGTTTTCCTTTCTGTTTTATAATTAATAGCGGTGCACTAATGTTATATAACACTACAGATTAAAAAAAAAAAAATAATTATTATAAATGTAAAAAAATAGAAAATAAATTTAATAAAAAAAAATAGAAAATATTATAATTTTTTCTTTTACTTTTTTTTTTATTCATCGCGGTGTTCTAATTCTAAAACCCAATGCAAAATTTTCTCTATTCTAAAAAACAACCGATTTAAATGCGTATTTATGAGTAAAATTAATTTTTTTTCTTTGTTATAGTTATTCGCAGTTTCATGTTTAAAAAGTCCTGATTAATGTTTTCTTTATATTAATAAATAACTGAGTTATTGAATTAAATCATTCTTAATCGACCGCCATTTCTAAACTAATCGGAGGACATCAACGTCTTGGCGTTAGGATCATCGTTGCATTTCAAATCATCGAAGTTCAAATAATTGGTTAAGTAGTTTAGGAAAAGAAGAAACTTTATTTATTTACATAATATTTACAATGTACACTCAATACAAATATGTTTGGTTTCATGATTTCAGTGGACCTTTTTTCATGATAACAGAGTATCAATCATCCTTTGAATTTACTAATTATCATACAATATTTTGTTTAAGACAGTAGGAAAAGTAACACGAAAAAACCTACACAATATAAAATACTATATTAGTTTAAAAGTACATTTTTGGTTCTTTTGTGCGTGTAGCACTTTAGTGATGTTTTGTTGTAATTACTAATTTCTAGTTTTAATGGGTTTTCAGAAGTTGTGGTTTTATCAAAATAGTTTTTGGTTACTGTGTAGATATACTGTTTTAATGTTGGAAGATTTAGTTCAGAGAGCATTTTTGAAATTTTAGTATATCGTGGGTAGTTATTGATGATTCGCATACATGTATTTTGTATTGTTTTTATTTTTTTATAATTGGTATTGCAAGTCGAGCTCCAGACGGGCGATGCATAACATATCTGGGCACGTATGACTGTTTTATATAGTAGTAGTTTGTTCTGAGTGCTTAAACTGGATTTTTGATTAAAATATGGGAACATTTTATAAATACATTTTTTTTGTTTTTTCGGATTTTCTATTGATATGTTCAGTATATGTTAAAGATTTGTCTAAAGTTATGCCTAAGTATTTAACTGATTTAGACCAGTTAATGTGGACTGAGTTTAATAAAAGATGATGGTTTATGTTCGGTCTGCGCTTAGTAAAGATTATGGCTTCTGACTTGTTTGCATTTATTTTTAATTTCCACATATTGCAATATTTATTTATTTTTTTGAAGTTTAGCTGCAATCTGTTAACTATGGTATCGATGCGATAGGATGATGTATATAGAGCTGTATCATCAGCGTAAAGAGACCTTATAACGTGCGGGTGGCTTGGAAAATCGGATATATATACATTAAATAAAGTTGGCGAAAGGCAGGATCCTTGAGGAAGGCCGGGCCGTTACAGGGAGTGTACTGGATGTCGAATTATTTACACGAACATAAAATCGTCTACTGTCAAGATATGAATGGATAATATGAATTAGGTAAGGAGGGAAGTTGTATTTAATTAATTTGTGAATAAGTCCTGTATGCCAAACGGTGTCAAAGGCCTTTTCTAAATCTATTAAAAGCATACCGGTATGTTTCTTTTCGTTAAAAGCTTTGGTTACGTAATCAGTAAGCCTTGTTAGTTGGTCTACAGTAGAGTAGTGTTTTCTGAAGCCGAATTGGTCATATATTATGATTTTGTTCTGTATAATTTGCCGATTTATTCTGGTTAATATTAGTCTTTCTAAAATTTTTGATACAATATTTAATAGGCTAATCGGCCTGTAATTCGAAATTTCTTTCTGGTCTTTATTAGGTTTGGAAATAGTGATAGTTTTGTGGGTTTAGAAGTAGTTAAGGAGAAAAGCCGCGGACGGCGTTTTACTCGTTATTCGGATACGGCGTATTTTGAAACGTAAGACCTTAAATTTTGAGATGGGCGGTAATTTTGTTTTTATTATTATTATTTTGGCCTCATTACAAAAGTTTATTATTGAAAATAATAAACCAAAATTATAAGAATACTAAAACGATTTTGAAAACATAAATTCTGTGTATTGTAGTGTACTTTTAAAAATATTGGTGCTTTGTAGATTTCAAAGAATATTTAACAATTTACTTCAATATATTGTGATATTTTTAGGCACATAACAGGCTTGTTGCGGAGTTGGACGAAAAGGAGTTTGACGTGGTTGAAACACAAAGCTTTGCCAACGAAGTGGCGTCTGCCATCGCCAAGCTAAAGGAAAAGGACGTGAGGATAGTGTTGGGCAATTTCAACGAGACCTGGGCCAGAAGCATTTTCTGCGAAGCTCACAAGTAAGATCCGATAAAGTTATTAGAGAAAATTATGGTGTGCTAAAGCTTTCTCATTATAAATTGTTATTAATTGTAATGGATAGATAACTTTGAAATATTAAATGCTACTCTAAATATTTATACAATTATAATAACTTAGCACTTTTATCTTAGAGTGATTAATGTCTAAAAAAGCTCAGTTTGATCAATTGAGACGTTGATTTCCAAAAGGTACTAAAGGACATTTTTTGCGAAATTGATATTTTTACATATTTATATTCTCCTCATTTAGTTTTATCTGAATCTTAAATTTGATTGTATCTAATGAACACTCAAGTCTTTTAATAACGCTATTTAGAAAAGCTATAAATTTCTTAAGGTACTAATAATTACACATTTAGTTTCGTTCTAAATCATACTAAAACATTTCATTTCATAACTTCAATATGATGTTATTAATATAGTAAAAAAACAAAAAAACAATTCTATAATTTGATGCGAAAAGAATCAAATTAGCTGGTTTAATAATATAGTAATAAGAGATTTTGGCGCTTCCTGTAAAATTTCCTAGAATGGATATAGTACCTTTTGGAAATCAACGTCTCAATTAATAGTTTATCACTTTGGGGTTATTAGTTCATTACTACATATACACATATGCGATAAGTAATACATAAATATAAATCAACATCTCAAACGTAATTATAGCTACATACAATATTTACAATATGTTGGAGGTACCCCGAACCAGACTGGTCTCCCCCCCATTCCCCATTTGAGGAGGGAAAAACATGACCGGGTGATCCCAGTGACTCTAAGCCATGTCGCTGGTGAGAGCCTGTAGAGGGTGATAACTTAAACTACAGCCCCAAAAGTAATACATCTAAGAGGGAAATCTGGCAATGAATAAATTAACCTTTTTCTTTGTACTTTTTTAGGGAACACTTGTAGGTGGGTGGTTAGCATAACTATAAATAAAGTTTGTACTTTTGAAACCTTCCTAACCTTTACATTATTTTTCTTACTGCTTCAGATCGTTTGTTTGTTTATTTATTTTTTTTTTTTTATTGAGATATATTACAATTTGTTACAAAATGAACAATAATAATATTGATAAGAGACCACATTCATACTATATATACAGAAAATAATAATAATTTATTTAACGTTCCTTTATGTTGCTATGGCTAATCGGACAGTTCGAGTCCTAAATTTTGCCTGTCCAGGTTTAATTAGGATATGAATCATTAATGAGTATCTGACATCGCAGAGGCTCGGAACCACCTTGTAACGTCCCCTCCGAAGGACTGCATAACTAAGGATTTTTTACTCCCATTAAAAAATCCTAGAACCAGCTGCGAATTTGAACCCATGACCTTTGGCATAGGAGGCTGTTATGCTAACCACCATGCTACTGGTAACCCCTACAGATCGTTTTAATAATTAATAAGACAGACTGAACTCGAATACATTGCCACAATCCCCTTACAACCTGACCAGAAAAGATTCGTGGCGCGTATTTACTAAGATTTTTATATTATTATGATTTTGTTACCTTAAATTTTTTCTTTTATTTAAATTTCAAAAGATAAATCTGTAATTCAAACACTAAGTAATAATTATTGGTTATTGATCCATGTAATAATTTATTTATTATTATTTTTTTTTTTTTATAGATGTTAATTTTTATTTTCACGCGAAACGGCCTTATATCAGGACCACGTGAATTTCATGCTTCCCAACATTGCTCACACATTCCCCTCTCTTCCTCTCTTCCCGCCCCTTCTTCATTCTTTCTCACAGCACTCTGCTTTCTTCCTCGCCCCATACTCTCCCCCTTCTCACATCATTACCACATTTAAGGACCCGTATCTTATTCAATTTTTCCTTATATTCATCAATATTGAGACAGTCTAGACATTAGGTTGGTTCCCAATTTTCCCGTTTCTTTCTTTATCTGCTGATTAATATATATCCCTCGGTCCCTTCACATCCCAACATTTCCCAAATATCTCCCTACTTATTCAATCCTATTAATAGTTGAATCGTTTTTTATTTTATTTAATCTATGAATGTTTTTATAATATTAATTTTTTTTTGTATTTATTTATTTATTGGGATATATTATAATTCTTCTCAATTGGCAATAATAATATTACTATAAGATCACATCTGTACAATATTTACAGTACAAACAAAATTAAAGTTAAATTACATAAAATAAAATAAAAATAATTGAAGGTCCATAATAACAAAATTTATAAGTTGAATAAATACTAGGTTAACAAATAAATGAACAAACTCATACTTCATATACAATAAAAGTCTTCTGGGGAGCCCCGGACGAGGCTTGTCTCCCTACTATATATTACAGTTAAATTAAAATAAGTATTTTTCAGCAATCGTCCCTTTGCTGTTGAGAGAGTTTAGATGTATTACTGCTTTCAAGATATGTATTGTTAAATTAATAATGCTATTTTCCATCTATGTTTATATTTAAGGGTTTACCGCTTGCATTTGACATAGCGGAATACATTCTGTAAAGCTGTCCCGATAACTTGGATTGGACGTCAGGAAATGAATCAGTAAAAAGGGGTCTGTGATCATCACTTGACTTGAAAAAAGTTCTAGTGGAAAACCTTGAGAAACATTGAACTAGTTCCCGTAGTGGTTTTTCTCTATTTTTTCTTCTATCGAGGAGCGAGTTGGACTAGTTCCTGAGGATGGGATTAAAGGCATCCCTTTTGACTAGACCTTTTCACCGCAATCTCTGTCTTGGGAGAGCTTTATCATCAAACACCTTTAACTATCCTGTCTAACTCTACCAGCGTGAGCTGTCATTTTCAACCTAGGGGAGAGATTTTTCCCGTTCTATCTCTTTTTAATATTGATTTATTTCTAGTAGTTATTAAAATTTCTAATAGTTGTGAAATAACCACTTTAAAATGTGTAGAGCATCTCCTTACAAGTTGTTACAAAGCCATATGCGTTAAAATTTGAACGTGTTACATGATTAGCGTAACAACTATATTACTGTTCTTGCACATTATTCCTTCGCATTTTAGATTGCATTATTTTATATAACTGACTAAAAGTAAAATAAGTTACTAAAAGTATAAAGTTGTTGTAACATCATTGTCATACATATAGTTTAAACGCTTCTCTCATTACAAGCTTGCCACATGCATACACCATTTCGCGTTACTAGCTTTATTTAGTTCTCATTGAATTTTAAAAAGTATATTTATCCCTGCCCTGTTACGAACACGAATTTGAAAATTTTAGCTATCCCAACCCTTTTCCTTAATATGAAGTTCATGTGTATGTAGATGAAAGTGAAATACATTAACTCTAAACAACTTGGTTATTAAGACTCAGCAATATTTTCTTTGAAAACTGGAACTCGAAAACTTACTTCTTCTTACTATATATTCCATTTATAGGTAAGTGAAAGTAAAATGTGGTGTGTTTGTAAATGATATAGTTATGTATAACTGTTATATATATATATATATATATA
The DNA here is from genome assembly GCA_023052935.1 of Piezodorus guildinii. Lineage (NCBI taxonomy): Eukaryota > Metazoa > Arthropoda > Insecta > Hemiptera > Pentatomidae > Piezodorus > Piezodorus guildinii. Next base: position 66,612,145 of record CM041292.1, read on the forward strand.
TATTGTGTGTGTGTGTGTGTGTGTGTGTGTGTGTATGTGTGTGTGTTTGTGTTTGTGTGTGCGCGCGCGCCTGTATGTGTAAAACATAAGCCATCATGCAAAATTGCAATTTTTTTTATTTTTAAGCCTGGAGTATGAAATAGTAAACGTAAAGGATAAATTCCAGCGTGAAGCTGTTGCACTCCTGATGGACTGCCCTTATTACTTTTCTCATTAGTGTCTCCGCTCGACTACCCTTTCCGCCACCATCTTTTTCATTTGAGGGCCAAATAAAAAGTCTACGATGAGAAATGGTTGGGCAAGCTATACTTTCTAAATAAAAAAAAAGAACACAAGAACTTTACCACTATAAACAAAAGGGAAATTGATAAGGGTATAAACATTTCTACCAAAAGTTCTCAAATAAATCATTTATAAGAAGTACACATACTATATGATTCAGTAACCAAAAAGGTGGAGACCAAATAATATTAAAATCAAAGATATTAAATCTTAGCTCATTTGTTTTGCTCATCAAGAAGATAGCAAAACAAAAATTGTAGTAAAGCAGCAAATAACCATTAACTCAACTTTGCACTAAATTATTAATCATTAAGAAAACATAAAATTAGATAAAGCAAATTAAAAATAGTAAATGTTGGTAATAATTTGAATCGGGATTTGATATAATATATATTTATACTATTAGTATTTAAAGATAATTACCAGCTTTTTAATTTTTTTAATAAAAATACTTGTTAGAATCAGCAGCCTTTTTAGTAGTCTAGAGATAATCTATTTAGTACCTTCTTTAACAATACTTTATTTTGGCATTCTATCTTATTAAGATATTCAAAACAGCTTTCCCCGTATGTGAGACCCGTCAGCCAACTGGTGCACAGTGAGCTGAAACGCCAAAAACGTGACCGAAATTCAAAATTTCAGCTTTTTCAAATAAAACTAAAATGTATACATATGATCGTCAGGTAAATAGTTAACAAACAAAATCAGGTATCTTGAAGTTAAATTATTTTTGGATGAATTTTTTACTTGTTTGGTCAGTTTTTACTTTTGCAGGATTGGTCACTCAATGGGTTGCCTGATTAAGTCACAGCTTCCCTCCACTTCTCTCGATCCCACCAATCTTCCCCCTCAAGTCCCCTACCGGCCAAAACCTCCTCCACGCAGTCCTTCCACCGGGTTCGGGGTCTTCCTCTCCTCCTTCTTCCTGGCTGTTCCCATAGCAGAAGCCTCTTCGGCCACCTTCGTTCTGGCATCCGTTGGCAGTGCCCATACCATCGCATGCTTTTTTCGATCCTCTCCGGAACTCCATCGGTCACCACCAGCCTGTCCCTAATCTCCTCATTTCTGACTTTATCTACTCGGTTAATGCTTAGACATCTTCTCCAGAAATCCATCTCTGCCGCTTTTATTTTGGAGTTGAGTACAGAGTTCATAGTCCATGTTTCTGCGGCATAGTTTGGGGAGGGCTTGACAATACTCCTAAAAATGTGCCTTTTGTTTTTCATTGATATGTCCGGGTTCCAGAGGACAGGGTACAACATTCTAGTCATTTTTTCCAGGGCAGCTCTCCTTCTGACTTCGGTTCCTAAGCACGATTCCAATTTATCGTTGACCCCAGGTATTTGATGGAGTCTACCTTTTTACAAATGCTTCCATCGATCTGAAGATCCGCGGCCTCTTTACAGTTTACTGACAGGTACTAGGTCTTACCAAAATTTATATCAAGACCCCACAGGCTGTATTCTTTTTCCAGTGCTTTCAGTGCCATCTCTGCTATATGAGATCACTGCTTGGTCGTCTGCAAAGAAAAGGAAGAAAATTATTATCATTTTGTCTACGTATAATGACAATCCTATAGAAAGATTAACCATATGATCTTAAAGGCATTCATGAATGACGGCTAAATATACAGGTTGGACGAATTTAATGACGAACTAAAGGAGAAAAGAGCAAAAATACTTTTTTATGCAACTTAAGTGTTTTTGGACATGCTATAGATAAACAGTAATATAGACTATAATATACCGTTGGAATGAGAATGATTTTAGAAAAAAAAAAATTATATTTTACACAAGCTTATAAAAGGTTACAAAAAGTAACGAATAGGGATTAAACTTATTATTGATTAACAATTGAATAGTTCTATGATTTAATCGAAATCATATGTTTCCTTCGAAAATAAATATATACGTTTTATTAAGATCACCTTAAAATATTTTTAAAATTGAAGTATAGTTAATTGTTTTTAACAGTCGAGGTAAGTGAAAGTCGTGTGTTGCCCACACCAGATTTTTTTTATTAGCTGTTGGAGGCATCTTCTCTTTCATGTTCCCAAATTAGTTACTACAAACTTTAGCAAAATTGTAACTTTACTGTGCTTCTTTATAATTGAAACAAATAAGTTTTACGAAAAGTGAAATTTTCATTAATTGTATTAATGTTTAAATTTAATGTATTAAAAAGTAAAAATGTACACTATAGGTTATATTAATGACTTAACCGATAGGGAACCGTTTGAGAAGAGATTTACTAATCCAGATGCCTCAGCCACATGCCAATTAAATTGGCCCAGAGATATTGCTAATTACATGTAAGAGAAACTAGGGTTCTAATCGCTTTAGTTCTGAATGGATACCTGGCGGGATATCAGGTAGATAATCTTCTTACAATTAGGGTCATAGCGCGGAAAGGAGATTTACGAGCTGTTATGAATTTTCCCTTAGTTAACTCGGTTAGCATGGTTATAGTGATCGCTTGTTGCACTTCTCTCCTTCCCTCGCTGTCCCGAAGGTTAGTATCGATCAGTGACTGGAATCGAAAATCCTTCCAGACTTGAGTAACAATGACATTCAACCCCAGCTAATTCACTTTCGAAATTTAACAGTTTAGAGTGCTAAAATCCAGAATTTTTTTTCCTTACCTACCTCGTCTTTAAAGCTATACGGGGTTTTCTCATGCCAGGGATGATTGTGGGGAATGATGCCGAGTCAAAAGCCACCATCACCGGGTTAACTGTAGCATAGTGGTTAGCATAACAGCCTCCTATGCCTCAGGTCCCGGTTTCAAACCCGCAGGTGGGGCACTAAAGTTTTTTAAGGGGATTAAAAAGTCCTTAGTTTTGCTGTTCTTCGGTGGGGACGTTAAAAGATGGTCCCGAGTCTGTGCGATGTCACGTACTCGTTAAAGATCTCTATCCTAATTAAACCTAGATAGGCAACATTTAGGACTTTTATTGTATCATCGTCCGATTAGCTACAGTAGCATAAAGGGACGTTTAATAAATAAACAACAGACAGCAACCGGCACTGATATGTGAACCCGTGACATTGTCAAGTTAATGATCATCTGGTTGCTGGACAACGCACGTTCACGGCAACGCGCACTGACCCATTTAACCACCCCATCCCTTGCTAATAGCTAGTTGAGTAACAGAAAATACTGAAAAAGACAAGATCGATCGAAAAGATGGAACAAATAAATAGCATACGTATTTCTCTCTGAATGGGAAAACAATAGATGATGGATATGTCTAAATATAATCTATTGATTTTCCCACTCACAGAGAAATTGACTTTGCGAATGAAAAAAATTCTCTCAACAAGTGTATACTTTTTTATGGACTCCATAAATCATTTTCGAACGTAAGGCAGACGCATATGGAGTACGGAACACACTTGTTAACTTACACATCCCGTAACCTAACCTACACTATACAAAATTTTCAACAAATAATAATATATTCGGCAACAACTGCTAATTATAACAAATAAATAAGAAAATACATAACGGTAAATGGTGATTTGGTTCATTGAAACCAATACAGCTTCTAAAAAGTAGGTTCTAGAAACAGATTGTATATAACAAAAAATATTATTGACTAAATTTTTGACTAGGAAGCTGTTGTCAAAATTTTGATGGAGGCAACTTCAACAGAGATAGAGCTTGTTGAAAAAGCGCCAGCATTAAAAAAAAAAAAGTCCGCAAAACGTGCCTTTTTTCCCTCACATTGGATATATATGAAAATCGGTAATGTTGGTAGAATGGAACGTGTAGATGTCAGATCCCGTTAAACTACGGTACGTATTTTTCAATCTACCTACATTCCGTACGGATTTTCCATTCTACCAACGTTACCCATTATCCATTCGCCTACAATACGGTACGTATCTCTATTCTACTCCATATTTAAATGTTTCTATTTCATGTGGATATTGATATCTTTGTACATTATCTTCAGTCATTACCTGTAGGGTATACATGATAGTTCTGTATACCCCTTTCATTATTATACTAAAGTCATTTTAATTTAATTAATCGATTTTTTTACACATCACTTTCCTTTTTATGTTTTAAATATTGTCATCCACTAACTCAATAATATATAAAATATTGTATTTAACGTTATTGTGATTGTATTCTTTTTGTATCTTTTTAGTCCTTATCATGACCCACAATAGGGGTAAAAACGTTGGCAGATAATAACTAGTAAAAACTATTTAGTTGTTTCATTTACTTTAGCAAGTTTTATATAACAAGAACTATTGCCCACTAGAGTTTCGACACGCAATTTTCGTTATATTTTAGACCCAAGAAACACCAAAAGAGCTTGAGCGTGTCAATCGTGTTAAATTTTTAAAGGTGAAAATAAATGCCTCACAACAAAAACTACTGACACCAGCCAAAAGACATGTCTATGTCAGATCTAAAACAGGAGTGGATTCCATTTGGGACTGTACCTATGAAATAGACATGCCAGGAGGTTATATGTATATATTAATTTTTTTTTTTTTTTTATATATATAGTTTTACATCTTTTTTTTCGACTTATCTGCAGAAAAGTTATTTGAATTTGTTTCACTGGGAAATATAGGATTAGATGGGATTCATAATTTTAGAAAAACATAGATATTTTTCTTGATATCGAATTCATACCATCTGAATATGCGCCAAAGATCAAAGACGGATTTAGATTTGCATTCAATGTTGGATGAAAATTTGTATTGAATTAAATCATAAATTGAGACGTTGATTTCCAAAAGGTACTATATCCATTCTGGGGAACTTTACAGGGAGAGCGAAAATCTCTCATTATTATATTATTAAACCAGCTAATTTGATTCTTTTCGCATTAAAATCTAGAATAATTTCTCTACTATATTAATAAAACCATATTAAAATTATGAAATAAAGTGTTCTAGTATGATTTGGGATGAAACTAAATGTGTAATTAGTATCTTAAGAAATTAATAGCATTTCTAAATCACGTTATTGAAGGACATAAGTTTCATTAGATACAATCAAATTTAAGATTTAGATAAAACTTAATAAGGAGAATATAAATATGTGAAAATAATCAATTTCGTAAAAAATGTCCTTTAGTACCTTTTGGAAATCAACGTCTCAATTTGACAGTGTATTGCTTATAAGAATGGGTATTACAGATACACGATGTAAGTAGTGAAACAAAAGCGAACGAAAAGAAAAGATTAGTTTTCGATTTGGTCTAATATTTTGAAATTCCATTCGTTACATGTTTGCATTAATTACTAGCCAGGAAAATGAGCGTTTCCTCTGAAGTCAGAAGAATTAATTTTAACATTAGGATAGAACTTCTGTTATCGACAAACGTCAGATTCGTGATATCGTTTTGAGATTGAAA